>OZ021721.1:56387655-57015989 GCA_963978545.1 Linyphia triangularis
TTTTTTGCACTTGGCAGTTAGTTTTACAATTAGATTTTGCACATCGTCCTTCAATTATTTCGAGAAATGACACAGTTCATTACATTGATAGAGTTTCGAAATTTCAATTCCCCAAATGAGTAGAAGATATGTGTATGGAAAAACAAATTCACAAGTCACTTTTCTCCGAAATCCGATTCAAATAGAGAAATTTAATCTATTTCCCCGGACATTTTTCTTCGTTGCTATTCTATTTTAACTAAAAAATAGAGCTCGATTTATAGATTGTTTAGATAAACGATTTCCGAAAGTCCAGTGGTCAGATATTTTATGCTTTTATATACTACAGATGTAATTATCGTAGATTAGTTATAGAAAATTATTTAAGTCATCAATGTAATTGCAATGCGATTGATCCGCGTAGACTAGAGTTTTGATTTTTTTCCAACTTTATTTTTTGTAGAAGGAGTATAAAGAGTTGAGTCGTCAATGTTCACACTTTGCCGCTGAGCTACTTGATGAGTGCAGAACCACAGAAGAGGTCAAAACACTTCTCTGTCAAAGATATGGCTGTCCCGACATGGCCAGACCACAAAAGCTTAACCGCTTTGTAACAGCTGTACATTACGGGCAAAAAGAGGTAAAGTTCAAAAATTAAGCGATAACTTAAGAGGTTTCGAGCAAAACACATGACAATATTTTAAGCACAAGTTATCTTTAAATTTTAAATCAAGGAAAAAAAACATTACATTTATAAAATGCGACAATATTATTTGATTTTTAATAAATTAACAATTGTAGATTTAATTTATTAATTATGTTATGTATACTTCTATTTAACTACTTCAGTGAAGGAATGCTGGCAATCCATAACGATGGCTAACATTCGATCATTAACAAATTTCTCATTACTAATTTAAATTTTTTTCAGTTCGTTACTCATCCAAATTGCCAACAAGTTTTGCGATCCATTTGGGTTGAAGGTCTACCATGGTACAGTTGGACAAGTAAAACCCGATTAATGCATGTATTGAAGCAATCATTACTGATGCCAATAATTTGCATATCATACTCAATCGCACCAAAGACAAAAAGGATTCAAGATCTTAATATTCCGATTAACAGATTTATCTACTTCACAGCTTCTTACTGTATATTTTTATTTTTGTTACTGATGACCCTGATTTGTGACAGGTAATAAAATAGCACATATTTACCTACTTCTCATATATTTTTATGATAAACTTATATTTTATTGCTTTAAATTTTTATTTGCTTCATATTGCTTTAAACTTAAAGTTGCATCGACTGGTATTGAATTAAGTGATAGTTTAAAGAGTCTATGTCAACAGCCATAGGGTGAACCTGTGCAATCGCAGGGGCCGGTCAGTGTCTGTAAAAAAATAACCGGTCGGGAATATAATGTGTTTTTTTTTCCTTCAATTTTTTTTTTCTTTTTTTTTTCAATATAAAGTAGGCAGATCAAACGGTATAGTGGTTAGCGTGCTAGCATCTAGACCGCGAGGTTGCGGGTTCGAGTCCCGTGTAAGACATGGGTGTTTGTAAATGTATGTTGGCTTGTCTAATGATGAATGTTTCGGCGCATTATAGCCCTCGTGTTGCTGACGGCGCCAGATAATCTGAAAACAACTAACCAATATAAAGTAGTCGCCTTCTTTAACTTTTTTTCAAAGCCCAATTCATTCAAATCTCAATCACTCCCACCAGAACTGTGAAACTTCAAACTAGAATAAAACAACTAGAACTATTATTAAACTTTTACTTTAGTTTAAGAAATACTGTATATTAAAAAATTGCTTAAAATTTCACAGTAATTTTATAGATTATTTTGTATTTAGAAAGTAGATGCACTAAGATTTTTATAGTATCGTATTAGGAAATACTTATTTTATACTATTGAGGTTAAATATATTACTATCATTTCGGATGTTATTTTCTGATAAAGAATTATATACCTAGACATTCTTTATTTTGAAATTTATATTTCACTGTTTTAGTTTTTGCAAAAAACTATCAATGATTTATGGAAACCAAGTTCACCAAAGGAAGTATAAATATTAGTTGGGACAGAGAAAATTTTATTTAAACTATAATTGTTAAAACAATTCAATTATTAAAATTAATGAATAAAACTATTTAGTTATTGAAATATTATTATAAATATTTCAAGAATAAAATATATTAATTATTAAAACTGTTTAGTTATTAAAATAATTATTTAATTAATTATCGGAATTATTTCATTATCAATAATTATTAAAATTTGATTAATTATTACATTAAAGATTTGGGCCAGCTTAAATCTAAAATCACTGGACCGATTTTATATCCCAGCACGCCACTGTATACCAGGCTTTAAACCGAGTGCAAGGGTGTCCATAAAGAGAAGGTCAAGAAGAAAGAAAATCCCCCTCCCCCCCTTCTTCCCTCATCCTGGTAGACCAATATAATGCATTTTTTTTTTTTTTTTTAAATTTGCTTATATATATAAATAGCAACCTAGCTTTTTGCAGCTCAGGACATTTTCTGTAAACCATATTTTTGTATAAAACACAAGAAATCCTTAAAATAAGTTTCACACAATGAGTCCCATTCGTATCTCGATAACCACCAAAAATTCTAATGCATTACTACTTTCACGTTTGATCACTCATTAATTACTTTATTTTTGCTTTGTAAAAAATAACTGGATCGTGAATAATTTTATACCTCAACCAATAAACACTCGTTTTGATGCAGAATTCTTTTCGTGGCAATTTAATTCGAGTCATAATACAAAAATCTCCAATTTGTAGGAAACTCGATCAATGATTGCCCATGTTTCTATAAAATTGAATTGCTTTCTCTTTGCTTTTAGTATTGAAATTAAAATTACGACACAATGTGGCATAGAAATCTAAATGCTTTGCCTGATTGCAAGTGTTTCCAAATCAAAAGTTAAAACAAAATCCAATTAGGAGATTTTCTTTTCAAACAAAACGTCGAAGGATAACAACCCTATTGGGATCCTAATCAAAAATATAAATGGGTGCTCTTGGTCAAGTATTCAAAATTTCCATCGAAGCGTCAATTAAGTGTCCATCACTCTTTTTGCTGGCCTCATATTATCATTGGGCAATGTAGCCAGACGAGACCCTTTGTCGGAGTTTTCGATTGATTTCTAGGAACAATTGTTACTTATCGTGATCAGCAGTAAAAGTTTGATTATTTTCAAAAGTTCTTATGAATGCTATTAATACCCAAATCAAATATTGATGTTTGTATAAAATCTAAAATAAATCAATGGAGAAATGCGTTCTGATTCAACATACAGGTTATAACTGTGTTCTTTCAAGAGGTATACATCACAATTTCACAACATATCTTAACAATTTTTTTTTTTTTTTTTAAAGTATCAATAGCATTAAAAGAATAGCATTTTCTCAACAATGATTAGTTCTCCAGTTAAAATTAGGAAAAATTGAAATATAATGACTTTTACCTCTGAAATACAGAAATGCATTAAGCCTATGTATTTAAGATTCAGTTAATTGCTATGATAAAAAAAAATATCGAAAACAATTACACGTTTTCGAAAACTAATCAAAATGAAAGATATACCACACGTAAAAATATATAACAATAACCAACCTAAAAGTTAAATAGAAATAGGGTTTGCTTTTTAAATAATTTGAACTCATCCAGAAGAATGTAAAAAAAAAAAAAAAAAAATAATATAATTTCAAAAACTATATTTTTCAATTTTTACGCATAGAATTCGCTGAAATCCAAAAAAGAAAAAAAATAACTCTTTTAAAGCAAAACAAATACGGTATTTGTATGATTGTATAAAGCAATAAATAAAATGTATTCTAGGTTTGGTGGTTCAATGAAAGCTTTGGTGACTGAAGCACTAGTTGGACTGTGGATATTAGGATTTTTCCTAGATTTGTTACTAAAATGCTGGAATGGATGCAACAAAAATATTGGAACTTGGTACAAGAGCTACAGTTACGATTCAATTATGATACTATTATTTGTGATTTCTGAGATAATATTTGTGCTCAAACTGACAGGGACGATATCGGGATCAAGAAATCGAAGGGAGATGTCCGGACTCGACCCAGTTCTTGTGGGAGATGCAATTTATGCAATAGCTTCAATAATGGCGTACTGCCGATTAGTAATTTGGTGCAAATTGAATTGTCATCTTGGTCCATTGACAGTTTCACTGAGACACATGCTTGGAGATGTGCTTCGCTTTTTTGTACTTTTCAGTGTGATTGTCGTTGCATTTTCGGTTGGTATGAATTCTATTTACAAATACTATGAGAATTCAGATCTTTGTTCAAAAGCAGGGAATCACTATCATCATGGAAATGAGTTCCAGACGTAAGTAACTGCTTTTTTTTTTTTTTTTTTTTTTTTTTTTTTGTAAGTATCTTTACTTTAACCAAATTCAGAGTTTAAAAGTAAGATGAATGAAAATTTTTTGTTCTAATAATGTATTGCACTGAAGATTCCTAAACAAACGATGAAGTTCAGTCCCTAATCAGTGACGTGTGGCTTCAGCAAAATATTTTGCTGTAGTCACAGGAAAGCATTGCATTAATTTTAAAAAGTTTTATCAAAATATTTGTTGTGTCTGCTAATAATCAATATTTTAATTTAAATGCGATTTTGACATAAAACAGTCTAACAATGTGGAGATACTAATCAATTAAAACTAACAATTTATTTTTTGTCAATAATTTATGATGACGCAAAAATCACTCACGTTAATATAAATATATTAATGATACAAAAATATAATAAAGAAAATTTATATTTGCAAAAATAATGGCATTTGCCATTGATGGTTATAGCAAAGTTTTATTAAGAAAAAGAGTTTTAAGTCCGGGAATATGACCACACTTGCGAACAGGTTAGCTAAACTTTCCTTAAGTGGCTACGACAGTTAGGTAAAAATATTAATATTGAAATTTTATAAATTTATATTTCTTGCTGACATCTATTTGAAACTGTAGAAATATAGTAATATCTAAAGCTTGCATTTCCTTTGTATTATTTTCATGTTGCCATCTCATCGAGTAATTCTTTAAGAGAAGTGGGGTCATCAATGTCTTTAGGCGTATATTTATAATGTAGTTTTTGGGCACGATAAAACGATCCGAATATGAAAATTGTGCTTGTGTGTTTTATTTCAAGGATTAAAATTTTCTTTCAACTGTTTAGTACTATTATTCATCAATATACTTGTATACTTGTCTTCAAATATCTGGCTAATATTTACAATACTGTAGGCTTTTCCAAACAGGCAACAATCTTTTCTGGGCAATATTTGGAAAAGGTGAACCACATTTTGCAGACATTTACAACTGTCACAATACTACAAATAAAGAAACATCGTTAGACGAAGCCGAAATAGATGAAAATAGGCATTATTTTACAGAAGCCATAGGATATGGAATGTGGGGAATGTACCATTTTATTGCCTGCCTAGTGATCCTAAACATGCTGATAGGCATGATGGCAGAAAGTTATCAAAGAGTTCAGGTTAGTACAAATTATATTTCATGTAAAACTACTTAAATTAAAATTCCACTTATCTAAATAAGATGCCAATTTTTAAGTGTAAGTATTGGTGCCAAAAGAAAGATCATTCAGGACTTGAATATGATGACTAAAGCGTTCATTATCACAACAAAAAAATTACTTGTGTTTTAATCTATATGTGGAAGCTAAAAACAAAACTATATTTAACATAGTACTTTAGAATGAAGAGGCCAAATACTATACCAACATGATCATTAGATTAGTTACGCCTCCCTTAATATCAAGCATTTATTGATTTTTAAACCTTGAACTAACTTCCTGAAGTAGGTGAACTAAAACTAAATTCAAAGCATTACTTAAATTTGAGAACGTAGTGTCATAGAGCTGATTGGTGTTAATTTTAAAAATGGTAAAACAAAGAATATTAGAGTACATCTTAGTGAAATAATTTAGGAATATATGTAAGTTGGTATCAGATAATGAATTCTCAAGCGGATACCATATTTTGAAGTCTTATCGTTGAATCCTATTCTAGATGAAATACAGATTTACCAAATATGTACATTTCATATTATGTTATAAACGCACTTACGTTTAACTTGGCAGTTTTATAACAGTAATATCAGTGCACAATTCATTGGCAATTTTTAAATTTCTAAACAATCTTTTTTCAGTATTTGACACATGTATCTAAAAGGAAATTTCGATGTTTCCTAAAGCCCATTTTGTAATATTTTTTTGCGTAATATGCATTAAAAATTCTCTAACATAAATCCTTTCATTATACCAATCATTAATATTGATATAATTATGACATATCGTCTCATTTCCCAGAATATTTCCTATTCCTTCTTATGAAAATCTTTTGTGCCTTGAAATTAAATATTTTTACTTTTATTATTTTGCGTTTAACTTCAAAAACTTAATATGGATTAAATAAAGAGAAAAAATTATCATGTATGAGATTACAAATACCAAGTTTTCACAGCACTGCCTTTGTAAGTAACTCTAACTTTTTTTTTACTGACGTAGAACCTAACAGTTAGGCTGACAGTTTTTAAACAGCTTTTTTTCGGAAGACAGAAATCAAACTCAGTTCTCACACTTAGCAGCTGAGGAACTGCAATCACACACAGAAAGTTAATAAATGCATTAGTTTTCAGACGGTAGCAGCTTAATATATGGTTCAAGTTGTTTATAATTACGTACTTATAATGGTGCAATTAATGATATACCATTAATTATTACGAACACCCTCACAATTAAAGTTCTCCTGATGTACTTTGTTAAGTTCGAAGAAAATATAAAGTTATATCAATTATAAGAAAATATCAGTTCAAATTTTCACCAACACACTTCAAAGATTTATAGCTTCAAAGATTTACATGAAATGAATGATTTATTTTACAGGCTGACCCTAATTAGGAAGGTAGTCAATGAATGTCAAATAAGAAAACAATCTCTTTAAGTTTTGAAGTTGTCTGATAATTTTTTACTTTGAAGTATCATATGCGAAGATGTGAACTATTTTATAAAATGTTCATTTTTATTATTTTTTTAATTAAAAAAATATTTTTACAGGTCTTTTTTCATCACCTTAGTAGTATATATGTATGTTATGGCTAACATGATTAATTTGAGTATTATACATAATAAATGTTATGTATAATAACCAGTTAATATGTATAATATCCAAATTAACCATATTGGTTGTATGATGTATACTAATTATAGTAAGATATGTTAATCACCACAAGCTCTTGACGGTTCTGAACAGGAAAACTCTCATTTTGAACGCAAATAATAATTTCTTTTTAAATCCTTTAAATTAACTTCAATTTTTGTTTGCTTGTGAGTGGCTGCTGAGCAAATCTGCGGAAGCCTAATTAACGTACTTGCCATCACCTAATCGGGTTAAAACTTGACAGATAGATTCGATGTCGATGAAAATGCATTCGTTTAAGTGTTGGGGGATGTCACTGTCACTAATAGGTCGCTTTTAGAAACGTTTCCAAAATAGTTTTGAATACCATAGCGCCCATCGATATATCGCGCTTGTCGGAAGACAAGAAAAATGCGAGATATCCATTGCGCGATATATCGAGCGATATGATAAAATGTAAAAAATTTAATTTATGAACATATGCCCTTGATTAAGTAACTTCGGAGAAAAGTATAGACATTAATAGAATGAATCATTTAAATAATAAAGACAGAGAAGTTCCATTTAATTTTATACCCAAAGCACACACACGTTAATTTAAGGTAGACACTTAATTTTCTCGCGAAAAATGTGGCTAACGTCAGATGCTTCGATTTTTCTTTCACCACTTGCTTTCCAGAAAGTTGAACGAAAATTAATCAACTGCATCTAAAATCTTGACAAGTTGACACTTTCCAAATGTTATTACAAAGGCGAACTGTCCTGTACTATACATGCGTTTCAAATTGGAGAAAATGCAGATTTGTAGCATTGATCAGGATGCAATTAGTTTTCTAATAACATAACATCTTTTTACATATACATGCTAGTACTAATGAATATATTTGGCGAAATACTTATAAATTAACCATTTGAAGCATAATAGTTCCACACAGAAACCACTTACATTTTTATTTCTATACGCAGACTGATTTTACAACGAAACCGCATAACATGTCATAAATTATCTCAGTAATTTTTCGATTTTGTATGACCTGAAACGAAGTGCATTTTTTTTTTTTATGCAGAAAGATTTGATTAGGTATGTTAACGATACTGTGTTCAATGTTATTTGCATCGTGGTTTCATAACGTAACCACTTACAAAAGTTAAAACAAATATTTTTTTTTGCAAAAAGGAAATATACCCTATCATTTTTCTACACTTAGACGGCCCACACCAAATGTCATTAAAATCGGATATAAAATCGAAATTTGTGCTTCAAAGGGTTAATGGAAATATACGCGCCACAGGAAACACTAACAAGACTTCTGCATAGTAGATGCAGATCTGGACAAAATGATTAATTAATCACAATTTTCCTTAAAAAAAACAATGGACTATTAATAGTAAAAAAATAAAAAAACATTTCTTCTGTGTAACCAGCAAGCCGCAAAATCTTGTGGGCTACATATGGCACGCTTAATTATTTTTAGCGTAGGTCGATTTAAAAGAAATGTAAACTATGAAACTTTATTTTCGAAGCATAAATGTAATTATGTACCTTTTATTATGCACTCATACTTTTGTATTCATAAAGTATACGTTTATTAATTTATACGTAGATAATTTTTCTAATCAAATTTCTTTTCCAAAAAACTGCCTAAATAATAAAAAAAACAAAACATCATTCATCGTTGTTGTAGTCACCCTCGTCTGTGGCCCGCTTAACACATCAGTTTTTGGGAAAGAAAATGAATAAAAACGGGAAATCAGAAAAAAAAATGGGAGACATAGTAAAAGCGCGATATAACGAGGGGTTTCTGTATTAATAAATCCCACTTAACTGATCATTGTTGAAACTATTTCCTGTTGGCAAAATTATTTTAATCAAAATAAATAAATCCCCAAAAAAACACTTTTGAAAAGTAGAAGAACCGCCAACCTCAAAAACACAAAAAACTTTCTTACAATAAAAAAATCATAAACATGATGAAAATTTTCAGCCACAAACACAGTGATATAAAAAAATGGCCAACCTCTGATTAGAACTCTCGGTTGTGACTCGCTTACGAATGTATGCTTACTTAATTTATTTTTAACATTTAAGTTCCGCTCCCATGAAAATTTACGCTGCTTGAGGTTGGTGCCCGTCATAGGAATATTAACAATGCTTGCGTTTAAACTAATTTATGGATGTTTGCACGAATATTTGAGTTTATGATTTCATTTGGATGGGTAGGAAATACAAAGTTGTGTAAATATTCAAGCTCGTGTAATTTTCAAAATAGTATAGAGAAACTGTGCTCAAACGCTTGCATTTGAATCGTTATTAAGAATTTTTTAAGTAGGAAACTAAAGTGTTTCTGGTAAGCTTTTGTTTGGTTGATACATACATTTTGGAAAGTTTTTATGTGTGGGGGGTTTTAAAGGTTAGTAATTAAGACGGGCGCCAACCTCAAGCAGCGTAAATTTTTATGGGAGCGGAACTTAAATGTTAAAAATAAATTAAGTAAGCATACATTCGTAAGCGAGTCACAACCGAGAGTTATAATCAGAGGTTGGCCATTTTTTTATATCACTGTGTTTGTGGCTGAAAATTTTCATCATGTTTATGATTTTTTTATTGTAAGAAAGTTTTTTGTGTTTTTGAGGTTGGCGGTTCTTCTACTTTTCAAAAGTGTTTTTTTGGGGGATAACATAAATTTTTTTAAACACTGACGACTTCTCTTTTTTGAATTTGTCCGTTTCATCATTTTTCTATTTATCCCCTATGGTAAACCTGGTACCAGGGATATTCATAATTCTTCAAACTGAGTTCGACGATACCTCACATGCAATAATTATCTTTAAAATTGATAAACCGAAAGTGGTACCAATAGCATACCTGGTACTTTAAACATTCATAATTCATCAAAACAAAAGTCCAACATGCCATATTTATCTTGGAAATTGATAAACCGAAAGTGGTACTACCTATGCTATACCTGGTACCTTAAACATTCATAATTTTTCAAGACAAGCCTAACGACACCCAACATGCCATATTTATCTTCAAAATTGATAAACCAGAAGTAGTACCACCTATGGTACACCTGATACCATGAATATTCATAATTCTTCAAGTTAAGTTCAATGATACCTTACATGTCAAAATCTACTTGAAAATTGACAAACCGGTTGAATGCGGACGCCAGTAACCATCAAAATCGACAACGAACGAGTAATAGAAACTTGTGTATGGCAACTCAACTCCCAAAACTTAAAGAAATACGTTGCCATTGACAAAGATCCTGTCTGCCAAGTTTCAGCTCGATTGGTTAGTTTGTACGCACAACGACCTATTTTGGTGCATAATAACGACTAATCAGTCCGGGACCCACAGCTTAACGTGGATTCCGAATCACAACGAACATCCACACCTAACACAGGAATCAAATCCGGCACCTTTAACTTACAAGACCAGAGCGTGCATCCCATTGAAAGTTTATACTAATAAATTGTTACAAATAAATATTACAAGTTTTTTACAGTCTAATAAATATTGCAGTATAAATTATTTTTATTATACCAAGCATTATTTTGGTTCACATAATAAACCATTGATATTTGACAAAATTTAAAATATTTTCTTAACAACAATTTTAAAATTCACTATGAAATGATAATTATGATGATATATGATTCTACAATTTCATTTTACAACAGAAAGTAAAAATCAACACATCTTTAAAAACGAATGATATTTTTGCAAATTCCATTAGCCAATCGCAATGCGTGGTTCATTTAGTCCTCTGTAATGAGTTGACTGTGACGTCAGCTCGTATAACCTCCACATTTATACTTTGCCCATAGTATCTTGCAACAAAATGTGATTGTTTTCATTTTTCAATGGAGATTTCCCGAAATTAAAATGTTTTTGAAAGTTAACTCTCTTTAAATTGGTCATACAGTTCAAATAACACATGCAACTTAAAGAACAAATATTTCTCTTTAATTCTGTCTCTTCGAAAATTAAATTATTTAAATTTTAAAGATGTTATAAGCCATATAATTATAGTCCAATTCGTTCTCCTATACTTTAACATTACGTTAAAACTCACTTAAGCCTAACATGTCGGAAAAACTAACTTCCAAATGATAGCAAACCTGTTTGGCAACTTTTGGCATATATATCTGAACCTCAATTACAAGCTGATCGCCTTTATCTGTCGCCAAATTATGAAATGAAAAAAAGTGGTTTTAAATTAATTAAAAATAGAAAGAATTATTTAATGAAGTTCAAACCAGCGTAGGATTTTAAGTTGAAACATTCCGCATCCTATAATTCAATCCGTTTGAAGATCTATAGATTAGTTAGGGCTGTACGTTTGTCTAAATTTTTACATCAAAATCGGGCTAGAACTCGTTTTTTTATTTCGTTTTGGAACTTTCAATATTTTTTTTTCTTCGTTGTCTTTTGTCCTAGGTACTCAATTTTTTTTTCTTTGAAAGATATCACCGAGACGAATCTATGGTATTTTTTGTATAATTATGTGAAGTTTCGTAAGCGCGCTAGAAAATAGTCAATTTCAGCTTTTTCGCTGGAAGTTGTGCAGAGAATAGATACTTACTGTCGTTTCTGCCTTTTTTAAGGTTGGCGGCGAAACGACCGTTTCGTCTGATGATAATTAGACGTGACTTCATAAATTTGTTATGGAGTATGATCCAGTCAACGCTGCGTTGTAACGGTGTAAGTGAAAAAAATTTAACCGATAATTGTTGAAACTCTTACCTGTAACCAAAATTGTTTTAATCAGAAAAAAATAAAAGATATTCGGATGTGAATGCATAATTTCACATTTATTTTTAAAAAATAAATTTTGAAACATAGTTTACCTCATATTTTACTAATAGAGATATTTTTAATATTTAAAATTGGATGCAAACATCAAGCATACGCTGATAACAGAATCGGCGCTAAGTTAATGAATATTGTTATGAATTTTTCCGTTGAGGCAATGACGGCACAGTTTTTCAGATAAAAACTAGTATTTATTCTCTTCAGAAAACTCACAAAATTTATTCACAGATAACAGTGCAATCACTATTAATCCTCAATACAAGCTTCAACAAGAACAGCTTCGAATATAGCGACTATACAAGCTCACTCCAATAGGTCAACAAAGCGATCGCGATCAGCTTTCAACGAAGTCCGAAGTCAATCTGAAAACTTTCCCGATCTACAGTCCTATTTATACTTGGCGCGAGAGCACAATCGAGAAATTTCCAGCCAATTCGTCGGAAAAGAAACATCTCGAAACCTCTCGATTGCTTTAGGTGTTGCCACCTTTTTCTAACCTGTATAATCGCTATTAATAAATAAAATAAGATAAAAATAAATTACAATAGAATTTTAAAATAATACGTCACTATTTACAATATATACAGACAATTTGTGCAACATTTCCCCCTTCTTAAAGACTGCACGTCCCGGGCAGTGAAGTCCTTAAGAGGAAAGGCCATTCAATCACTTCTATCATAATATGGGGCTAGCCTATTGTGATGTACAACTCTAGGTTTACAGGAGGGTGTCCTTTGAATCCTTACCACGACGTCGTTGATCTTTTTAAGGACCACAAGCGGCCCTGCCCAGTTCGTCTGGAGCTTAGGGGAGAGTCCTTTCTAACGTTTAGGGTTCCATAACCACACCTTGTTACCTTCCTGGAATGAACGGTCCGTGGCCTTGGCATCGTACCGGATCTTCATGCGCTCCGTCATGATGTTGTTTCTCTCTCTGGCGAACCGATGTACGGCTTCCAAACGTGCCTGCAGATCATCTAGATACTGGACAGGCGAGGAAGGAGTGTCCGGTGGTTGTCCAAAGAGGAGGTTGCAGGGGAGCCTAATGTCTCTTCCAAACATCTTTAGAGAGGGCGAAAATCCGGTGGTCTCGTGAGTTGCACTCCTGTATGCCAACAGAAGCGGTGAAATTTTCTGATCCCCATCTTGCTGGTTACATGATTTTGAGATTGGTTGTTGATAAGATTTGAACTCCGTTTTAGATGAATGTCGTCTGCTCTCCGGACATGAACTTCCGGAAAGAGCGTTCCCATTCCCACTCCCATTCAACCGAACATCATCTTCAGTAATATTTTCTGTGATTGCGTCCGAATCATCCGCGGGTGCAGCTGATAGATCCCGGGACCTCCGTTCGATGCTTGTAACAGGAGCACGGATGTCGATTCCCTCTTCACTAACTTTGTCCATTTCCACATGAGCCACTTCCTGGGAGGGTTTCATCAACGTCGCTTTCTTCGGTTCTCTTTCCGAGGCTGGAGAGGTACTTTTCATAGATGTGGACTCTTCAGCATTCTCTATGACATTGTCTTCATAAGCCATAATTCGATATACGCACAGCTCTTTCATGTCTAGATCGTGCAAAGGAACTTCACCTCTCCATGTTTGCAGCTTGCTTTTCTCAAAATTCAGCGTAATTCCATTTTTCTTCAAAAAGTCTAGTCCGAGAATGCACGGATCTACAATTTCGGCAACATAAACGGTGTGCTTGTAGGTGTTAAATCCAAGGGCAATGTCCACTTCCAATTTCCCATGCACAGAGATATTACCACCGGACACAGTTTGTAGCGAAACAGAGGGCGTTGTGTAGAGGAGTCGGCTGTTCAGGCGACGAGCCACGTCCGTCCTTACGATCGTTACGTTCGCTCCCGAATCGACGATTAGACGACATGGAGTTCCGTTGATCTCCCCCTTTACGAATAAACCCTGGTTTCCTCCTTGTCGGGATGAAACGTGGAAACGACTGGTCGGGGCTTCACCTGTTCTACATTGCAGCTTCTGCCCTGCGAGATGGCATCTTCTTAGATTCAGATGTTGAGATTCCGTGGTAGTGGTATCCCTTCTCTTTTTCAAATCAAGGCAGTTACGTCGTAGATGCCCTTCCCGTTTGCAGTGCCAGCAAATGACTCTGGTATTTCGATCCCTGGCTCCGGGATAGCTTCTCATCATTCTATCAATTTTGCTTTCCAGTTCTCGAAGCTTACTGGTGACAAAGTCAGAAGAATCCCCGGCTAATGCACCACACACATATCGTCGGTCTTTTCCAGAAGCTAGCTGTGCGGCTTCCACTCTCATGGCGTACACAAGGGCTGACTTCAGGTTTTTGTTTTGGGATAACCTTACCGCCTGCTGCACATCGGGATCTTGAATAGCGTCGATGAAATACTGCAGAGAAAGATCGTCTCGTACATCCGGGGGACAGTCAGGGAAAGCGAGGAGCGACAGTCTCTATACCTGACGCCAATTCTTGAAGAGTTTCATTGGCCTTCTGCTGTCTCACTTTCAATTGCAGTCTGTTGTAATCTTTTAGATGCTGCTCCCCAAACCTTAACTCCAACGCACTTGCCAGCGCCACGAATTCTCCCCGCTTCTCTTCAGGTAGTGTCTGTAAAATGTCAGCAGCTTCACCTCGTAGAGATGCTGCGAGATGGAATGCTTTCGAAGTATCGTCCCAACCATTCGCAGAAGCAATCATTTCAAATTGCGTTTGATAAACGCGCCAAGACGACTTCCCATCAAAAGGGGCCACTTTGATGTTAGAGCGCGGCGCCATAAAGGGGATGGAAGCGTTATCCCAATTAGGTGAAGCTATGGCCACAGCTTCAGGCGTTTCCATTTTTCGCAGCCTTTCTTCAACAACGTCAATGAATCTGTCTTGCTCTTCCTTTAAGGTGGAAACTTTTTCTTGCATGGTGAAAACTTTTTCTTGCACAGTGGAAACTTTTTCTTGCACGATGGAAACTTTTCCGTTAAACTCCTCAAACTTTTCATCAACTTCCTTTCTTACTGCATTGAATACTTCTTCTTTCACGGATAGCAGGACATTTGAGGTAGTTTCTATTATGGGTTGATTCCACCATTGAGGCTAGCTCCATCTTCATTTCTTCTTTGATTTCATTCACTGCTGCAGATGTTGTTTCACACTTGGCGGCTAAAGCTTTAATGTCACCCGTAATCGCGGCAGCGAATTCAGCATTGGTAGATTCTTGACGGGCTTGACCGGCGGCGATTGTAGCGGAAAGTTCGGCGTTAGTCGTTTCTTGGCAGGCTTTCATTCCAGCGATCATTTCCATCAACTGCTTCATTTGGTCTTCCATCATTCCTCTAGTAATTGGCATTCGAAATTATGAGATCCCACTTCTGACACCACTGTTATGAATTTTTCCATTGAGGCAATGACGGCACAGTTTTTCAGATAAAAACTAGTATTTATTCTCTTCAGAAAACTCACAAAATTTATTCACAGATAACAGTGCAATCACTATTAATCCTCAATACAAGCTTCAACAAGAACAGCTTCGAATATAGCGACTATACAAGCTCACTCCAATAGGTCAACAAAGCGATCGCGATCAGCTTTCAACGAAGTCCGAAGTCAATCTGAAAACTTTCCCGATCTACAGTCCTATTTATACTTGGCGCGAGAGCACAATCGAGAAATTTCCAGCCAATTCGTCGGAAAAGAAACATCTCGAAACCTCTCGATTGCTTTAGGTGTTGCCACCTTTTTCTAACCTGTATAATCGCTATTAATAAATAAAATAAGATAAAAATAAATTACAATAGAATTTTAAAATAATACGTCACTATTTACATTATAATCGCTATTAATAAATAAAATAAGATAAAAATAAATTACAATAGAATTTTAAAATAATACGTCACTATTTACAATATATACAGACAATTTGTGCAACAATATAAACATTGGCAATGCATATAAAGGATTCTTATCATAAACTTTGTTTTCATGGGTTATATGATTAAATCCAAGATTCAACCAAAACAGTTTTCCTGGAAGTATTCAGTTAATATACTCGATATTTTTCAACCTGTAATTTAGAATTGATAGGGACGACGGATTTTCCAAACCTTATTTGAATATTTTGCTGTTCACATTCATCATAAGCGCGTCTCCTTTAATGAAATATATATATATATTTATCTCCTAAAAAACATTTGTAACTTTCGTCCATTACTAAACACTATTTGAAGAAAAAATTTCAAAAAATGGGGGGAGGGGGTATTTAATTTGAAAAAGTTCGAATACTTTGAATAAGTTAGTGTATTTATAGAAAAATAATTTGTAGATAGTCCAATATAAAATATTATCTAAATAGATCCTATGGTATATTAACATAATATTAACTAAGAGATAAAAAAAATGATTTGTGTTGATACAGAATAATGTAATTCCTCACATAGGACTACTCAATCGAAGATTTTCTCAAATTTGATCAAATAATTTGCAAACTACAAAATTCAACATTTCAGGATAACTAAAATGACAAAATTGAACCATACATTTCAAAATATTTTAATATATTTGATGCTTTTTCAATAATAAACTCAGATTATTTTTTTGTTTCAAATATATAACAGAAGTGTATTTTTTGCAGGAAAATGCGGATATGGAATGGAAGTTTGCCTGTTCCACTCTTTGGCTAAGCGTATTTGATGGCTATTATTTGGTACCGCCTCCTTTTAACTTGTTGACATCAATAAAATGGTTCATAACCCAATACAAATGGATAAAAACGACTAAAAGAAGAACGAATTGTGAACATCTCATACCAGAAAAAGTAATGTACAAGTACTTTATTGAGTCATAGAATCCTTACTAATACATCTAAGTTAAAGTTTGTTACTAAGAATTTCGAAAGCGGCTGAACTGATTTTTTTTTTAAATTCTAAAATTTATTAATCAGAATCCGAAGGAAGACATCGGTAATAAATTGTAATATATTTCAACTTGGGTGTTAGAATATGGGGATCTACTTCATTTTGCATTAAAAATATTGAGTTCATTTACTACCACTTTTTTTCACAATCGATGTTGATTTAAATGCTTTTGACAAATAAATCTTCACATTATATGCATAATATCTGCCTATTGCAACGGCATTGCGAAATATTGTACTGATTCTGAGCTTTTCAGTCCTCTAACGGATTAATTACAAAACAGATCGCAAAACCTTCCATGTTCAAAATAAATCGCGGTATTACGTTACTAATTTATGATTATGAAAGTTTACTTGACTTACAAAACCCCCGAATAAAAAGATTTTTTTTTTTTTTTTTGCATTTGTTAATCACATTTCAAAGTAGGACACAGCACATCTTTACTAATATATAAAAATACGTTGATTTGTAAAAAAAGACGCGCTAAGGCTAAACGGATTTTAATGAAATTTCCAAGATTTATTAATTACATCCCGTAGTAGGATATAAACTGTAAATTATTTTTCATCTAGGATGACGGAATAAAGATAAGACTGCCTAACACTAAACCTACCAAAGCGCTCAAACGACCGCTTTTGAGACTTAAATCAAAATTGTTTAATTCCAGGTTTTCATTTTTCTTGAACTTACTGCACGTCTTTTTCTATAAAATATAGCTACTTAAAGGACTTAAGTAGCTATATATATAATTTTACATACAAATAAAAAAAAATTGAACTGTCCCTTTTTTCGAAATTAATATTGATTAAAATGCTTTTTGTAATATCCTCGAAGACACGGCCTTTACCAACTGCCATGGGTATTTGACAGTTTTTACAAAGGAGCACTAAACATTTTTTACAGTAGGATTTACTTCGGATAGCGGGGATTCCCACTGACACACATATCCAGATCTAGAATGTAATGAAACTATGAATTTGCAAAGCTTTGTAATGAACGGCAAAGTTGACATAAATACTTTTCGAAACTAAACAAAGCGTTACACACCCAATATATAAAATTGCTATTAAGCACCAAATCCAAAATCTCATTAAAAGATTGTAAAGGAATAACCCGATTTAAATATAGACTTAAATAGTCCTTCAGTGATAATTAAATCAGGGATGAGGTGGGCAAAAAGCAAAAAGAATGAAATCATAAGCAAGCAAAAAATTTAAACCATATTTATACGTGAAAGATATTTTAAGAACAGGGTTGAGATAAGTCTGAGAGCAAGAAAGGAGAAAATACAAAAATTCGTCTTAGTTGCTTGTAAAAGTACTCAGATTTGAGATAATAACCATTTTATTTAACTTAGTAATGTTAAACAATGCTTTCCAGCAAAAGTACAATTCAATCAGACTGAAGCATTATATTTATAAGGAAAGTGCTTCAGCTCCAAGATATCAGTGACCGAGATACAAGTCTTGCGATCAGATCTACAACACTTGTAGATTTAGTAACTACATTTCCAGTTAGTTCAAATTGCTGTAATTAAGAAAGCAATGCAAATGTGCCATTAAACAAATTTTCATCAATTATATACTTTATAGGAATGCCTTTAAACGTTTTTTTTTAATCAAATATCGATATTGTAGTGCTTTGGACTCGATTAAAATTTATTTTGGTTTTCTGTATACATGCGCATAACCCAAAAACACTGGCGGTCACGTGACTTCAATAACCAAAGGTAAAAGGGCGGTGCCATTTGCAACCAATCACAGCCTACAACCCGGTCGCTAAGTGCTTGTGAAGTAATCTGCGAGGAAAAAACGCGGATCCTCGAAATAGGTACAAAAAGTAGAGGAAGAGGGAAATTTTATGTAAGAAGCAGAAATCCGCCAAATAACTTGCAAGTAAATAGTATGAAAATAATTTGTCTTAGACTAGGAAAAAAACTGTGTTTCCTCAAACAAACTCTAAAGCAGTGTCAGCCACAAGGCGGCCCGCGACAGCTTTTTCTCCGGCCCGCCGGTAATACAGAAGAGCAAAAATCAAATTTTGTGGAAATAATTTCAATTTGTCTACAATAGTATGTGTTTACTACCAAAAACCGTGTTTTCTATTAAGTGGCCCGCATCAGTAAGTCTGAAAAATCTTTTTTTTTTTTTTTCTGAGACTGCCAGAAAAAATAAAAAAAGCAATAGTTTGAAATTATTACCAATGACGCATTGCTTAGTTTTGTACTTATGATACCCCACCCTCTCGATTAGTGAATGGCACAATTCGGTTTCTGCTTTTCTGAATGTGATGGGCAGGAGTTGGGTGTTTTAATGCACCTCTTTTGTTTTGACGTGAAAAGAAGTATCGCGATCTCTATGACTCCAGTGCAAAAGTGGCGCTGAAGACTAGTTTTAAACACAAAGTAGATAGTGAAAGCGGACCGGCCGTCATCGTCTCGCAATTAACATCGACTAAAATTGAAGGTTTAGGAGGTATGGTTTAAATATCTTTATTGATTATGAGTTTATGTCAAGTCACATTGTAATATTGTCACTTAAGATTAACTTTTTTTCTGACTTTGATTTACGATGTAAAGAAAATTATTTTTTTAATTATTTGAAATAAGAATCAAATATAAATTGTTATTTTATTAATACAAAAAAGTTAAATTATTGTTTCAGTTTTCAAAATTGTTTTATATTGTTGAATCTTTAGTAATTATCACATTTCTAACATTGAACATATGTAGTAAAGCAATATATTTATTGGCGTATTCGGTTTAAATCTACGTCCCACGGAAAGTTCCAACATAAGTCATGCGGCCCGTCTCTAAAAGTTAGTGGCGAACGCTGCTCTAAAGGAATTGAAAAGGAAAAATATTCTAATTGATTTTTTTTTTTAATTTTATGACGCTCAACTTTACTGCATCAAAATTGGCCCCAAAATCAATAAGACATTTTTAGCAAATTAACTTAAAATAAAGAAAATAGGTGTACTAAACTACAGCACCTTCTTAGGTAATTGAACATAGTTTGCACCTTTTTTTAAATATTTTCTCAAATAATAAAACACTGGTCAAAGCAATGGTATTTAGCTAAATGGTATTTGTAATGGTATTTAGCTAAATACCATTGCTTTGTCACAGGGTATTAATACCGAGTGTCCGAGTGTGTACCGGATTTATACAATGATACATATTTTCTAATATTTTGTTTAAGGAAAATTAGCCGTTTCTGTTCGTGAACTTCCCTCTTTCTTAAATATAAATTTATTTTTATAAAATTTAGTAAACAGTACAAACTTGTATAACAGGTCTACTTTCCAATTAATATTAGACTGAGATTACTACCTCTCAAAATGGATGTTTAACCTAAATCGTAAACAAAATGAAACTGACTAAATATTTGTTTTCATTCTAATTTGTTCACTTTTTGTTTTCTGCCATATATACAAAGCATATTTAATGCAAAACTACTAATTTTCAAAATTCTAATTTAAAAATATAAAATGTCACTACAATTCTGAAATGGTTTCTAAAATAGTTGTATCCATACATGTAGTAACTACTTTTAACTTTTTTTTACTAGTTTAATATACTACTTTTCCAATCTTCATTTAAAATTGAAACCATTTTTAAAATTCAGTGCAGCATTGCTCAATACAAAGTCTGTTAATAGTTATAAATAGAAAAAAAGTATTTAAAAAATATTGACAGTTAATTTTGTAATTTGTTAGCAATTTCATTGATTTCATTTAATGTCGTTCATTACGATTTTATTTCAAATTTAAAAAAATTATGAGAGAAATTTGTCAATGAGAAATCTTTTTGCAAATACACTTGCTAAACGGTTTAGTAACTATTATTTCACCCTTATAGACTTGCCTAGATCAAGGTAATGTAATTATAATAAAAAGCTGAGTTTATTTATAGCAGGATATTAGGGAGCTTAATAAAGCAATGCAACATAATGCATCCCAAGATCAAAACCCTTTTCCACCCAAATTGTTATCTTGAATTTACATTTACCGTGCGATATCATGTTTTCACACTAAAGGTCAACTTTTTGAGTTGCATGATGTTTAATATGGATGCAACTGTTAGTTAATGGTATTCCATTCAATTATATATGCCTGCATTGTGCCCTTTGTATTTTATTTTTTGACTGTGTTGTTTTACTTATCATTATATTATATAAAGATTGCTCTTTGATGTGAATTTCATGTGTCTATGCTACTACATCGAGAAATTATCAGGGAAAAACTGATATTCCTTTAATTTTGCCTCTGAGGGTACAAGAATAAAACAAAAAATTTATTTATATTTTTCAGGAAACAATGAAATATGTGCAGGACGAGAAGGAAAAAATGGAAAAGAGAGCTGAAGGAGAAAAATATGAGGTATTTGAATATCATAAACTTATCGATTTAACAACCGAAACCTTCAAAATTGTAGGTAATATATAATAGAACATAAGAACCAAAACACTTTTTGGATTGATCAAAAGTTTCATGCAAACCCCTAGACAAATCAATTTGAAATTTCACAGGAAAGTAAAGTGCAAAAAAAAACAGGGATGGTTATATCTTTTGTTATAACTGATGCAAGAAAAGAAAAAGTATCCTATTGATTCATTGAAGACCATATATAAATATTTTTTAAGGCGTACATAGTAAAACTAAGTCTAACTTTAAAAGTTGAATGGAAACATAATATTCCATATTTATGCTCAGCATATAAAAAAATGGAGGAATATTAAGATTCATTAATTTTCAATGAGTGGTTGGTGATTTGAGGTTCATTTAAAAACGAACTATTCAAATAGATTGTCATGTTTTCTTAAAGGTATGTGGTTAAATAATTGCTGCTTTTATTTAGGCGACTCAAAGTAAATGATAATGAAAGTATTATATTGATGTTCAAAAAAAGATTACCGATTTTATTGCTTTCCGTTTGAAATTATGGTTTGCAAGCATTACCAAGCATAAATATCAAGCATTTTTTATTTAACAATTTATAAGACATTAATATGAACAATACGCAAAAAAAAAAACAGAACGATGGCTATATCTTTGGTTCTAATTATTGTAGAATCTTACGGTTTGCACCAAAATGTTTTGCTTACGATTTTCTATATATCTGATGCAATTTTTTTTTCTTGAGGGACCGTTTGCTAAGTAAAAGTAACGCTATCTTCGAAAATTTCAATACGAACCCTTATTTTTTTATCATTTCATTCGATTCAGAATACACCATTTACCCTATATACCAAATTTCAATGCATTATGTTGAAAAACACGTCACTTATGAGGGAAAATATTTCGACCATTTTTTGACCGATCTTCAGGGAGAATTTCCATAAAACGAAAGGTATTTTTAAGGTTCTTCACAGCGGGAGAAATAGAACGGTCAATGTGGCGCGTTTCACGAAGATTAAAAAATACAAGTATTAGTCTAAAATTGCATAGAAACTACTTGGATTTATAGTGTCATGTTTAAGATTAATACAAAAATAGCAAGTAAACGCAAAAGTAACATAATTTATTTACAACTTTAAAGATGTGCATTCTTCACACGAAATAAATAAAATATCGAAAACTGTAATTGCAGAAATTTAACGAATACTACTGATAATTAGAAAATTAATAAATATTAAATGTTGGCATTAGTAAACAGTATTTAGCAAAGCATGAATATTTTACCGAAATATTTCACTATAAACACAAATGTAACTAGATCGTTGAAATTATTTATAAAATGAAAAAGTCACATGATTCAGTAACATTTTTAAAGGATAACTTATTGAAATTGCTTAAAAAATGTTGTTTTAAATAAATGGAATTTAAGAAAGCAAATTAAAAAAAAAAAAAAAATTGATAGTTTACAGAAAAAATAATTAATAATTTAAAAAACTAAAAAACACGCTTTAATAGAAAATCAAACTAAAAAGTAGAAAATAATCAATAGATTAAAAAACTAAGAAACACGCTTTAATAGAAAAGTGAACTAAAAAGTAGAAAATAATTTTAAATAAGTTTGAAATAAGAATAGAGTGATTAACAAGAAAGATTTATTTTATCGTACAAAAGCGTGGGGTGCTTTTTAAGATATTTTCATAATGGCTCTACTTTTACCAATATCTGTCATTAAATATTTACAAAAATTGACATCAAGCACCCCTTTCTTTTTTACAATAAAATAAATATTTCTTGTTAATCACTATTCTTATTTCAAACTTATTTAAAATTATCTTCTACTTTTTAGTTCACTTTCCTATTAAAGTGTGTTTCTTAGTTTTTAAACTAACGGTTATACGATAACTGAACGTTATGCGATTTTCCACACCTCTAGTTTACCTTGAATTAATCTTTGATAGTTTTCAAAAGTCGTCTACTATACGGTCCCTTAAAGTGAGCGTTTTTTACATTTTCTCTAAAAAATAGAGAACTAATAGTCAAAATGGAAAGAAAAAAATTATGGGGGGGTTTTAGACCATGGTAAATCTAATGAAAGCAAAAAAAATATATGTTTCTATTAAAAAAAAATTTTAATTGCTTTATTAATTAATAATTAATTATTAAAAAAGAAATTGATTCAAAAGCTGATTGCTATTTATGTTTGGCCATTTACAAACTACCTTTTGAAAAAAAAATTACTGAAATATATTAATTATTTAAGTATTTATGGCCAAAAACACAACTTTTTTATTTAACATTAATTTATCATTTTCTTTTTATCATTTAAATTACAAACCATTCATTAGAAAATTACGAATTTTTGTATTTCGCATTCTTTTTTAATGCTGAATCCAAATATGGAATAATATTATGAGGTTGCTATTGAACTTTTTAAAGTTTGGTTCTGTTTTAATATGTAGATGACCCCTCATGATAAAAAAAACTACATACAATTATTGAAAACCTTTCACGATTTACAACGGTACCTTTTGTTTGTTATTTCAACAATTAGAACAAAAGATATAGCCATCGTTCTGGTTTTTTTGGGGGGGTACTGTACAAATAAAAAAAATATAAAGAATAAATAGAAATTATTTTTTTATTGTTAATTAGAATCAGCATTATCAGAACGTTCTAGAATTATTATTTTTTTTTTACATTTTGATACTTGGACCTTACAATAAGAATATGTTAAAACACTGCTTTGAAAAGATCATGTAAGAAGTTGAAATAAATTTAAGTAATGTTACTTTGCTATCCCTGTTGATTCCAATACAATATTACGACAAAATCACCAAACATATTGGGTAAGAGTGATTTATGTGAAGAGTATCTTTGCACGTTTTCATTTTTAAGATGCAAGTTTTTATCGTTTTAAGGTTTTATTTTTATTCTTAAAAAGTGAAATTGAAGACTTTAGGCAAATGAAGCACATAAATGTTATGGCAATGTATATATATATACTGAAATTTTCAACATTTTGACACAAAAGCATATGCAGACTCCCAAGAGAAACAATCTTCTAGTACAAATGCAACCTAAAGAGAAACATTAATCAGACATATGGTATCATACTTGAATACCATGTTCTTTGTCATAACTGTAAAACAGGAAGTTTTCTCTTCTGGGATAAAATTAAGATTGAAAGTGTAATCACAAGTATAGCAGCTTTTAATTTAAATTGCCCATTCCCAGGACTAACAATCAAGATTTTAGAGACAGATTAGAAAATTGCTTGAATACAGGTATAAATGGAAAATAGTATGTTGCAGACATTTTAATTTCAGAGATGATGACATTATAAAGGTTGAAGGCACTTCAAAAGATAAATATTTTAATTAACTTTATAAAACTTAATATAAAAACAAGTTTTACCTAAAAACTTTATAAAAACTTAAAATGTTTTTCAAATAAAACTTATAAATGTGAAAAAATTAAATCTTGAATGAAAACTTCAAACTTGAAATCAATAATAGGATAAAACTGTTAGATATTTGTATATAGGATCTTAGAAGTTCTTAGATAACGTATAATAAAGACTATTCCAGTTTGAAAATTCCCCATTTAAAACACTTTTATTTCAAATATAATTAAATAAAATACAAAATAAACAGTACAATTCTTTCAACATATAATCAATAAATATATTTTTTCAAAACATTTACAAATTTATATAAATATCCAACAATAAAATCTCATTTTACAGAAGCTCATGGTTCAACTAATAAGACGCTACCTACATTCAAATGGTCTGAAGGAGTCAGCTGTTACATCAGCTTCAACACACCGCTGTTGTTGGAAGACACAGAATGATAAAAAAAGAAACAGCAAGCCTTCAACAGAAATCAGTCTTCCAAGAAACTAAAAAAAGTTATTATAAACTATTTCTACATTTAAAGCATTGGAATGAATACACAAGGGCTTTCATAAAATTCTATAAATTAATTTACAGTTTAATTATCTGTCAAAAGAAATAAAAATGTTTAATTTTGCAAATGCTTTAATAAAAAAAATACCAATATAACTCTTTATATACAGCATAAGAAAAAAGAACAAATGAACGAAACCATGGAAATGCTAGACAAGCAGCTGATTAAGGTTATTGTGGGATTTTTGTTTTGTTAAGTTCTGTCGAAATTTGACATTTTTAAGGCATTCCATTTTAAATTTGAGGAACAAATGCAAAGGTTAAAGTGCATTTACTGCAAGTCAATTGATACAAAAAAAAATGTCCTTGCATTTTCTGAAGAATTGGGAATTGGTCACTTGTCTGGCTATTGCATATTGCTGTGCAAATATTACTAATTAAATTTTATGATACCAAAGAAGACGATAAAATATTAGTCTACATGTAACTTCTCCAAGTAGACCAACACAATTTAATCAATTGTATATTGAGAACACAAAAATTTATTGTAAATAATCAACCTAGGTAAAAAAAGTTGATGACAGGTAACTTTTGTCGAACTTTATTGATCTTTTTAGAATTACCATAAAAGTTCATTTTTTAAGTAGGTAAAAGTAAAATGACTATGTTCCAGTGTTGCTTTTTGATCTTGGTATTTGGAATTGTATAACACTCATACCTTTGACAATAACCTTCAAAATCAATAACTTATTTATTTTAGAACAAGAAAAGCACCAATTTTGCTGCATTTCAATTATAGCACAATGCCTTTTCTGCTTTATTTTCTAGAGAAATATTTTTTCAACCCCAAATTCGAGTCGCACATTTAGCGTAGCAGTCACAAATATACATTCAACAATTTGCTTAATTTACCCTTTATTTTAAAACTATTTTCTTGTTTACCTACTATTGTATAACCAATTAAGTAGATATTTTTCAATCACTAAATCTACTTACTTAACCCACTGACGGTCATGCACGTATATATACGTCATTTGATCCCCAGTAAATATTTTTTTTAGGATGAGTTTATAACCTATCTAAAACAAAATAAATAAATAAATATATATATAAATTATGTATTTGAATTAGAAATATAATTTAAAAATTATTGCAGGGAAAACAACTGTAGTATTTTGCCCATTCCCATTACCATCAGTGGGTTAAAAAAACAAGATTATACAGAACTTCAGTTATGACCCTAAAATAACATAATGGACAAAATTATATTTATTATTACATACAATTTCTTTGAAAAGGCTTTTAAAATTTGCCAAAAATTCATGGTTGAATGAAAGGGTCTGATAGTTTGGTTGGTCTGATAGTTTGCCGAACATCTTTCATTATTCAACTGATGAGAATATTTGGCAAATATGCTGTATACCGAATACTAACTAAATATTCGTTACATCTCTAATGGATATAAAAAAAACACTCAATTTTTAACTCCAAAATGTTAGATATAAAACAATATGCTAACATATTAAATAAATCTTAAAACTTTAACTATTTTAAGCAAGTTAACAAAAAGTCCCCTAGATGCAATTTTATATTCTTATGATCATTAGTAAATTTAAAGGAAGTATTAAACTAATTACTAGTTATGTCAATAAAAGAAACATTACTCTACGGTTATTATTTTGACTTATAAAGTAACCAGATTATTTAAATAAGATAAAAAAAAATAAACATTGTTCTCAAATTAAATTGCATTTTTATCATACAATAATGGTAGCTTGTTCTTCTTTAAATTTAAATTTCTTATAAAACAAATAAAAACCAAGATGTAATAAGGAAATGGGAAATCAGAAAATGAAAGGAAACTTGTGTGTCCCTTTCACAGTTGGAAGCTGTATCTGCTTCAATTATTATTAATTTTTTTTTATAAAAATACTGAACAAATATTTAATAGGTATATTGTAAAAAAAAATTTCATAAAAGTATAAATATATTTTGTTAAAGGAATACTTGTATATCTCTCTTATATAAATAGTAAACTGATTAAAGATTTTTTTTTAAATAAAAAAAAAACTTTTTATACCAATCAACACAGAAAAGATTTTAAAAATAAATTATCACAGTCCAGATTAAATTAGGAAATATTGCTATGCCAAAAAGCAAAATATTAATTTAAAAATACTACTTTATTCTAGATTTTTCTTCATATGGATCTGGACCAGCCAGTAAAAATATGATCTTTGATTTTTAGTTTAATACAGGTATACTGTATTTTGATGTAGCATAGTTTAATACTAATAAACTCTTCAACATTTTCGTCCACGCTTAATTATCTCCAAAGGGATTGTCATTTGACCTCTTAGGGTATTAATCCAAGAAGCATTTCTTCCCATATCATAAAATGGAATAAAAAATAACAGTGAACTAAATACAAAATTAAGAGGAAACCATGAGGGGAAAATACCACTTGAGAAAGCCCTAACACGAGCAATACAGCCAGAAGACTCTTCATTGACAAAATGCAATTGTATAACATACACATTTCGACAGCGAGTAAAAACAAATATTTCAACTCTGCTGCTTTCAGTTTTTTCTTCCACATAACCAACAGTAAAAATGTTGCCATGAAGACTTCTACGGCGTAATTTGGCAACTGCTTGAAGAACATCTTTGGAACAGATAATTGGATTGGCAAAAACTTTCCATGTTTCTTCATACATATGCATTGACCTTATAAAAGGGATCCAAATACCTGGTCGAATTAAAGCCTGAATGCTGGCCTGTCCAGCGCAAAGACACAATGCCTCAGGAGCTTCAGGTACTTCACATTCATTCTTCATTGCTGTAATAGAGTTTAAAAAAATAATTTTATGAAATAAACAAAATTATATGAGTGTTTTTCGATGCAGGAAAGAAGAGGTTGTACCAATTAGAATGTATTTTTTGCTTTTTTTTGTCATCTAAATTATTTTTATTGATCTTATTTGATTTTTAGCGATTTTGGACGATTGCAATGCATGCACATTGCGCTTGTCAAAACAGGAAAAATACATGTCACCACAATATATCACTTCAAATACAAATACAAAAATAATTAATAGTTCTTTAATAACTTTCCATGTTAACCTATAGATAAACAACATATTGCATTTTTTTTGTATATAAATGTATTTAAAAAATATATCAAACGTCTAAAAGTCATTATCCTGGCTTGTCACTAGAGCCGTCTATGTTGTTATAAATGTCAAATAAATTAATAACAAAACTAACTTTCAGACAACGATTAATTTAATGCATTTATAATAAAGTGTTTTATACAAAAGGAAAAAAATTAAAAATAATGTCATTATTTTTTTATAATTAGAAATTACAAAATGTATGTCACTGAAAAAAATATCATTGTCCTAGCAGATTGCATTACACTCAATATTTTAACTACAGATGGTAAAAGCATTCTATTTTTAATGCCTATGGGTCAAATCACGTCAGATCAAACAAAATAATAGAAAAAGTTCACCCACTGTCTCAGATTTTCCTCAAAATTTGTGTAGATGAGTTATAAGGTAGGATAACCATATATCTCAATTTTGAAGGTTCTATGATAATTACCAAGAAATTAATTATTGTAATTTTTTAATTTTCTACTAGGTGCACCATTTTTTTTTTTTATTAATTTCATAAATAACTCTAGCTGTTCAAGTAATTGAAGTGGAAGTTTGTTTCTAGGGGTAACTTTTTCAGCTGATTTCAAAAATGTAATCGGAAATTGTGTATCTTCTATAGTTTTTGCATTAAAAAAATGATTGCAAAAAAAATTTAAGAATTTTTTTTTACATGTTTGATCTGGAGCATATGTTTTAAATTTTTATACGTTATACGTTCCAGAAAAAAAATCACCTTGGTTTTCTGTCTCGGAGTTGAGAAAAAAATTATTCAACTTTTACGAGGAACGACTATAAACAAGGCATTTTTCTCTTCACATCCAACAAAAGCTTTATTACGTATACAGTTTAACTTTCCTAGTAGCACATTCAAGGCAGTAATGCAAACATGGTATATATAAACATATTCAAAACATAATTTATAAACTATAGTAGAGTAGCATATTACTTCTATACCTGATTTTAATTTAAAACATACGATGGTGTACACAAACTACTATAACAATTAATATTTTAAACAAAGCACATAAAACAGAAAAGAAATCAAAGGAAAAGCTATTTTGCAGCTGATTTGAGCTTATTAAATGAGACAGTAATAATACTTTTAATCATATTGCTGTCAAGAACATATTGTAGTCCAGATCTACCTTTCACTGAAGGTGCTGGTGTCACACACAACACATACTTAAAAGGAACAAAACAACTACCTTCTCTAGAAGGCCAAGGCAACACATTATTTTCAGTATGTCTCTGCATAAAATTTATAAGTAGGTCTGTTTCATCTGAATGCTTTTTCATAATGCAGCCAATGAACCAGTAGTCATCGTATACTGCAGCTAAATAAACTCCTGTTTGCAAATCATTTATACTCTTTACATGTTTTTTTCTGACAGTGAAACTAACTTTAAATCCTGAATTTGCATCATCTGGCGACAATCGATACAGGGTCAACTCATCATTGTTGCTTGGAACAAACCTGTGATAACTGTGAGTTCCAGGTATTGTTTTCGCAGACTGAAAATGGATTTCCAAGCTTTTGGCGTGATTCTCAACATCAGCATTTTTTCTGCAAAACAGAACTTGCATCTGTTGATTTTCTTTTTGCATAGCTTTGCTGTTGCTTTTTTCTATTTACCCCATGCAATTTGACAGGTTTGCATCCAAGATTTATAGTACTTTGATTCAAAGCTTCAACAGCTTCTGAAGCAAAAAGTTCCTGCACTTTCAATCTCAAGCTGTCCTTTGAAATTGCCTCATTATTGCATGATGCTTCAGTTCCTGTTATCCGAGTTTGACACTGTGGACATAATTTTTGGCTTAGTTAAAGATAGCTGTGTTATTTGCAAATTCCAATGACACAGACATCAAACCCTTCTTGATGCCTCTACTATGTGACTGAAATGGATGACAACTATATCACTGAAATTGCTCATGTTTAACAACTTAGCTGCCGGCCTCGCGCTGGCACAAGACGCAGGGTGTAGGGTGAGGGGCCGGTCTCGCGTAGGTGCGTGATATTTTTCATTTCTTATATTTTTATTTTAATTACCTTATATATGCAAATGGTACTTAATTAATAACATTGGAATCCTTTTTAAACAAATAAACAACAAAAAAGAAAGTTGGCTTCTGACTGACTCCCATGTTCAAGACATTGGCAGTGAAACTGTTAAAGCAAATTTTTTTCAATACAAATGGTTGCATTATTACTAAGTTGCTCACTTTGAATTTCAGACCTAAATGCAATGTTTTTGTTTTTGTTAGCTTAGTAAAGCTATTCTATTAAAAAAAAATCCAATTTGTCCGAATAACTGTTTACATATGACACTCAGTCTGCAATCTATCACCAACTGTGCAATTTGACAATGTATATGATAATGTTATGAATGCCTGTTGTAACAATATATATTGTAATACAGTACACAGTAAAACCTATTTCAAATTCTTATATTATCATTCCCCAAACTAACCAGAACATAATTTTTGAGCCCTCTACTAACAAGCCCATAGTCAGAATTTTATTTTCGGGGTGGGAGGGAGTAAGGTCGGAGATTTGATTAAATACATACAGTGGCGGCTCGTGAGTAGTAAAAGTGAGGGCGCCCTATTAACAATGACATGGTTTTTCAAGGGGGAGGGGGGGGAGTGCAAATTTCTAAATACACGAGTTTCATACAATTAGATGTTATTCAAATGCACATAAAACAATGCTATAGGAGCAGTTAAGGGGACTTGGTACCCCTCTGGTTTTCACACAAAAAATAATATAAATTTTCTAATTTTTGCGTTTTTATAATTTTTGAAACCTTCTTATACTGGCAAGTTGTAGAGCTGATCCGATAACTGCAATGTCAGGAATACTATATTTTTGTGGAGAATTTAGCATTGCTGAAATAGCTATTTTGATGTTTCGATCACATTTTTCTCAGTTCGTGATTTTGGAAATTCCTACCTTACTCAAAATGCTACAACTTCAGCAAATATAAATGAAATGACTTGAAATTCTTTTTGTGTCATTCTTAATACCTATTTGACAAAAATAGGCATGGATTATTGAATAAAATAAACTTTTTTTTTACAAATTTAAATGTTAGAAAATACCCTTTTTTTACATGTAGATACAGTAATTATAGTTTTTCTCGAAAACTATTTTACTTATTCTAAATCCGATGCCTAAAAAGTTAGACTATATTACTGGAATTTTTTTTTTCAAAAATGAGGAAAAAATATTGAAAAATGAAAAAGGAAATAGAATTTTAAATTTGAACGTTTTTTTAAATTTTTAAAATTTAGAGCACTATGAGAACTTTTTTTTTAATAAAATTTAATTTTTACTTAGTAATACATCCACGTATGTAAAAATTATAATTTTAAATGCTTAAATTAAAAAAAAAAGTTTGTTTATGAGGACTTGGTACCCTTCAAATTATCCAAATAAATTTTAATAAAATATATGTTTTCATAAAATAAATGATTATAACACAAATTCAACACTGCAGCATTTCGTTCGAGCCAATGGCTTATGAAAATTAACCCCATGTCCTATGGTTTTTTAACTTTATGGCTCATGGCTTTCGAAAATTTAAAAATAAAGAGAAGAAAAGTGGTGAGATATTCAGAAAAAGCATGAATTTTAAATTATTCATTTAAACATAAAATTAATGCATATTGATTCATAAGTATTTCAGTTCAAAATTTCATCACTCAACAGAAAAATATTTTCAATCTTATGTTTTTACTTTTTAAAAATTTTGGTTGTTTACTGTTCAGTCAGAGCCCTTTTGTCATCACTTGTGGAATGTACCACAAAAAATTTGTTTATTGTTGTCGTTATAAATGGATATTTCAGGCAACAGAATGAGTTAAAGATAGCTACTATTGTGTTGGGAATGTCAAACACATTTATACGGATTAAATTAATGTTTCAATTGCAGAAAAGAAAATAAATCTTGTTTTTTGCTACCCGTAAAATTAAGTTTCATTGCTATACCAAAGTAAAAAGTGGCTGAAGGTATAGTGGGTCCTATGTCTGCATACTCAGAAGTGGATTTAGACGTCAGTTAAGTCTACGATGACCATTTTGGTCTATTATAGTCATTGTATTTGGCAATGCAGGCAATTAGGTTATGAAATAGGATGCGAGGAGGGAGATAAGGATAGCCTAATTTTACTCATTTAACTAATCACCTCTAAAATCGAATGAATTAAAAAGAAACATCATATTTTTATAATTAAGATAATGAAATACATAACCAATTGAGCTCATCCATGTGAAAGGACCTGGGATTACCCGGACAAAATGCGTCTCTAAGTATTTTTAAAAAAATCACGATTCTGTTTAAAAATTCATTTATTAAGAAAAGCTTACGATTATATTTGAAATATAAAGGGTAAAATTAAACGATCTTACCGAGTTTTTCAAGGTCATTATGATGGAGTCTTTAAGAGAAGGATGGACGGGAGTGTGTTTTTATTGAAATGGTTGCGGTTGATTGACCTTTACACGAGTTTGTGGCAAGAGAGCTATTGCTCCATGCACACTAGTTAATATTGTGAGATTAATAACTGCTTTCATTTGTCTTGCATTTTTTAAATATTTTACAGAAATTCCAAAGCAACATTATCAAGTATATATAAGTGGGATCAGGGTCCCAAAAAGTGAGGGGGCCCAGGCCCCCCCTGGCCCCCTGCACCAGCCGCCACTGAATACATATATAAGAAGGTACATAACACAAAAAAAAAAGGGGAAGTAGCGAAACAAGATTTCACACAATTTAGGGTGGGGGAAAATTAAGATTTGTGGTTATCCTAGTCAATAAATCCATTACACAAAATTTGAGGGAAACCTGAAACGGTGGGTGAACTGCATTGTTTGATCTGATGTGGTTTGACCCCTATTCTAAGAACTTTTATTCCTTTACTAAGCTGTATAAATAATTATTCCCACTCGACACCATTTTCTTTTTTGTGAAATTACAAAATTCTTTGCCATCAGAATTATGTTTATTGAATCACTTTCCTGGTATCTACAGAAAATACTTAGGCCAGTAGAAAATTGTTTATATTACAATATACATAATAAAGTTAATTTTTAAATAATATATACATTTACTTTAAAAATTATAAGCAGAGGGTGGCAGCTTCAACTTACAGGTTACAGGCAGGTTACAACTTATCACCATTACTGATGAATCCAAGAGCAATATTCCATGTAAAGTCATTCCAAGCCAGATCATCCAGGCTCGTCACCCCACCTTCTCAGATTTGGCTGAAACTTGGTACATGGTAATTTTAGACAAATATAAGAACCTGTATTTTTCATTTTTGAAATATTGACTTTAGTTTGGAAATTAAAGAATTTCAAAAATTTTACGCATTTGAAGTATTATCTTTCGGTTACACTGCATACACAATGCTTGTTTGCATTAATCTTGCTACTTGCCACAATTATCGAAATAAAAACATAAAATTTTTCATACTTGCACAGAATTTAATGCAGATTCCAAATATGGTTTGCAAAATATAATTGAGTTCTTCTAAAGGGGTGGAAATTGAGCTAAAAGTCGAAAAAATACATGTTCAGAAATCACAAAACATGCTTGATTTATACTCTTATAACTTTTTCTGCCATTTTTAAAATTTTTTTGCTTTATGTCATTTTAAAAAGCATAAAATTTCCTATAAGAATATAATATTTTTAAAGTGGGTTATTTTGTTTTTACCCCTCCCTCCCAATTTCATTTTTTACTTCTATGCTTCGTTTGGGTGCAGAAAACTGTTGACTACAACCACAGTAAAATTATTTAAAAAATAAAAATAATTGATGATTTTTTTTAAGCAGATACCTATAAATTGCAAAAGAAAGAGATATACAATTTTAAAACTAATTAGAAGTATAGTATATTTAATGCATTTTAGGGAGGATTATTTGATCACACTTTCACAGAAATGATTTTCAGTGAGAAAAATTGTGTGGGTAGGTACAATAAAATAAATAATATTTTAAAAGTAAAAAAGTAACTTCCACATAAATAGAAATTTGTTACAGAACAGTTAATTTGAATGATATATTTACATCAAGAAAAATATAAATTAAAGTACTTTGTTTACTATTTGATAGTTATATTAAGAAGTCAAAAGTACCTCATTTGTTAAGCCACTTATTCCATTTAGACATAATTTTCTTTTCACTCTTGGATGTTAGTTTATATTATATTCTTCCAATCTGAGTATTAAGTTCTGGAACATCGACAGTACAAAAAATGTTTCCGAAAGGAACCCAACAAGCATTGTTTTTGCTCATCATCACTGGAACTATTCTTAGCATTTCCCAAGTCATCACCACAATAACCTACAAGTAGTTTTTCCTACAATTGGAGCACCAGTTTTTGTCTAGGAACTAATAGAATACCAGATAATACTTTTACATATCTAGCCATTTGCAAGGAAATAGTTTGTAGGCAAGTTTTAATAGGCTTTTTATGTATCTTTCATGGATCAGAACATATTCTAAACTGATTGTCACACTACTTGATCAGTGTTGAATAGTGGTGTGAACAAATGCTGTACTTGAATGCAGAATAAGCCCTTCTGCCCTCAAACATAGTATCTCACGTTCTTCATTAGAAAGTTCTTCAACAATATTTTGAAATATCTTTTTATCAGTGTATCTTTTTTGTATGACACTCAGAATTTGTAAAAAGACCCACACTGCACTTTTCATAAACGTTTGAAGACATGTATTTGCAGTATGACATTCCTACAGAAAATGAAGGAGATTCTACCGAAATCTCCAGACAGCAAAAAATAAACATAGTAATAAAACAAAACAAAAAAAATCATGAAAAACAACTGTAGCCCCTTAATAAGGTGATACCATAACTTAAAGATGGGGGAGGAGGGAGTTATGGGTTTAATTCCCTTTCAGGGATAGGGTGGTCAGAGATAAGACAAATCCTCACTTTTTATTCCCCCCCCCCCCCCCACTTCAGTAAAAGGAAAATATGCTGTTTGTGAAATTACCCTGCGGTGCCATGCCTTTGTAGGAAATAGATAACATTACAAAGGCTATCTATAGTGATGACATAAGAAGAACAATTTGGAACAAGAGAAAACAAATATAAGTTGGATATTAAAGCACGAAATTGTATTAGTATTAAATTCCATAAATGGAACACATCTAAAATTATTTATGAAAATTAATAAAGGTAACACTTCTATTAAAGTATTGCATTGAAATAATTTCAGATATCCTAAAGAAAAGTAGATGTCGCATAAATGTAGCATCAAACAAGAGGAAATTTGCATTTTCTGGTTGATTATTTGGATAATTTTGAATATAGTATTTGACCTTATGAGAAGGACTAAATCAGAGATATTTATTAAGTATTTTAGAAATATTAAACAAATTTTTATAACGATTCAGTGCTACTTTTTTTTAATACATGGATATTTAAGTTAATTTTTAACTATTAATTTCAGTATTAATAGTAAGCCCTTATATATTAAAAATATATATTTATAAATATGACAATATTATTTATTAAAATGCATAACATAATTTAATGAGAGTTTTAGTTAAGATGGTAGCCCAAAAATTTTTTGCACCCAAAAAAGCATAGTTATAAAAAATGAAATCGGGAAGGGGGGGGGGGGGGCTAAAAACAAAATAACCCACCCTAATAATGTCACATTCTTATAGGAAATTTTATGCTCTTTAAAATGACATAAAGCAAAAAAAAATTTTAAATGGCAGAAAAAAGTTATAAGAGTATAAATCAAGCATGTTTTATGATTTCTGAACATCTACTTTTTCGACTATTACCTCAATTTCCACCCCTTTAGATGAACTTGATTATATTTTGCAAACCATATCTAGAATCTGCATTAAATTCTGAGCAAGTATGAAAAATTTTAGGTTTTTATTTCGATAATTGTGGTAAGTAGCAAGATTAATGCAAACACGCGTCATTGTGTAAGCAGTGTAACCGAAAGGTAATACCTCAAATACGTAAAATTTTCGAAATTCTTTAATTTCCAAACCAAAGTCAATATTTTAAAAATGAAAAATAAGGGTTCTTATATTTGTCTAAAGTTACCATGTACCAAGTTTCAGCCAAATCTGAGGAGGTGGGGTGACAAGCCTGGATGATCTGGCTTGGAATGACTCTGTTTTATGAAGTAACTATTGTATTATATAGTATAAATTAAATTTAAAAAATAGTATCTAGAAATATATATATAAAATATTTAAATTTAATATGATTTCTAATTATGTAAGTTCATTTAAGTATAGCCATCATTGTCCTGGCAAATAAAGACACAACAACAGCAATCTAGGATAATGATGCTTGCTAATTATCCAAAATATATTTAAAATAAATATAAGTTAAAAGCGGAACAACTGTAGTATAGGACATTTGTAATTTTTTATTATTTATCGAATAGAAAATTCACCAAAATAAAAAAACACAGTAACTGAAATAAAATAATAAATTAAATTAAAATATAACTTAAAATGAAATCATTGCCAGAACCAGCATTTATCCGTGGGGGTGGGGGAATGCCAAATAAAATCGCTCTAAAGAAATATCCTATATAAAGAAATATCCTATCTGTACCTAAAATACTTTAAAGATTGTTTCATTGTTTCAATTATAATAGAACAATTTCCTTACATTTGATACCCATAAAATGAGGTTTATCTGCTAAGCCAAAGCAAAAAGATGCTGGAGGAATAGTGTCATATGTCTGCATACTCAGAAGCAGATTTAAACGACAACTTGAATTATCTTATTCATTCTTTAACTGTTCAAAGCAAGCAGTGGCGATCCGATGCAACTTTTGTGGGAGGGTGTACCGCTGAAAATGCTGACTATAAACGAAAGTTTGCAGACTAATTTTACTTTCTATAATGCTGTGGGAAAATAGAACAGTCTGCTTGTCTGCCTGTGGGTCTATAGAAAGCGATATCTAATAGACATAGGTATCGGAAATTTTCAACATAAGTATTTTGGCCTTCTAATTGTACCTTTGAGTAACAGAAACCTAAAATTTTAATTAGTTTGTTTAATTTTTTTTTTTACAAAGCAATTTCCAATAGGCGTAGCACTCTGAAATTTTAAACATAAGAAGAAAAAAAACCACCCCCAAGCTTATCTTCAAAGGGGCTCCAGGAATCTCGACGAAAGGGGAGATGTGGGGTCCAGGAACAACCTACTCGATTCTATGCCGAATTGTATCTGCTCTTCCTCGTTTAAGAATTGCCGACTTCTTATGTTACGTCGTTATCTTGTAGTGTTTTCGCACGAAATTTTTTAATAAATATATATTTTTAAATTTTCAACTATCCATATTTTACATAATTTGACAACTCATTTAAAAAAAATCAGTCTGCCGACTGAGAAAATAGTGGTGGGGTGGTTGAGCACCCTCCCCCATAGGATCGGCCCTGAAAACAAGCATGCATAAATATCTTAGTTGACTCCAATAATATATACCAAATTAATAATCAAATATCATTATCATTAATTGAAGAAATAGTTATACCTACTAATTCCTAACCTTCTAACAACTTCAAAATTTTTATGTAATTAAGAGGAAACAAATCAAGCAAAAAAGAACAAAAAACAATGAGTTACCTAGAAAAACGTTTAAAATCTCGGTTTAGAAGTATGACAAATTGGGATAAAATGTGCCAATCGCAAACTGAAAATAAATATAAACGAATATATACAAAATAAAATAACATGCATGTATCTGTCAAAACGATGCCAAAATTCTTCTACAGCGAAAAGTGGGCGCGCCGGTAAATAACTGATAGGAGATAATACAAATTGCAATACGTCATAAAAACTAACAATAAAAGTATGACGTCAGTATTGTTCGTATATTTAAACACTAGTTTTGACATTGAATACACAATGCTTACCACTAAATAAAATGAAGTGCATGATATCACGATTAACACATTTCCAGCATTTTATATTCAGGTCATGCAGGGTTCCCACTCAAATCACAGAATGAAAATCAATGACTTTTAAGCACCTAAATAATGTTTTTAAGGACCGTTTTAAGGTTGGTTGGTTAGGTTTGATTGGCGCAACGTTAACATCTTAAAATTTGAAAACTTAACATAGACAAAGGTTAAAAAAAAATGTATACTATAAAAACTTAAATCTGTACAAATATTAAATCATGTTATAAAAACAAATTTCTTTTAAAAATTTTAAAAGATTTTTAGGAGGTGAAGACCCTAAAAGTGATAACAGTGGTGGATGAGGAGTTTTAAAAAAGCGTACCCGTGAGGCAATAAAGTCAGGGCATTCTGTTAAAATATGTAAAACTAAAAATATATTACTCCACAGGTATTGCATGTGGGGGCATCTTCTGCCACCAGAAGATGCACATGGGTAAAATGAGTGAGGCCTATTCTAAGACCGGTCAAGATCACTTCCCTTGTCCGGGATTGCTGTACGGGGGCGAATGCGGAAATTGAGGGTTGAAACGAATGCAGCTTGTTAACCGACTGTGCATCTCATATAGCCTGCCAAGTGAGAGACAGAGCAGTGTCACAAGCTTTATATGCGTCGCCAGGGCAGAGCCAAGTGCTCCTAGGTCCATTTGCAGACCCGTTTTTAGGTATCATGTCGATAAATAAATTTTTAAAAAGTATATTCTACCAAAAAAGTTACAAGTTGGTGGATGCGTAATACAAATATGTCGGATAATTTTGATACGTTGTGGATAAGTGGCGGTAACACGTGGGGATAGCAAGTCCAAGTTGTATTTTTATAAATTTTGCAGTTGGTCACACAACATCCGCTAAAATTAAGGAGTTTTAAGGACCTCTTAGCATTTTCAAGGACTTTTAAGCACCTCTAAACATTTTCAAGGCCTTAAAAACAAGTTCAAAAATATTAAGCACTTTTAATGACGACTTTCAATGATCGTGGGAACCCTGTCATGCCATTAAAAAAGGTCGAAATTGAGTGAACAATAGAGTTTATGGTCTAGTTGTAGTTGAAATAAATTAGAACTTTTGTTGTTTGCTGTTTCAACTACCTCCATGGTTCCAACCAGTCTTTAAATCTGTAATTGTTCAAGCAGTGGCTGCTCGTGCACTGCAGCCAGTACAGTCGCAGTCGAGCTGCACCTAAATTTATTAGTTCAAAACTAAAATGGCATATTTTACGATTTTCTAAAATGAAGATCCAATGTCTACGTTAAATGTAAAAAAATCCGATAAATAGCAAACTTGTTGCCTCAATATTCAATTCACGAGGGAAAAAAACGCTTCCAATCAACCCGAACTGGTGATCTTCCTCCGAACAACAGCCAAGTGTTCCTGAAACGTGTTTCACTGCGACGTTGCCATGGTAACCGATGAAACACAACAGGACATTTCCCTCTACGAAATGTGTAACGAGATAGCCAGTTCAGCAGTTTTCCAACTTCGGCTGTCCTTGAAAATACGTTGAACTGATTTGCTCCGCCTATGAGAATCAGCGTGGGTGGGTGAGTGAGAGAACTGTACAGAATGATTTGATTAATTGTACCTATTTTATAATGTTATGTAATAAGCGATAATATTTTGTACAAATTGATATTGAAACTTCGATTTGAGTATTAAAGAATTTGCGTTCATGAAGGTGTATGTACACACTTGAACTTTCGCAAAAATAGTTCAAATGTTTACAGTTTGTGACGTTCTCGTTTTTGACAAGACATGAAAAAAAGAGTCAATAGAGTTACGTTCAAATTAGTACTTTATTTGGCTTTAAAACATATATCACAGCACCAAACCAAACCCAGAAACTAATAAAGAGAGGGGAACACGCAAGAAAAACTGAAACTAGCTCACCCATGTGCTGCCGTTACTAATTCAAACATTGCTGTGCAGGGACGGTCGTCTTCTCAAAGGGTCATCCTTGGCATAACACGCCACACAGGCTAGCGATACACATCCACTACCAACCTTTAACAAAACCGCCTCATCTCAACAACAGGCCGGTGTTATATGGGTTTGGTGCCCATGCGTACTTGGCAACTGTGCGGTGGTCAACGGCGCATCGTATAGCTCAACCTCCGGTAGAGCACACCGTCACAAGTTTTTTTGCTTTAAAATTATCTCTGGATGGAATTTTTGCAAGATAATGGTATGGCTAGAGAGTAATTTTATTAGTTTGAAGTACTATTTTGTTCTGAAAATAAAATTCAAATCTGCATTAACTATTAGATATTTTAAACCTCAGTAAAATTGATTGGAAAAGAAAATGAATTTCGCTAGATTTTTAAATGCAAAAGTTTTTGAGATAAACTGCAATTTTTTCGTTCTATGTTACAAAAAATTCTATTAAAAAAACTATACATTCTAGAAACTAGACGTAGGTTCACAGTATTAAAAATGATTTTACGAACAATTTCCAACCATAATTTCTTTTCTTGGTCCTATAAAACTCGAGTAATCACTATTAAAAAATATGCTAACGAGTTAAATATTAATGCGTTAAATATTAATTATTTAATTAATTTTTAAATAAAATTGAAAAAAAATTTCATGTAAGCATCATTACTAATTATGTACTTTTAAGTGCAAAAAAATCCAATTTTTAAAATGATAATTTTTCAAAGAAAAGTGTTAAGTTATTTCACTTCTGCACTACATTGGAGTCTCTAACCAACAACGACTCTAGGTTTTTGAAACATGAAGGTAACGTTATTGAAAATGACTCAATGTCACAGAGTTTGAGTGATGAAAGTGCATTTGATAGTAAAATTCTTTTACCAGGGAAAAGCCAAAAAGTTCAAATATTTCAGTGAAATAAGTGCTGCCAGAAAATCTACTCTTTTTTTTTTTTTTTTAGAGAATGTGGCCGTTGAGCCATTTCTATTAAAACTTAAGCTAAATTAGCAAGTGCCCTTTTGAGGAATTTAACTGTTGTAGGTATTAGTTCAACTATTTTTCACTCTATTTGACTCTATTTATATTACCGAAGGGATGAAGCAATAAGTATAGAAATTGTGAGTAAAATGTGTTCGCATAAATAAACGAGAACACGTCTCTTTGGTTGAAGAACTATATTCAACGTATACTAGACACGCAACTCTCAACAGTGGCTCTGAAAAAAAAGCAAATGCAATATCATCATAACAAAAGCTGCATTGGTGAGAAAACTATTCAAGGTCTTGGTTATTTTGGTAATGCATGAAATAATGAAGTCTCTAATTGATCAATTTTATTTTTAAATTGATCAAAAATACTTCTAAATAACCAGTAAAAGCAGTTGTTTGTTTACTTCATTTAAACTATTTGGTTCTTAGGAAAGTTATGATTACCCTCAATGGTCCAATTTCTAGACGTACTTCTTTTACTAACCAATGTGAAAACGTTTAACAAGTTGTCGAGATTTACCAGTAGTTTAATACAATAACAGAGATAGTGTTTTTCCAGAAGTTGATTTCAAGAAGTTGAACACCGACTAGAAATATTGGAAAATATGTCAGGCTGTACTTATAGAAGCAAATGCACCCAAGGTTTAGCAAGCAGAAACCCTGGAAACATTTTCCATTCAAGGTGATTAAAAATGGCAAATCGAATTTCACGTTTATATATTGCATCACTTGATCCAACCTCGCAGTTGAAAAAGTAGCTGAGTTTGTAATGAAAATTTATACTCCCTTATGGTTTGCAATATAATATCATCCTAGAATTATTTATGCATCAAAAAGCACGTTTAAGATAATAATACAACACATCAAATATTTAAAAGATGATCTTAAGTCTCTTGTTCAATTAATTCTACAGTGAAGTGCTTTTATGGTAAACTCAGAACATGTCCTTTTGGGAATATTATTGGACTCACGAAAACATATTCGATGTCTGACAAGCAAAAGGATACAAAAAGTTCTACAAAGTTACAAGCAAAGTTACCAGCAAAAATTCATTTTGAGGCAAAAAAAACTACATAGATCTTATTGATTGACAGTCTCAAATAGTAATGGGAATACGTGTCATAACTGGCTTATGCAAACCGAAGCTATCCCTAGTAGCAATCACTGCATGGCGTTTCGTCGGCCAATGATCGGAATTCATCAAAGTCATCGGCGATTCCCCAGACTGATATATAAACACACCCGTATTTCCTCGTCTGCCGATGACCCTAAACTCATCGGCAAAAGATATCTTCCCAATATCGGTGGCCGGTGAAATTTCGGATTATCGTTTTTTGATCGGCGAAAGATATCGGTACGACATCGACAGCCGATAAAAAACTTATGTTTCTTTTTCTTGCAATTCCACTGAATTAGAGGCGATCCTTGAATGTATTTCAAATTTAAATCAAGTATACAATTTGCTAAACATTTCGCTTTGGCAATAAGTGAAAATATTTTAAAAATAAGTGTACGAAAATTTTTAAATGTAAAAATATATTTTGAAAAAATGCAAACCACATAATTATATATTGCTTATCTAATACGTCAATAAAATCCATAAATACATATTTTTTTATAGTGTAAAAAAATATAGGAACAATTTTCTAAAATTAAAAATAAATTCTCCCATTTCAATTTCAATATAAAATAAAAATATAGTCCTTGTTTTTAAATAGTTTTCATTATAATTTGCCGAACTCATTTTGGTCCGTTTTTTAAACATCTTTTAAGTAAAATAAAAATATGTTTATATGTTTCAAAAAGTTAATCAAACTAAATATAGTTTTTTAAAAAAATTAAAAATGAAATATATTTTTTTAAATGTCAAAATTATTAAGTAAACTCTTAAATTGCATTTAAAAAAATATCATAAAATGTACACGTCAATTAAAATTTTCCAAAATAGATGGCGACACTATTTATTATGAATACAAAAACTAAATATGTTTTCATATGGGATATATATACTTTTTTGCTATAATAAATAAATTAATATCATTTTCTCAAATTTACGGAGGATTTGCTATTTTCCAAAAATTCCCCATATATAAAAAAAAAATGTCGGTCAATTTTCTTGCAAAGTCTGTTTGATAGTAGAGTTTTGTACTACAATACAATTGCTATACCAAGATTCGCTAGTACCATATCAGTCCAGTGGCCAAGTTACCGCGCTTCAGAGACCAACATCCATGGTTCGATTCCAGGGTAAGTAAATTAGACAATTCTGGCGTGAGTAATTTGATGGTGTTATATCTTCGATTTGTACTCTTAATATGTCACTAGAAATACTACAATATAAGAATTACGCGCTCTGGGAAAATATTTTAGTTTTGCATTATTTTAACTTGTCGTTTTTAATATTCGATACTTACATCTTTATAATTATTTAATGTTTATTAATTGGTATTTTCGACAAAATAACGACCGTTTCGATATTTCTTGAGAGCAAAATTTCCCTCGGCCTTCAAACGAATTCTTGCCGGCTTCTCCTCGAATTCGATCAGTTTCCGGACATCGGCCAATGGCCGGCCACGGGGACAAAATGGATTAGTTGCCAAGGGAAAGATAAGTTTCGGGTGAGTTTCCGCTGAATCGCCAATCACCGGCGATTCACCTGGGGATGGAATTCCGATCATCGCCCGAGGTAAAATTGCTACTAGGGATAGTTCATAGCTGAAACAGCCCAAGTAGCACAGCAGTATTGGCCAATATCAGCCCTACATTGGCCAATCCCGATGTGGAATGGCGCAAAATCGGCCGTTCGATGCCGATATTGCCCAATCTCGCCCAATATTGGATAGACGATACTCAAAAGTTTGAAAGGTTGATCGACAGTTTTAAAATTAAAATATTTTATGTATAAGAAAGGAAGGTTTGCATTAATATGTTTTGTGATATTTTTGCCAGGGTTTTAAGCATTTTTTTAAAAATCATGTATTTTGGAACGATCTCGACTTCCGGCCAAAACTGGCCGAATCCGATATAAAACGATGCGCAGAATTTCTCAAAAAGAATCGCCACCGAGTGGCTGAAGGAACTGAAGTGCCCGGATGTGTGTTTACTAAGTTTATTTATGTTTTGTCGCCGGCGCGACGGTCATTAGTAACATTAAAATTGGATCGAAAACTTATTACTGGTAAGTGTTGTCACAATAATTTGTCGATTTCATGGGGTATCTACGTATTACATTATTGGTTTAAGTTGGTTTTAGTTCATTTCAACGATACTTGATTGCCGACTTTGTTTGATCTACCTACAAAAGCGATGTTGACAAAGGTGATTGATATTCACATTAAACTTGATTAGGAATCGAGTTGGTTTCAATTATTTATTTAATGCTGCTGTTTAAAATATAAACAAGATTTTCAGCTTTTATCTCATCCATACACGGATGCAAACTAATACTCATTTAGCCATTCCCCCCTACCCCTCCATTGCTAGTTTCAAATTATGCTCATCATTGAAATACTTATACTACATGTTACATTCTAGTTTGTCTTCCTATTTATCATATTTGTTATCGTTAGTTTATATTGCTTATAAAATTCAATATCCAAGCTCCATGATTAGCTCTGTTAATAGAATATATTGTGAATTGGGCATATTGAGGAAACCACATTAAATTAAAACACGTCTATTACTCAATCTCAAAGGTGGTGTGGAATAGGGTGCATTATCTCAATCAACCGCTTGGCATAAAAAGTAAATGTTCTAGAAAATGTCAATTTTAACAATATGTATAACTAATGTTATTATGCCTCCTATTTTTGAAAAAATACAGCAAACCCTGTTAACGCAAAATTGCTTAGCATAAAATCACATTTAATGCGAAGGAAAAGCAGTTCTCCGTACTTAAAACTTAACGTTAATTTATTTAACACAAAATTCGGTTAAAGCGAACAATTTCAGTGGCCAGATCGACTTAGCGTTAACAGGGTTTTACTGTATATGTACATTCTCCTATTTAAAAGGTCTGTCTTGTGCAATTATTGATTTCTCAGAAAAGAGCAATGAATAGAAATTTTTGAAATATCTACAAAAATATATTTTGAATGCCTAACTTCATTTGTGTTAATTTAAACACACTATGCAAAGATGTTGTTTTTATAAAATAAAAATGTTTTGTTCATTTAAAGAAAAGACTTTCCATTTGAAAAGTAAACATCAAATATTGTAATCAAGTATTATTGTTAGTGCTATTTTCTGTCTTGAAATGAAAAGTGTAATAGTTGTAGCCTTCCTTCCCTTGGCAGTAAAATGCCAGTATGGCCTTTCAATAGTTAATTTGTTATTCTGTTCAGTTTAAAATAAAGAAATATACTGTTGTAGGGTTCATTGATGGAAATGGAGAACCCGTAGAAGTAATTCCTTCATCTTGGTTCATCTCAGACAAAAGTTGTCTTTGGTAGTTTGCAACAAATGGGGAAGGGGGGAATGAACATGATTAAAGAATATATGCCCTCAAGTATAACATGGCAAACATTTAATTTTAAAATCTATTGTACATACAGTAATTAAATTACAATTTTTGTATAGGGTATATACAAATAATTCAAGGTATCACAAATAATGTTTCATAAGTCATTGATCTACTTATCAGTTCAAGTTTTGATGGTGTAGATTTTTGAAATGGTGGACATGAATAACAGATATTTATTAACAGATTTAAATAATATTCTATTTTAATTTCTCAAACTGAAGATTGGTTTTTTAGTGAGTTATATTAAAAGTGCTTTAAATAAGATATTTAATTGTATAAATAAATTGTATATAAAGTTTTGCAACTAGTTTGAGATAGCATATATCCATAATTTTCCTATTTAGATTCATTTTAACAGGCATAAGATAAAGCTGAGCTTGCTCGTTCAATTGGGAGTGATTCTTCAGAAGATGAAAATTTATTAACCAAGAAAAGCCGAACTAATATTCCAGCCCGTTTCAAAGACGATCCCCCTTCTTTGGAATCCCACAAAAAAACGAGCAAAAACTTGTTTGTGAACCAAAAAGCGTGAAAACTTCCTCTACCAGGTAAGAATATATGATAATCAATTAGGTAACGATCCAAGCAATTTCAATTTGATGTTACAATAATTTATATTTTAAAATATAATAAGCAATGGAGAATCTCTGGTCTTTCAAATAAAAAAAAAATTATCTGTTTCTTTAAACAATTTTGAACAAATCACCTTTGTCATATGCTTATAATTGAAAAATTAGTTCAGTAGAAAAAACAACAAAAACACTATGTTCTAAATTAGTTCCTATAACTTTTCAAGTGCAACAGTGTATTTTATCACAGACTTTTCAACAACACTTTTTACTATTTATTTTGATTTTATTTGGTGGTTAATTTAACAGTTTAAAAGAGATTTTTCTTTCTTATAAATTATTTATTACAATTTTAAACGGCTAAAGAAAAATGAACGAGTTTATAAAAAAAAACAGAATTAGCATTTATTTTGTGATTGATAGTTTTTTTGTGTGCTTGGTTGAGGTTGGTGCAAACGTATTTGCAGAGAACTTTATATAAATTAAATTCATACAAGCTCAGTATATACGATTGAAATTTAAATACCAGTTTAAAATTAATTTCTTAAATGTTAGTAGAAAATGTTTTCTGATATAACAATTTAACAAAATGTTAATAATCTTATGCTTTTGTGCAAAATTGTGTTTTTCATTTTGCAATTTTTTTTATTTTTTTTTAATGGGCAGTAAATGCTGCACTGCATGATTTCTTTTATTGATAACAAATTCCAGTTCCGTAACAAAAAGAGTTTGGATAAAATAAAAAGAGCTAAAGACTAGAAAAAGTTTGATGCAATAATTTGATTTTTAAATTTTAATGTAATCTTAATGAAAACAGAAATGAATAATTTTATATTTCAGGTTCGTTTTCTTCGCCGAGATAGAAACTTCAAAGGAAGATAAAATATGTAAAATAAAATATGTATTATAATAAACAGCTTGTATTAAATGTATGTTTTTATTATAAATATGCACTGCAGAAAGTGACAATTAATTTAAGAGTGCATGGTTTTTAAGCCATAAAATATCAATTAAATTATATTGGGTTTCAATTATCGGTCATTAAAAAGCAATTAAAATAGGAATGAAAGTATGAAAAATTATTCATTATGCGAGGTATTCATGTAAATATTATTGTGGATTTTTTTAAATAATAGATGTTTTTGTCAAATAATTTTTGGATGAAAACTTTTTCAATGGGGGGGGGGGGGTCTGCAATTTAATTCACTTTATTGCTTTTACAATATTATGATTGAAGTTAATGAACTAAAGCATTAAAATGAGATTTATTTACTATCTATTTGATTCTTAATGCATAGAGAAAAATTATGTTTTGAAAATGAAAAGGGACTTCATAAATGAAGTTGATCGGTGCAGAAAAAATATACTTCACAAGTTTAAAATTCAACCTTCTATTTTTATGAAACCTTAGCATAAAAAGTTCAATGAGTATTGATTGACCAATAGGGATTTTAAATTCTACTGTTAGTTTTCTAGTTTAAAATTGCATGTATCTTTCTAAATCCTTGAATGTCAGACATTTTGTTATCTAAATGTTGTTTTTTTTGGTAAGGGAGTTGAAAACATTATTTTACAAATGTTTAAGTATAACTTAACAAATTATTAAGGGTTTTTGGGCAACAATGTGTTACTAAACATTGAACAGCTCAAAATTGAATCTAAACGCATATAAGAATTATCATTTGCAACCACTTCTTCCACTAAAAAGAAAGTTCAGATATGTTGAGTGGCAAATCTACCCTAAACTGCTCTGTGATATAATAAAAAAATAGTAGCTAAAATTGCTCTTTCAGGGTTGGAAAAAAACATGTTTTTTTGGTTTAAACAGATGTCTTTTTTTTTTATCCTTTTCTAATTACATGTATACATATTTATAAATAAAATTTAGCATAAACAAGAATAATTTATGCTTTATAAACAATGAATATTCCTTTTAAAAGTAATTTGAACTAAGTAAATAAACAATTGTTGCTATTTATGGAGACATTCAAATCATATTAAATTTTAATATTTTATTTAGAGGTACTATTTTTTAAATTCAATATATACAATAGTAATTGTTTACTACATAATACATAGAATATTGCTCTTCGATTCATTTGATACTTATAAAAACTTCAATAGTTTTTAATTGGAAGATTTATTTTAAAATACATTAGAACATATTGTATTTCAGCTAAAAATAGAAGTCATCTACAACATCAAATAATTTAAAAAATCTAATTATAAATAAAAATACAATTTTAAATTATTCTTTAAAAAAATATTTCGTTTTTCTGAGGGAAAAGAAAAACATTTGGTTTAAACCAGTGCTCATCGATATTGCCCAAGATTGCACATCAATACTGGCCAAAACTACTCCTCGAGATCGACCAAAACTACGCATCGAGATCGGCCAAAACTACGCATCGATATCGGCCAAAACTGCTCCTCGAGATCGGCCAAAACTACGCATCGATATCGGCCAAAACTGCTCCTCGAGATCGGCCAAAACCGCACTGCGATATTGGCCAATATTGCAAAAATGTTAGCCGTTCGGTGCTGGCCGTTCCGACATTACCCAGGATTGGCCAATCTTCCAGAGCTCCGGTTTCCGACATTGGCCAATACTGCTGTGCTACCTGGGAGGAACTACCCAGGTAGCACAGCAGTATTGGCCAATGTCGGAAACCGGAGCTCTGGAAGATTGGCCAATCCTGGGTAATGTCGGAACGGCCAGCACCGAACGGCTAACATTTTTGCAATATTGGCCAATATCGCAGTGCGGTTTTGGCCGATCTCGAGGAACAGTTTTGGCCGATATCGATGCGTAGTTTTGGCCGATCTCGATGCGTAGTTTTGGCCGATCTCGATGCGTAGTTTTGGCCAGTATTGATGTGCAATCTTGGGCAATATCGATGAGCATTGGTTTAAACCAAATGTTTTTCTTTTCCCTCAGAAAAACGAAATATTTTTTTTTAAAGAATAATTTAAAATTGTATTTTTATTTATAATTAGATTTTTTAAATTATTTGATGTTGTAGATGACTTCTATTTTTAGCTGAAATACAATATGTTCTAATGTATTTTAAAATAAATCTTCCAATTAAAAACTATTGAAGTTTTTATAAGTATCAAATGAATCGAAGAGCAATATTCTATGTATTATGTAGTTAAACAATTACTATTGTATATATTGAATTTAAAAAATAGTACCTCTAAATAAAATATTAAAATTTAATATGATTTGAATGTCCCCATAAATAGCAACAATTGTTTATTTACTTAGTTCAAATTACTTTCAAAAGGAATATTCATTGTTTATAAAACATAAATTATTCTTGTTTATGCTAAATTTTATTTATAAATATGTATACATGTAATTAGAAAAGGATAAAAAAAAGACCTCTGTTTAAACCAAAAAAAACATGTTTTTTTCCAACCCTGAAAGAGCAATTTTAGCTACTATTTTTTTATTATATCACAGAGCAGTTTAGGGTAGATTTGCCACTCAACATATCTGAACTTTCTTTTTAGTGGAAGAAGTGGTTGCAAATGATAATTCTTATATGCGTTTAGATTCAATTTTGAGCTGTTCAATGTTTAGTAACACATTGTTGCCCAAAAACCCTTAATAATTTGTTAAGTTATACTTAAACATTTGTAAAATAATGTTTTCAACTCCCCTACCAAAAAAACAACATTTAGATAACAAAATGTCTGACATTCAAGGATTTAGAAAGATACATGCAATTTTAAACTAGAAAACTAACAGTAGAATTTAAAATCCCTATTGGTCAATCAATACTCATTGAACTTTTTATGCCAAGGTTTCATAAAAATAGAAGGTTGAATTTTAAACTTGTGAAGTATATTTTTTCTGCACCGATCAACTTCATTTATGAAGTCCCTTTTCATTTTTAAAACATAATTTTTCTCTATGCATTAAGAATCAAATAGATAGTAAATAAATCTCATTTTAATGCTTTAGTTCATTCACTTCAATCATAATATTGTAAAAGCAATAAAGTGAATTAAATTGCAGACCCCCCCCCCCCCATTGAAAAAGTTTTCATCCAAAAAATATTTGACAAAAACATCTATTATTTTAAAAAATCCACAATAATATTTACATGAATACCTCGTATAATGAATAATTTTTCATACTTTCATTCCTATTTTAATTGCTTTTTAATGACCGATAATTGAAACCCAATATAATTTAATTGATATTTTATGGCTTAAAAACCATGCACTCTTAAATTAATTGTCACTTTCTGCAGTGCATATTTATAATAAAAACATAAATTTAATACAAGCTGTTTATTATAATACATATTTTATTTTACATATTTTATCTTCCTTTGAAGTTTCTACCTCGGCGAAGAAAACGAACCTGAAATATAAAATTATTCATTTCTGTTTTCATTAAGATTACATTAAAATTTAAAAATCAAATTATTGCATCAAACTTTTTCTAGTCTTTAGCTCTTTTTATTTTATCCAAACTCTTTTTGTTAAGGAACTGGAATTTGTTATCAATAAAAGAAATCATGCAGTGCAGCATTTACTGCCCATTAAAAAATAAAAAAAATTGCAAAATGAAAAACACAATTTTGCACAAAAGCATAAGATTATTAACATTTTGTTAAATTGTTATATCAGAAAACATTTTCTACTAACATTTAAGAAAATAATTTTAAACTGGTAGTTAAATTTCAATCGTATATACTGAGCTTGTATGAATTTAATTTATATAAAGTTCTCTGCAAATACGTTTGCACCAACCTCAACCAAGCACACAAAAAACTATCAATCACGAAATAAATGCTAATTCTGTTTTTTTTTTTATAAACTCGTTCATTTTTCTTTAGCCGTTTAAAATTGTAATAAATAATTTACAAGAGAGAAAAATCTCTTTTAAACTGTTAAATTAACCACCAAATAAAATCAAAATAAATAGTAAAAAGTGTTGTTGAAAAGTCTGTGATAAAATACACTGTTGCACTTGAAAAGTTATAGGAACTAATTTAGAACATAGTGTTTTTGTTGTTTTTTCTACTGAACTAATTTTTCAATTATAAGCATATGACAAAGGTGATTTGTTCAAAATTGTTTAAAGAAACAGATAATTTTTTTTTTATTTGAAAGACCAGAGATTCTCCATTGCTTATTATATTTTAAAATATAAATTATTGTAACATCAAATTGAAATTGCTTGGATCGTTACCTAATTGATTATCATATATTCTTACCTGGTAGAGGAAGTTTTCACGCTTTTTGGTTCACAAACAAGTTTTTGCTCGTTTTTTTGTGGGATTCCAAAGAAGGGGGATCGTCTTTGAAACGGGCTGGAATATTAGTTCGGCTTTTCTTGGTTAATAAATTTTCATCTTCTGAAGAATCACTCCCAATTGAACGAGCAAGCTCAGCTTTATCTTATGCCTGTTAAAATGAATCTAAATAGGAAAATTATGGATATATGCTATCTCAAACTAGTTGCAAAACTTTATATACAATTTATTTATACAATTAAATATCTTATTTAAAGCACTTTTAATATAACTCACTAAAAAACCAATCTTCAGTTTGAGAAATTAAAATAGAATATTATTTAAATCTGTTAATAAATATCTGTTATTCATTTCCACCATTTCAAAAATCTACACCATCAAAACTTGAACTGATAAGTAGATCAATGACTTATGAAACATTATTTGTGATACCTTGAATTATTTGTATATACCCTATACAAAAATTGTAATTTAATTACTGTATGTACAATAGATTTTAAAATTAAATGTTTGCCATGTTATACTTGAGGGCATATATTCTTTAATCATGTTCATTCCCCCCTTCTCCATTTGTTGCAAACTACCAAAGACAACTTTTGTCTGAGATGAACCAAGATGAAGGAATTACTTCTACGGGTTCTCCATTTCCATCAATGACCCTACAACAGTATATTTCTTTATTTTAAACTGAACAGAATAACAAATTAACTATTGAAAGGCCATACTGGCATTTTACTGCCAAGGGAAGGAAGGCTACAACTATTACACTTTTCATTCCAAGACAGAAAATAGCACTAACAATAATACTTGATTACAATATTTGATGTTTACTTTTCAAATGGAAAGTCTTTTCTTTAAATGAACAAAACATTTTTATTTTATAAAAACAACATCTTTGCATAGTGTGTTTAAATTAACACAAATGAAGTTAGGCATTAAAAATACATTTTTGTAGATATTTCAAAAATTTCCATTCATTGCTCTTTTCTGAGAAATCAATAATTGCACAAGACAGACCTTTTAAATAGGAGAATGTACATATACAGTAAAACCCTGTTAACGCTAAGTCGATCTGGCCACTGAAATTGTTCGCTTTAACCGAATTTTGTGTTAAATAAATTAACGTTAAGTTTTAAGTACGGAGAACTGCTTTTCCTTCGCATTAAATGTGATTTTATGCTAAGCAATTTTGCGTTAACAGGGTTTGGTGTATTTTTTCAAAAATAGGAAGCATAATAACATTAGTTATACATATTGTTAAAATTGACATTTTCTAGAACATTTACTTTTTATGCAAAGCGGTTGATTGAGATAATGCACCCTATTCCACACCACCTTTGAGATTGAGTAATAGACGTGTTTTAATTTAATGTGGTTTCCTCAATATGCCCAATTCACAATATATTCTATTAACAGAGCTAATCATGGAGCTTGGATATTGAATTTTATAAGCAATATAAACTAACGATAACAAATATGATAAATAGGAAGGCAAACTAGAATGTAACATGTAGTATAAGTATTTCAATGATGAGCATAATTTGAAACAAGCAATGGAGGGGTAGGGGGGAATGGCTAAATGAGTATTAGTTTGCATCCGTGTATGGATGAGATAAAAGCTGAAAATCTTGTTTATATTTTAAACAGCAGCATTAAATAAATAATTGAAACCAACTCGATTCCTAATCAAGTTTAATGTGAATATCAATCACCTTTGTCAACATCGCTTTTGTAGATCAAACCAAGTCGGCAATCAAGTATCGTTGAAATTAACTAAAACCAACTTAAACCAATAATGTAATACGTAAATACCCCATGAAATCGACAAATTATTGTGACAACACTTACCAGTAATAAGTTTTCGATCCAATTTTAATGTTACTAATGACCGTCGCGCCGGCGACATAACATAAATAAACTTAGTAAACACACATCCGGGCACTTCAGTTCCTTCAGCCACTCGGTGGCGATTCTTTTTGAGAAATTCTGCGCATCGGATTCGGCCAGTTTTGGCCGTAAGTCGAGATCGTTCCAAAATACATGATTTTTTAAAAAATGCTTAAAACCGTGGCAAAAATATCACAAAACATATTAATGCAAACCTTCCTTTCTTATACATAAAATATTTTAATTTTAAAACTGTCGATCAACCTTTCAAACTTTTGAGTATCGTCTATCTAATATTGGGCGAGATTGGGCAATATCGGCATCGAACGGCCGATTTTGCGCCATTCCACATCGGGATTGGCCAATGTAGGGCTGATATTGGCCAATACTGCTGTGCTACTTGGGTAGCGATAGAAAGGAGTTTAAAACATCCTCGCACACACAAGTGCGTTTTTTTCTAAAACCATCACTGTCTAGAATTGCGTGTCCAAAATATGTTGAATATATAATATATGCTCTATAATATATACAAAATACACTCAAGAGCCAAAACATTATGACCACCCCTACATTTTGCAATGAACTCGCCTGGATGACGTGGAAGGCACGTGATCAGGTGGAAGTGGTATTTAACTGCTGCTGGAGAGTCTGAAGAATCATTCTTTCACTTACTTCTGTGTGTGATGAGAAAGGCTGCGGATTTAAGCGACTTTGATAGAAGGCAGATTGTAATGGCTCGAAGGCTCGGAACAAGTATTTCCGAAACTGCACGACTCGTGGGTTTTTCGTGATCTACAGTTGTTAGTATTTATGCAAAGTGGATGAATGACGGTGAAAGCAACAGTAGGCGACATGGTGTTGGACGTCCACACGCTATCAAAGAAAAAGGTCGTCGGAGACTGTCTCGCATGGTGAAGCAAAACCGGAGCCAGACAGTGGCTCAGCTGACAGCCCAATACAATGCAGGGCCAAATAGAATAGTATCGGAGCACACTGTTCAGCGGACACTGTTGGATATGGGGCTACGCAGCAAACGTCCCACTCGTGTGCTTTTGCTGACCAAGCGTCATCGCCAACTGCGCCTGCGCTGGGCCCGGGAACATCGTGACTGGTCCATGGATCAGTGGGAGAGAGTTGCCTGGTCAGATGAATCATGGTTTGTCCAGGGGTGTAGTGGAGCGGGAACGCGTGGGAACGGCGATCCTTTACCTTTTTAGAAGGCGGAACGGCGTTCCCGCATCTAATATATATATTTTTTTACGTGATACTAAACAAAAAGCCAAGCAAACAAACGAAAAAGTCATTTCGTGAGAACTTTGCTTTCGTCTACACAACTTCAGAGCTGAGCAAGCAAGTTTTAGTTTTGTAAAACACTCGAAAGAGGCGCGGCACCCCACACATGACCATTTCTCCCTCATCAGGAATGAACTTACATGTATGTTTATATCTAGCTATGATTCATTCAATGTAAATTATCCTCTTCAACGAATGATCTGTATTTGTAGATGAATTCCAGACTTCAAATTTGCATGTTTCTTCATATATACTGACTGAAACTTCCATACACAAATTAACGCCACTATCTACATTTTTAAAGAACAAAACTGTGGTCTGGCAAATATAGTTCTTTGCACCCTTTCCATGAAGAATATTTCCCCTCTTCTAATTTTAACGGGAACGCTAACCGATTTATCAACAAAAGTTATATATGTATGTATGTATGTTTTATATATATATATATATATATCACCGATTTCATAAATTAATTGTAAACCTCTCACTGTACCTAAGAAATGAATTCGTTCTAGAGGAAAAAACAAACGACAGCAATTTTTTTTTTTTTGACAGTCCAAAAAAGTGAAGCAAACCTGCGATTCTGATGGTATAAACTGGTTGGTGCTAAAAATCCAGATAGATAAGAGCAGAATGTTGATATTTTGTATTAGTTTTTAAGGTGTTTTGAGATCACGAAATTATGCATTTATATTTTGTCAGATATTGGAAAATATTTATTTTATTGCCAGATATCGGGAAAATCAAACTGATAACTTGTTTGAACATGAAAAAATATGCTCACAAAACAGTATTGATTTTTAAATCCTTTATATTAACTTCGCTTTTGTATATTAGTTTGCTTGTTTGTGAATTTGAATACGTTTAGTTCAATAAATAAAATGTTGCTTGAAAGTACAGTAAAGAGCGCCCCGCTACGTTGTTTTGACAGAATTGAACAATTGTTAATTTTGTTTCACTTTAACTTGGCCGTACTGATAATGCTACATTAGCCGAATTACAGTCTTTCATAACCCAGGGTTACGACTGGGAATCAACGCTTGAGCTAAGAGCTGAGGACTACTAAAAAGAAGTAATGTGTAGCAGTAATTTTAATAACATTCATTTTATTAAATTCTCATGAAATTAATTTTATTACAATTTTTATACGTGTAACAAAAATTGTATCCTTGGGTTCCTTAATAAAACCTGACTTAAAATAATGTTACTAGTGCTGAAAATGCTAAGATTTTAATAATTTGCACCCATGCCATATAAAGCACTCATACCATTTTTGGAGGGTTTTCTATACCCATTTTCATTGTAAGGGGTGCCAAAACTCATTCTTGCACACATAACATTGTACTTTTAGGCCGGTTCTGCATATTTCATTTTCCTTAATATAAAACTGCTCATGGTTTGGTAAATGGGTATACTACATAGAAATTGGCTGTGAAGAAGTAGGAAAGTAATTCAGATGTATTTTAAAATCAAAATTAAATTGCTTTTCTGTTTGAGAATGGGAAAGCTTTTACATTCACATTCATTTCAGAGTTTATCCCAAAAGTTTAGCAGTAGTTCTTAAAAAATATCTTTTACAGGAGTTTAAAAAAAAAAAAAAAAAAAAAATCAACACTAAATACAGTGGCGGCGATAAGGGGAGGAAATTTCCCCCGATCTTTTTTAAAATCTAGTGATTTTGATGGCAATATCATATATGTTTTGCAGTTTGCTCTCTCCTCCGATTCATACCCACTTTTGACTATTATTGTCACCTGATCATCACCACTGTCGAAATTACAAAATCGAACTGGATAAGATGAAAAAAACAGAAATGTTCCAAACAAATCTATACGTCTGGCAAGTAATGAGCCTACATTAAAATATCCCGCTTAAAATTGGATATGATTGGAAATGGAACACAAATTAATACTTTATCAAGAAATTTTAAATCGACTGATGGATTTTAATTTACCAATTATTTTATTAATGGAGCAAATTTGGAAAAGGAAAGGAAGGGTCAATCAAGCAAGAGGAACTTCTCTACATTTTTTTTTTCCCCCCGAGAAGTAGAAAATCCATAAAACTCCCAATGGACATGTGCAACAATCGCAATCTTTTTAATTCATTTTAAAAACAGATTTCGAGGAGTTATAGAATTTGGGAATTTATCCGAACCCATTGCATATAAGGCATCTCTGAAATTTTGGAAAATTGTTGTAAAAAATCTGTGTCAATAATATGTTTGCAAATGTCTTATAATCCATTTATAGAGTGTTAAACAATTTTTTATAATGGGTTGTGCAAAACAAATTGTTTAAAAATCTATATAACTTAACAGTTTAAAAAAAATATATAATGAAAGAATAAGTCAAAACACAATTTTTTTTTTTAATTTTTGAGTTGCTCATTTGCTGTGTTGAGATTATTAAAGTAATATTAATAAAATTATTTAAAATTGTCATTTTCACTCTCTTCCCCCTCTCCCACACACGCAGAAAAAAATACATTTGTAACGATGCGACATAGCGTTCCCACACCTTTTTATTTTACACTACACCACTGGGTTTGTCATTCATCACGGCGATGGCCGTGTCAGGATACGCCATCTTCCAGGCGAACAGTTGCTCCCTCAATGTACAGTAGGTCATACACAGGCCGGTGGTGGCGGTATTATGCTTTGGGGGACGCTCTCTTGGGCGTCTCTGGGACCCGTAGTTGTGGTAGAGCAGACCATGATTGCTACAGGGTATCTGAACATCATTGCGGACCAGTTGCACCCTTACATGGCTTCTGTTTTTCCATCTGGAAATGGAATGTTCCAACAGGACAACGCCCCATGTCACAAGGCTAAAATTGTGTTGGAGTGGTTTTAGAAACATGATGCTGAATTCCAGTTAATGTCCTGGCCGCCTAACTCACCGGATCTCAATCCGATAGAACACATTTGGGATGTCATGGGACGGAAGCTCAGATTTCAAAGACCACCAATTCGCAATATTTCAGATTTGAGTGACCGCTGCTTAAACATTTGGTACAATCTGTCTCCGGCCATCTACCAAGGACTTGTGGCATCCATGCCAAGGCGGGTTGAAGCTGTATTGAGCGCCAAAGGTGGGTCAACTCGTTATTGACTGGTGGTCATAATGTTTTGGCTCTTGAGTGTATGTTGCTCATACCTCTGAATAACTATACCAGGAATCTCATCTTGATCTGTTGAACAGAACGGCCGCTAAATGTCCATATATTGGTAAAGTTTCTTTTGGATTTCAGATTCAAAGGGCGTGCGATCGCACCCCCTAAAATTTATTTTACGTGCAAAGAGGTATCACTAGAGACCGTTTTCAAACCAGTTATTCTTCAAACAAAGTATACTCGTTTTCAAGCAAAATATGCACAGAGGCAGATTCAAGGGGAGTGCAATCGCACCCCCTACAATTTATTTTACGTGCAAAGCGCGCAGGGGCGTACTGGCCATAGGGTTGTCCGGTGCAATCACCGGGCCGGTCAGTGTCTGAAAAAAATGGGCCGGTCCGGTATGGAAGTTCGTTCTTTTTTTCAATATAAGTAATCGTCTTCTTGAACTTTTTTTCTTTCTTTTTTCTAACCCATTGCATTTGAATCCCAATTGTTTCCATCGTTCGCTCCCTTTTTTGGTCAGTCGGGGAGATAAGGTATTCTAGGAATAGTATGGGGTATTGTGGAGAAGCGGCCGATGACAGCTACTTAACGCCCGAAGCAGGGGCGTAGCCAGGATTTTTTTTCGGGAGGGGCTGAGAAATTATAAATGTCAACTTCGGAAACAATAATTATCATTCAATAATTTACAAATCAAAATTAATCAAACTAAGAAACAAATAAACACTTTTTGGGATTGTAATACTTTTAGCACATACAGCGTTCACTGGAAAGAAAATTTATTCGTTAAATGTAGTAATAATCAAATGACCCTTTCTTTTCACAATCGTGACATTAAGTATTAACCCTTTGCACTCCAGTGGCGCCTCTCAGGCGCCACACGATTGGATGCCAAACCACGAGAGGACCATTAGGTGTGATGCTGAAATTCGATGCAAGGCCAATGACTGTGTTTAGTTTCTATGAAGCAAATCCATAAACACCAGCCGAACCTAAAATTTCTCGAGTTGCTGATTCCTCCGCGCGAAAAAAGCCTGGAGTGCAAAGGGTTAATATGCATGAATAATACTTGATTAAGAATGCTTTAATGAAACACAATAAAAATGCTTTTTAAAATAAGGAAATGAGAAGAAATATCACATTTAAAATAAAGTTTAATAATGGGACAATTGTATTTAATTAAGAGGCATTACAAAGTTAAATTGAATTTTCTAACAGTTCCACTGCTGGCAAATTTGTTGAGGACCATCTCGTCTGAAACTGAGCATTGCCTATGGATATTCAGCAAAGCCAGTCCAGTTAAGCGATTTTCGCTTGTCGTACTTCTAAGATAAGTTTTCAATCTCCGAAGAGTAGAAAAACTTCTCTCAGCTGTGGCTGCTGACACTGGCAGAATGGATAGGATTTTGAGCAAAACGTATACGCTGGGGAAGATGTTTTGGTCGCATTCATACAGCGACCAAATCGCTGAGTTTGGTAACATTTCGACCGACATCCACTTTCTTTTCCACAGCTCCCATCCACCTTCAATCACATCTTTGTAAGTAGGAAGATCATCTTCATAAAAGGAGATGCATGGTTCAATATCTTGAAAACTCTTCCCAACAGCGTGTTGCGGAATAAGGTTTTGCAAGGAAGAAATTGTTTCTTTATGAGGCAAAAAGAGCTCATTTAATGAATATATCATATCATCTAAGTAGGGCGTAAAAATTGTTATTCTATAGTATTCTTCAGTTGTTTTGTAGGCTATATTTGGGCGATTCTTTTGAATTTTACACACTCTTTGTGTTTTGACTTCTATATTATGTTTTTCAGCTAAGGTTTCAGATTCATTATATATAGAATTAAATTTATCCACATGGTTGTTTCTCATTTCTTGCAACATCGTCGTTATGTTGCTAACTTCACCCAAAGCAATGGCCAAGTCAATGTTAGTTCTTTGCAGATACTCGGATAGGTTGTATGTGCAACCGAGCAGTTTACTGGCGATGCACAAACATACTAGAAAAGAAAACTGGCATGTGCTTTGCAACAAAATGTTTGGCTTTTTGGACGAATCGTCTGTTGCGAGGCCCTCGATTTCCTCTAACGAAGCGATGATTGGCTCTAAAAACTCCTTGAACATTAAAATGGCTTCATGACGTAAAATCCAACGAATTTCACATAACGTCTTAAGTTTCGTCTGTTTTGTGTTGGGTTTCAAGTCTTTAATATTCTTTTTCAGAATATCTGTTCGTTTTGTAGATTTATGAAAGAAACTGCAAATTTCTAAAATTACACCAAAGGCGTTTCGGATGCCCTGAACTTTCGTTGCGTCAGATATGCAGAGATTGAGAGAGTGAGATACTCAATGGGTATATACAGCTTTCGGGTATTTTTCTCTCACCATAGCTTGAACACCACGAAATTGCCCACGCATGTTTGATGCCCCGTCGTATCCTTGGCCACGTAGCTTGTTTAAATCAAAGCCAAGTTTTAGCAAGTCTTCTACAATTGTAGCTGTAAGACCTGCACCAGTTAAATCAGTGACAGGAATAAACGCAAGGAAATCTTCTCTAGTTTGTACAGTTGCTTCATCAATATACCTTATGCATAAAGACAGTTGTTCTATTTGAGAAATATCTGTTGTTTCGTCGGCAATGATGGAAAAAAAAACCTATGAATTTGATACTTTTTTTAACTATTTCGGATTGTATGAGCTCTCCAAAAATACTTATGATTTCGTTTTGAATTGATGGGCTTATATACAATTTCAAAAAATTAGAAAATAACGAAAACTTGTGTTATTTTCAAATTTTAATTATCCAAGCATAAATAGATCTATTTCTGACTTTCGAGGTTTGAAAATTTCGGGGGGGGGGGGGGGGCTGCAGCCCCATCAGCCACCCCCTGGCTACGCGCCTGGCCCGAAGTGAGGAAAGGACCAAGGAGATCTGAGACTACTAGTCCAGTCATTCTAGAGTTGAACCTTGCATAAATTTCCATTGAGCTGAAATTTTGCAGAGTTGCTCTATTTGATGCCCTGAGCAACCCACAAAAAGTCCCCTACTCTCCCCTTTCGGCTTCCTGGTGCTAAGGTGCTGGAATGCTGGAGCAGCTGTTACTGACGAACGGCTAGTCGCATTGAGCTCAAATGAAAGGTAAATAAATGGGCTTTAATTTAGATATAAATTTGATATCATTCATTAACTTACAAATTGATAAAAGCCTGTCAAAATCGAAAAACCATGTATTTTTCTATTATTTTTCGATTTGAGTGCTTCTATTATTAATAAAAGATTTAAACATTTGGCATAAAACTATTAAACTCTTTTTCAGATTTTTAGAGATTTATAAATATTGCTTGTGTGATAAATAGTTGCAGATATATGAGCGTTTCAGTGAAACGCTACCTCATAATGGGAGTCTCATAATAAAGCGTGTGGTTTTTCACCCTGATCAAATCACACAATAACCATTTTCCTCAAGTCTTTTCCATTTAAGACCTTTTTTAAACTGGAATACAATATCATCCCTTACTAAAATCCTAAGGTATTTTTAAGGTTTTTTTTCGAGGTATTTATTAGGTATTTTATTAAGGTATTTTTACCTACTAAATGGTGCAGATTAAAACCTTAAACAGGTTTTCCATAATACCTGTCCCAAGGTATTTTATATAAACCTAAACGGTTTCATAGAATACCTTCCAACAAGGTATTTTATATAAACCTAAACGGTTTCCTAGAATACCTTCCAACAAGGTATTTTATAAAAACCTTAACAGTTTCAATAGAATACCTTTTAATAAGGTATTTTATAAAAACCTAAACGGTTTTTTAGAATACTTTTTAAAGAGGTATTCTATATAAACCTGAATGGTTTTTTCTAGAATACCTTTCAATAAGGTATTTACCTAAACAGTTTCCTCGAACATCTGTCAATGAAGTACATTAAAATAAACCTAATAGGTAAACCACAAATAATTTTAAAATATGTAGAAGTTTTTTTTGACAAAACTTCCACAATATTTTTTAAAAACATATTTTAATAGACATCAAAAGGAATTTTTAGAAATCTAATAAAACCTAGGAAAAGTACTACATTCTATTTTACTGTGTATAAAAGAGAACCAATAACTTTGACACAATTATCATACAAATAATTTTTATTAATATGTACTTAACACTATTTTATATTAGGATAATCATTTTTAGGATATGTATTTTTTACTCAACCAACCCTGATGGGCATTGAGCCTGTTTGTTTTAATTTTTTTTTTACATTTTTATTCTTTTCTCTGCAACTTTGTTTTCTGCGTAAATTTGCAAGAATTTCCAGACAGAGGCTGTCCTGTCTGGATCTTCCATAAGAATAGACATGTTTTACCGTACCGGTCACCCCAAGAAACTTCAGATGATACTTGTTAAAAAGCCCTAAAAATATAAAATTGCTATAAAATGAGGCATACAATATATATTCAAAAGAACAAGTTATTCGGAGGCTACAAAATTCAACCCGTCTTTATTTGCCTCCGAAATATTTTCATTTCAAAGCGGCTCTAAAAGTAGTACAAAATAATGCTTATTTTGATTTCTATAAGAAACTAATTAGGCGTCAAGTCCGTATTTGTTTAACAGCTTCCCATATATTAATACAAGTAGTAAATCAAATTATGAAGAGTATAGCTACTAATTTAACAACACGAAGGGTACTAATTTAACAATTCATTTGAGAAAATACCAAGAAATAAGCGATAATCAGAATTAATTTTATATTTTTTAAACAACCCTGAACACATTTAAAAGATTACTCTGAAAACTTAAATACCCATTGAAAATCATGATTGTATCTATATGTATATTCTTACATTTCCATTTCTGGATGTTAAAATATACTCAAGTGTTTATTTTACCTTCTGAATATTTAATTTTTTTAATAGCAGAATGTGTGCAATATTTTGTAACATAAGTTAAGTGAGGAAGTAGTTCCTCGATATTAGGGAGATCAGTTCTTGAAACAGACTTTTTTTACATTATCAAACACATAATGTGAACAAATTCTCAATTTTCTCCAAGACCTGCACTAAAGAAATATTTTATGGGAAAACAATCAACTATGCTTGTCCAGATAAAAGCGTCAATTTGAAATTTCTATTTAATACGAATAACAATTTTAAATCCTCATAATAATAGTTTGAAATTTTTAGCAGGGCATATGTGATTTGTTTCGAAATCAGAAACAAACGATAAAATCATAATTTTTTTTTCAAAATCAAAAACCTTGTCACACTCTTCCAATATTCCAACCTATCTAAGAATTCCAGGGATGAGTTTGGTAAAAAATCAAAAAGCTGAAAACAAAACTCCAAACGTTTTATGCGTAAAACACATTTTAAGCTATGCTTAAAAAAATTATGGTTTTCCATGTGCGTTTATAACACTGCACCTTCTCTGTTTGTCCGTGAGAAAAATGGTTCAAAATAGAGGCACCTAGATGTAGGGATACACTTTGTGCTGTCATCAAGCATGGTAAAGCTTCAAAAAAAAAAAAAAAAAATCCTTTTAAAGCGATGCAATCCGGCAAAAACTAAAAATGTTCAAAAAGTCAAACAACTTTAAGCAACTATACCATATTGACAAACAGGCCGAATATAATTAAACCTAGTTTTCTAAATTTTTAAGCAACATTTTAAGTACTAAAATCTTTATATTTAAATTTTTATTCCTACCGTTCAGCTTGTTCAATAAAATAAAAAGCAACAAACAATTGTACATACAATTGCAGTTGAAATAACAACTTTAAACACAGCTTCTTTAGAAATTTTTTAATTAGGACTAATTTTCAGAATATTTTTATATCATTTTTATACAAAATGATATAAAAATTTTAGTATAGATTCACATGAAACGGCGAAATCGATCCTTAAACAGGCACTAATCACGGATATAGCGGCTATCGCATTTACGGAAGTCTAGGCGAATGGCTACAAAACGGTGTTGAAAATCTCTGTAATAGCCGTTATTGTATCAGAGTAAACCTCGGCGAAAATGACCATCACTCTAACGAAAGCAATAGCGCTTGCAATACCGGCGAAAATCTAAATATCAGCCGAAATGAAAATCGCAACAACGTGAGTATAGGCGATAGTGTCCACGATATCTGCACAAATTTCGGTAATATCGACATTTTCTCGGTAATACTAGAACAAATTTCGGTAATATCGGATGTTATCAAAGTACGGCATTCTACGAAAAAACAACTCTTATGCCAACTGAAATATCAAAGTTAGAACCTAATATACCGGAGCAACTATCAACAATAACGCTATTGTATGGATGGAACACTCGACGAAAATTACCATCACAAAATCTCGGCGATAGCGCAATTCCTCATGGTAATACCAACATTCTTTCGGTAACAGCGATTCTAATTTTAGATTTTACAACAGGGTAGCACACTCAACGAAAATGACCATCACATAACGTATATCAGCGTTAGCGCCGAAGATACCGGAACAATTCTCAGCAATAACGCTGTTATATCGGCGTAATACTCCGGGAAAATGGTCACCACAGCAACCTAAATAAAAGCGATAACGCATGTCCTAGCCACACAAATCTCGGCAGTAGCGGACATTACATCAGCATAACGCTTAACGAAAACAAGCAACACATACTAATGTAAATAAACAATAGTTCCGTGGATGTCAGACTTCGAAGCAAGAGCATTATTAGTATACGTTAATCGCGTGAAATCGTAAGAAGGAATTTACATTTTGACCAGAAAAAAAAAATGACACAAAAGGTTCAAATCTCGACGCAGTTGGAAGTATACAAAATGCGAGTTTGAGCGCCAATCTGACTAAAATAATGAATGCATTTCAGTGGATTTTTGTACTTGGAGCAGGAATACAGCAGGAATGTGTTGCGACCCCTGAGCGATAAGTTGCCCGATCTTTCGGAAGTGAAGCTTCTTCGAGGTTCAGCCTTAGAAAAAAAGTTATTTTTCCGTGGGATAGAAAAATTGGGAAAACACGGATTTTTTTCAGGAATTAGAAAAGCGGAACTTTCATTGAAAAAGCGGAATTCTTCTTTTTCTAAAAAATTAAAAAAGCGGAATACCGCCACATGGCGGAAGAAACTCATCCCTGGAATTCATAAAGAAAGATTACTTTCTCACCATCAAGAGAAGCTAGCAAAAGTTCTTAAAATAATATGTGCCTTTTACATTTCACTTCATAATTGGTTAAGTATAATAATACAATTTCCGGTGTGAAAATTTATATGCATGGCTGAAACAAATGTTGAAATTATGTATATACATGTTGCTTTAAACTGGCTAACATATCACAGATTAGCTGCACAATAGTAGGAAGATTCAGGGGTGGTCCTAATAATTATTTTGTTACAAGCAAAAACGATTTTGGTGCCTACTACCCCATCCCCCTTCTCCGCTTTAATACAAAAAACTTGTCAAATTTTAAAGATTAAATGCAGTTTTTTTTAGTAGAAGCAAAACAGAATACAAATAAATTTAAATTTAAGAAATCAAGTATAATCAACAGATCATTTCTTTGCTGCCATTTTTTCTGCACATAAAACATTCCAAACTTGTCTCCTGTGGCCTGGGCAATTGCATCACTGATTTCTCCAGAGACAAGTACAGATACAGGGCATGAGTTAAAGAGCAATGATTTTCATTGTTATTTTTAAGTGTTCCACATAGAATGTTTATTTATTAATATACATTTTTTTTTGTCAGTCAGAGAGCAGATATCCAGTTTTCAGAATTTGCGAGGTAACAAAAAATATTACAAAAGGAATACAAAAAGAACAAATGTATGTCTACCACAATCACAATTTTTTTTATAAATAGTCCTTCCTTCCTCAGTTGAATGATTTATCAGCATATTTCTTACGAGTATTTGCATCAGGCTCAGGGTGTATTCGTTATATAATATTTCTAATTAAATTCTTGCAAGTTGTAGAACAACGATAATACCTTTAATTTGACAATTGCATCATATATATTTATATTTTTGTTTGAATATTTGGGAAATCTATTCCGGTCACCTATTTCTGCTACAATGACCTCTGATCAAATAATGAAGTAAATATCTGAGTGAGCACTTCTCACCTTAATCCCAACACAACAGCAATAGAGTATAGAGGTTACAATGGATTTATGTTTACTAGCCCTCATTAATATACACACCGTTATTCGGTGAGGCCAGATCGAACTTGCGAGTCTTCCATCATAAACTAGAAGTCATAATTCATTAGGCTACGGGGATCCCTTTTTTTATTTTGTATATTAATGTGATAGTCGTGATATCCTTTTTTAATTTACTGCAAAGTCATGTGTAATACGAAAGTCTTAATTCAACAACCTCTTTTCCGATTATAGTTGTAAGGTTTCCAAAAAAAAGTTAAAAAAATGAATAAATGAATTTAAATTTTGGAGAGAAAATGGTATTTCTCTGTATAAAACTGCCGAGACAGGGACGAAAAAACAATTGGCACCTTCACCATACTCGACATACATTTTTTTTTTTAAAGCAAGTTTTTCAATTTGGATTTGTAATAAGTTATTATACTTAAATATTTCCAGGGGTCATAAGCAGTTCTTGATAACAATTTGGGTGATAGAACATATTTGAATTGTGTGTGGGCCCTAAGTGCTTCATCATTTCAATAATTAAATAGGATTAATTAATAGATTAGTGCAAAGTATTTATAAAATGTAATACAAAAAAAATTTCACATAAATTCAAAATTTTCAAGTTAAACATCTTTACATACAGGGGCCTTACAAAATTTATTCCAACGTTGATGATTATAGGCACAATTTTGAAGTTTTAAGGCCTCGTCAAGTGCAGTGCCTGAACACTTTTCAGAGAGAGGGGGCGCATTTTTCATTTTGGGAAAAGGGGAGGCACGCTTGTGACACATCGACTAATTTAATTCTGAAAATGTTAAATTTCAATTTGAAAGAATTTTAGTGAAGAGTTTACCTGTGAAACAGACTTGACTGTAATACAAAAAAAAAATTCTGGAGCAAAATCGTCTCTGCCATTAGGAAGTGGCGAGTGTTTTAGGTACACTCTAACTTGTTCTACTAACTACTGTTGTTGAAGACAACGTAGATGATGGTCATTTCTGTTGTTCTGGATGTTCCTTCAAGCGGGGCTCAACTATCTTTCAACATCAGTCAAGAGTGCCTAAAAATATATTTAAATTTCTTTATTGTACATCAAAAGCATAATTTTTTGAAATAAAATGCATTTTTCCAGTGGTAGAAGTGAGGAAGAAAAAAGTGGGGGGATGCCCAAAAGTTGGTGACGAGTGCAAGCCCCCCCCCCCCCCACAATAAATGTTATAATTTCCTGTCTTATATTAAAAATATTAGCTAGGAAGGAAATAATTTGTATTTTCTAACGCTAACATTGAATAAGGGTTGGAAAATTTACTCTTACAGACAACATTTTATTTACCAGAGTGTTAGTTTAAATAAACATTGTAATTAACCTACATAATATTTGTGTGGGGTAAAGTGAAAGTATACTTAAAATTAACTTTTGACCATTTCTTGACTTTTAAAAAAAAAATTATGTTAAGAAATTAAGCCTAGTATATTTAAAAAGGATCTAATTTACACATGCAATAAGAAAATCCATCTTAGAGTTTAAAAATGACTTACTTTTACATTCTAAAGTTAAAAAACTAATACTTTACACCCTTATCGACACCAATTAACCACATTGGTCAATTACTGAAAAAATCAATTTTTCTAGACAAATAGTAAGTGAAGATTGCAATGAAAGCATAAACCTTTGTTATCACTTTGTTTTTCCCCAGAAAATATGCAAGTAAGTAAAAATTTAGTAGTTGACCATTTTGGTCGTTTACAAAAAATATAACATTTTGCCTGATCAGTAATTGACCATCTGTTATTTATAATTTGTTAATTAGTTTAAAGAAAAATTACTTGTATATTAATATAAAGCAAACACAAATGATCTACATACATTATTTGTATTCAACCGTTTAGGAATTATTCATGTTGATGCTAAAAAATCAGAGAAGCTAAACCACCCATCACTAACAGTGTCAGTCACTCATATGAGGCCCTGTGATATACTTTTGTGTTTGTTAATTTTTATCATCCAATTGAAAGCTTGGTTACCCTTATAACTTTTGGCAGTAGCTTTCATTAGTTATTGAATATATTTTAACCAATAAAAATTAGAATACCACCACAACAATCCTTGTTTACTTCCTTTTTATGTCATTTTGGTCAACTACTAGCATGGGGTCAATTACTGGAGAATCCCCCTAAAAGAAGAATAGAAATTTAACTAAGTTTCTCCAAAGCTAAAAGTTGACCAGGCATAACAGCATTCGTCAATAAAAATACTTATATCTTTATACAAAGTAGTAAATACATATTTATAGTAATATGATATATATCATAAATAGATTTAAATTTTAATTTGAAAACTTTAAATCACTTTTTCTCAGTGTCACTACATTTAAAGGTTAATGTTATTATTCTTTGGTAGTTTTTAGACAGATCGAGTGTTTTTAAAAGTGGGGGGATGGATTTCAGTGGTTTTAGAAGTGGGGAGACGTATGGGTATTTTCTTGAAAAGTGAGGGGACGATTCAACCCACACTTCTACCACTGCATGTTTCTAATGCTAAACTTATAACAAATATACTTGAAACAGCATTGTATGGTTGATACAGAACAAGGAAAATGTTTAATTAAAAGCATTTAACTCCAAAAAATACAATGCAATCCTGTAAAAATTGTTGGGATTTAAAATTCTCAACTAATTAAATTATCAAAGAGCAGAATTTAAACTACTCCATTTCAGATAAATATCGTAATGTTTAACAACAAATTTCATTTGCATTACTTTTAGAAATACACAACTTTTTGAATTTTAGCCTACAAATTAGCCAGTAAATAACAGGAGAAATCTAAGTGATTTAATGTTATACATTTTACAAAAGACATTCATCTGCATTACGTTCAACTCTACACACTACATTTCAATGAAGTATATCAAATGAATAACAAAAATCGAAACAACCAGTACTCTGCAAATTTTATACAACAGTACACATTTTCGAATTACAAAACTTTTCTTACCTTGGATCAGGGTAATGGAAAGTTGCTTGAGGAAAGAGAACAACGCGTGGTCATGTCTAGGTTCGGGGACGCCATTTTCTAAGGTCTTTAGACGTCTGGTCTGGAACTGGATGAAGAAAACAGAGGACACTCGTGTTTTGATTGGATAGTGATAGCACGTGACCAATCTGAATCCTTACGTCATCCCCTAAAATATCTTGCAAATCCTTTAAACGTTGGAGGTTTTTATCAGAAACCTGGCGAAACCTTAAAAATACTTAATAGCTTCACAGGTGTTTTTAGGTTTCTAAAAATTAAACCAATTAATTTAAGTGCTTTGATTTTTTTTCTTATACATTTGAATACTGATTTTTCTTTTGTTTCATTCCTCATGCAAAAAAAATTAAATCATTTTTCAAATTATAATTTATCATGTACTAAAAAGATGTATCATGTACTGTAAAGATGCTATAAGCCATATAATTATAGTCCGAATCGTTCCACCAATACTTTTAACATTACGTTCATTCTCGTTTGCCCTAACGTGTCGGTTAAACTAACACCGAAATAATGACAAACTTGTTTGGCGATTTGACATATTTAATCTGAACCTCAATTACATGATGATCGCCTCTATCTATCGCCAAATTATGAAATGAAAAAAAGTGGTTTTAAATTAATTAAAAATAGAAAGAATTATTTAAGGAAGTTCAAACCAGCGTAGGATTTTTAAGCCGAAACATTCCGCATCCTATTATTCAATCCGTTTGAAAATCTATAGCTTAGTTAGGTCTGGACGTTTGTCTAAATTTTTACATCAAAAACGGGCTAAAACTCGACTTTTTATTTCATTTTGGGAATTTCAATAGTTTTTTTCTTCGTTGTTTTTTATTCTAGGTAATCAATTTTTTTTCTTCAAAAGATATCGAGACGAATCCATGGTATTTTTTGTATAATTATGCGAAGTTCCGTAAGCACGCTTTCATTACAATAGACAATTGTCGCGGTGCTGGTACTCAGCAGAGTCACCCCCATTCACAAGTCATAAGCAAGCTAGAAAATAGTTAATTTCTACTTTTTCGCTGGAAGTTGTGCAGAGAATAGATACTTACTGTCATTTCTGCCTTTTTAAGGTTGGCGGCGAAACGACCGTTTCGTCTGATACACATTCTTATTCATACGATTAACTTTGCCATTCTTTCTACATTTAATAGATAAATCAAAAAGAGTTATTTGTCTTCAAAAAAAAAAAAAAAAAAAAAAAAAAAAATTAGTTAAAACTTCACATCCAAAAGATTCTCAAATCAGTGCCACCAGATCCAGTATGGCAGCTACCATACCAACTTTTTTCCATATTAGATGTTTTTAAGTACCAGCATGATATTTTTAATTCAAATAAGAAGTTTTTGACCATAATGTGAACTTTTTGTAACTTTGAAGATAAAGTAATTAATAAGATTTGTTTATTCTGCACTGATATTGTTGAACAGCTGAACGTAGCGCTATGAATGATGGACCCCCCCCCCCCCCATCACCACATGCTTTCTTTTCTTGTTATCTATGAGACGGTGGCAACACTTGTATATTCTTTCTTCTGTTAAAGATGGGGTGGGGGGTCATACACTAAAAATACGAATCCTTGTTAGTTTTATTTGGAGATAGGTGGGAGCCATTTTTATTGCTTATGGAGAAAATTTGACCATGGTCGAAAAAAAAAAAAAAAGCTTAAATGATCATTGCTCATCAGCTTACTGACATCGCCTTTCGGAATTTAATTCGACTAAACTTAATTAACATGTATAGTGAGCTCTTTTGTAGTCTTCAAAATTATTCTCTCGTTGTTTTTTAAACAAGTGAATTAAATGGATTGAATTTTTATGCAGATCATGTCATGACCATCAAGTAAGTAATTGTTTATCATTTGTTGCTTGAGTTCCTAAGGACTCTCCCAGATAAAAAAATGATTTTGTGACATGAAAATATTAATTTTTGTTTACATTAGCTAAATTTATCTCGTCTTTAAATATTTTTACTTCAATAAAAATGAAATCATGTAACATACTGCAGATTTCTTGAACAATAAATCATTAAATGGAATTATTCATTATTATGTTCTTTGACACTTTCCGTTAATTAGGAGAGACTCTTATTTAACTCTTAAAAAATGAACTATATCAATACATAGTAGATTAAAATTTAAGATAATAAAATGTTCACAAAGTATGACAGAAAGGAGGGTGGGTGACTTTTACTAGCTCCTTAATCACAGTAACTGGTTATTTCTTCTTACGATTATACCAAAATAAAATATTCACCGGTCAAATGGTAAAGGTAACTTATAATAATAGTTGGATATATAATAAACCATACCATAATATTATACAACTGAAAGACATGTAGATTAAACATTAAAAGTTTGGAGAGTTTGGTTTTGTTAATGATATTTTGCCCCAAGAGATTGGCTTTTAAATAAATGCATAATAATTTGTAACCAATATTTTGAATTTTTAAGACTACTATTTTTGTATCCAAAAACTCTATTTGGATTGAATGTGAATTTTAGTTTATAGGGAACAATTCTATTAAAATTTAGGAGGAGGGGGCTTGTTACATAAGTTACAAAAAATTTATACCAGCAATATTAGCAAACATCTACATTTTATAAGGTGTTATCTCAGAATCAACTTTTATGTTAAAATACTTAGACAGATTTCACTAAGGTGGATTTACTATCGTAAGATATTTACAGCACAATTTTTTAACAGAGAAATGCAATGTGGATCAGTAAACATATCAGGTACTAATTGTTAAAAACTAGAAAAGTAAACTTAAAACAACATAGAAGGATTACAATGTGACAATAAATATCAATTTATTATATAACTATTTACACAATAAGTACATGAAAAATGCATACAAGTCACAATAAAAAATCATGCATTTCCAATGTAGTTTCAACAAAAGTAGTATCACATTTTTAAAAATCACAACAATGTGCCAGTATAAACTAGTTATATAAATGGACTTTTCATCTTTACGAGTTTGATATTTATAACTTTTTGACATTTCCACTAACATCATCTTTGTCATCTTTAACAGCTGAAATCATTTTTTCCATGACCACAGCTAAAATTTTATCTAAAGGATCCATACATCCTCTTTGCATCCATTTAGGGATAGTAACTCTAGCATGCGCAAACCCAAGTTTTTGCAGAATATAATCAACACCATAAGGCTCAATTCCTTTTCCAGCCCAAGATAAAAGTCTATATAAAACAAAAACATAAATTTTAGTTTTATTATAGGGAGGGTGAACAAAGATAAGTACATTAGTGTTGGATTTTATAATCCATACATTGAATTATAAGAATCATGTATATTAATTTATTTAGTGACATTTAGAACAATAATTAACATTAGCATTAAGTTAATATAAACTTTAATTCACAATACAATAACGAAAATATCAGTTGCAATTTCCAAACATAAAAATCAAGCAAAGTAATTTTAAAAAAATCGAGTGGGTCTGGGAATATTATAAATATATATTTTCTTAAATTCTTATGTACAAGCATATTTAAATGTACATGGTTTATTTTAGAAAAATAATAAAGAAATTATTTCACTTCAATATAAACACAAAGTTTATTCACATTAAGAAAGGATGCTCACAAAAGTTGTTTTATGATTTTATAACGAAACCTTGTGTTCTGATTCTATAAATGAGGAGTGTCAAGCGTAACAGCAAGATTGTACAGTCATAAGTTTAAAAAACTAAATTTTGAAAGTCATTCTGTTTGATAAAACTATTAGGTTTGAGATACTGTTATTGAATGCTATTCTGAAATGAGTTAAATGTTCATTAAATGCTCTCCACTATTACTGAAACACATCTTATAAACAATTTTAACCAACAGAAGATTGGTCTGGTAAATAATTAGACCCTGATAATCGAAGAGTAATTATTATGAAACCCATATAATAATTAACAATATTACTGGAAAAAATAAAATATAAGTGATAAAGTCATAACACAAATTTTTTTAATGGTAATGCTTTAACCAAAAGTGAACCACCAAAAGAAATAAATTTAGACAAGAGTTCTAAACAAAACATGCACTAATCACTTCAAGTTACTGTCATAATGTATATGACATTTATTTCATAAACTCTAAGGGGTTTTGCATTAGGCAAACTCTACACATCCCCTTCAATTATTTTTGTATGTTACACATTTTTCTAAATCAAGGAGGCGGATTTTTCTCACGCTTCAAGTTAACCAATATCTGTTTGTTGGGGAAATGCACCAATGTAGGACTCACACGTCGCTGGACTCACAGCAAATGAGAGGGCTTTTGGTAAGGGGGGGCTGCCCTTGTTAGGGGGATGAAAAGCACGGGTCAGAAAAAGAGGAGAAGGGATGATGAAAGTGAGCAGGATGGTGGCTGGATGTTAAGGTGGACTAACGGTGACAAACCAAAAAGACGAAGGAGACCGGAGAAAGGATCGGAGGTAATTCTGATACTGTCCGCTGACAAGCCGATATACGCCCCTGACAGGGGTATCCCTAGCCCAGACAGCAAACTGTGAGTCTTTTACACTTTCCTTACTTACCCTCGGCCAGATATTTACTTTTATTGGGATTTCAACCGGCTTTGTGCTAGGTTTTGAGGAAGTTAAATAACTATTTACTTGTATGCTTAAATTGCTTGCTTATTTCTTAATGTTTTGCATTGTATTAATAAATGGTTGCGTTATCTATCGAGCACATCTCTGTGGTTCTTTGCTATTTGCATGCATTTCCATTGTACTTCACTATACGATCTAATAGGCCCTTGGGCCCTACGGCATATTTGGTTACGCGACCAGGATTTCGATCTTTGAAAACAGGATGTGTTGATTGATGACAGATCCATCTATTTTTTTTTCGAGTAGGAATATCTGAGGGGAGGGATTTTTTTTTGCTAATGTATAGAGGGAAGAAAAAGATCAATACAAGCGGTGTCAATACACGAAGCAGGCAGGCAAGGCTCTGCAGCACCACCCGAGAAAAAAAAAAACAGTGAGGCAAAAAGTAAAGTTATAAACATGGAAAGGACAAATCCAATAAACGGTTTGGCTTTGATTTCATCCAATTTTGAGGGTGACCGACAGGAGACGGAATTTTTTTTTAAACAATTTGAGGAAATCGCTGATATTGCAAACTGGACTCCACATGAAAAGCTCACTATTTTAAAATCGAAATTAAAGGGGAATGCTCTTCAGTTCTTAATGTCAGATCGAGAGTTGATAAACTCACAGGATTATGAGTTAGTTAGAAACAGCATTGCCGATTTCTTTAAGAATGAACAGGGAATTAGCGAAGGACAAATGCAATTCTCTAACTGTGTCATGAGGGAACACGAAGACGTTAAAACTTTTGCGCATAGATTAATCGTCACCACTAATAATTATTTGGGGACAACACAAGGTGAAACCTCAGAAAACACTAGGCGGATTATTGACAGATTAAGACTTTCAAAGTTCATAAGTGCACTTTTGCCAGAAATCCAAAAAGATGTCGTAAGGGCGAACCCTAAAAATTTTTCAGAGGCAGTGGAGATAGCGAAGAATGCACAACTTGCAATCGACACCGTTGCGAGGTTAAGAATACATGCAATAAGGGGCAGTCAATCCAGTTTTCAAGACACACATCAAGCGGACTCAATGGACGAGTTAACTCAAAGGGTTAATGCAATGCAGTTGGGTAGTAACAATCCGAGTGGTCCGTCGATCCAGTGCTTATTTTGCGGCGAACGAACACATTTTAGCGCAAATTGCGGGAATATTCGGAATTTAATCCCGAACGTTCAAAATAGTCACAGTGCTAATCAGGAAACAACATACACGGGCGCAAGTCATTTTGGCAACCAAAGAAGGGGAAATTATCAACCGCATAGGGGAAATTATCACACTCAGAGAGGCAATTTCCAATCACACAGAGGACAATACCACAACACACAACGCCAAAATTTCCCAAACAACCCCAGGGGTAACGTGGCAAGAGGTAGATATATGCGTGATGGAAACCAGTATAGAGCACCACAGCAAAGAAATGCTTATTTTTTAGGGACGGAAGGAGTGGAGGATTATCAAACGTAACAAACGGTCAAAATTTAGATGATAACACAACTACCAGAGAGACGAAAGTGGTCTTTAATGTTTTGGATTCGGATTCCTCGGGGGCACAGAACTTAAAATTACCGACTGTTAATATGAAAATTGGAAACATTAATGTCAAGGCTTTGGCTGACACGGGGGCAAATCTGAATGTGCTATCTGGAAATATTTACGCAAAATTGAAGGGCTATGATAGGATTAAACATTTGGCCTCTAGGGTAGTTATTAAGACTATCACGGGTTCTACTCTCTTTTACACCAATTGCGCTGAGATCTCAATTAAATTGGGAAACAAAATGTTAAGGGACACATTTTTCATTACACGAGAAAATATTTCTCAGGATTTTGATGCAAAGCAGAGTGTTGTTTGGGACTGTGGAATGATGTTGACATTCATGTATTGAGATCTATTGAGAATACAATTAGGGATGGTGATATTTTAATTAAAGGGGCATTTGAGGTTTAAACAATGGTCGACTTTTGTAACGAAGTGGTGGGTTTGTTTTATAAAGGAAAAGCTGATAGGAAATTTCACAGTAATTTGTTGCATTCGGGTTAGTAGGGGCTCTAAGATTGGAAGTTTGACATGGCTTAAAGGTTTTATTTTATTTAATGGGAGTTGAATTATTTTTGGAAGTTAAGGGACTTGCAGATTGGAAGCTTATTTGACAGGGACGGTTTTGCTTATACCCACATTTTATATGGTATAAGAGATTTGAGAAAACTGAAACACGTGAATTTTTGCATTAAAATTGAATTTTTCACTTTGGTAGTTGACATTTTAAGTTGAGTTAAATTGGTTGAGTTAAATTCTATTAATTTTTTTTGTATCTGGTCGATTTTGGGTTTGGCTTGGGATTGTGTGAATTTCTTGCAGGGGCAAAAAAAACCTGACTGTCTCCAGTTCGCCAAAACACCAATGGATGAAAGAAAAGTGCGCAATTTTTTGGATTCCAAAACAAAGCTTCAGATGGCGACTAAGGTCTGCTGGACGGAATCAAGCCGCAATTTGGAGTTTTACAAGTGTGGGACGAGCGGGAGTCTTGGCAGAAATCCAGAAAGAAAATACAATTGCAGGACGGGCCCTTGGAGCAACGAAGGGAGATTTCTAGGAGAGATGTCCAGACGATGGTTCCAAAGATTGCGAGAAGCAAGTTGTCAACGATTATCATCAACATGAATCCGACTGGTATATCAAAACGAAGTCACGCCCGTAACGATATTTCATCACGCTGATTTCTTGGTGTCCGCTGAGAGGGAGGAAAGCCGCAACTTAGTTTCCATGGTAACCTGATTCAACCGTATGGGAAGTTTATGTAAAGGAGGAGCCTACTCAAATTCCGGTACAACAAGTCACCACTTCACTTCACTGTCGACAAAGGGAGGAGTCTTTTCTTGTAGAGCCAAACCAACAAGCCACTATTACATTTCGCCGAATTGAAAAGGAGGAGCCTATTTTCCGAAGCAAGACGAGGAAAGTTGTTCTTCTGCATGTAGAATGCAGTGCCAATGCCAAACAAGAATGGAACACTGTGACATTCATATGCTGAGCAGATGGGAGGACCCTGGCTTCACACTGACCAAACATTGAACGTGATGCTGCGTTTGTCAACAAACACACGTGACATTCACAGCCGTAAGTTAACTGGTGTGGTTTCAACCGGAACACTGATTTTCAAAGAGGGATTATCCCATCTATCATATCGAAAATCCATACTGAACTTCTTGAGTATTAATTAACATTTTACAAGCTAAGAACTTTGTAATTAAGAACAAAAACTGTCAATTAAGTGTTAACGCAAGAGACTATGCTTACGTTACAGAACTTTCATTCTCAAAGACTGAAAAGCTTTACTTTGATATCTACATAATTGTGTTTATTATTGGAGACTATAACATGGACAGTTCACTCATTTGCCACTGCAATATAAACTTTTTCTTTTTCAGGAATTATAACATGTTATTGAATTCTTATATGATTTGAACTGCATTATTTTATTTAACTATCTTTTATTTACAGGCCGAGGGTATTATTGGTGAAGTTTTAAATTTTTTTTAAATCTCTGATTTTGTTCAACCCGCTCCTTCTGGTAATTTTTAAAAATTGAAAGGAGGGGAGTGATGTCATAATGTATATGACATTTATTTCATAAACTCTAAGGGGTTTTGCATTAGGCAAACTCTACACATCCCCTTCAATTATTTGTGTATGTTACACATTTTTCTAAATCAAGGAGGCGGATTTTTCTCACGCTTCAAGTTAACCAATATCTGTTTGTTGGGGAAATGCACCAATGTAGGACTCACACGTCGCTGGACTCACAGCAAATGAGAGGGCTTTTGGTAAGGGGGGGCTGCCCTTGTTAGGGGGATGAAAAGCACGGGTCAGAAAAAGAGGAGAAGGGATGATGAAAGTGAGCAGGATGGTGGCTGGATGTTAAGGTGGACTAACGGTGACAAACCAAAAAGACGAAGGAGACCGGAGAAAGGATCGGAGGTAATTCTGATACTGTCCGCTGACAAGCCGATATACGCCCCTGACGATGTGCGCCCCTGACAGGGGTATCCCTAGCCCAGACAGCAAACTGTGAGTCTTTTACACTTTCCTTACTTACCCTCGGCCAGATATTTACTTTTATTGGGATTTCAACCGGCTTTGTGCTAGGTTTTGAGGAAGTTAAATAACTATTTACTTGTATGCTTAAATTGCTTGCTTATTTCTTAATGTTTTGCATTGTATTAATAAATGGTTGCGTTATCTATCGAGCACATCTCTGTGGTTCTTTGCTATTTGCATGCATTTCCATTGTACTTCACTATACGATCTAATAGGCCCTTGGGCCCTACGGCAGTTACTGTTAACATTGATTGATGGAAAAGAAATAAAGCTTATGATTACAAATAATAATATTCTAAAAATTCAGTAGGTTATCAATTATATCACTCAACAACCAAAAATCTTTAATTTTTGCCTCAAAATCTTATATTAAATTGCTAGCTTTATCAATCTAAGGTACTAAAATCTTTTCTTGATCTCTCACAATTATGCAAAAATAGATTTTTCCCCATTTGGACTTTTATAATATAGACCACTGCTGTGGGTTTTAATATTTTTTTGCCAATAGTCCCCCAAATACACCAATTTTAAGTTTTGGACAATGATTGACAAAAGTCATACACTTTATATCATTTAAATAAATTTCTTGTTTTCATAGCAATTGGCATGGTAAATAGTCTAATTTTTCTCTATGTTGAAAAGTATGTGTTACGATTTGAGATTATTTTCAACATTTCAATAGTATATACTGAGTAGAAACCTTTTTTGGCATCAGTTAAGGTAAAACACAGTACAACATTGAAATGGTATAAATTACTAAAATTTATATTTTAGTATGAGTTGTCAAAAAAGTTAAGTTTTTGACAGCTCATACTAAAATGTAAATTTTAGTGATTTGTAAATTTTAGTGAAAATTTAAGGACAAAGTTTTGTCATATCTCAAGAAAAAAACAATGAAATAAAACTAAAAAAATACATCACCAAAAATTCTATGCAAACATCATGATGCTCGACTGACATGTTTGGTTAAATTATGGGATATAAAAACCAACTGCTTATAATAAAATTCCAAGAATATTTATAAAAGCACAGAACCAACCTGACTGTAGGCTCTAAATGCCATGTGTGGCATTGATAACTTCTCCAATCTTTTTGTAAGGATTCAGTTGGATCTGCCATTTTAAGTTTACGGTCACTGTCTGGAGAATGAGATTTTCCAAAAGTACTAACTACTTGAAGGGAAAAAAAATACATAAACTCAATATTTTGATGCTATTAAAGAATTGTTGAGAAAACTTAACTTTCAATATAATATTGCACATAGTTTTAAAATAGTAAAATATACATCTCATAAATATAAAGACTTTATCTTTTATAAAATATTTTAAACAAAAAGAAACAACTCAGGATTGGACAATTTAAGAATAGTATAACATTGGATTACAAATTTCTATTTCCTTTTAAAATATTGCAGTTGTCATCAATAGATACTAGTTCAATAAACACGCTAAGATTTCCAAAATTTCCAAAGTGAATTGATTAATTGAAATATTTGTATTCATCTACCTCATTTTAAAATTTTATAAATATATCAATACAGTTTACATAGTAAAATGTATGTCAAATAAGAATCCTCTAAACTTTCTTGCTAAGCAATTTAACTATTTTATAAATTTTCTCTATAATTAAAGCTTTGTAATAAAAATATTTAAACAACATATTTTAATAATTTATTTTTAATAATTTATAATATTTTAATTGTAAATAATTTATGCAATAATTTATTTTTGTTTCGCATTTTTAGAAAGCTATCTTCAATTGATTTATTACGGATCTTATTTCGTGACTAACACCTGAAAATTGTAGTTCATAATGAAATTGAAATATAGGCTAAGGTTTTTTCTGTTTTTGTTGCAAGTAGTGACTGTTTAAAGTTTTTAATTTCACTTTGAAGTGGCGAGAGCGAATTGCTGCGCGTTTGGCTCGATTGGCGCATAACGAAATGAAATGTATTTTAATGCTTATCAAGATTTAAGATCACTTATGTTTTATATATTTATTTCATTTAACCCATTTTTAAATAGTTGTAATCTTCAAAATAGATTGTAACATCGTTTGATATTTGTATATTGTCATTATTTTTAACAAAACGAAATTTTTTTTCCCCCTTCATTTATTTATGGTGTATATTTAGCAATTAGGGTGGATGTTTAACAAAATATCTGATTTATTATTTGGATGCAACATAATTAGAATACTGGATGGGTACAAAATATTATACATACATTATTAAACATTAATATTTAAATTTACTTTTATGTTTTTATTTGAGATATAAATAACATCTTTTCTTAAAAATCCTCGAAAAAGTAATTTTTTTATGCGTACACTGGAATAAGATATACATTTTAAAATCTTTATATTAATGTCGGTTTTGTTTAGTGTGTGTTTGTGGTGGGCAAAATTGTGAAGGGCTAATTAACAAACTTGCCGTCATCCAGTCACAATGAAACTTGCCAGATAAAATGCATTGCCATCAACAAAGACTCTATCAAGATTTTGGGGACTATCATTAAAAGGTTGCTTTTACACACATGTTTATTGCTGTTTCGGAGGACTAATTAACCCACTTGTCGTCATCCAATAGTTTCGGAAACTTGGTAAATAGATTCGATGACAATGCAATATATTCAGTTTTGGGTCCAGAGTCTATGGCACAGGAATCGATGGTTTTTCTTTGTAGTGGTCAAACGTTAAAAAAAAATATGAGCTTAAAATTACTGAAATGAGTTGTGATTGCACTTAAAAGTTGGCAATGTATATAAATGATTTATATTAAAAACTTTGTTTTATGTGTTAATTTTTTATATTCTATAAGCACATTCTGCTATTTGTTTATGATAAGAGTGTGATATTTCTTGTGCTACTGTGAAGATTTTATTTTTCTCCGGCATTACATCTTACTACAGGCAATCTCAATTATTTTTTTAACATCGCATTCAATCTATTGCCACTGCTCTCCAATTTGTACTGCCAAAATCTTACGCATTAAGGTGAAGAGGGGGAGGGTTAATAACAATCCAACTGCCAAGCAATTCAGGGCTGCTTATGTTCGCATGTTAACTCACCAAAATCTATCTTCATCTAACAACTCTAACCATCTGCCATATTAGATGATACAAATATTTTAACTATATTTTATCAAGCAGAAATCAATATTGTAAAAAAATTGACGAAATTTCAATCACTAATACTAACATTGAAGATGAGTCTATGATTGACATATCATTCATTTCCTAGGGATTAACTTTTTTAGCAGTGATGTCGTGAGCTATATTGGTGGTTTTATAATCAAAAAGCTTAAAAACTCCATAAAATACATCACATGTGTACAATATTTAACGAAAAACCCCAAATTCTCCAAATTGATTGAGCAAACAAATAGAGGTGAATAAGTACATCCTAGATCAAATACTGAAAAGTTATGCAAATCTGGTGGAAGAGTAAGTACTTCCTTCACAAGAGAGAACTGCATTAAAAAAAATCTTATTCTCCACCTTATAATAGAGACCATTTACAACAATGATCCTAATTTATTTTCTGACTTAAATATACATACTATGGAACATGAAGTCATAAATAATCACAAAATATTACTGATTAAGTCGATTATTTTTGAATACTTCAAAATAAGATTAAATCAAGTTTTACAATATTTTACAGAATATTTGCAAACACTTAAAATAGAAGTGCTAACATTAAAATAACATTATTCAAAAGTTTTTTTAAATATCTATTGAATATTTAGTGTTGCATATTTGTGAGAAGATTATTTTTATACAATTGTTAGAAAAAGAATTTATAGAAGTCAATTGAAGTATTTGTTTAATAAAATGATGCAAGAATTTTTATTATTCATATAATATTACATTGGTAAATTTACAACATTTGTATTCTCTATTTGTGAATAATAAAATATTCTTTCACTATAATAAAAAAAAAAAAAACACTAAATCCCTATTAAATAGTTGTCATCCCCCTCCCTTCTTTATATATATAAAAAAAAAAAAAAAAAAAAAAAAAAAAAAAAAAAAAAACAGCTTTTCTTTTTTTGCTAAGGTGTTTTATTTTAAAATTTCCTTGTATTCTGAGATTCTGATGTACTAAGAATCAAATTACAGCACATATCGTCCCTGGGTTTATTTATTGTACTATTGTGAAGATGCTATTAAATTTTTTTTAATAAAAAAATGGAAGAATTTATATTACTTATATAATATTATTCTTCGTAATTTTACAATATATGCTCTTCTGTACAATTACTACTGTCAATTGAAGTATTTGTTTAATAAAATGATGCAAGAATTTTTATTTCTCATATAATATTACATTGGTAAATTTACAACATTTGTATTCTCTATTTGTGAATACAACAATAAAAGTGTAAAAGTGCCTAAAAATAATATTACTCTAAGTAAACCTTACTAAATTATAAATTTTAAAAGATTTTTATAATTACCAATAATAAAAACTGAAAAGAGTAGTTCATTTACAATTTGTTTGAAATTGTGAAATTTCTTCAAAGAAACCGAGTACAACTTCACAAGCTTTTTTTAGCACACATGTGATCGGAAACGTTATAGTGATTGTTCCAGAGGAATACAATCAACCAACAATTTAACACACAAGACAACTACGCTATCAAATTAATCCTTTATCTAACTACAGCAACGCCAAAGTGAGAAGAAATCTGCCAAATATGAAACCCTGCTCACAAAAAACTCATATGGTTTATGATCGTTTCACCCTTGTTGTGTAATTGAAGTGGTGGTGCTCAGTCTAGTGTTTATTATATGTCTATGCATTTTCCTGATTATTCCCTGCAACACCCAATTTTTCCCGTGATTATAAGTTATCACCAAAAAAAACATACATATAATAAACTTTAAAGTAAAAAAAAACATTCAAACATTCAGACTTATCATCATAAAAAAAATTATGATGCATGTACGTGCATGTGCAATTATACTTTAAAATCACACTTTTTTCATTGCGTACAGTCTAATATCAAGAAAAACGGACACTAGTATTAAATTTCAGATTTAATAAGCTAATTCCTAAGTAAAATTTTAAAAATAGAGACAAATCATAAATCATGTCAAAGGGGATGATACATTTCACAAATATTCTATATTATATTGTATTAACTATTTTTGTTTTCTAATATTACTTGCAATTTTAATAAAAATTGAAAAAATCAATAATTACTTTAAAAAAATTTCGTAATGTAAATTTTATACTTTATGCATCAAATAAAATTGGTAAAAAATTAAATTTATGTACAATTAAAAAGAACTGTCTTTGAATGGGGTTGGATTGGCGGAGTAACACCATTTTCATTTTCAGGTTGCATAATTTCACTGTCCAAATTGTTCAATTTCATCATTTGCAATTTTCTCTTTTTCATTTGTTTAAATTCAGTGGCAGGCACTGTTTAGGAACAGTACCCAAGCAAAATTTTTACAAAATGAAAATTTTTTTATAAGACAATTTTAAACAACTATATAAAGCAAATTGCTTTAATTTTTAAACTATTACCTATATCTATAATTAAAATGTAAAACTTTTTTTTAAACTAAAATAAACAATTTTACATACAATAGCAGTTAAAACTACAATTTTAAATAAGGATATACAGAAAAATTGGGCAATTGGGACAAATTTCTTGCCATAAAATTAAATTAAAATTCTAATCATTCTGCACCAATTCAAACCAAACGGTGAAACCGATCATCACATACACACTACTCACAGACATAATGGCTATCACATCAACAGAAGCCTAGGCGAATGACACCAAAACGGCGTTGCAAATTTCAGCAATAGCTGTTTTAAAACAGCATTAACATAGGTGAAAATTACTACTTCTCAGATGTAAATATCGGAGATAGCAGCCACGATACTGGCGAAAATTTCGGCAATCGTATTAAAGCAACAATCGACAAACTGACCATCACACCAACGTAAGCATTAGCACCCAATATATCGGTGGAAGTCTCTGCAATAGAGGCAATTATATCGACGTAACACTCTACGAAATTTACCATGACAACCACGTAAATTTCGGCAATAGCATTAGCTGTAGTAGAGCAAATCTGCAATAGCAGTCTTTACGTCATCGTAATGCTCTGCGAAAATAATCACCACGCACCAAAGTAATAATGCCGATAGAGTAAAAGTTATCATGACATCGGAGGTTTGGGGAAGTATAAACATACGTAGGTTCTGCAGTTGCGAGACTTGCAATCAAGCCCAATAAAATTGCAATGCAGATTTTTAGCAAATTTAGGAAAGATCGAAATTTCAGCAAAAAAAAGAAGCTAAAATCGCCGTTTCACCTGAACTGTATCATGTCTGACACTCTGACAGATGCAAATCTCTGCATTAGTGTTAGTGACTTATTTCGGTATAACAACCGACGAAAATTATCATGACGCAACTATGGGATTCTCGGTGATTTCGTCCTCCATAATTATGGGAGTACCACCTATTTCATCCCCGTAACGCTCAGCAAAATGGCCATCACATACCAATATAAATAGTGCCGATAGGGGCTATGACATTAAAGAAAAATACACATTTCATCAGTGGTTTTTGGGGAAGTCTAAACATATGCAGGTTCCATTTTGAATTCTTTGTTAGCTGTTGAAAAAGACGAATTCAAGTGGAGCTTTTCCCGTTAAGACCTCAAAAATGTTGAAGACTTTAACCTATGATCGGAAGTTTGAATGTACACAGTTTCAGTGGTTGCGAGACTTACAAGTAAACCCAATAAAACTGTAATGCAGATTTGTATCGATCTCAGGAATGATCGAAATTTCAGTAAAAAAAAGAGCTGAAATCTGTGTTTCAGCAAAACTGTATCATGTCTGACAGGTGCTATCCTTGAAATATCGTCAGTGACATCGTAACACCCCCAATGAAATGAGCATCATGCGAGAACGTAATTCATGGCGATAGCGCCCGAAATAATCACGAAGTGAAGTTACGTGGTTGGTCTTGCGGTTCGAATCCCCCCCCCCCCCTAATTTTTTTTGCAAATTATTTTTGATATTTTTGTTCGATGTATTTCTTCAATTGTCTAAATTAAAAGTTTCAGTTTAATCTCTGAAAATTGCCTGATTACTTTAAACTTTATAAAAAAATCCCTGATAATTCCCTAAATGCCGAAATCCCTGACTTTTCACAATATTCCAGATCTGTGGACACCCTGGCTTACTATAACAATATGCAAAAAGTTATGCAAAATAAGATTATCTAAAAAAATTGCAAAAGTTCTAATAATCAAATTAAGTAATTTCCTTTTGCATTCTTTAAAACTTTTTGGCGCTAATAAGTTCAGTTCATTTTTAAAGATAAATGCATCAATAACTATCGACATATAAATATCAGAATAGATACATTGGTATACAATATATTCTATTGTAAACTAATAATTTATAATTTGTTTCAAATTTTTTAAAATGCCATAATTGTACTATATTCATTTTATAAAAGAAATTGGTAATAGATCCAATTAAATTTTTTTATTTTTTAAACCATTCACATTCATAGATAAGATAAATCTTAGTAAGTTTAATCAATGGTCAATAAGAAACATATAAAAATTAGTAAGAAAATTACTTAAACACTCTAGAAATATTCTAAATCAAAAAATAAACTATTCTCAACAAAAAAAATATTTTAACTATTTTTTTAGGTATTTATAAGTGTGCTTGATGTATTTAAAATTGAAACAATGAAACAGAAACCTCACACAGTAAAATTCGCTTAAAATTGAAAAGTAGCATGATTGGAAGGCAGTTGTCATATTTTAAAATCTTAACTTTGAAAATTTTTGCTCACAGAAATGCATGTTTGATGTAGTTCAATTCATAAATATCAATACTAATTTCTAAACACTACATCAGGTTTTTTGTCTCCAGATTATCTGGCGCCGTCAGCAACACGAGGGCTGAAACATTCGTCATGTTTCAGCCAACATACATTTACAAACACCCATGCCTTACACGGGACTCGAATACGCAACCTCGCAGTCTAGAAGCTAGTATGTTAATCACTATACCGTTTGGTCGGCCACTACATCAATTAAAGGTACTTTAGAGATTTTTACTTTTTTAACTCACAATAACCATTGGAAATTGTTTCCCATATTTGTACCAAAAAAATTCATGACAAAATAACTTTGTGAACCATTGTTAGTTGATTTGAAACATTTATTAAATTTATAAGTACTATCATTAAAACTAAATACATTAACAAACATTTGGTTAAAAATTAAAAACAAAATATTTAAAGTTAGAATTGAATCAAGTGTAACTATAAAAATCTTTTGGCTTACAAAATTTGCTTTATAAACTTACTTTCTTTTTCTTTAATGTATGACGTAATGAGATCATGTAGGAAAAAGAATGCTTCTGCATCAACAGCAACAAATATGTGGTCATCAAATTCAGTTACAAAACTACAGTCAACAGTGGGTTTTGGACCTAATTAGAAAAATTAATGCAATAAATAAGCAATTTAAAGTACGTTTAAACAGTTACAACTATGTCTGACAAACACATACATATGGAGAATTTGTAAATAGTTGTGTATAATATAAATGTTTGGTAAATTCTAATTCTATTTAAGTTCTACAATCACTTGTAATTATAGATTTTTATTAATGTAAATACAGTAAAAGCCCGATAATCAGGCATTCAATCAATTGGAAAGCTCAATCAACGTAATTTTTTTGAAAATCAAATTTGGCGATAAAACTGGCGCTGTTTTGCCAGAAAATGGCGATAAGTCGCCAAATGATTTTTTTTTTAAATTTTAATTTCATTGGAGATTTTGAAGTTGAGTAGTTTTTTTTCTTTATTTTGATGGTTTTTAATTTGTAATGGCGAAATAGCTGAATTTGCACTGATTAGAAATTAATATATTATTATAAAAAGTTTTTTTTTATTCCGGTTTATCCGGAATGCCGAAGTTTTAATTGGAAATCGCGTGCTCAGTTTTTTCCGGAATATATCCGGAAAACATTCAAATACAAATATGCTGTTGCTATTTGCCGAATCTATAAACACAGCATTCGGAAAACATTCTCCAGCAAATAATTTGCTTTATCCAGAATTCTAATAAAAAAGAACTATACACATCTTGCATCATTTATTTCATAAAAGATTTATATTCGTTTCCGGAATACGTCTAATTTTATATGCGGAATCTATATAAATCTATTAACCACTTTTATGGTAATTATAGCAAAGACCGCATCTCTCAATCGCATCCGACAAAGAGTAATTAGGAAATTCAAAATTTGTTAATGGTTTGACCAAAATTCGGATCAATCATTCAGTATGTAGGCTAGATCTACTTATGGAAAATGCATTTCACAAAACTTAAAATCACGTATAACAGATACATTCTATTCCATATACTATCGATGCATCCGTGATTTAATTTGTAAATTTTCAACTATTCTAAACATTTTATTCTTTTATCACAAAATATCAGTTTCTCACGATCATCAGAATAAATCCTAATAGCATCCATTTAAATGCATTTCCCCCTATAATCCCAATCCAATTTTCTATTTGTAGGCTAGTCAACCATATTGTGCCCAAAACGGTAAATATTTATTTATATTTTTTTGTATGCAAATACTATGGGTTATATTTTATTGCATACTATTAATGTATTTTGCAATCAATTAAAAAATAAATATGTTTTTCTGTAATGTTATTTTAATAATATTTATTGTTTAGATTAGCCGACAACCAGACAATCAAATTCAAAACTGAATGTTTTGTAAATTATCCGGAATCCCGTGGTGATTTGTGTTACAATTCTTATTTTCCTTTATCTATACAATATAATGGTCGATCTTTGAATACGAAAGCCGTCTTTTCGAGCATATTTTACTTTAGGATACAAAGTATGTCGTTTGTGAGGTGGGGAGCAGACAATGGAGCCGCCGGAGCTTCTAAATACAAAATCCACTTTTCCAGAATTCTCGGAATCTGACCATGAAAACGCATATCCTCCGAAACGGAACTGGCAATCGTCCACTTGTCCGCCCGGTAACTCTAAGGTATAGGTTCGGTTAGAATCGGTATTATGTCAAGAGATTTCTGAATAACTTTTTTTTACATATTTTACAACGCTTAATCTTCCATTTTTTCTTTTTTTACATAATTTCACAGATGAAAATGATTTAGTTTAGGTAACATTTCAAATTATTGCCGATTGTAAGGGTAAAATATAACATTATTGTAACTAAAAAAGTTATGTAGAATATTTTTTAAACATTCCGGTAGTGACGATTTTAATGTTAGATACCACCACTATAAAAAATATCGTTATTTGCTGTTTAAATTTGGCAAAAAAAATGTCGACGTTCAATTAACAGGAAAATTCGTTTATCCGGAAATCCTAATTTCCCGGCGATTCTGGATAATCGGGCTTTTACTGTAGTATCAGAAACACAAGCTTTATAGAAGTGGCCATGGTTAGGTTTATTCGGATATTTCTAGAATTTTAGAGAATGTCTCCAAACTATAAAAAGCTGCATGAGAACTAATCAGAGTTCAGTCCAGTTCTGTTTGTTGATGCTTTGAGATAGAGCTGCAATGGACGCAGTTTTAGTGTTTTCCCCCCAAATGACAAGAAGCTCGGATTTTCACTCCTGGAGAGTCGAGACAATTGGAAGCTTTGGAGTAAGCTTGAATGTGATTTGCTGCTTCTGTTTGAAGAATTGTGTAATTCTTTGTGAAGAATAACTTTTTTTTTGTAATGCAGTGTCATCATTCCTCCGAGAAGAAAATTCGTAACAGCGCACACTAGATGCTTGAAAAGCTTTGCCCTTTTAATTATAAAATAGGACAGAATTCTAAAACAAAGATTTCAAAAGATAATGAAAGAGATACAAAATGGAAACATTCAGAGATACTAAAGACAAGTCAAACATGAAACACACATTCTAAAATACAAGGAACTTCAAGAATTTACAACTACATTTATTCAAACACAAGTTACTTTAAAAAGAAAGGAAGAGCTTTAAATTTTCATATTCCTTCAAAAATTGAAATACCTTAACTTCAATTTTTTAATGCACCTTTTTGCCATTTCCGATTCAATACTAGAAAGTACATCTATTTATGTCAATGGATTTAGAAGGAAAGATTATTTGCTAAGGAAGAATCAGAAAGTGTGAAAATAAGATTTTCAAAACTTGGAGTTGGGACATATGATGGCAGGTATGAGCTCATCATGCAGAAATTTATAGGCGATTTCGGCATTTGTAGGCAATCGATACAAGTTAATTAAGACTTAAAATCACAGAAAAAGCTATTGACCACTCGAAAGATATTGTTATTTTGGAAGAGGATAGCCTAAAGAATACTACATGTAATCAAGTCCGAAAATTCTCTGGCATTTTTAAAATGCAAGGAATAAAAATTTCTACAAATAAGTTGAGTTTTGCAATACAAAAATCAAATTATACATCACAAAGCCCAAACAAATGTTGCGCACAGGAAAATATAATACAGGGTGTATAAAAAAGAATGACCCGATTCTAAATTGTTATATTTTTGGAACAACGAATATCTTGTGAATGAAATTTTGTTGGACAAGAGTTTTAAAGAATCCCCATCAAATGATTCTCTATGTGTAAAAGACAGACAAATCGTCATGAATGCAGTCTGTTGGGAAGACACGAGTCATTCTTTTTGACACTTCCTGTAATATAAATTTCAAACAAAAGAAGTTTGAATTAGCATTTCATGTCCTTTTGTACAAAAAAGTAAACTTTTTATCCTTCCATCTAAACAAGGAAAAATAAATACAGGATTTATTTTAAAAAATTAATCGCATCTGCTCGACAGACTGCATTCATGGTGGTTTCTCTGTCTTTCACACATAGAGAGCCATCCTAGTAGTGATTCCAGGCCATGCATTGTTCAGCGACATAACTTTTGTTCACTAGATCTTTGTTTCATAAATATAACAGTTTACAATAGGATCATTATTTTTACACATCCTGTGCATTAAAATTACAATATCAAAGTACTATTAGACTTAAAAATTAGACTAAAGTATAGTTACTACCTCCAGTTGAAATAGGTTTAGCTGGTTGAAGGTGTTCAGTTTTTAGATGAAGCTGCATGCTTGGTAGTGCAAATATTACTTCCATATTATGGTTAAACTCAGGTCCTTTAGAAGGCATTGAAACACGGCGATCAGCTGAGCCATCCCGATCGTGATCTAATACAGGAAACCTACCAACATCTATACAAAAAAAATAATGTAAATATACGTCAAACATGCACTTTATATTAAAGTTAATATATTTAAAAACAATAAAACTTAATTCTAGTTATCATGTTATCTTTTTTAATTTTTTTACATACATTTAAAAAAGGAAGTTTCATGCCAAAATTTAATTACATAAACTATTTTGGTTGAATTAAAATGAATTGCACAGTATTACTAAATATTGATACCAATATATTTATACTTTTAATAATTATTTCAAGTCAGTCATAATCAGATGATTTTAAATTTGCTTCAAAATATCAGCATATAAATCATAGATGAAAGTTTTCTAGGTACACTTCCAAATTTTCAATGATAAAACATAGGGGTTGATTTATGAATATATTTCAATAGTAGATAGGTATCGTACAATTTTTCTAGAAATGATTTAGAGATATTCCTATTATAGAACTCAATGTAAAACATCTCCTTCAACTCAAAATTTTCACCTCGATTTTATTATATACCTAAAAAACTTGCAATGATTGCATAATAATTTGGAGCCTTTGATAGAAAGAAAATAAGAAACTAGATTTAAAATTACATAAAAAAAGTAATTTTACCATCTAATTCACTTGTAGCAAATGCATAATGGAACCACTCATGCATACTACGAAACTGAGGAGGGAAAAGAACATTCCTTGATATGCGACACACAGTTGCCATACTTGAATGCTGAGCAGTCTCAGTAGAACTATGGCCAAGAGCATACGACAAGTTTTGAACAATATGAGTGGCAATACTTCCTGCAAATATAATTTTTTTAAGTTACAAATTTAAATCAATAATAACAAAAGAAAAGAGTACTAATGAACCAGTATTTTAGTCTCATCACATAATAGCAACATTCAAAAGTGAATAAGTTTGGATTAAGTCTGGTATAAACTTGTAATCTAAAAATACATTATTTATCTTATCTTTGCTTTTTAATTTTAGTATGGTAACTGTCTTGAGAATCATGTTCAAGTACTCAGAAAAATATTCATACACATTTTAAGTTAAAACAAGTGTCTCACAGAAAATAGAAAAGCCTTGTGAATGAAATTAATTTCTAAATTTTAATGTTTTTAAATTGAACACCACAGAATTGAAAAAGATAAATTTTAATTACGTTACTCCATATTTTAATAATTGAAATGCAATATTTTTTACAGTACACACAGAATTTGGGTGTCATTGCAATTCAGTTTCTCATAGGTTACTATCATGGAACACTAAGTGTCAAATTCCACTTGATGGCTCTGAAATTAAATATTTTGTCTTTGATAGTCAATGGGACAGAGGCAAATGGATTGAAAGCACCTGTATGATGATCATGCATTTATCAATGAAGAAGCCTTGAGTGCAATAATAGCTATAGATAATACTTTGACACAAATTTATGAGTTAATAAAGAATCCTGTCAGTTGAGTAAAAACACACACAAACAAACAAACACACAAAACAAAACAAAAAGATATGAAAAATGGCAGAAATTTCGAACATAGTCAGGGAGATGATCCAAATTTTTAAAACCGTTAGAGCCAAGAGCTTTTCCTGTTGACGTTCTTTCGAACATCCCATCTCCAAAAGTTCAGGAGAAAAAAAAGAAATAAAAAAAAGAGAAAAATATAAAAAATTTATGGACCAAAATGTAGGAAACAGGAAAAATCTTCAGATTGAAATTACGCTTTTGCATTTTTATTTGAAAAAGTTAGTCATCATTGTAGCCAAAATAAGCCAGGAAGAGTTTTGAGATGGAAATAAAATATAAATATAAATAAACAGTGCGAGACGTCGAAAATGGTTCAAGGTTATTTAAAAAAAACATTGTTGTTAAGATTGGGTATTTTGGAAGGAATTTGCCCTGTTACAGTGATGCTCAATAAATTTAATAAGAGTATAGTTAGCCAATAGTGCCTTAATGAGGCAATTAAGTTGTTTCTCAAAATTTTCTTTTTTGTTGCAAATATATTTTAATCTAAGTACTTGAGAACGAATAACAATTCTATTGACTGTAATTGAAAGATTGGAATTCCAGAAAATGAGCTTGTTGACTTTGAAGTTAAAGGAATTGTATTTGTCAAATAAATCAACAGTAGAACATATTCTGTCGAGGGTGAAAAGTAAATATAGGAAATCAGCTGAATTATGAGAATTGTTGGTTTTTAATAGTTGAAAATCAAAAGGATAAATTTCTGGAGAAATATTACTGAAGTTATAGGAATTGAAAATAATAAAATCATCAATGTACCAAAAAGCATTAGAAATATGGTATGTATAGTTTTTTTCATAAAAGTGGAGAAAAAGGTTGGCAAGAAGACTAGAGAAGGAACTCTCTTGAGGTGTACCAGTGACTTGCAAAAATATGTTTTCACCATTGAAAATGTAGTTATTAAACAAACAATAGTTGACAATAATTTCCCAGAAAGTAAAATCTAATTCAAGATATTCTGTTAGTTATAGAAGTAAGAAAATAAAACATTGTTGAGTTTATCAAGAGGAATGCTAGTGAATAGATCTTTAAAATCAAATGATTCAATAACAGAAATTTTATTGGTTTTAATTAACTCAACAATTGATTTGATGTTGCAAATGTTCCAAGTGAAACCTTCCTGTTTAATAAAATGGAAGATAGTTTCTAAAACTTTAGCAAAAATATTTCCAGGTTTGTTCTTATAGGAATTTACTCCATAAGTAATGAATCAGAATTTAATTTTTTTTTATGGAATTTAGAATAGTAATATAGGGAAGAGAGACAATTTCATTAGAAATATTAATCCTTTTGTTAAGAGCAAGAATTTTTTTCATGACTGTGTTAAGAATATCATTGCATTTCTTGTAAGTGGAAGAGTTTAGGAGTTCATCGCCAAGAAGACTAAGGTATAACTTTTTGCAGATAAAAGAGAAGTTATTAGAAGCTTTATCAATAGGAACAATTATAAATACTTTTTCTCCACTTTTATGAAAAAAACTATACATACCAAATTCCTAATAGTTTTCAATACATTGATGATTTTATTATTTTCAATTTCAATAACTTCAGTAATATTTCTCCAGAAATTTATCCTTTTGAAGTTCAACTATTAAAAACCAACAATTCTCATAACTCAGATAATTTCCTAGATTTACTTATCACCCTTGACAAAAAATGGTTATACTGTTGATTTATTTGACAAACGCAATTCCTTTAACTTCAAAGTCAACAAGCTCATTTTCTGGAATTCTATTATTTCATTTCAGTCTATAGAAATGTTAAAAGTTCTCAAGTACTTAGATTAAAATATATTTGCAACGAAAAAGAAAATATAAAAAAACAACTTAATTAAGAATTTCTTGTTATTCTATTAAGAATTTATGCTTAATTTCTTGTCACGTAATTGGAATTGGTCTTTCTGTTTGACAGTGTAAATAAATAAATAAATAAATAAATAAATAAAAAATAAACAAACAAACAAACAAATAAAAAGACACTATTGGCTAACTATACTCCTATTCAATTTATTGCGCATCACTGTAAATAAGTAAATTCCCTCCAAAATACCAAATCTTAATTTTTTTTTTAAGATGACAAATAATTTAAATTGAAAGTGAAAAATAAACATGACCTCTGTAAATAAATTAAAGTAAAAAGTAACTAAGTTATCGGAGCTACTTAGAAATAAACAATTGGAAAAAAAGCATATTTGTCGACAGGGTTGGAAAAAAGACTTTTTTAAAAAAAAAGAAGTGTTTTTTGGTTTAAACCAGGTTTTTTGGGTTTAAATCGTTTTTTTTTTTTAAAATCCTTTTCTAGTTACATGTATACATATTTATAAATAAAATTTGACATTAACTAGAATAATAAATGTTTAAATAGCAATTAATATTCTTTCTGAAATTTTTTTTAAACTAAGTAATTAAATAATCGTTGCTACTTAAGTGGACATTCAAATCATATTAAATTTTAATATTTTATTTTGAAATACTATTCCTTAAATTCAATGTATACAGTAATTGTTTACTCATAATGCATGGAATAATGCTCTTAGATTCATCAGTAATGGTGATATATTGTTCAAAATGATATTTTTAAGGTTTAGAAATAAGTTGTAAAAGCACAAAACCTCTATTTCAGAAAAAAATTTAAAATGCAGCATATAATTTAAGTTTAAATGATAATTTTTAATAATTATAAAACATTAATATATATATTAGATTAATATAAAAACTTACTGTACAATAATCTTTAATTACAATATTCATTTTAAAAATAGATTATAAATTATTCTATTCGTTTAATTTTTCATTTACAAAATCATCACTCAGTCATGTTATACCAAAAATGTAAAATGAATGTAGAGAATTATTTTCTTAAAAAATAATGGAAAAAAACTAGATTCTTATTTCTTTATTCCTGTTTAAAAAAAATATAAGATTTAACATTTTTAATAAAAAAACAAGTTTTGTTGCTTTTTCTAAACCCAGCTTGTTATGAAACAATTGTACAACTCTAAAAGAAGAAAAAAAAATTCTCCACATTTGCTATAGTTGCTTTTCCAGTAAGAATTACTTAAACTTCCTTCAATACATCAACCTTAAACTTGTTATACAATTTTCTTGCATTCGTCATCTTCTATAATTATTACATTTTCAATAAATTCCTTTTGAAAAAAATATCTTTGAAATGGAAAACTTTTGGTTAAAACTAGAAGTTGTTTCAACATCAAGTAATTTAAAGTGTCTAATTATAAATAAAGATATAAAAATAAAATGTTAAATTGTCCTTTAAAAAAAAACAATTGTTTTTTGGTTTTGTTTTTAGAAAAAAAAAATTGGTTTAAACCATGCCAACCCTGTTTGTCGATCATGGTAACTTCGTCAGGTGGTCACCCACTGACGAAGTTACCATGATCAACAAATATGCCTTTTTTCCAATTGTTTATTTCTTAGATATGTATTAATTACTTGCTGCAACAATCTTAACAATGTTTTTCAAAATAGCCTTCAACCATTTTTGATGTCACGCACTGTATAATTATATTTTATTTTCAACTCAAAACTTTTCCCTGCTTATTTTTGCAACAATGTTAATTATAACTTTTTCAAATAAAAATGCGAAAGCGTGATTTCATTCTGAAGTATTTTGTATTTTCCTGTTTCCTGCATTTTGATTCAGTAGTTTTTTTTTGTATTTTTCTCTATTTTTTCCTTTTCTTCTCTTGAGCTTTCGGAGTTGGGATATTCGAAAGAACGTCAACAGGAAAAGCTCTTGGATTTAAACAGTTGTGGAAATTTGGACCATCTCCCTGACAAAGTTTGAAATGTCTGCCGTTTTTCATTTCTTTTTGTTTTGTTTCTATTAGGACTGTTGTATTATTGTATTTGTTTGTATATGCAACTTTTTAACATAGCAGCTTATGCGCTGGAAATTTGTTGTTTTTCTTTTATTTTCGTGTATTTGATTTTACATTTGTAACTTCACTTTTTCCCCTTCGTTATTTATGTATGTTTGTATATATATATATATATATCATATCTGTACCCTGGAGGTAAAGGACACCAAGTCACATTTTTGTATTTGTTCAGGAGAGCCAATTTTCCATAACTTTGAGCTATTAAAACGGACATGATTTTATTTTTTAATGTCCTAACTTCATTATTTATGGGAACAGGACATAGCTTCCTATACCACTGTAAAGATCGAAAAATCCACATTAACCCCTTGCCTGTGGAATATATTTGAGAACTGCATTTGCATTGCCCAAACTGAGTACAGGCGTCACAGGCAAGGGGTTAAAGACATGGTGTTAGTTCAATGAGGAACTTTCACGGTTTTTGGTTTTATTTTTAAATAAAAGTAGAGAAAAAATCATGAAAAACAATATCATTTTTTCAAAAATTTGAGCTTGGATAGATAGTTAAAAAAAATATTTAGTTTTTCACTTTGCGATTTGGCGAGAAAAGCCACTTTTGCCTGTGACGTCAACATGCAGATGATGAACCAGTCAAAAACCTGTTTTAGACGAGGAATGAGTGAGGTTTCTCTTTCGATTTTATCTATGCGTAACCAAGTCACCGTTTTTTATGCGTTTTTGGTCACATGACTTTTGCTTTGATTTCAGTTAATTTTAAGCTCGATTTTTTATTAATTGAAAACATAAATATAAAAAATAATTGCACTGCTCAAATATATTCGTTGGATAACACTAGAAAATACAAAAAATATTCATTTTCTCACTTGTGCAAGGTCCTCATTTAATCTAAAAATGGACATGGTGTCCTTTTTACCTCCGGGACACAGATATATATATATTATTTTGCAAAATAATGATGAGATAATGAGTATTCATTGTTCAAGCTGGTTTTAAATAGTAGTTTTATGTTAATAATTTTAAAATTGTGATTTAGAACTAGCATTTTTATCAGTAAAGTTTAGGAATTATAGAAAATGATGCAAAAAAATTATTTCTTTAAAACAATGCAATACAAAATATAATTTTAAATGTTCATATGCAATGGTTAAATTTTCTTATTAGAGTAGAAAGTATTCAACTTAAAATAAAGAAATTTGCCAAACAAAAAATAAAACTTGTATTCAGTCCTTAACCCCTCGACATACAATGATATCTCAGAGACGTCCTTCATTTCATGTGCCCTTGTAGACTTTGACGTCTCCGAGACGTAAAGAATAGAGTGGGCCGAAAAAAATAAAGTTTTTTAGATCAAAATCTAATAGTGCGGAAAAGTTGCTATAAGTCAATAGAAACCAAAAGAAGCAAAAATTTTTGAAATAAAAAAATATTTGACCCGTGCGCATCAAGGTCAAAGTTTCAAAAATGTTACCATTTTTACTCATTTTTCTTTTTTTCTAAAACATTGCTTCTGAGATTTATATTTTTTAAGGTCTATCAATATATGATATATGAGCACTAAAGAAATCATTTGTCATAATTATGATATTCTAAGTCGAAGGGGGGGAAGGAGGTGGGAGGGAGTATTTCACCCAAAATTACACCTCGACCATTATAGCAGTAAGGTTCAACTGACTATGAAGTGGGACATCACGATTAACCCCTCACACATACATTACGAAGTGTTCCAATCTGGTACAGTATCTGATTTGATAAGTGCGTCGATGAAATCCGAGCTCATATTGCGCAAGATAGGTGGTGGAGTCAGCTTACAAGAGTTCCAGTCGATCAACTCAGAATAATCTGTGGCAGAAAAATTGATAGTAGGAGGCAAAAAAGTGCGCACCATTTTCTCCATGAAAAGAGATTGTCGTGCTTTTAGAATGCTCCTCAAACCAAGTTCCCTTATATTCTTCCTTTCGTCAAACACCATTGCTATGAGCAAGTTTTCAGGATGGGCAAAAAATCCATTGTGCTGTATCACTGGATCTATTAATTGTAGAAGATTTTCAGGTAAGTACCTTGATAATCGTATTTCCTTGAAAACATGTTTTGGTCCATCTATGAAAGAACTCTCCTTCTTAATAACAAACCAAACTGAAATATAGCACTTCAAAAGGAATGTAACTATCTGTTTCAGTTCATGTGAGGGTTCTTTTGATGATATGTACAACCTTAGAACATTATTAGCAGCTGTCAACCATCTAGAATTAGATAGAGGCCCACGATCAGAAACAGCAAGATCTGATGGGAAAAATCCCTTTTGTATTGCTCAAGATATATTGATAAGATATTTTTGATCTTTACTTAGAACTGCTTCATCTAGAAGAGGAACTTCACACTCAATGCTTTGAAACTTAACAATTGGTAAATTTTTGCAGTCACGAAGTGCCTTGCCAATGTGTCAGGGAAATGTGTTAGGTCCTGTTGTTTTCCCATCCAAATTCTCAAACAAATGTCGGAATGGCGATTCAATAAAATGCAAAAGACAAAAAGACCATTGTAGGGGTCTGCAAAGATGCAGTTCCAACTTCCGTATTATTCCGTTCCTGCAACCAGTGTTTGTTGCTGTTCTGTCACATCTGACAACATTCAATTCACCTAAGGATATGTTTTGCTGAGATAAGTATGAAATAATACTAGAACTGATTTCTGAGGCCGTACCTGAATGGGGAGATAGATGGCCGATATAATTAGATCCTGGCTCCTGAATCAGAGAAATGTGCTCCTCTTTCACGACTCTACGAAAATACTTTTTATGGATCAGTTTCTTTACGGCGTCAAAGTATAAGCCTTGAACCATTGTATTAAGGTCACACTGCATTGATCTTCTTGTCTGAGACTTCTGCCTCCTTATTTTATTTTTGTCTATCACCATTGACATATCTGACTCGGTTATTATGCCTATATCCCGAAGAACATTAGTCGCAGCTGCTCTGTCAGACTCATTATACCTGTCACAAACCAATGCTGTAGATTCCAGTTTTTTTCTCATCTGCGAAGTGGAAGGTAAATTAGGTGTTGATGGAAGAAACATACTACTATCTGATTTTGTAGTATCCTCCTCGAAAGCGATATCAGTTAAATCAGTGGGTGTCTGGGATTTACTCTAAGACTCCGAAATGCCAGAAGCATTGAGTTCACTTTGTCGTTCCTTCCTGAATAGCCTATTAGTAAGTTTTTCTGTTTCTTGGATATCTATGTTACTAATTCTGTCATTTCTTTGGTCATGAAGAAATCTTACCTCCATTACAGGTACTTTTCTCGATTTATCAGAACCACAAGTGATAGAAATTTGGCACTTGCAACTATAGGTTCTTTTTCCACAGTCACAAATGGAAGTCATTAGGCATTTGCAAGCTGCAACGTCGAAAAGTTTAGTAGCTTCCTGTTTGAATTTCCTCAGCTTATTCTTGTAATTTTGTTTATCCTTATCTCTATTGTAGGACTTTCTCAGATTTTGGTATACGTCATGGTATCTACTAACCATTTGTACGATTCTTGTTTGACTTACTGTGGGAATAGAGGCCATATCAAACAAGCTTTTGACTTTTCTTGCCACTGAATCAGCAACAACAGAAGAGTTGACATTCGTGTAATTAGCTTCCAACGCCAACTCAAATCTTTCTTCAAAACAACAACGTAAAATGTCCTTGTATGTGGGGAGCTTCGATGAAGGTAAATCTTTTGGATTGCCAAGTATGGGACAATTAAAAGCCTTCCTTGTGATATGCTTTCTTGTTCCTTTCGTTTCCTCCATCGTGAATCTTCTTGAAGAAATACACACACAAAAAATTGACTAACAGAAGAGCACAAGCTCGCTGCAAACTAAATCACTAATAAAATATGAACTGGACAAGACACATTCTTCATTGCATAGACAATGAAAGGTAAATTCCCCTCAAAGAAAGCAAAGACAAAAACGGAAGACATAAGTGAATGGGAGGGGGTGAAAAAAAAAAGCTAAAGTGATTATTTATAGGGATTGTGATTTACCCTAGAGAAAGTATTTCTTTGATGCCTCAACGTTTTAATTATTTAGTTTTGTTCATTTTCATTCGTTGGAATTAGTCCCCCCCCCCCTCCTTCAACTTAGAATATCATAATTATAGCAAATGATTTCTTTAGTGCTTATGTATCATATATTAATAGACAAAAATAAAATATAAATCTCAGAAGCAATGTTTCAGAAAAATAGAAAAATATGTAAAATTGGTAACATTTTCAAAACTTTGACCTTGATGCGCAAGGGTCAAACATTTTTTTATTTCAAAATTTTTTGCTTCTTTCGGTTTCTATAGACCTATAGCAACTTTTAAACACTATTAGATTTTGATCTAAAAAACTTTATTTTTTTGGCCCACTCTAGTAAAGAACTGTTTAAGGTGAATACCGGGTAGTATATTATTAGATTATCTGATTCCGTCGTGCATCGATGCTGTTTTGTTTAGACTGTTGAAGATGCTTTTGCCCTCTCAACAGTAATGATTAAAAAATCACATCAGCAAGCAAGTAAACAGAAAGAAGCTCAATGAAAGTGGTAATCAGTATAGCAGTGATCTCAGAAATAATCTGTATATATTCACTGCTTAAACTTAAAACTATAAATGAGAACAACTCAATATTGCAATTTCTTGATTTATTTGAGGACAGAAGACAATCATGATAAAACACAAGAAATTAAGTATTTGTTTACAATAAATCCATACTGACTCTCTGTACTGGTTAGGGTCACATCATGATCTAATCCGAAGTTATGTTTCAGCATCAGGTAATTTTATTTGTATGTCAAGGGGTTCAAAATACTTTAATTGAAAATTAATAGTAATTTAAAGTTTTCAAATCAAAGAAATAAAAATATAAATAGTTAAGTTAAAGAAATAACAGATATTATGAGCATAATAAATATGGTAAAACAAACTACACTTTAATTCTCTTTTCAGATTTAATTAGAGACTAATCACCATAAAATTTATGGCAATTTTAGAAAATGTGTGTTTGAAATTTTTAGATAAATATCTTTTTAGATAGGTGTGAGGTTCACAGTCATAGACTGATAACCAAAACCCTCAGACTTAAAACATTGGCTAGACCTGCCCAACACCTTCCAGTGGGATGGAAAAGTTAGTTTTTTTTTAAAAAAGAGAGAGAAGTGGGAAGAAACACAGGAGAGGGACTAGACTTGCAGTCACATTTATCTTGTGTCGAGAGAAAGTAATGGTAGATGAATCTTAGTAGAAATAAAATATAGTTAAATTGGTCCTATCACTATATAATATTGAGTCTGATCACAATACCACCAAACCAAATACAATCCTAAGAAAAGGGGGATCACCACAACAGAAATTGGAGAATCTCAGTTTAAAGAATATTTCTTCATTTTCAGCACAAATGTGCTTCAAAGCACAAATATCTGTGACTTATGTTTTATATTTACTACCACCAGGGTGTAAGTTATCTTATTTAGAATTTAATTACATGTAGTACTAATTTTATACTGAATAATAAAAAGGGGGAAAAAACCTATTTCACTTGCATTTAGTTTATACTGAATTTTGTTTTATTATGATAAAGGAATTCTGTCATTAAAATTGGGTATGAGGCTGTTATATAACAGAATTTTTTCATAATTAATATATGAATAAACCTGTTAAACATTTTGACAGCTTCAGTGTTTAATGATTAAGATTTTGCCAATTCAAATACTATATGAAATTAGGTAATGAAAATAAGAAATTTTAAAACTTCAGTTTTAAATCGTCCTCCCAAATTGCTTCTCATACATAATTACAGTTTATACATATATAATAAATAAGTACATTTATAATAAGTATGTTAGGTGAATATCTTACCATCGTCTTTCACAACATCTTGAGCTTCAGTAGCAAATGATATAGTAGGTTTCCTCATACTAAAAATTGCCCATGCTTTAGAACGAAAATTAATGCCATGGAAACAAGCAAGTGAAATATTATATCCATGAAGATCCATTGTTCCCCCTAATATTGTTCCCATGTTTGGTAATGCACTGGCCATTGTACTTAATTGCAAGCCAGAAACCAATGATAACACTTTTTGCCAGTGACGATGATGCTTAGCTTCAGTGTCTACAAAATAATAAGAAACATTATTCAAAAACTTGATTGACTTAACAAAGTTGAAAATGGGAAAAGTAATAACACTCTATTCATATTCACAATATATGCAAAATGTATCATACATCAACAATATTATTTTCCATAGCATAAAATTAAAAAAAAAAAGTAATAATCTTCCAAAGGAATATCAAACACAATAAAGATTACATCAAAACTAAAACCCTTCAAAATCTAAAGTATTTTAAACAAATGTTGACCTATTACAATTAAACAGGTTATGCAATGTGAAGGGTTCCATAACCTTAGTCTAAGTAAGTAGTTAAATATTTCACAATTTTATATAGAACTACATTTTGGTGTAATATTTTACATTTCAATACAATATTTCACTTGAGACAAAGTTATTCAAGAAAAGCGGGATAAATACAAAAATGCAAGGGAAGCCAAATACAAACCAATTTAGTGAGTTTCGAGATTGTTTTAGAAACTTTTCATACAAAAAATTTCACAGAGTAAGCTCATACGCTGTACGTTTTACTGTTGAATACTAGGATAGTCAGCACTTTCACATAACAATTTTGTTGTATGTAACCAACAGAATGGCAACAGTTCTTTAACAAGTTATTTTCATCACAAAGCATATGAAGCAGGATTCACGTCCATTCTACTTGAATGACAGCATCACTATACTTACGAAGCCAGTATGCCCATCATAAGTAGAAAATCAAATTTCTTTATTTGAATACAAGTAATTTTCATCAATTCAAATAACACATAATTTCTTAGTTTTACAAAAATATACTGCTTGAACCATCTGGGAAACTAAATATTTTTTAATTATTTCCAATAGAAAAACCAATTTTTTATTTCCCTAGCCTCTTTAAACCTGTTTCCCTCAAAACTAACTTTTGCAAAATTTAGTTGAATTTCTTTCACAACCAATCAAATGTTTAACTTTTAATTTTTTCTACATATGAGATGTAAACTCAAAAAAGGACATGAGGAATAAAGACATACTTTTAAAAAATTACATTGATAGTTACTTTTTATTTTTCATAAAAAATAAAGCAATTGGGATTAAAAATTTGTAATTTGTAGAAAAGATATAATATTAATCGAAGCTAATATGTTACAGGCTGGCTAAATATACAATGGACAATTGAAAGCCAGAGTGGTGTAATTTCAACAATTCTGACCTAAGTACAGAAATATAATCTAAAAGGTCTAAGCAGTTTAAAGAAAAAGTGAACTAAGTCACCACCTCAATAGTTTGCCAACAGGTTAGAGCACAACATGGACATATAAACAAAGCAGGTGATTTGTTAAGAGTAAAACCTTTTGTTTTTGAAAATGGAGATTAATTGACTTACGCCTGACTAACCTCTTCCATTTATTAAAGTTCAATGTAAATTATTAAGAAACTTGAGAAAAAATGTGCCAAAAAAGGCCTTCTTAATATGGACTAGATTAGTAGATGTAGTCCTTTTTAATGGATTAATCTTTTTAAATACTTAATGCATTCAATAATTTCTCTGTGGCATATACAGTATGAAAAAAAAATGAACACTGGTTATAACTTTTGTTTTAAATTGTGAAAGAAGAAATGGAAAGTACCATTGTAATTTGTGCAAGGTATTAAATTAATGTATGTAGATCTATTTTTTTTTTTACCAAAAGAAGTTAAATAGGAAATATTAAAACTTTTTTAGCAATGAATGGTAAGATAATATATTTTATTAATTTCTATTTTAAATAGTTTTCAAAGAATAAACATAATTAAATGCAGCGTTTCATTTCCCCCTTACATATATTTATAACTGTAATTTTTAATATTGATACAAAATGCAAATACGTTTTCACTCGTACAAGGTCTTTCAGAAAGGACTACCTAATTTTGAAATGGGATAGATGCAAAACAGAGAGAGATAAAAAGAAGAGAGAAGTGGTAGGTTGGATAGACAGGTATGGAATTTTAAATACACCAGTTGGCAAAATAAGTTATAACAATGAAATGTGAAAACAAATTGTTATAAAATATGAATATAAAGGAATGAGTTCATAGTTTCCCTTATGAAAAACGACTCATGATCCATTTACAAACGGTCACTTATGCAGAATACAGTGATAAAGACTCCATATTCACCATTTTTGTTTATCGACAAATCCGTACAAATGAAAATGGGCTTCATTGTTAAATCATATACAGCTGACAACAAATTTACTCCCATCAATCAATTTTACAAAGCAGTGTATTTAAAATTCCATAAATCCAGAAATTATAATTTTCCTCTTTGTGCTTAGCTTTTGGCAGCAAGTTTATTATCAAGTATTATGTATACTTGAAAGATAAAAAACTAAAAATTAAAATGAAGAGCTTTATTGAAGAAATAAGTTTAAAACTGTTAACGTTTTTTTTTCCTTCGTTTTTTTTTTTCCTTCAGAAAATTCACACTGGGTGATATTAAAACAATAGACTGAAGTTAAATGATTCATACTGATAAAATTAATACAAGAAAGAAAATTGTTTAAGATACGAGTTATATATTTTAAAGACTTTTACTTATAATTGTAAATAGAAAAAGAAGAGTCATAGGATTTCAGAGAAATAAGAATGTGTTTTAAATAATAAAATATTTTACCTTCTGATGTTTTAGATTTTCTCGACCTATTTTTTAAAGAGTGTCTTTGAAGACGAGGTTGTAGAGATGAAAATACGCGCTTGCTGCTATGAAATTGCTGTGAGAAAAACTCTTCCAGTTTTGAATACATTTTTATTAAATCAGGAGTAGTGGACTTTGAAATCAAAAGTTGAAGTTGATCCCATGAAAGTTCTCCATTTACAAATATCAAAGCTGGTCTAGAGAGAAACATGGAACAGATTATGGACATGAAAATTAATATAACTCTAAAAATTAGTTTTCTTTTTAAGATATATTACCTTTTTGTAGGATGACTAGAAATATAATCTTGGTTTAAAACAGTACTAACTCGCCATTCATCTTTAAGTGTTATATCCAAAGAACTGACTCGTCCCATTAAAACACTAGTTCCCATATAATCTAATCGTGATTCTAAAGCACCTAGCTTTACAGCTATGGTGTGATCAGGTTCTTGTCCCCAGTCTTCTTTCAAGTGCACTAAAAGAAAACAGAGAAACTTTGAAAAGACATTGCAATGTAGTACAGTCAACTCGCGATAACTCGAAGTTTCATAAGTCAAATATTCGTTTATCTCTAAGTTTTCTTTAGGTCCCAAGACAACTTAATGTTTTTCAACATTAAGTTATCTCCATATCTCGAAGTGTACATCTTTTAAGTTGCAATTTTTGTGAAAATTTTATTATCAAAACATAAAAAAACAACACTAAATACCGATAAAAAAAAGATTATTTATTTCTCTTTACATCGTGTTTTATAATTTAACTTGTTACTGGGCAAAACCCGTTTGCATTGATGCATACAGAAAGTAAACAGGCTTTTACCTTTCCATTCCATATTTAAAGTGTAAGTCAATGGTATTGGTTTACGTTGGCTTTGAATAATGTTAAAACGCAAGTTGAATATGCTTAGTCGAACTCAAAGAGTTAAATTGATCAATTTAACTGAACAAAATCTGCAATGTAAAAAAGACGTTGCTATAAAGTACAGAATTTTACCGATTACCCTTTCAACCATTTTGAAAAACAAAGACGATTTTGAGAAAACATACATCAAAACTTGATCTATCGTGTAAATGAGTGAAGGTATGTGCCTTTCTTGGAGTCAAAGCTGCTCTATTAAAATGGCTTGAGACATATCGAAACCAGAATTCCACAATCCCTCTTAGTGGGATGATGTTAAAAGAAAAGGCGAAGGACTTTGCTCATTTACTAAAAGCTGAAGGATTTATAGCAAGAGCAGGATGGCTAGAAAAGTTTAAAGCAAGACACAATATTGTCTTTCAAACACCACATGAACAAGAAAAAAATGTCTGATGAAATATGCCTTGAATAGAAAATAAATTCCGATAATTCAAAGAATTTGGCCAGTCCCTTGAACTTATCAAGTTATTATATCAATATTATTATATACTTATCAAATTACAAACTTATCGAGTTATAGCGAGTTGACTGTAATGTGAAAGGGTCAAAGAAAGTAAAGCAATTTCAGTTTCTATAAAAATCAAGACTAATATATAAAAAAAGGCCAGAAGCTGTCTAGGAAGAGAATTTGTAATTATTAGTGAATAGAGAAAACCAAAGATTTGTGCAGCATTAAAATGGAAAATAATACAATTTTTTTTATTAACCTAGCCTTTTGATTAACAGTACCTCTTTTTGTTAGCAATTTGCTCTTTACCACAGTTCAAAATAAAAATTTACTTTTTGTTTTTAAATAAGAAAATATAATATTTCTTTACTGCATGTGTCAATGTGACTCAGTTCAATTGTTCCACCAACGATTCCACCTTTACTATCAAGTGTTGATCCTTCAAGGCCAACAGAGAGAAAAAGATTCTTGTGCCCACTGCTTCCAATTGATAAACGACCTTGGGATTTGAAATCTCTGGTCAACCACCTAAAATACAAGATGTAATTTAAATATCTACATATATATAAAGAGTGTCGTTATGTATATATATATTTTTTTATAGGAAACTACAACTTAATTTTGATTCTGATGAAATATTGCATACTTGATATTTGAACAAGAGGGAGATTCCTCTTTGCTCTTTGAAATTTTGAAAAATGAACAAATAAAGAATTTAATTAGAATTTAACCATAAATACTTACGTTGTATTTCCCATCACATTTCCCATATTCATATGTACATTCAAACGTGACAGATTGACAGCAAACAAAACAAGAGTTTCCCATGCACTACTATGCCTACTGGAATGTAGAGGCGAAGAATGTTCTGAAGACATACTGTCTTTACTTTCATCATAGCTAGAGGAACCACTTTTTGAAGGACTGCGAAGATCTACAAATAATTTAATTGACATTTGTTATTTTTTTAGTTTTCTAAGAACCTAAAAATGTTAAAATTTATTGATAAAAAAAATTATTTAAGTAAGTATTAGAGCTTGCACAGCATACTGCATCCAGTTTTCAAGTAAACCAAAATGAATTAGTAATGTTACAATTTAATTTATCATTTAGCTGGAACATCACCAAATTTACAAAGTCACAGATAATAAATCGTAAGTTAAAGTTGACAAATACGATACTTGTGTATTTTGGTATACCTATCTTGAAAACTAACAATAGAGTTTGCAGTTTCCTTTTATATATATATATCTTATTAGTTGTTTTTTAAAAATTTCTTTAATAATCACATTTACTGTATTTTGGAGCTGTCTTATCAAAAGTTTGAATTAATTTAAACAATGTTCTCTTTTCTTTAGGTACCTTGATTAATGCAAACTATATTATATCAGGAACACAATTAAACTATCACGAATACAATATAATTCCAATGTTTTGTTGCAAAGGTAGTGAAATCAAGGATAGGGTAGGATAATACAATAGAAAGGCTGGAAAATTAGAGTTCCATGTTAAAAAAAATAACCTTGACCAGATATAAGAGCAAAAAGGAGGATACAGTTTTTTTATAATATTATCATTGCATTTAAGCTGAATCAGAATACAGTGTTTTGCTAATCAACACATTTGTGTTTTAAAAGGCAGAAATTAAGTTGAGCAGCAATATAAGATGACACTTACCTACAGTTTTTCTGGATTCCTGAACTGACCTATCTAAATTTAACCAAAGTCTGTCTCTATGACCATGATTTGCAAGCAATGGCCGCATTGGTTTAGACTCTTTATTATTTTCAGAAGACACAATGTTTTTCATACTATGAGATGTCGGAAAAGTTGAAGTTTTTGTCGATACAGTAGAGAGAGGAATACTATCAGATGCTATGGATGTTGCAGGGCCGTTAGTAGTTGGTTGCATGTTCACAGGTGTAGAAAAGGCTATGTATTCAGCTTTAGTCATACTAGGAGACATGGTCCCACTGCTGCTACTAGTTTCAACTGAATCTTCTAAAAATATTAGTACAATCCTTTAATAGCTGTTCAAAATACTTTTTAAATGTTGAGAAACTAAAATATTAATAATGTGATTAAATAATAAATCAAGTAGTGACAAATCAAAAGGCTCATAAGCATAATAAGTAATCAGAAATACAGTTTTATTATAATTAATAAAAAAATGTTTTTGGAATTGAGTGAAATGTTCACATGTCAAAACAACAGGGAGAGCAATCAAAGAGGGCAATCAGGTATGCTTAAAAAATTTTTGAAGGCCTATTTTCAACTACTAAAAAGTTGTTTGATAAAAAAATGTGTATTTTGTAATTTTAGTGAGTTACATAACAATATAATAAGTTTAAAAAAAACTAATCAGATTCATTTGCAAAACTCAAATCGCATTTCAAGTGAAACTCAGAACGAAATGCCTTTCTTGAAAATATATTGTTTATGTAATAAACAACATGAAAATACAATGTGAATAGCACTAGGTATGGGGTTGAAATTGAAAATATATAAAAATATGTTCCCTAATATAAAATAATTAAAAGCAATAATTAGTACGGTATGAAAAATGAAGTATGAACACATTTGCTTTATTTTATTTTCTACTTGGATATATTTTGTCTATTTGACTCAGATTTGTAACAACATTGGCATATTTCTGTATGAGCAACCAAGAAATGCAAGTGGATTATAAAATCAGAATATTTCATGAGTAATATCAATAAGAATTTAAAATTAAATTGCACAAATTAGACTTTAAATCCATTGCAAACTAAATTGACTTAAAAACTTAGATTCTAATAGTTTTAATTCAATTGCATGCAAGTTATAAAATTGTTTTAGAATGTTACATGTAAAATAATTTAATTAAATTTCAATAAAAAAATGATTCAATATTTTAAAAATAAGTTTTTTTTTTAAAGTTTTTTTTCTAATTAAAAAAGATGTCAATGATCTTTCGTACATGTATATGTCTGTTAGACGTGGATTTTTAGTTATTCTGTATAAAAACAATGTCATCAAGAAATTAACAAAAAAACAATTGAGTAAATTTTGCTTACATTGTTTATAAAAAGGCGTGGTTTTAATTGGAGCTCTACAAATTTTTCATACAAGAGTACAATTCAAAACAATTAAAGAATGTGGAAGTTTGGATATGAATTAATGACATTAAACTATTTGCTGTTTTAGGCAGCGTAGCCCAGTCAGGAGAGTATCGTTCCCGCAACTAGAAGGTTGCGAGCCTGAGGTTGCGAGTTCGGGCCTGGGACCGACTAAAGACCGCCGTGTTCGCTAATGGTGACTGGAGCACGTTCAATCAGTCATGGTCGCGAAGTCCTCCATGTTTCCATACAAATCAATACCTCTGGGGGTGGCAAAGCAAAGTCTTCTGGTAGAATCGTCAGTTTGGTATTGCCTCTAAATTAAGAAGTTCCACATACGGTTGGTAGTGCTGCCATCTACCGGGTAGCTACCAAAAGAGGTAGAAATGAACTCTTCGGTGGCTATAGGTAGACTTGCGCAACTCCTTTTGCGAGTGTGTGCCTACATCCTGTGCAATACTGCCTACGACCGATCTGTACAGGATATGGGGTTGGTACAGTACCCCCCCTAAAAAAAGAACGATGGCTATATCTTCGGTTCTAATTATCGTAGAATCTTACGGTTTGCACCAAAATGTTTTGCTTACGATTTTCTATATATCTGATGCAATTTTTTTTTCTTGAGGGACCGTATACTAAGTAAAAGTAACGCTATCTTCGAAAATTTCAATACGAACCCTTATTTTTTATCATTTCATTCGATTCAGAATACATCATTTACCCTGTATACCAAATTTCAATGCATTATGTTGAAAAACACGTCACTTATGAGCGAAAATATTTCGACCATTTTTTTACCGATCTTCAGGGAGAATTTCCATAAAACGAAAGGTATTTTTAAGGTTCTTCACAGCGGGAGAAATTGAACGGTTAATGTGGCGCGTTTCGATTAAAAAATACAAGTATTAGTCTAAAATTGCATAGAAACTACTTGGATTTATAGTGTCATGTTTAAGATTAATACAAAAATAGCAAGTAAACGCAAAAGTAACATAATTTATTTACAACATTAAAGATGTGCATTCTTCACACGAAATAAATAAAATATCGAAAACTGTATTTGCAGAAATTTAACGAATACTACTGATAATTAGAAAATTAATAAATATTAAATGTAGGCATTAGTAAACAGTATTTAGCAAAGCATGAATATTTTACAGAAATATTTCACTATAAACACAAATGTAACTAGATCGTTGAAATTATTTATAAAATGAAAAAGTCACATGATTCAGTAAAATTTTTAAAGGATAACTTATTGAAATTTCTTAAAAAATGTTATTTTAAATAAATGGAATTTAAGAAAGCAAATTAAAAAAAAAATTAAAAAAAAATGATAGTTTACAGAAAAAATAATTAATAATTTAAAAAACTAAAAAACACGCTTTAATAGAAAATCAAACTAAAAAGTAGAAAATAATCAATAGATTAAAAAACTAAGAAACACGCTTTAATAGAAAAGTGAACTAAAAGTAGAAGATAATTTTAAATAAGTTTGAAATAAGAATAGAGTGATTAACAAGAAATATTTATTTTATCGTAAAAAAGCGTGGGGTGCTTTTTAAGATATTTTCATAATGGCTCTACATTTACCAATATCTGTCATTAAATATTTACAAAAATTTACATCAAGCACCCCACGCTTTTTTACGATAAAATAAATATTTCTCATTAATCACTCTATTCTTATTTCAAACTTATTTAAAATTATCTTCTACTTTTTAGTTCACTTTCCTATTAAAGCGTGTTTCTTAGTTTTTAAACTATTGGTTATACGATAATTGAACGTTATGCGATTTTCCACACCTCTAGTTTACCTTGAATTAATCTTTGATAGTTTTCAAAAGTCGTCTACTATACGGTCCCTTAAAGTGAGCGTTTTTTACATTTTCTCTAAAAAAATCAAGAACTAATAGTCAAAATAGAAAGAAAAAAATTATGGGGTGGGGGGGGGGGGGGGGGTTTAGACCATGGTAAATCTAATAAAAGCAAAAAAAAAATATGTTTCTATTCAAATTTTTTTTTAATTGCTTTATTAATTAATAATTAGTTATTAAAAAAGAAATTGATTCAAAAGCTGATTGCTATTTATGTTTGGCCATTTACAAACTACCTTTTGAAAAAAATATTACTGAAATATATTAATTATTTAAGTATTTATGGCCAAAAAACCAACTTTTTTTTTTAACTTTAATTTATCATTTTCTTTTTATCATTTAAATTACAAATCATTCATTAGAAAATTACGAATTTTTGTATTTCGCATTCTTTTTTAATGCTGAATCCAAATATGGAATAATATTATGAGGTTGCTATTGAATTTTTTAAAGTTTGGTTCTGTTTTAATATGTAGATGACCCCTCATGATAAAAAAACTACATACAATTATTAAAAACCTTTCACGATTTACAACGGTACCTTTTGTTTGTTATTTCAACAATTAGAACAAAAGATATAGCCATCGTTCCGGTTTTTTTTTTGGGTACTGTACAAAATGCTTAAGCAGAGGTGCCTTAGTCCCCATAGTCCTTGATAAGAAGAAGATTTGCTGTTTGAAACAGAAGAAAAGTGTTTCGAATGAAGAAATTTCAGAATTAGAAACTCTTGAACATCAAAAAGGTATGTTTCAGTCACCAAATAAAAAATTATATGCATCAAATGATTGTTTGATCAAAAATAATTTCCTTACTTTGAATATTTCAAATTAAGGAATATGACATCTGAACTATGGGATTTACCTGAATCAGTAGTCTAGAGGGCTATAGATCTCTTGAAAATTTGGTTGCAAGGCCCTAAAGAATCTTAAAAGTATTTTTACTATTAGGAATCATTATTTAGTAACTGAAAAAGTTTAGAAAGACTTGGGCATAAACCAGACTTTTTATACCAAGTTTATTTTTTCTAAACTCATTTTCTGCTCTTCCTCTAACACCTCCAATATCTCAAAATCAATTTTAAAGCTTAAAATCACATTTTGAATGACTTTGATGGAATTCTTTACTGGCAACCCGCATTTTAGAGAGAGATCCCAATAACCCTTCCAGATTCAGTTAAATTCACTTCACACATTTCTCAAGAAGAAAAGTTAAAAGTATAGAAATCATTCTTATTTTTGTTTAAAGAATCATTAAATGCATGTTGCTTTCACTCAGTGAAAAAAAAAGATATCCTTATTTTTCAGTTTGCAGAACCATGTACTACTTTATAACAGAAATTGTTCATTCTACCCATATCCATCAAATTATAAATGCCACAAATTAATTTCAAAATTACTATATTATCTAATTGTTATGAACAGTGGACATTTTTGCAAAATAAATGTTTTGCTTTCCCTGACAAATTGAAATATAATTTTTCAGCATATGGTACATGGTGCATAGCTATAAGGTAAATCTATCTTAACAAACACCACTCCAGTTACTGATTAAATTTAATAAGAAATTGATTGATTAGATTTTTTATTGATATATTTGTCAAATTGTTGTATTAGATTTGTTCAATACAAATTTTCAAGGGAGAATGCTTTCAGGAAGGTCTCTAAAGGGAAGTTGTTCTGTCTTTGCAGCTCAAAAGGAAGAATGAATGAAAACCTATACTGAAGAATGCCCGACAACTGAAAAGAGACCATTTTCAATCACATCATGTCTACTCATTTTGAAATAAAATTTTACAGTGTTCCTCATGTTGGAAATCAATCCTAGACCTGTTTAATTTTGATCTATAAGTTCATCAATTTCTGTTTGTGAAAATTAATTTGGAGAATTAGGATATTTTAATACTTTCCCCAGAACTTATTCTCCTTCTTAATAACTATTTTAAGTAGTTAATAGACTTTTTTGACAGATTATGAAATTAACCTATAAAGGGATATAATATTTTAAATATTTATATATATATATATATATATATATATATAAATATTTTAAAGGAGACTTTTAAAATACAGGGTAAAAGTATCCAAAAGTTATGGCTTATTTTTACAGAACTACCCTTTAGAACGCATTTTTTTATTTAAATAGAAAGACCATCTCACCAAGTTCTAATATCAATAGATTTCAATATGTGCACCTTCTGCAGCACAAAAAACATCTAAATGGTAATCGAGTTCTCCCCAAGTATTTAGTAGCATAATAGGAGTTATTAAATTAATTGTTTGAATGATATGCTTCTTCAACTCATCCACAATTAATTTTTTTTGTTTATACATAGGGGATTTAATGAATCCTCAAGCAAAAAAGTCTAATGAAGTTAAATTCGGACACCTTGGCGGCCAGATAATTGAGCCCCCATTTCCAATCCTATTTCCAGGAAATGATCGATTAAAAAAAAGCAGAAATATCACCATGACAGTGTGCTAGAGCACCATCCTGTTGGAACAGAAAACCCAGTGGAATTAGGAGAACATAAAAATTTTCCAGCATATTAAGATAAACATGACCCACAGCAGTACACTCTACAGAGAAAAATGGATCAATGATGCCATGTACGTGCATTCTTAACTACACATTGTCTTAAATGTATCCCTTTCTCATACAAACAATTAGAGGATTTTCAATTCCCTAAATACAGCTATTATGCTTATTAAATTTTCCACATGTGAAGTAGTATTCATCACTAAAAATAACAAGATTTAGAGAAGTTGAATTCACTTCAATACGATTAACAAGGCTTCCACAGCTTAATAGCATTGAAAATAGTTGTTTTAGTAGCCTCAAATGTAAAAAATAGTAACCAAAAAATATACTCAAATACTAAAATTAATAGCGTGACAATTTTAAAAAACTATATTTTGAACTAGCTGTGTGATCCAGCGCTGAAGAAACCCGTCATTGTGTATAGGTCCCAGCTTTTGACACTTCTTGTAAAAATTTCAGAGCTGTATGCCTATTAGAAGTAGCTTTGTAAAAATTAACAAATGTAAAAAAACTACACAAAATTTTCACATTCTGTTTACCAAAAGTAACAGACATACACATAAGTAGTTTAGTAGGCTAAAACTACTTATGTGGAAAATTTCAGAACTCTAAGCCTGTTAGAAGTCGCTTGGAAAAACATTAATAAAATAACATTCAATAACATGCTCACTGAAAGGTTCAATGTTGGGCAAGCATAAGATCGTTCCACTCGCTAAAAGATTAATTACTATATAAATCCTTAATATTAGAACCCCTCCCCTGTCGAGAAATAATAAAAAAAAAATATTCCCAGTTAATACAATCCCCCCCCACCCCTCTGAGAATATTTAAACAGCGTGTGAGTCAAAAATCCAATTAGAAGGAAACTACTTCCATTGAAAATTTCAGAGCTCCATTCCTATTGGAAGTCGCTTTGTAAAAAAAAAATCACATTAAAAAAAGTAATCAAAATTTTAACATTATGTTTTTTAAAAATTCAATTAGAAGTCCAAAACTACTTACGTTGAAAGTTTCAGAGCTGTAGCCATATTAGAAGTCATTTTGTAAAAAAAATGTAATTAAACAAAAATAATTAAAAATACTAATTCAAATTTTAACATTCTGTTTACCAAAAGTCTAATTAGAAGGTCAAAATTACTTATGTTGAATATTCCAGAACTGTACCCCTATTTGAAATCGCTTGGTAAAAAACTTTACCTTTGCGCCATTTCCGTACATACCATATGATATCAGAAAAAAAGACAAAGTCCTGTGACCCACAGTTCTGGTTTCTAGTTCGAAATTACGTAAAAATGTCAATTCCTTCACAAAGCCAGATGTGCCAGAGTTAGTGGGTCGCATGATCGTTAGGTCTTGATTTGATCCTTATGAAATGTTTATGTAACTACTGAAATATGCATCCCAAAAGTTACAGTGATTCACTGCAGAAACAATAAAAGCAGAAAACAAAAGAAGTTCGCTTGAAGAAAAACATTCAATCTTCTTCAGTTCAGATTCAATCAAGCTCTGTAAGTGCAACATTATTGGTAGAAGCCACAGACCTCAAGGACAGTCTACTTTTGAAGCCATGACCAAACTTACGTTTCTAAAGCGTTTTTACTTGTAAATTAAAATAAAAATCCAATTTTTTCCCCAAAATAGTCGCAGAATATTTCAAAAAGTAACAATATAAGCTGAAAAGGTAGATTTTAGGTAAATTTTGGAGAAAAAAGTCGTCATAGTAGCCTTACCTAAAATATAGTGTTTCAGTCGCCTGTGGCAGCCCTGGATTTATTATTTCAGAGGTGAATTCCCAGTGGAGATCATTTAACTACAAGTATTGAAAAAGTTGAATCTTGTATGTAGGCAAACATAGCCATCTATAAAAGATATCATGAAGTGTGGAATGAGGGATCTGTAGTTTGTTACTGGCCTGCCTAATAGATCTACTAGAACTCCTAAAAAATGAATCATGCCCACAATTGACAGTGTCATTTGTCACAAAAACTTTAGAATATTTGTCAGTTTAAAAAACCAAAGCTTTTATCTTCTTTATAGGTCTATCTCATCAGCATATGGATTTTGATGTTGGAAGATCGATATTCCATTCTATTTACAAATGTTGCTGAACACACATCACTGATTATAATTCCCTTAATCAAACCATTGCACTTTTGGATGTGGCCTCCACATCTTTACATATAAAACCAGTGTGGACATATTGCTGAATATTATACGCATGCACTGCTGAATGGACTAGACGAAAAATCTCTGAGAAGGAAGACACAGAAGAATAGTTTATCATATTCCAATCGGTAGGTTCTGTAATAATAAGCCATACCTTTTGAATACTTTTAGACCAGACAACCGGTATACTGTTACTCGCTTCACTATACAGTTTTGCATTTTTTTAAAATTATTACACATTGATTCTATATATTTTTTAACACTTCACTGCAATGTTGCAAAAAAAAAAGTTTTGTTTTAGACCTAAGTATTTTCACATCAATGCACTTTCAATTGTTAATAATATAGGCTTATACATGGACAATCCTCTGAAAACTGAAACCATCACCCCTAAAAAGAATATCAAAGGAATATAAAAGTAATGAATCACTACTAACGTTAAATGTCCAAACTATCATAAAGTGTAATAAAAAAAATTTGTGGCACATTTTAATTTAACGTTTTGACATTGAGAGCTTACTTATTGAGTTCACTCTAAGTTATGATTAAACATAATATAAAAACTAGGTGTTTTAAATGTCCAATAATATTGCATTCTAGGCAGAAAAAATCACAAAACTAAGCTCAAAGATCAAGTCCTTGCACATGTCCCATGCATCAGTATGAACCATGCATTTTTAATAAAAATATATTTTAAATTTCAATTTTTACAAAACTTTGTTTTTTCTTTTAAAATTTAACCAGATACTGCTGTGTAATAAAAAAATTAATTTAAATTGTTATTTTAGGAAAACACATATGTCCTGTGCATCAGTAATTTAACATTTCGTCAATGCTATATTTTTAAGTACACAAACTATTTCAATTAATTATTATAAAATTCTGTATTTACCTTTAACACATTTTGAAAGTGATATCTAACACCTTAATCAAAGGGAAACAAAATGAATCTTAAACTTAGATTAATTACTTATATGCATGTGTATCCCAATCATCATTCCAAATTTTCAAATGCGAGATGTTTTCACTTCTGGGAAATTTAATTTGCTAATAATGTCTTTAGTGGAATAGGAAAATTTACATTCCTTAACTAGCCATTTCCAAGTCTTCCTTCCTACTTTTACTGGCAAAGGAATTTCAAAATTTTCTACTAATCTAGTAAATATTGAGCCAGGATATTTTTTGCTTGCAAATGCCACAAGCACCCATTCAGCAATTTTTAAGTCAAGCAGTGCACCCCCATTTTAGAAAGTAATTTTCATGCAACATCCGAAAAATATTTTGCACTTTACACTGTAGATGCATCTGGTGACCTGCTCATGACGTCGGAATGTACCAAAGAGTACACAAGGCCCCCAATGCAATCAACCATTCCTTTACTTTGAGAGGTTGCACAGAGTTATCAGGTTGATTTCCAGGTAAAATTTTAAGCATTTTGTTAGGTGTTGAGAAATGAGGTTGTTTGTAGAAATACAAGTACCACTCCATTCATTAAAAAGATGGAAAATAAATATATAAGGCAATTTTAAAGTGCCTTGGTACATTTGTATAACCAAAAAAAATTATTAGTTATTCTATTTTTTCTTCAAAACACAATTTACTAAGCACCACTAAGGTTAGAACTTCTATGAATAATAATGACAAACCTATCTACCAAAATGTTCCAAAATTGTGCCCACAAGTAACAAGTAGTATAAAGTATGTACAGGCTGGTCATAAAAAAACTTTGCCGATATATGGACCTCTAGCTTCCATTCCATTCAACAGGTCGCGATGAGATTTCAGGTATAGCTATTCAGTGAGTGACAATAAAATGGTGCTTATGCTTACGCTTATAGTTACAGAAACGCGAAATTTTTTAATGTCAACACCTACTTTTTCATGTCGTAAAGTGATCAGCGCATGCAAAAACCCTCGAGAACATCGGAACGGTAAGTGTATCACAAAAAACGGATGCGTTAAGCTCACACAAAAAACATATCTGCGAATGGCCAGCAAAAAACATGATCAGGGTGTACGGTGGAAATTTGCATATGACAGAGGCCAAAGTTCACATGGGTGCAATCACAGGCAATTTTATCGGTTTTCTATTCTGAATATCTGACGAGCGACCTCCTTGTGCCCTGATTATGTTTCTGTTGGCTGTTCACAGAGCTGTTTTTTGTGCGCGCATAACACATTGTTTTTTGTGATACACGTAGTCGTACCGTTCCAACGCTCTTTAGGGTTTTTGCATACTTTGAGCATTTTGCAACAAGAAAAAGTAGGTGCTGCCATTTGAAAAATTTTTGAGTTTCTGTAACTATAACAGTAAGTGCCATTTTGTTGTCATTCACAGAATCCTAAGCTCATAACTCTGAATAACTATACCTGAAATCTCATCTGGATCTGTTGAACGGAAAGGAAGCTAGAGTTCCACATATCAGCAAAATTTTTTTATGACCACCCTGCATAATTCGTCTAACAAAATATAAATACTTGTAATTGTAAAAATATAAATGTTTTAAACCCGCAAAAAATAGTAGGTCCAGTGTGTTGGTTCCCGTTTTTGTTTATTAAATCCATAAAAATAATTTTTTGGCACATTTTTTTATAATTAAGTATTATTATTATCTCCCCAAATGTAACTATTTTATAATTTTAGTTCTTGTAAATTCAAAGAAAATTTAAACTTCTATCTTAAGCATAATTTTCTTTTGTTTCTATTCTGTTTGTGATAATAGTAGAAAAGAGAGTATAAAATGTCCCATGCATCAACCAGAGAATCGCCCACATAGTAGTTTCTTCTCTCTAACCCAATAGAAGAACTAAAGAGGTATTCTGCAAATTTAACAAAATTTCAACCTATCATGCTACTTATCTACAGATATGACTCCCAGCCATGACTCTCACATTCCACACCTTAACACTAATGCTACTAAGCCAAAGTCTTATTCTTAATTTTGCATATCACAAACATCTAAACAAGACCTTAAATCCCAAATAAATTGAGTCATTCCGGTAACTTACCTTGATCACTATAGAGTGCTCCTGTACTTTGATCCCCGAGGAACATTCTTCGAGCAATACTACGACGATACCAGGCTTTGGGAAAAGCTAAAATTTCAGTCAGCCTTCTCATATCATATTTAAAAGATGCTGATCCAATGTCACAAATGGCTAAAAAGATAATAAGTTGGTAATATCTGCAATGCAAGTTGTAATTTGTAAACATTTGTGTTGGTTTTTACAAAAGGATTTATTTCACAATAATTTTAAATAATGCAAACTAAAAGAATTCTGTCAAATCAAAACACTTTATACATGCTTTTTTAAACATGCCAAAAAGCTAAATATACTTCTGCAACAGTGATCTACTATAGACTGATCATATGATTTCAATTAACAATCAAAGACGGTTGTATTCAGATTATCTGGCGGCGTCGGCAACACGAGGGCTATAATGCACCGAAACATTCGTTATTAGACAAGCCAACATACATTTACAAACACCCATGCCTAACATGGGACTCGAACCCACAACCTCGCGGTCTATCAAAGACAATGGTCACAAAGGTCAAAATGGTTGGCGCTTAATGTAAAGAAATAAACTTTTCCCTAAGCAAACACAGCACAAAAGTGCTGATTCTATTAGGAAACTGACAGTTGTGAGAAAGCTCAATCATCAGTTTGTAGTGGAAAAAATGAATAAGGGAATTAAATTCTAATTTCTGCCATAAGAGGAAAATATGTATAGCAAACTAGAAAATGAGCATAGTTTAAAAGATGAATACAGAACCAAAGTATCAGACCTAGGCAATTGTAAAGCCAAAAAGGAGTAATGAAAAAAAATGAGAAAAAACAAATAAAAATTAGGAAATAATTCAAAATTAAAACAAGTTCAGTTTATTTGGATTTGGGGAGAAACTTGAAACCAAAATCCTCTAGGGTACTTTAGGTTTACTTTCCTGTACTTACATGCAAGATCTTGGAATATATGTAACAAATGAAAATATGCAACATTTACCTAACAAGAGTGATGTTATAGACTTTGGAAGTGGGGAAACATAATAATCAAGTGATAAAAAAGCAAACAATTTTTAGAACTATTTCAAGAAACATCATCTTAGAATCATTGATTGATGGATTACTGGTTTCACATTTTCATGCTAAATCTTATGCAACTCCATTTAAATACAGGGTATCCAAATCAAATAACCCTAATTTCAACAGTTGATTAAAAAGTATCTATTCGTGACACATTGGCAGAATGAGTCAAAATTGGTTGCTGAATTCTTAGATTATTTACTTCCTGCTAACAGTAATCCAACCCACGGTTACGAATGCAGAAAACCAATTACCTGGTCACCAAGATCTCCAGATGCCACTCAACTTTTTTTTCTTTTGGGACTACAAAGATAAAGTCCACTTAAGGAACATCTGTGACATTGAAGATATCTTCGTGCCTCCATAATCGCTGCTATTGCTACAGTGACTACGGAAATGCTAAAGTGAATATGGCTGGAACTGGACTACCAGCTGAAAATCCTCAGGGTTACTAAAGGGGCCCGCGTGGAAGTATGCTGATTTTTTCTAAAAACTTTGTGAGTCCTGTTATATAACTTTATATTTTCCTATGCTTTTTAACTTTTTGTTATTTATGGCAGCTTCACCAAATTAGGGACACCCTGTATAATAAAATAGGAAATTCTTTTAAGTAAAAAAAAGAATTTTTTTTAACATCATATAAACTGATGTTCTGTGTACAGTAAACCTAAGACAACTCTGAAACAAAACCCTAGTGTTTCAATAAACATAAATTCGTTTAACTGTACAAAATTTCAGTACAGCTTAATATATATAGCATTAAATATATACAAATTCATACTAGCACCTGCTTTTTATGCACTAATAGGATCCAAACATAAAATGTATGTTTATTACAGAAAAAAATTGTTTGACATGACTATTAGCATAAAAAAAGATACAAATTTATATTATAATAAATATGTTATACCTGAAAAACGTATCAGAGCCCCACCAGAATCGAACGATCTTCCCAATTTCTGATTATTAAACCCTGGGTCAACGTGGGCAAGATTTATCTTCCGACTCCGAGAAATGTTAACTTTTACAAACTCAACTTGCAAACTCAGAGAATCTTTCCTTTCACTAGTAGACAAAGGGGAAGTCTCTCCTTCTTTAGATCCTGCTAAGACCAAAAAATCAAATAAGAAAATTATAAAATATAAAAAAGAATATTAACACTACTTTAAGCTTGCCACTTACCAGCTTTCTTTGCCCCTCCATATGGATGGAAAATATATAAAGAAAAATCTGCCAAACAGCCAGTCATGCTCAAGCCTCCCACAGCTGTCTGGTAAACAGAGGCTGATTCAAAAATAGGTCGATTAAGACTATCCTTGAGAAAGCCTGAAATTCATTTTATAATAATAAATTATTATTAAACAAAACTTTTAAAACTAGAACTAAACCTCAAGATAAAATATGTATACATAAAAACACTAACACTTTGATTTGAAGGAGCTTGAATCTTGAATGCCAGTTGCATATAAATCATCTTCTGCTCTCTTTGAAGAAAAAACCAAATCAACAGAAGGTAATCGTAAAATGCATTCCACACGTGAAATTGGCAAACAACTAAATCTCAAAATTGATGGTTGCATGCGAAAATATACTATAACATCCACAGGGAAGGATGCATATGCATATTGACTAGGTGTAACTAGAGAAGCTCCCTCATCATCAAGTTTATTAGATTCTGAAATACAATAAAAAAAAAATTTCATAATACAAAAAACTAATAAGAGAATTACCAAAATAAATTCACCTATACTGCACAATTTTGCTATTCACTTGCAAAACCAGCAATGTAAAACAAAATCAAAACTGAGTTAAGTCCACCATTTTGGTTGCATTTTTTTTATTTACAACTTTATCACAAAAAGATTTTATTAAACAATTTTCACTTTCAACTATGAAAGCTTAAAAGTCACATATCCTTAATGTACCAATGATGAAAGAATTTTTTTCTCATCTCTGCAAAATCACTTGTAGTGCATAGAGCTGGTTTTGCAATTGGACCCTAAATACTGAGCTCTATTAATTACAGACATTCACAGTCCAACTGTGGAATATTATTTTTCATTGTTGACATCAACAAAGGTCTGATATTTAGATTTTAAGATTGCTGAGAAATAGGGTAACTTGGGTTGAAAATTTATAATCTCTTATTTTAAAAAATCATTTTGAAAAGAATATTCAAATTTTAAGTTTAATAATTAAAAAAAAAAAAAAAAAAAAAAAAAAAAAAAAGGGGGAAAAACTATAAATACCTTGGAATAGTTATTAATAAAATGTAAATATTAGTATGCACATACTCGCACAACTTGAGATATTTTAATATCCTTTCAACAGATGTTTTTGGGTTCATCATAATTTCGAACTAAACTACTTTATGTGCAAAATTAATACAAAAGGTATTTAAACGTTTTATAAATAATTACAAAATCTTTTTGAGTCTAGGGTGAGAGATTCACTAAAAAAAAGTTTGCAGAGGCAAAATTTTTTTACAAAATTCTGGAGAACTAGCCCTTCATAACATTCACATAATTCTTCTACTTTTACTGCTCTTAATTTGACCTATGAAGAATTGATTTGGGATAACAGTATCTTTTATAACTTGGGATGGGAAACTCAATCATTTACTACATTATCTGTGTGTGATCCACACTTATTTAACTTCTAATTCCACTGTGAAAAAACAAATCTTTATAACTTATAACAGTGCCAATTTTTCTCTTTTTGCTATGTACACGGGTGAGTTCAAGATTTATAACAATGTAGGGCTTTGCGTGATTGTTTAAAAAAGCTTTTAAAAAATTTGATGTTTATTAAATGACAACCACTTCATTAGGTGATCAATGGATGAAGATTGTTTCAGTTACTATGTTCACAGAAAGTCCTCAATACATATACTAGACAGTGCTAAAAATAAAACTAATTTTCTTTATTGTGTCTTTCAGATTTGAGATCCTTAAGGGAATAAAGTTACAAAGAAAATATTTTCATAAAGTAAGAGGGCATTTCATGTCACTTGTGCTCTGGGAAAAGTTCTTGTTTTAAGTGTTTCCAGATAGGTAAGAAATATTAATTGCAGTTATCAAAAACTGCTTAGTTTATATTTCAGCTATCTTCAGTACATTTGATCAATGTTAAAGTCTTAATCATTAAATAATTTATAGCTTAATTTGTGAGAATATCTTAATCACTTAAATAGGCATTATCAATTTCACAAATAAACTTAATATTTTTAATTGGATATATTAATATTAACCTTATTTATATATAATCATAGATGTTATTAAACCAAAAAAGAATTATGAATTTTGATAAAACTAATAAAGTTTTGTTGAGGTAAATAATTTAAAAATACACTTGATCCAAATTAAATGACTAACAAAATTTAAAAAAAGTCTAAACAGAGAATAAATTTTGTTTGGTTCCAATAAACTTCTCTGAATTACAATGTGTTTTGAAGAGCAATATTACCTATTACTGGAGCAGTTTTAGTTAACTGAATAGGAATTGGTTCCAATGCTTGTTCTAGGAAATCAAGTATATGAGGGCTCACAACAGCTTCCTAAATAAATAAAAAGTGTAAATAATAAAATTGAAATAATAAACAAATGAATAAGAATTTAATACTACATCAGAATAAAAAAAAATAAAATACATTGCTGAAAAGTTTAAAAAAAAATCTTGATTGGACATATAATCATAGCAATTGAAAACTCATAAAATTAAGTTTAAAATAGGTAATATAATTGAATTATTGAACACTGCAAAAACTTAGATGAAACCTTTGTGACTTTTAACTAACACAAAATAGTTACAAAGCAAATGGTTTTATTAGCCTAAAAATGTATACTATTACCTCTGGTATACTTTGCAGTGTAACCCAAGCAAAAAGACATGCCTTCTTTGTTCCAACTTTTCTCAGAGTACTGCACGGCATTTGTGTTGGATCAACGCCTAAAAATGATCGATAGGAAAGAGAATCGTAACTTCCAGGATCCATGTCAGAACAGTACTTGACATTTGGCCCATTACTACTTGTTATAGGGCTGTCCCCAGGAACTGTTTTAGAATTATAATGAACCTAAAAAGAAGAACTTGGATTAGCAAGGTAATTTTTCAGTTAGTTTTTATTCATAAATAGTTCATTTTGTACAAAAGTAGTTCATTAACCCATCACTATTCTGAAAATGATGTCCATACCAAATTCAAATTGGACAATTCAAAGCTACATTTAAAAAACAATTTATACTTTGCTTTCAATTTGATTGCACAAAATTAATCCATGATAAACAATTTTATACATATACATACATATATATATATACCGAGAAAAATTGTTACAACATGATACAAATACAGAGAAAACAACACAAAATAACAAAAAATATATACATTGAGATTATGTTCTGGGGCGCTTAAGCAGCTACTTGATCGCAAACCAAATAGTAATGAATATAAGAAAAAGAAGTTAAGACAAAGAATAAGAAAAAATATATATAGAAAAAAACCAAGTGGAAGAAACCCAGGATAAAGGGACTGATCACTTCATCAGGGGGCACGATCAGTCGCAATATCAAGAAAAAACGCTTTTTCTGTTATGGGACATACAGCATTTGTCTAAGAAGTAAGCCCCATTTTACCCCAAAAAATATTTTGAAAAGGAAGGAAATTAAGAAAGAAAGAACAATAGATAAAATAAGAAAAAAAAAATATAACAAAATAGAACTTTTGAAATAATAGTGCAGAAAAAACCAGATAACGTACCGTATGCATATAAAATTATCTCTTATCTGGAGAAAACATTTAAAAATGAAAAATAAAGAATTATTTTGGGTAAACATGCAGTCATAGCATTGATGCGCGTGTGAAAATTGTAAGTATGAAGGAGAAAATTATGATATCACATCCGATTGTTTAACATTAATGTATTTCTTAATAAAGTGTAAAGGAAATTGGTTGCTATATAAAGTTTTGAAAAGATCAAGGCGTATATTATTCTTGTTGTAAAAGTCAACGCTATTGAAAACAATTAGATTGTCTATATAACAGAAAGCAGAGATGTTTTGAAAAGTGTAGTTTTTCAAACCAGTGCAGAAAGAGATTTGCTATATGCTCCCTTGCGAAATACCAGCGAGCTGGAAAAACAATTGTTCACCATTGTAAATGTAATTATTGAAGATGCAGAAATTAATTTGTTCCAAAATTCAATATCAACGTATAGAATGCTATAATAGTCGGCATTGAGAACGTCTTTTAAATCACTTAGAGGGATGCTAGTGAAAAGATCTTTAAAGACAAAAGTATGAATGAAAGAGATATTGTTACGTGAAATGAACAAAGTTAATATTTTCTTTTCTTTTTTTCTTATTCTTTGTCTTTATTTCTTTTTCTTGTATATATATATGTATATATATATAATATACTTTCATTCATGATAAATTATGTTATATTTCTTCAACTAATGAGTTTTCTACAATTAACATTAGTGTAAAAAAACTGCAAAAGAAAAGCAAATATAAACTTTACCAAGACATTTTTTCAGTCAAAATAAAAAAAAATTCCTATCTACTATCTATAGATAAATTTTTCAGGGTTATAAAGTAGCATTATATATATATATATATTTAAAAATATTTAAAAAATTTTCAAATTTTTCAAAAATCTTCAAACACATTTAAAAATATGGTTGAAGATTGCAAATTTGCATTAGCTCTTAGATCTTTCTTCTTCTCTAACTTTGCACTTAATGTTAGAGCTAAAATTATGAAAGTGTTTCATAAAAAAGTCCGCCTGATTTCATGCATTACTAACCCAAAAATATAAATAATTTTAATATAACAGTCTTTTTCTAAATGAGCAACATGTTCTAAACAAATCTTGAAGTCTGGTAAAATCTTATTTAAAACTTCTGTTAGCAAGAAGTAAGTCTTTTGTTAATTCAAACAACTATTTCAACAGAACTTGATCAGCTTCTATCACATCAATGTAAAAAAAAATAAAAAAATAAGTTGACTAAGAGAATTTCAAAATTCATGACATTTAAATTATGCAAGTGTTAAACAGTAATACCTTCATGTAATAAACATCTTTTCAATTAAAATCACACTGAATACACATGAATAATTTATAATTTTTTATTCATGCATTTTTAATCTCATTACAATGCTGCTTTTAAAATTTATAATCATGTTAATACTTTCTTAAACATTAGCAAATTTGATTTATGAAATTTTGTTTGCAATTCATATAACTCTGAAAACCTACAGTACATACAAATAAATTTTATTGTTATAAATTTCTTTCATATATGATGTGTAAAAGTAGAAGTATTTCACTGATGTTCTGTGAACCATATGTACAGTTATATCAGCCCAAACAATTTCAAAACTACCAAAAATTTATGCTGTATAAACCGAAGCTGAGATAATACCACTTTATTCCATGATAGTGAATTACAATGAAAAAAAGAAAAGCATTCTTCTAATAGTTCAATGGAAGCCAAGAAGGTTGGGGATGCAAGAGTTCCACAATTTCTAGATCATAAATAGCAGAAAGCGATAATGTGGCCAGCATTGATCACAAGATGTCCATGCTTCCCACAACCCTGTACACTGAGTTACTGCAAGCCCAATGAATTACAGTGGAAAAATAAAATTAATACATGTAGTTCAAGACATGACTTATTCATCTGCTTCATGAAGGGTAATTAAATTAGTTAAATAAGTAAACTAGCAAATAACTATACTAAAAGAAGTCTTTTATAGATAAATAATTAGAAAATATCTAAAACTAGAATACACATAATTATCCACAACCTACTTTAACATCCAATCCAGGTATTAAAAATATAGTAAAATCAGCGACTTGGTTTGCTGGAGCAGTTTGAACATAACGCAAACGAGATGCTGACATGTTGTTTCTCATACCACTTCCATGGCGCTTCTTAGTATGGCTGGGGGAAGATAAATCAAAGCCACCTCCAGAAAAACTTCGTTCTTTTCTCATTGACCTAAATTCACAAACCAGTGTAAAGCAATTATGAACAGTGTAAAGTAATTTAAACATACTTGATGTAACACAAAACATTAAAATATCATAGAAATAGATGTTGCTAAATTTGCAGGAATTATCCAAGAATGCTGCAGTGTTCCACTTCCAAGTCCTAATTTCTAAGGTGCAGAATATGCAAGTGTATGCTATGTTTAACAAGCTCAAACAGGTTTTTGTGCCCCCTCTTAGTACAGCTCTTACTATAGCTAGAATCTGACTTTTTCTAATGAGTTGTGCCTGATGATGTAGACAAAAAAATAATAGTAGCATAACATCAACATTTATCAAGGGGATATAGCTAACAGTTACCTTGAAATTCATTGAAGTCACCAGAATGTTATTTTGTTTCTGATGGTCATGACCAAAGCATTATCCAGGTCTAAAGTCTGGAGGAATTTCAATATTTTTTCTTCTCAACCCTATTAGTCCAGTCATTCTAGAGTTGAACCTTGCATAAATTCCCATTGAGCTGAAATTTTGCAGAGTGGCTCTATTTGATGCCCTGAGCAACCCACAAAAAGTCCCCTACTCTCCCCCTTCGGCCTCCTGGTTTTTTAGGTGCTGGAATGCTGGGGCGCTGAAGAAATGCTGGAGCAGCTGTTACTGACGAACGGCTAGTCGCATTCAGCTCAAATAGAGCTTAAATGAAAGGTAAATAAATGGGCTTTAATTTAAATATAAATTTTATATCATTCATTAACTTACAAATTGATAAAAACCTGTCAAAGTCGAAAAACCATGTATTTTTCTATTATTTTTCGATTTGAGCGCTTATATTATTAATAAATGATTTAAACATTTGGGATAAAACTATTAAACTCTTTTTCAGATTTTTAGTGATTTATAAATATTGCTTGTGTGATAAATAGTTGCAGATATGAGCGTTTCAGTGAAACGCTACCTCGTAATGGGAGTCTCATAATAAAGCGTGCGGTGTTTCACCCTGATCAAATCGGACACAATAACCATTTTCCTCAAGTCTTTTCCATTTAAGACCTTTTTTAAACTGGAATATAATATCATATTACATAGATATGTAGATAAACATGTAATACGCATCTATGAGAAAAAATATCTCTGAATAAATATTTTCATTAGAAAATTTTAATTTTCAACTATTTACAAATAGTTAAAATGCAATAACTAATAATACATAAAAAAAAGCAATAACAATACTTGTAGGATATAATTCTTATAATCCCCGTCCTTGAAATAAAATAGAAAGTGATGTTAAGTGTGGTTGAAGGGTTATACAACTAGAAAAACTATTTTTTTCTTTTAGAAGATAGTCTCACTCTGACTGTCTTCTTATTTACACTGGTGTTCAAAAGTTAAGCATAAATTGTAAAATGCGAAAAACATGGAGTAAATATTCGTAAAATTATTCTAAATTTCTTGCGGATATTAATTGTGTGAAGAAGAAACATTGGGTTCATGCAAAACTTTTCAGTCGACTATGTCCTGCGTGAAACACCTGCGCATGTCGGAACGCAGAGAAACCGATTCATGCAGCATAGGCAGTTCAGACAATTTTCGGGCAACTGCTGTGCAAAAGAGCGTTGTTAACCATCGAACAAGGTGAATAATGGCACAAAGACGCCAATTGGACATGTTTGCGAAAGGAAGAATCGTTGGAATGCTGGAATCCGGACGATCACAAACCAAAGTGTCTCGAATTCTAAATGTGAACCAGTCTGTGATCTCAAGACTGTGGTAGAGGTTTCAAAGAACGGGAGATGTTATCCGACGACCAGTATCAGGTCGACCAAGAGTCACAACCCCTAGCCAAGACCGATATCTGGTAATAAGTGCACGACGTCAGAGGGGAAGTACTGCCACATCACTGGGTTTGGCGCTCACAGTCGCCACAGGAATACGAATTTCGAGACAAACTGTTTACAGGAGACTCAATAATGCTGGCCTGTATGCCAGAAGACCAGCAGTTTGCATTCCCCTCACGTCTGCTCAGAAACGCGCTTGTTTGAACTGGAGTTTGAAACATCAACATTGGAGTGTGTGAGAGTGGGCCAATGTGATATTCAGTGACGAGTCCCAGTTTAGTCTGAGTAGTGATTCTCGTTGGGTAACGATATGGAGAGAACGTGGAACATGTTTCGAACCAAGAAACATATCGGAAAGACATCATTTTCCATCAAGGGGAGTAATGGTATGGGCAGGCATCATGATGGACGGCTGCACAGACCTCCATTTCTTTGACACGGGGTCTGTGACTGGTCAAAGATACAGAGACGAAGTTCTTGAGCCTTATGTTTGCTTGTTTCGAGGTGCTGTCGGTCCTAACTTCATATTCATGGATGATAATGCACCATGTCACCGAGCGGTGCTGGTTGATGACTTCCTTGAAACGGAAAACATCCAGAGCATGTTGTGGCCTGCCAACTCCCCTGATTTAAATCCTATCGAGCATGTATGGGATATGCTCGGAAGACAAATTGCAGCCCTTTCGCACCCACCAAGCTCCGTTACAGAACTGAAGAGAACTCTCCAATAAGCTTGGAACTATTTGAGCCGACAACTCATTCATCATCTCATAGCAAGTATGGTAAATCTCTGTGCAGCGTGCCTAGCTGTCAGAGGTAACCATACGCCTTATTAAACTGCAGCATCAGTATTTTATTTAATGTTTTCTTTCATTTTTTCTCTAAAGTGTGAACCCTTGCTATTCTTTCAAACTGCTACTTTGGATAATAAAATTAATTATTATCGTTCTTTTGACTGGATTCCTTATTTTATAACCATTTTACACTCGCATATCACGTTTTCCGCCATTCTGATGTACAGTTCCTTTTTTATTCACATAATTATCAATTATGCTTAACTTTTGGACACCAGTGTATGGTACAATTTTTGAAAGTTCAAAGAAAGAAGTATTTTACACTTTTTGAAATGTTCCAGTTATATTTAGTGATTTTTATATTAAGTGTAAAGTTGTATTTTAAGTATTTTGTTCTTGTTAGCATTATTATTGCTTATGTTTACATTATTATTACATCTTGTTAGCATTATTATTGCTTATGTTAAGGAAAAGTTGTTAACAAATGTCCCTGCACTGTTTTATACATATGTTTTGGAGCCCATGTAAATGTGATGTTAATTTGTATGAAGAGGTGTACCACTGTATTTTTAGAGAGCAGGTGTAGTGACTTTAGATAGAAGTACACACAACATTTAAAATTTTTGAAAGTCTTGCATATGTTTTCCTTTATGATTGAAACATGGCCATCGTAAAGAGGGGAGGGGGGGGGGAGGGGTTATAATGTATTTCCCATATGTTTTTCTTAGAGTATATAAGCCTTTTCTAGTGTTAGTGGGTTCAATCGGATTTTCACTGAAATGTTCCTTAAATCTGGCTAGATTCTACCAGTTTAAACTAGTTCTAAGATCACTCCAAGTCTTGTGTGTATGCATCCCTCTGACAGTCTTAGCACTTCTTTTTTACTCGCCTAGAAGTCACTGTGCTGCTGCTTTCTGTCTTTTTGAATAAAAAATTCTTGAGTTGTCATAACGACAATTTATGTTCTTGACTCGAACACACTTGTAACTTAAGATAGTGTAGATCACATACACTTATACTGTTTTCTGCATTACTATTAGTTAAAGAACATCCATAATCATGCCTTATTCATGAACATAACAAGTTTCTACAAAAATAATTGATATCTTCAACAACAGAAATAATTAGCAATGTAAAAAAAAACATGAAAAAATGATCAGCGATAAAAAAATTACAAAATTTTAAAAGTTGTCTGCCAAGTAATTATATTTCATTTCTTTGGGCAACTTGCATCTGTTTATTTAATCTATGATTATTACATTACAAAAAAACCTATAGTGTTATCGCGTAATGCAATAATCTTAGACTTAGGGTTTTTCAGCCCACATGAAATTTTAAAAAAATCATGCTAAACCAGCTCATAACTAACAATCATCCTTGAACACTGAGCGCTTTTCTTGCATAAGTGACTACTTTTGCAATCCAATCCCTCTCTAGCTCTAAGTAAAAAAAGATTGCTTTTTTAAAGATTGCTTTATAAACTTTTATGTAGAAAACTCTTCTCCATAAATAAGCTCAAAATACATGTAAGTGAAGTTGAACCCTGGATGTGTGATGTTTCATTCACCAATCAGTTTTCTTTCCTTCTTTATTCTTCATGTGCCAAAATACTAATTTCTGAGGATAAATGCTTTAAGAAAAACACATTTCTGTTGGATACTGAGATTGATTTGCATTGCAAGACTATTTTTCAGACAATTTCAGATGGATTTTATTCATTTGCAATTTCAAAACACTTTTTGTGAATGAGAGTAATGTAAAACCAGCACAAAAAAAAAAATTATATTATAAAATGTATGTGTTTTTGCTAGTAATTTTTTAATACAATATATAAAATAAAATGATTAATTTAAAAGAAAAAGTATTACAAAAAGAAAAAAAAAATTATGAATGTATCTTCACAGAAATATTAAAAAACTATATACATCACTGAAGAATAATATAATTAACTTTGCAGTATAATGGAATGATATAAAAGAAAAAGTATTCAATTAAAAAAAATCTAACCTTTTTAAGAATTCTTCTTCTCTGTTATAGTCTTTTGTGTGCAATACACATTTTCCGCTATTGAAGAAAACTTTCACATCTAACTCAAAATCAATGTTTGGTTCAGATGGGGGCTGTTTAAAAGAACTAACACCACTACTAGCTCCACCTGGTGTTGTGTGTCCAGTTTTGTGGACATCATTTATACGCCTAAAAAAAAATTTTTTTTTTTCAAAAAACTTTCCCACTCTTTAATGCGATAGCATAAATGAAAATTATACATCTCTAACTTTATCAGGCTAGTTACAAATGAGCAATAATCCAACTAATAAATTCTGGGGTTAATGCATAGAATATATATAGCATATTAATAGTTTTTATAAGGGCATGTTAAATACAGGACTTCTAATACAATACTTCTTTCAACATATCTTTTTTTACTGTCACTACACGTTGAAAGACACATCTGCCATCTATTACAGAGGGAAGAGTATCTTAGAATCCAAACGGACATATTCCACAGCAATGAAGTCTTAACATCAATACAAGAAAAACTCAAGATTTGCTTTATGTAACACACAGTAGCACTAAGATGATTTTTACAAAATGTGTCTCATACTTGTGTGGTTTAGATAACATGTTTTGCAAATTTAAGATCTTTTAAAATTCTATTAGTCATTTACAATGAGAATTACCGAATGGGATCCTTTATCTTAGGTGGAGCTTAAATCTTCAAAGCCCCATACTCCCTGCATAGTCACTATCCACACAAAGTGTTTAAATTATTTCTTTAAAGTTTTTTTAATATACATTTTCTGCAGGTAAATTCTAATAATGTGCATAAATAATTCTTTTATTTCTAGCTAAAAGAACTAAAAAACCAAACTATTACTAATATTTTTCTTAGATTAATTTGTAGAATTTTCAAAACTAAAATGCAAGCCCAATGTTATTTCAGGAGGCATATATTCTAATTACTTATTTGATAAATTCAAAAGAGAAAATAAAAGTGCAGAAATAATTCCATTATCTGAAAGTTGTTTTATGAATGTATTTTAGACTGGAAATGGCAAGGTTGATAATATGGGGCAATAATTAATATTACTAAACATAGGCCTTGTTAATGTTGTGTACAATTTGAATATTTCTCTAAATTTATAGTTATTTCTGATATTTCCAAAAATATAATTTGTTTGCAATTTTCCAATATGTATAAGTATATTTTTCATTTTTATTTTAAAAAAATCAGAAAATATTTCTATATAATCTTCAGAAACATTCACTTTGTCAATCATTGCAGTTATTGATCATTACCACATATTGCATTAAAAAAAAATTCATACTTTAAATTTATGGAAATTCTCTTTTCATTAAAACAGATTAATGAAAAGTTAAAATAAAGTAAAATAGCTGACAGAAACTGTTTTATGTGTATTTTGTGATGCATATAAAATTTGTGTGGTGATTATATTTTAAAGCTTTCCCCAACGATTTTTGTTTGCATTGTTATAAGTGCATTTCCTTTTTATCAGATCTTTTTACAATTGTCTGTTTTAAATTAATTAATTATTTATTGTATTTCTTGCCCTTTTACATGTTGGAAATTTTAAATTTAATTTTAATCCAATAAATTCAATTTGCAAGGGAAGGGCTGAGTCAACTGGAAATGAAAGAGCAATTGTTTTTTAATACATAGCCCGTTTTTGACTTTGGTGATTTGGAATTTTCCCCTCGTACCAGTCGGAGTTAGGTACGACCTTCGTAAAGGACGCTTGGTATTCATGCGCGATGCTGTGTCATCGTCAACCGAATCACTTCTTCTTGGGTTTCTGACAAAATAACCCCCTGTGATTGGCTGCGCCAAGTGAAGCTCAGCAGAAATCGACCTTCTCCGAGACACTTTTGCTCTTGTGATCGAGTGGAACGGACGTGTTGGTTCTTCGCTGATGAACAAAGATGTCGGAAGATGGAGCCGAGAGACAATGAGAAAAATTGCGAAGGCCGACCAATACTAGTTCTGTAGCGTACAGACTAAGCTCGAGGGAGGTAGCAGGTCAAATGCTGTCAATGGATTTCCGTAAATATAATATTTAATTACGTAATTTTTTCTTCTTTGTTTTATGCTCCGTTCCGACCAATGCAAAAGTCTTTGGACTGATTCTTAAGAGTTAATACACCCTCGGAGATGCTTTCAAACTCCTCTTGAGTCATGAATATTTCAAGTGCCCCCAGTTCGTCTTTGTTTGAGTATTCAACAGCCTCTCCGTTTCCTGATAATTAGGGGCAAACTCATCAACAACAGTACAAGGAATGAGCGTCATCCGAGGAGCCAGTATCTCCCCCTTGGATTCTTTGCCTGGGCGTCTGCGAATCATCCCGCTTTCTTTGTCTGACCGACGTTGGACTCTCATGCCAGTGTAGCCCTTTCCAAGAACCACCTGGAGTCTGGAAGGTCTAACCGACGTTGGGCTCTTGTGCCAGTGTAGCTATTTCCAAGCACCACCAGGAGCCTGGACAGTCTAACCGACACTGGACTTTCATGCCCTTTTCACTGTGTGGACATTTCCCTCAAACCCCAAGTATTTCCATGACCAGCACTGTAACTTACATTTCCCCCAAGAACTTTCCACCAACTTGAATCTGCCAGTTGTCCTCCAGTGACTCACCTGTTACATCCTGGAAGTTCCCTGGCCACCTTTTATAGATTGGAATGTCTATCCCAGGTTTTTCTTTCTTCCCCTTTAACAAATTGATTTAGTTCTCTTTATTATTCCTACAATCTTTAATTTCGGAGTTCTCAACCCATTTCAATTTATTTAATTTTAGGGTAACTTCACCTAGGTTCCTCTAAGAATAAAAATTATTTTGTTTCCTGTTGTCAGCCCTTTTCAGTTTACTTAATTTTGTAGTAGGACAGTTTTTTCTAGTAATTGTAGAGTTGTTATCTTTCTGTTGTAAAAATAAATATTGCTTTTTTTCTAATTCTTGAATAAATGGATTACTTAGGCAATTGGATTTCTGAATTTATTCAGATAAATAAGTGATTATTGTATAATGTTTTTAGTTATCTTGCCTTTTTATGCATAGATATTAAAATTATTTGAGCTGCCACTATACGATCCTATTTAAGTAAGTATTCTTTTGGAGATAAATTATGTTTGCAAATTAATCACAACATTAGTGATGCAAAATAAATTGATTGCATTTTAATTTTTAGTCTGCTTCTATCTGCATATTTTAGCTATTTTTTACATTAAATAAATCAAATAAAAAAATATATGATTAATTAATGGAATTAAAAAACACATTACGAGAAATACCATGACATGAAGCTAGTAAGTTAAATTTTAGTCAATTTCTTTTTCTCTGAAATAAAGCTAAGGAAAATAATTTGTAATTTATTGCCTTAAAATGATGATCAAGACAAAAACAAAACCTATGAGAAATCCTGTCAGTGTCAAATATCCTGTCCAACAGGATACCTGGAAATATCAATTTTGAATATACATATCTATGTGGCAAAGAATTCCGGATATCGGAAATCGGGTATTTTGTTAATATCTACGCCATCTACAAGAAAATATATAAAAAAAAATCATTGAGATTCCAATTGGAATGTTTAAAATTTCATTTTAAAAGAGTCACAGTTCTAATGGGTTGAATTTTTTAAATGGGCCAAAAGCTATCGCCAGCACTTTAAATACATTAAAATTCTATATTTTGGGAAAATAATTTTCATAATCGTCTAAAATACCATGTTCTCTTTAATAATTTTGTTTTCAATAATAATATTTTCAGGGTTTCTGCCAATCTTAAATGTCCCAAATCCCTGACTTTTCATGACTTTCCATGACTGAAGCAAATGATTTTCCATGACTAAATCACATTAAAAACATTGAACCTTGCTCAAGAATTTTATTATTTTACTAACGCAATGCAGTAAATTTTACTAACGCAACATAGTAAATAAATTATTGTATATGATTGTAAAATGATTACTATAAATTTTATATTGAGTAAAAAATCCTCATTTCATGTAAGTAAACTAAGCATAGAAAAATAATACAGTAAAGGTGTATAAAACAGAGCGAGGTGTGTAACAGAGCTATTAAGGGCAAATAAAACCGAAAAAAAATCTGATGGAATCAATTTGAAATATTAAGGAATTTAGGCTTCTAATATATTCTGTTAACAGAAAACACAAGGCAAGAAGAAAAATATTCATGTTTGTAAAGGATGCAGTTAGATTGAAGTTGAAGAATTTCTGTTTAACAATATGGATGCGAGCTGCCGCGCTGCTAAGTTATAGAATAACTAAAAATCTAACAGAAATAATACGTAAATAATTAGGGTTCTCATACATACTGTTGACAAAAAATAAGTTTAAAAATAATCATGCTCGTAAAGGATTCAGTCAGATTAAAGTTATATGAACGGCAAGCGTAAGCGACTGTGGGCAGAACAATGGAGCGGCACCGCTTGCGTTAATGTGAACATTGATTGCAACGGAAGTATGGGTCCGGCCGGCAATGATGAACATGAGCGACTGGGCGAAACATTTTGCCACTTCATTTTACCGCTACCTCCAAACATTAATTTTCGTTCACCGTCCAGATGGCAGAGAAGAACATAGATCTCCGTGGCTTTGATTTCAGAAGTTTAATACATTCCATGTTTATGGAATGACAAATATAATGATTTTAAAAATATTGTTTTGATTTTACATTAATTCAAAAATGTTTTATTTGGACGTATAATTTGAGAATTTTGGTATTAGATATATCATCTTGTAGATGATAATCACTTAAAATGAAGCGCGTTAGCTAGTTCAAATTTTACGCAATTCCTTTATTTTTCCAGAATAGTGAAACTCCCTGTTCTGTCGCCACCCTAGATATCTACAAGAGACTTTTCCAATAAATGCAGAGGAATAGGTACTCACCATATAATCAGTAACGAAGATACGTCGAAACCAGAAGAAAAGGCGAAAAATAATTTTCCATTCTTTGATATTTCAGGTGTTAAAAAAGCTAATCAATCTTTAATAATAAGTAAATATTTGAAGAAGGAATAAGAAAATATAAGTAAATTAAATAATCAAAAATCAAATGTTTTGATATCAACAATGTAAACCAGTAGCATACGGAGTCAAACCAAAAGTAAAGATTATGAAATTAATTTTTTTCAGTTCTTACATTATGAATTTTTTTTCATCGAGACCTACTTGTGTGATGTCACAAGTTTGGAGTTCAGAAATTCCTTTCATTGGCCAGAGTTTTTAACTGCAACCGTTATTTCTATCAATAAAGTAAATAAAAACTCAGATGAATCTATGAATCATTGAAGTAACAACGAATCGCGATCATGGCGTTTATGACGTCATAGTCACATGATTTTGCGTAAGATTTTTTGGAATCCATGCAATTCACTGTTTTTCCATGACTTTTAGGCTTTTTTTGTTCAAAATCCATGACTTTCCATGACAAAATTTACCCTATGTCTAAATTCATGACTTTCCATGATTTTCCCTGACTTTCCATATGCGCGGAAACCCTGCATTTTCTTTTTCAATTTTTGTTTTAAAAGCAGAAGTAGTGAAATACCATTTGGTAGATGTGTCCCCCTATCGAAAACTCATTTTTGAGCTACTTTTTCAGATACTTTGATGTTATCTAGGCCTTAAAAATTATATTTTACCATAGTTATACATTTAAAAACTCTTTTAAGTATATTTTTAAGTTAACATATTGTTTATTTAGCTACTTTACAAATGTCGCCAAATTTTCTATGAAATGAGTGACGCTGATTGTCGAATGTCCGAAATAGCCCTAGAATGCGCTGTTGACTCGTAAACCATATTTTTAATACACTTTTGAACTGGTTATCATTAGTTGAGAATATTATTCACAAGTTCAAATCCATTTCGCTGCCAGTTGGTATTGAAAGGAAAATAGTGAGAAATTCATATAAAGACTAGCAAAGGAACTGATGCCTTGTTTTTAAAAAAAATATTTGATGGGTAAGTGTTTTCTATTTTTCATTCTTATTAACCTCATGTTAACCAAGTCTAAATCAAAGAAAAAAAAGCGTGTGAGTCGTTGGTAACCCGAAGTAAGCTTTTGTTTATGTTTTATCATTTGGCTGATATCTTCCGAATTTTTTGTATGAAATTTTATAAATAAAGTACCAGATAATTATTTATTTTTAGTTTTGTTAAATTTACAGGGTTTCAAAGAAATTAAAAACATTGCACTTTTACACGACAAAAATCTAAATTTTTTAAAAACTTTTCCATTAAAATGTACCTACATTATTTCTTCAATATATTTTATTTATACTATGCCTAACTTTCATACTAACTGAAAAAAAAAAGAAATCTATGAGAATTTGGCTTTTAAATAGTAAATTAAATAGTGCTATCCAAATGATATGTTCTTGCAGTTGTTATATAAAAAAAATCAAATAAAGTATGTTACTATATAAATAAAAACCCAGCTCTACATCTAATGAAATATTACTCTAGGTTTATTCATGTTACAGTTTTAATTAGATAAATAATTATCTTATTTTTTTATTTTAAATTATAAATTCTCATTTGTTTTAAAATGGCCCATTCTAAAAATCCACCCTTAATGCTTTTTTTCAGTTTCTGGGTTTCAGAATTGTACTGCTTTATTGGCTTATGAAAAACTGTCGCAACACACGTTTTTTCAAATATTATTTGCTTATTAATATTTTCACCCTGTGTTGTGATCCTTTATATTCAAATTTAAGGATATTTTTTACAAAGTAGTAATGTCTCACAGCATGTTCATACATAGGAAAGGCATTTTCTTAAAACTGAAATCTTGATCTAATCTGATAAGTACTTTATAACAATGTGCTTTTTAAATAGAAATCTAGTCATCTATTTAGGAGTTAAGAGGTAAAAAGTGAAATATAGAAAGACAAAGCTTAGAACTGCTTGCATCAGTAATTGAGAAAGTGCAATCAGAATGTAAAATCAACAGTCACTTCATTAATTAATATATTATAATATAATATATTATAATATATTATATTATAATATATTATATTATAATATATTATATTATAATATATTATACTATATTAATATATATATTAAGATTAAAGCATTTAAAAGTTAAAAGACTGCCTTACTTATAATCAGATGTGTCAGTTTTCATATTGTTCTCAGGAGCTGGATCCGCAGAACTACTAGCTGGAGATTCAGATGATGTTGTGTGATCTGCTGGGCTGGAATTATGATCTAATTTATAAGTACTGCTATTTTCAACAGTATGAGATGGAGTTGGTGTTTCACTATATCCAAGATCAGCTGCTGCACTCGAGGTGAAAACACTATCCAAAGATAACTCCCTAGTAATCAAATTATTTTATTACTTTTATGACTTGTAAATGATAGCATATAAAAATATATACATTACACATATTTAAGTTAACTAAAAATATGAATTTCACATATTAAACCCAAGTATTTTACCGATGCACAGACTTTTCTGGTAGAGTTAGATTAGGCAAGTCAGACATATCTAAAGATCCTGTACGCGTATGGGCATGACTTGGTGAGCTTTCTTTACTGCTGGGAACTTGATTTGTACCACACACACTAAAATACAAAATAGCCATATTTATCTAAATATTCAGCAAAAAAATTAACAAAACCAAAAAAGTGCAATAGAAAATGAACTATGATAAAAAAAATTCCAACCCAGATTCAACATTTTCCTCTGTATCTGGAAAAAATAACGACATTGATTGTAAGGGACCAGCAGCAGATCGAGTACCAAGACCTAATTTGTCTTTAAACGAGGTAGCCTGAAATGAATTGAAATTGGTTTATCAGTATAATGCTTTTAAAAAGAGGTTTGTTTAGAAATTTGGAAAATAAAATATAAATTTTTTTGTTATAGTTATGTGCTTAATTGATCAATACCTCAATAATTGAAAACAATTTCTTTTTGAGTCCAGGCACTCATAAAACTTTATTTGAAAATATATGAGGATAATCGTCTCATGTTTTTAAATTCTATTAAAAGTTTTTGTGAAATGTAAATAGAAAGTATTTTTTTCTGCAGTATTGTAGAATTTCAGAACAACAGGTGAAACAACAACAAAAAAGTTAAAAACAAACAAGGTATTTCTATTCTTGATTTCTTAAATAGTTCAAGTAAATTTTGAATTTAAGACTGGAGTAGTTATTTTAGAAGCTTAATAAAGATATTTTTGTCATAAAACATAAGAAGCAACACACATGTACTATAATGAGGAAATCTTCTCATTAATAATGTTAAATTCATATGCAGCAAACCAATACAATGGACATTTTGTAGATTTTTTTTAAGTATTATAGTTATTGAACTTTTAATGATTTGAATTTGCATTGAAAATAATACAACTAGTTTTGCTTTCTGGAGCATGGAAAAACATAAATAATTCTTAAAGACTAAATAACGTAATTAATAACATCATAAAAATTTACTTTGACACTTTGTCGTCTCAATTTTTTTATCACATCTCTTCTGAAATCATTAAAAACAGCTGTTTCAAGTTCATGGAGACGGCGCACTTCTTGTTCAATTGTACTCTGACTTGCTCCAAGTAACCTACAATACAACGTTAAAAATCGATCAAAGAACAACAATTAGAAAAAGTAACAATTCCCATACATGAAACAGCATCTAAAACATACCTCAAATCATTGATAATTTTTGCCTGCTCATTCATTTCTTTTTCAATAAGTCTTGATCTTTTCTTAGCATCTAGGCTAGGATCCAAAAATAAGGGAGGCAAAGAATCGACAAAAGTACTTCCTTTTCGTGTAATTACTGGTTCCTGTTGAATATTTTTATAAACACTAACTATTAGTCATTAGCATAGTAATAACAATATCAATCACATATAATGGATTCATTTGGTTAAATAAAGAATATTACACACAAATAAAGTCAAATTAAAAACTTGCACATAAGTGGTTTGCTACTTACAAAAAAGTGGATTTTTTATCAAATAAGCTCTAGTCAAAGTATAAAAAGTTGATTAAAATTATTTTAGACAACAAGACTGATTAAAAAATTGTTTTGGACAACAAGTAATAAATTCATTAAACCTAAACATAAAATTGAGCACTGCAATCAGTTCCAATAACTTTGTGTTTGATTACCATTGCTATTCTTGCATCTGATTGAAAAAGCATAGCATAAGTTCAGTTAAGGGATTGAATTATTTAAAAAAAGTAGAAGTTACATTTTATCTTTCACTGTCTCTTTTTATGCAAATTTTTTCACTGATCTGCAATTAAACTATATTTATTAGTAAATTTATTTGCATGGGAGAGATTTTTCTAGAAATTTTTAATTTAATTTGAGATCATCCGTTTGTATTTTGTGTTGTAAAGCAGCAAAATCCTAATGACTTAAATAGCTCTATCATTGCTATGTCCAAAATTATTCCCATAAATTAGCTTAACATAATGTAAAATACAAACACATTATTTCTTAAAATACATAAATTATACTTTGTTACTTCATTTGCGAGGGAAAATATTGAATTTTAAGAGATTTAATTGACATTAATATGCATGATATTTTTGTAGATTTTTAAATCTCCCACAAGAAATTCTAATAAAGTTGCAGTCATTATTATTATGGATACATAAAAGTCAATAATTATTTCTCAAAGCAAATACATTTTGTTTGGTTATTTTCATTATTTTGTATTCAACAACTTGAGTTGAGATGAGATTGCTGTACAAGTGTAGCGTGACTGGTGCGGGTATTACTAAACTTTGCTTTCTTCTTTTAGAGTACAGTAAAAGCCTGATTATCAGGAACAGTCAGGAAATTAGGTTGTCAGGATAACTGAATTTTCCGGTTAATTCAAAGTTGAAGGTTTTTGAAAATTTTCATTTTAGCAACATGGTAAACTGCAAATAAAGCTAGTGGTGGTACCTAACTCCTCCCCCAACAAAGTTGTCATACTCAGAATATTAAAAAAAATTCATGATATTTTCAGTTACAATATTATATTTTACTCTTCTAATTGGCAATAATGTGAAATGTATTCCAAGAAATTAAATTGTTACCATAACTTAAATTTTGTAAAGAAAACGGAACATTAAGCATTGTAAAATATGTAAGAAAAGAAAGAGAGGGATAGAATTCTCTCTCAAGATAGAATCGATTCCAACTGAACTGATGACAGTGTATTTTAGGGTTAATAGAGTTTAAGAAACTATCATGCAGACAAAATAGACACTTCCTGATCGCTATTTACGGTCCGGCAGGGAACTTTTTATGTATGTGTTTCGCGGTCAGATTCTGAGAATTCTGGAAAAGTGTTTGTTTAAAACACTCGCATTTACAGAACCCAAAGTCATTCAATTTAAAAGACTTCATTTTTTTTATCCTACTATAAAATTTAATTACTGTATGCTATAAAATACGTCATGTATGAGCGAAAACTATTTATGGATTGTATGAATATTTAGACGCACAAGATGTGTTTTCATATGGCTGTAAAAATGAATAAATTAACTAAAGTCGCTTCGAAACATCTTCTCGTTAATATAAATACAGCCCTCCTAATACGACTTTTTTAGGTATTTGTAATATTTTAGCAACAAAAGTCAGGATAGACATTAGAGAGCAAAAAATATGAAAGGGGAGGAGGTTGTTTAATGGTAATTCTAAGCCGTTCTCTGCTTTCCTCTCCACACGTAATCTATTTTGCTTAAAACATTAAGTAAAATAATGCTCAGGAAGATGACCTTTGAATAGCACAATTATATTACACAAGAGAAAAGCAATAAGAAATAAGAATTGCAATGCAAGTCGCCACAGAATTCTGGACAATATACAAAACATTCAATATTTGAAATTGATTGTTAGTTAATTTAAACAATAAATCTTGTTAAAATAAAATTAAATACAAATTATATTTATTCAGGATGTGACGGTTCACTTTGGCATGCGCAGTTTGCTACACATCTTTGCCTCTATTGGCTAGCCAGAATATCGATAAGGCGCATGTCAGAATTATGTATAAAAGCGGCCTGGTTTGAGGGCTCTCTTTTAAGGCTCGGTTAGCCTTTGATAGCTCTGGACCTGTAAATGGGTGGTGTTGTGTGTATGGAAGGACGCACAGCTGATTGGTGGAGCCATCATCGCCACTTATAGTCACAGGATCTCAGGGTGCTTTGACTTCATGCACAAGCAGGTGAGATGTATTTTTCCTAAGTTATTCCCCTCGGTGTAACCATTAACTGTTTGTTTATATTTTGCAGTGTTTCTATAAATTCCCTTTGCAATCTTCAAAACCACCTCTGGTCATTATTTGAGAATGAGGGTGCGTTACATTAGCGTTCGCGACTACTTGTGTTTGTTTTTTAACAAAAGCTTAACTTATTTCTGGGTTTTGTTGTTGACACTGCAGTATTGCAGACTGGTAAGGCTGGCCTTGTTTTGGGGGAAGGGGAAAAGTGAAAGTGGTGCTGCGACGAATGGCTGCCTTCCCCTTGGTGTGCCTATGCAGAAGTCTGACACTTTCTTACCCAATGCTACAACTGCTCAATATTTTGTGTTAGTTTTGTTGTTGTTTATGTGTAGTTTGAGTATGTTTTTGATTGTTTACTAGGGATTTCAAGCAGGGTTTTGGTATTTTGTATAGATTGAATTTTCAACAGTGTTGTTTCTTTAACACGGAATTAGTGTTGGGTCTTATGGCTTGTGCCATCATCGTAGTGGTTGTTCTTATTTTCTGGTCTAAACGTGACATCGTTCTGGTGGGTACTGCAGGGGCGGATGTGGAGTAATAAGTGCCCCGATTTGGTATTTTCCAGCATCCCTGAGGACAACGTCTTTAAATTCATTGCCAAAATCGAGGATGCCACAGGTTGTGCAACCGAGGAAGAACTGGTTACTTTTACCTTTTCTCGGCTTCGAGGAAATGCTGGACAATGGTTCTGGTTCAGGGGTTTTGACATTGAGGATTTAAGTTGGGATCGTCTGTGGGCTCAGTTATTAAAACAATATGGGCACATTTATAGCAGCGTTGATCTGGCAGACAAGCTTTTCTTGAAGCAGTTTCAGATAAGGGGGATTTTGAAAAATTTGGGTGGGAATTTAGAGGGTTATATTTATTGTGGAAGCCAGCTGCTTGTGAAGGCGAGATTATATGCGCCCTCATGAAGAGGTTGCAGAATCCCTTACCTTCTTTTTGATGCACTCCGCCACTATTGAAGAACTAATACAGAATTTCCATTGTGTCAGGCCTCTGCAACATGGACTCTGGGTGTGGTATCTGATTCATCAGTATCATCACTCCAGCCATTAATAATCAAAGTGGGCAGTTTGCATCATCATCGTATAATAGGGTAACCACCGATCCATGGCCAGTAACGTAACTACGGACTTGCTTCCGGTGAGGGCAATAGGGCTGTAAGGTACAAACATGCCTGAATGCTATGACGAACCCTACTGCTTTCTGGGGTTTTCCGTCTCCGAGAAATGTTTCTGTGACTCGGTGACAAGGACTCCTGTACAGGGCATGGCCAGTGTTCGCTGTTTCCGATATCAGGGACGTATGGCCCGGCGTTGACAAGAAAGTTCACAGCGCCTTTAAACTCCTAAGTGGTCTAGTTGGGGAAGGCATTGGTCCACTGAAAGTTTCCGAAAAACCTTCTACCTTTTTGACACCACAAATTCAAGTCGGTCCATTATATGTAATCAGTTGAATTGATACGGGTGCTGATACCTCCTTCATCTCCAGCAAACTTGCCCTAAAGTTACGAAATTGGAGAGCTGTTTTTGCCGAAAGTTATAAGATTTCTATTAGAACCGCAGACAACCGGATTTTAAAGACGAAAGGAAGATTGACGGAAACAGTCGATTTTTTTGGGCACAATCATCAAATTCCTTTTGTTGTGATATCCGAATTGCCTGTTGATGTGTTAATAGGACTTGATCTATTACAACAGTGTGAAACCGTTATTGATTTTCCTAACCAGTGGATATCAGTGGGACTGCTTACCTTTGGAGGAAACGTGCCAGACAACATATTAGAGTGCATTGCTGGGTTGGTACCTGAACATAAGCGTCAAGTTTTCGAAATGCTGACCGGAGTTCAAGACGTGTTTCGAGATAAGCCTGGCTTTACTACTGTTTTTTAATATAAGATCCCAAAGTGAACTGCACGACTGGTTTTCCAAAACCCCTTACCGCAAGATAAGTTGCCAGAAGTATGGAAGCTAGTCGATGAAATGTTAGAGGCAGGGCACATTGAACCATCCAATTCACCTTGGGCTTCTCCAATAGTGCTAGTTAAGAAGAAGAATGGTAAAACCCGTTTTTGCGTGGACTACCATAAGTTGAACAATTTGACAGTTGCCGATTGGTACCCATTGCCCTAGATTTCTTCAATTATACAAAGAGTTGGTCAAGCAAAGATTTGGAGTACTTTGGATCTTGAGTCGGGTTATTGGCAGATGAGGGTTGCTGTGGAAGATAGGCTGAAGACATCTTTCGTGATGCCATTTGGACCTACCTTTATAGAGTTATGCCCTTTGGACTTAGGAATCCCCCAGCGTCATTTTGGAGGCTAATGAACCAAGTGCTGATGGTTGTTTGAGGGAGTTTTGCCAAGTCTACCTGGATGACATAGTGGTTTATTCTCTGAATATACAGGACCACATTGGTCACCTAGGACGAGAGCTGCATGCTCTGCGGTGAGCAGGGTTAACTTTGAACGTCGGCAAGTGCGACTTTTTCAAGCGTTAGCTCGAATTCCTGGGTCATCACTTCAATGAAAGCGGCTTAATACCACAGAAATCGAAGATAGAGGCTATACAGCATTATCCAGTGCCTAGAAATGTGATTAGAAGATTTCTTGGGATGTGTAGCTGGCTTTAATCCATACCTCATTTTGCAGTAAAAGCAAAACCGCTGTATGACTTGACCAAGCCATCTAAACCCTGGAGGTGGAATGATCATGCGCAACATTCCTTCGAAGAATTACGGGATTCCCTAACATCAACTTTGGTTTTCCACTTTTTCTCACAGGAAGCATCTCTCCGTCTGTATACTGATGCCTCAGAGGTAGGACTGGGTGCGTTTCTTATGCAAGTAGTTGACGGTGCAGAACGGGCATTGGCCTACGCCAGCAGAGTTCTAAGACCCCCGAGGTTAACTATACCGTCTCTGAGCGGGAATGTTTGATGATTGTCTGGGCTTGTGAAAGATAACGTACTTATTTTTCGGCCCCTATAACTGTCATAACCGATCATGCTGCCTTAATCTGCCTGCAGGATAAGAATGCTCTTAAAGGAAGACTGGCAAGATGGACCATTCAGCTCCAGGAGTGCCCTATTAATATAGATTACCGAAAGGGCTCGCTTTTGGTGGTTCCTGACGCATTATCCCAGGATCCGGTAATTTGCCAAGAAAAACCTGAGATGCCCACACGGTTTTGCTTAATTGTTCAAGGAGTTGAATATGATCAACTTGTTCGAGAACAGCAGTATGCTGTAGGATGATATATTGCAATACAGGAAGGATGAGAAGCCGAATAGGTGGAAAACGATCATTCCTGGAGTATTGAAGTCCATGGTTCTGCAGGAATTTCATGACAATAAATTATAAGGTCAATCTGCTTCAATAAATTCCCTGTGCAATCTTCAAAACTACCTCTGTGTCATTATTTGAGTAACAGGGTGCGTTACAAGGAAACGAATATTTTTTTTAATGCAACAAACAATGCAAGATATTAGAATTCCAGATAAAGAAGACTTTGGTGAAATAACATCTGTTGGAGCATGCTTACCGGATGCTAGGGTTAATAGAATTAACGAAAAATTACAAAATCTATTTTATACATTTAAAATGTGCCGGATTTGCTTAGATCCACAGATTTGTTAACAGCAATATATTTAGATTTCAACGTTTTTAAGATATATACCGATGAAAACTAAACACAAAAAATGTCCTTAATAATATTAATGTTTCTTTGCTGAAAACAATTCACAGTAGGTTGAATAAGACACTTCCTTCTTATCAATATTCAGGATGAACCGAAATTTAAAAAAAAAAAAAAAACACTTTCACTTATCACACATAACTACATATTCATTTTAAATTAAATTCATATTCTTAATGCAAATTCTCCTAACTTTTATAAAACCTATCAAAATCAAGAACAAAAACACCATTCAACTTAGAAATCTTATATTAATTTTTTTAAAAACGTTGGCCACTTTCCATTGTTTTTTGGCGAAATATGCCAATTTCTCGCCAAACTAGATTTAAAAAAAAATAATTCGAGTTGATTGAGCTTTTCAGTTGATTGAATGCTGGATAGTCAGGCTTTTACTGCACATACATTAACTGAAATCCTATTTCAATGCTCATTACTGACTTCAGTGCAATTCTGATGTCTTTTTCTTTAACATTTTTTTTTTCTTAAATAGATTTCCAGATACCTATATATTTCTAGATTTTCCTCTTTAGGAGAAATTAATTCTTTGATTAAATCCTAATAATTTATAATGTTGCCTTTCATCTCTCTTACCATTTTCTTTTGTATTTAGGTCAGTTTCAGTTTATTACATTTTTTGGGGTTTAGTTAAAAAAGATTTTTTTTTTCACAAAGTGTGAATTATATACTAGGAATATTATAATTTTTTGGCTTTTTAAAATTATTAGTATTTGTAAAAACTTTTAATTATTATTATATAAATACCTGAACAGATGGTCCATGCCTTGAACTTTCTTCTGCACCAATATCAGGATAATCGATACCATCACTTTCATCTTCTACACCAGTTATTGCTGTTAGTGTTTTAAATAAGGCTGATAGTTGCTTTCCTATATTTGTATCCAAATGTATGTCCACTCCTTCCATTTGCCATTGAACATTAAGAATCCATTTTGCATTATCTGAAAAATAAACTTTATAATTTAATTGAAAGAATACAGAAGAAGATAAATTCCTACTTTCATAAATTAAAGTAATTTTTTTAATAATTTAAACATTAGATATCAAAGAAAGGCAAACAATTATGACAACATTAACTTACTAAAAAATTATTGAAGTATACTTAAAGAGAAAATCAACAAATAATGTAGAAAATGTACATATGGTGAAGTTATATTTAAATATTTTACTAAACTATAAATAATTTTTCCAAACATTAAAATATTTGAGAAAAGTTTCAATAAAAAGAATTTTATAATATAATGGACGATTCTCTGGTTGAAGCATAGAACATTTCACGATCTTTTTTTACTCATCAACAGGTTAGAATAACAAACTAATCATAAATTTACAAGTTAGGTTTTTGCTTCACATAATTTTAGTTGCTGACAAAGTTATATGGAAAATAGTTGTTTTAAATAGATCAAATACACATTTATAAGCAACCAAAGCACAGGATGTGGAGAAACAAATGATAATTATTCCCAAGACAAAAGTTTAAATTTTTTCTGAGCTTATAATCAATAAAATTATGAAATACATAGGTACATTTGGAATCTATCAAAATTTTAAGAAAATAATTATTTGTGAGGACTTTTCATATGAATCGACACAGGGGGCATTCAGAAACTGACTCACTGGACATTAGGGTGGAGCGAAAAATTAAGAAGTCAGAAAAACGATTCCGCAGGGGCCCCGAGACACTTTAAGTTTCAGAAAATAGACATTCTTCAGTAAATTTTATTTAAAAATTTAAATAATAATTAGCAATAACAAAATATCAGCAGGGTGTGCAAAAAATATAATTTAAGTTTGTTATAATTTTATATATAATTGCTAAATTATTTAAATTGTAAATAATATCTTCCGGTGCCCCCTAACACTTGAAAACTGTCCATAAGTCAAATTTTAAGCAAATTTTGCCTCTAAATAAACAAACCATATGATGTAAAAAAAAAGGTAACAATATGTGTATTTTATATGTTATGACTTTCCTAAACATAATTTTAAATCACTTCATTTACATAAAGTGACGCATGGAGGTTAAGTTATTAAAGATATTTTATTTTTCCAAAAACGTAAGTTTTCATTCTAAGCCATTTAAAATGAAAAACTATCTACTATACTATATTCAAAATGAAATACCGTTTCTCAAAGTCAGACATTCCCATAATTTGATCTTGAACACTGGATCAGAAATATGTTCTACATTCGAGAAACCAGCATGCTTAACAGAATACGCTTTGTTCTATCTTAATGTAAACCATGTCTGTGGGAAAGAAAGCCATGAAAACGAGGAGGATTATTTGTGTCCTACATTTGGAGAACTCTCACAACTTGATAATGGGCAGTTACTATCATTTTCTGATGTTTTGAGATTACCTATTTGTAAAAGCAGAAATGAAAATATACGAAAAGAGTCCCAAGCTAACGGTAGCTGAAATATCTAATGTGGTGGCCAAAAAAGTTAAATCGATAGGGGTCAAAGCTTCCATTCCACACATTTCGCATAAGAGAGTTAAGGTAAAAATAAGAATCTACCACAACAAATATAGAAATGTGATGAAGCCATTTAAAAGCCTCAAACAAGAACTAAACTTTCCAACAAAAATCAAGCATTTAAAAATGAAATGATTTCTCTTATTTTTTATATTGCTTCATGCAAGTGTCTCGAAAATATGAGATATAAATGTGAGAAAATTCCTTTTGTTAGAAGACTATTCATGCAAGATCACGGTTCGTAACGAAAAATGAAAATTGGCGGATTTGATTAAAAAACAACAAAACAAATTCAAAGTTTGAAAAAAAAAACATAGTGACGAAGCAAGCCATCAAAGTAAAATGTTAAAACAAGTCGAAAAAATCAACGTCCATCAGAGCATCAAAATTCAACAATAGTGGATGAGCAACAAATACCAATGTCTTCCACCGCAAATATCATTTTCTCAATGGATCAATCTCAAAATCGTTTAAATTGACCTTCTTTAGCCCGAGAATGCAATCGATTTGGAAATTCTGAATGATATGCTGCTACAATTACCAGTACTGTCTTGTAAGATGTTGGAATTTTAAGCGACAACAGTTCACACATAATAGACCACAGTAAGGTTAAAAGATCACATTAGAGAACTCGAAATGATGAGAAGGCACATCTACAACTGTGTGCTTTAACAGGATTGTACTTTTATGGAAGGAAAGATACCACAAAAGTGCAAGTCAAGAAGAGATTGAAATATATCCAAGTACTAAAAAAGAAGAGCAATTTACACTTCTTCAGGAACCAGGCTCGTAATATATTGGCCATATTACTGTAAAAACTGGAGAAGCAAAACTATAAAAGAGTCCACAATACAGTTTCTGTAATTAACTGGAATAGATCTGAATGAACTTAGTGTAATTGGATGTGATGGAACAAAAATCAATACAGGTCACAAAGGAGGAGTAATTCATTTGTTGTAGCTGGAGCTTGGGAGACCATTACAATTGCGCATTTGCTTGCTCCATACAAACGAACTGCCCTTATGACACCTATTATGTGCATTGGATAGTGACTCAGTAGCATTTTCCGGGCCAATTGGCAACACCATTAAAATCTGCAAAAATATCACTATAAAAAAATTTGTCTCAATAAGTTTTGAGAATATATCAAATATAGGTAGTTTGACTCTCAGTAATGACCAGAAATATTTATATGATATTTGTCTAGCTGTATCCCTTGGTGCATGTTCTTCCGATCTATCATTAAAAAACCTGGTCTTGCTGCACACTCAAGATGACTAACAACAGCAAACCATATTTTGAGATTGTATGTAGGTACAGAAAATCCATCAGAAAATTTGATATCCCTTACCGTTTATATTATTAAAGTATATGCACCTTTATGGTTTCATATAAAAAATAAATAGTTCTCTTACAGAGGAGCACGTCATATATGGAAACTCGTATCATTTCTCGTACCTTATTTCTGACAACAGATATCCGAGCAATAGTGGATGATGTTATTCAGCGAAACAGGTTTTTTTTGGCATCCCGAAAATATGCTAATGGCTATGCTTCATGGATGAAAGAGAGCAGATAAGGTTCCTTGCAATTAAACAAATATTAATTGCTAGAAGTCAAAAGAAAGAAACCACAAACATTAGAATTTTTATACTGCCAAAACTTAACTTCAAATCAGAAGATTACATTGAACTTATTAATTGGCAAACAGTTGGTTGCTATGATCCTCCTATAATGAGTAATATCCCAACAGATGAAATCGAGAGTGCAGTGAACAGCGGGAAAGCAGTGGAATGGGTAGCATATCCTTGTCACACTCAAGCAGTTGAACGTGGAGTTCGACTTGTCTCTGAAGCATAAAAAAAAGTATGGGGAGAAATGAAGCGACTTGGTCTCATATTAATAGATTAAATTTAAGACCTTTAGTAAAAAGTCTCAAAACTAGGTCAGAATTTAAGATTTCAAATGAACTTTAATTTCAATTAACTAGTTGTGAATCTTTCATTAATGATGATGGTAACCAGCTAAAGTTGAACCCAAGTAAATGATTAATCACCTTATAAAGATGTTGGAAATGTAAACATATTTCACAGATGGATTATTATAATGAAACTAGTAAGCTTACGTTTATATAATCTTAGATTTTAATATTATATTCTTTGAATTTGGAAATATTTAAAAAAAACATTGATTTTTGGCTCGATTTAAAATGGCTTGGGGCACTGCAAAATATGAAGTAAATTTAAAATACTTTTTTCTATATCAAGTTCTACATCTAAATCATAGTATTAAAGCATCTCGTTGATTCTGAATTTTTTTTATGAAAGGTTTCCTTTAGGATACTTTTTGCTAAAAAATCACTTTTCATCAAATTTTCAGGGGGCTTGGGGCACCAGAAGATATTAACGGATTTTGAACAAACTTATATGATAATATAATGGACCCAAAATACAACTTTTGCACCCACTGTCAATTGGAATTACGAAAAAAAGGTTTTTCCGCTTAACCCTACTGGACATACTAATTTTGCGAGTTGAAAAAAGTTATATTTTTACAGTTATAATTGTTGTATATTTTTTTAAGATAAATTATACATACTTTATACTATTTGTTACTTAAAGTGGGCACAATTTTGAAACATTTTAGTAGATAGGTTTGTTATTATTATTCAGAGAAGACCCTTTATAGTGCTTAGTAAATTATATTTTAAAGAAAAATAAAATAACTAATTAACTTTATTAGTAATGCAAATTTACCAAGGCACTTTAAAATTGCCTTATATATTAATATCTCATCTCTTTAATAAATAGGGTGGTGCTTGTATTTCTACAAACAATTTCATTTCTCAATAACTAACAAAATACTTAAAATTTAAGAATACTTTAAAAAATAATTTATTAATTATGAAATTAATATTATTATTTATGAAAAACAGTTAGAAATGAAGAATACTTTTAAAAATTAATTTTAAGTTACAATGGGGAATGTCACAAAGTTATGAGTCGAAATTCAAACACCTTTTTATAACATCTGCCACGTTTGGGCCTATTGTTTTGTTTCTATTCTGATTCACACACAATTGCATAATATTTGAAAGCTTTAGGGGAGAAACGTTTTCTTCATCTAAGCAGATGACTTTTCGGATCACCTGATGACTGTGTGGTTAGTGCTTTGGCTTCGCATGCCAAAGGTGCCGTATTTGAATCGCGGGTTAGGTATGGATGTTCATTGTATTTCGGAATTCATGTTAAGCTGTAGCCGTTACTGTGCACATAATTAGTTGAGCACACAAACCAAACAGATGACTTTTCAGATTTTTGATTTTAAAAAGCCATATTAATAGAGTAAATATGGCAACACTGCTAAATGTGCAGTTTTACTTGCTGTACATATTTTTCAGTGTGAAGTGTTCTTTTCGATGATTGTGGTTAAATGTCTTACATTAAGAGAACAAGCGAAAATTGTTACGTTCCAAAATTTAAATCACTTATGGAGAGTTATGATAAAAAACTTCATGACAGAGAATACTCTAAAAGTTACAGATTAAAGAACAAAGAAGAAATAAAACAAAAAAATAAACTAAGAATGAAATTGAAGCAAAAATTGGAGAAAGCAGATAAAAATAATTATTCCAGTTAAAGAGAAATATACTACAAGGAAGAAAAATAGTTAATATGTAAAGGAAATTGACAGAATTGCATAAATTTAGAAGAGATAATAAACAACAGTCTCCGTCAAAATGATTTGCATATTGTACACTACAAACATTTGGAAAAGTTGTGATAAAATCAATGAACCCTAGCAAAAAGTGTTGGTTTGAAAATTGAAACTACCGAGAACATTTTGGATAATAATCCAGAATTACAGTTAAAGATTACCAAATTTTACATGAATCCTCATATTGTCTACCCAGCACCTTGCATGAAAAAATAAATATGTTTTTCGAAAGACAAAAAAAAATCAAAGGAAAGAAAATTACAAATCAAGGTTAGTTTTCTACATTTTGTAAAATTCGGTCAAAGAATGTCATACTCTTAGGTCAAATCTGCTGACTAATGCAAGTGTCTGATTTGTGAAAAATTCTATCTTGAACTGAACAGTTTACACATTCATTATGATTCCAAATCTTTTTGGAATGAAACGTTATACAATAATAATATCAACTCTGTTTGCTTTCAAGGGAAATTAATTGCAAAAATGGTGAAAAGATACAATACAATAAAAAGACATTAAGAACGGTGATATTACTTGGAAAGAATGGAGTAAAGATGACAATAATAGGATGCAATATATATTTAGATAAGGTTATACTGGAGAATTAAGAGAAATTTTAGAAGATAATTTCTTTAATGGTGCCCAACACATAAGCACTAAAAGAATTCAAAGTAATGAATTTCGAAATTATAAAACCAACCCATCTGTACATATTCTGCAAATAGACTTTGCAATGAACCATAGATGCAAATTACAAGGAACAGTGTCACTTTGTTTACTGCTGCTACTTTCTTTCGTACCAAATGACAAACTTATTTGATTTATTCCAACACTAAAGAAAGAGAGACAAATACAGTTGCTAGTTTTGTAACAACACTATAAGAAAATATGAATCCCTCTCCCAATGCTGTTTCACATGTTAAAGAAGTGATATGGTTGGATGGACCATCCTGCAAGTTTAAAAACAAGTTTATGGTCTGCTTTATTACGAACCTCAGTGTTCCATTTATTAATCAATTCTATTGAAAACACTTTGCAACCACTCATGTTAAAAGAATAGATGATGGTACTGGAGACCTCGCTAAGTCTTTATTTCGTTTCAATGTTATGAGCAGGTCACCACATGCACCAATAGTGCAAAATATTTTTTAGACGTTGCATACAAATTACATCCTAAGATAGGACTGTTCTATATCCTCGATAAAGACATTTCCCAAGAAAATACTACTTGGCAACAAGTAACTAGTTAGTGGCATTAGGAAGAAACATTTAACCCAGTGATTCTCAACCACTGTACCGCGGCACTTTTGTGTGCCGCCAAATTTTAGAAATGTGTATAGTAAAAATTATGCCTTTTTTTATTATGACTAAAGTTTATATTAAAGAAAAGTACTTATATATATATGAATATTGTAACAAAGATTTTCACTTTCACCGCTTCATTACATATTTCTCTGTGTCTCGTTTTTGACCTATTTTTTACTCTAGTTTTGTACATACAACTCCCTGCAGGTGTGTGAGTGTGCGTCTTGTTGTCTTATGTTTGGAAAGCACATCCGTTGAGACTTTGTTTCTCACGAATTCCGCGGGCGATTTCAAAGATCACTTCACCAGTTTCGGATTAGATTTCTATGCAAAATCCCAGTTTCGCCCAGCTGTACCATCTGAACTTCAGCCCTTTGATCATAATTCGCGACCAGAGTGTCGAATTCATGACAAGTTTCCCCCCGCATTTTCAACCCATGTTGACAGCCGGCTGGCCGTGAAGTCACCACTGCTGCGTGGGCTACCATCTTTGAATTAACTTTGAATGAAGAGGAAGAACTAATTTCGCTTTCTAATAATCGAGATTTAATTTTAAAATATTCAAAAGAATCAATTAATTCATTTTGGATTAACATTAGATGCGATTATCCCATGATAGCCAAAAAAGCTTTAAAAATATTATTAAAATTTTCTACATCTTATTTGTGTGAATTCGGATTTCCAGTATTAACCAACATAAAAACAAAAAAAAGATCGAGACTGTTAAATGTAGAAGACGATATGAGAGTAGCATTGTCATTTTTACGACCAAATATAAAGGAAATTATCAAAAAACATCAAGCTCAAATTTCTCATTAAAAGTATTCTTATTATTCATTTGTAATTAATCCCTTAATAAACGTACTGTTGTATTTGTAGTACATGTTATATTATTTTATTTTACATTCCAAATTATTATCACAAACTATTTTACACAGTGTATTATAGGTAAGTAAATAACTTTTAAACTTATCTTTTTCATTGTGTGCCGGCAAATTTTGAAATCGTTAAAGTGTGCCGCGACAAAAAAAAAGGTTGCGAATCATTGATTTAACCCTTGGGTACGCGCAATCAAAAAATCACTTTGGAACGCGTAATCGACATGAGAGGTCTTTCCTGTATTTTCGAGCAGAAACATAATATTTTTTATTTGTTTTTGGCTAAGAAATTTCAAAACACTTGAATTGAGGAAGTATCAAACATTTCATTATTTCTAAAACAAGCAAAGATAGGTGGCAAAGCGGTAAGTAGGGAGACCTCTCAGGGTGCACGTTCTGTAGGGTTAATAAAAGCCTATGCATAAAAAAAAGCAATCTTACTTCAGAATGCTCTAGCAATAACAGAAAAAATACAAGACTACAAATTTGATGAATGGATGCTTGTGTCATTTGAAAACAAAAAATATTGTGAATTAATTTTTTCTAGATTGGTGGAAGATTTTGAAGTTTCTATGCTAGTTAAAGTAGAAAGGAAGACTTGGAAAAGGACAGTTAAAGATCAGAAACTGTTCTATCCTACTAAAGACATTAAAAAATTAAATTCCCCAGAAGCGAAAACATCTCATGGATATCTCGCATCGGAAAATCTGGAGAGATGATTGGGGACACACAAGCATATAATTATTTAATCTAAGTTTAAGAATAACTTAGATTCCCTTTTATTATAAAGTTAGATATTATTTTCAAACTGTTTTTAATGTAAATATTGAATTTTACAATAACTAATTAAAATAATTTGTGAACTTAAAAATATTGCTTTGACTTAATTGTTAATTTACAGATACACAGGACATAAGTGTTTCCTAAAATACCAATTTAAATTAGTTTTGTATTGCGCTGCAGTATGTGATAGAATTTTAAAAGAAAAAAAATGAAGCGTTGTAAAAATTGAAATTCACAATGTTTTGTATTAAAAAATGTGCATGTTTTGCACTGAAGCATGACACAGTGTAGGGACTTGAACTTTGAGCTTAGTTTCATGACTTCTGCCTAACTGCAATATTATTAGACTTTTATATTTTTACTGCTTATAATGACTACATTAAGTACAATTTTGCTTGAATTTGTTCCTTTAAAAAACGCTTATTCATTATACTGTTTCACGTAATTTGGAGTCAATGAAATGAGTGAACTTTCAACATTAAAAAGTTCAATTGTGCCACAATTTTTTTTATTAATTGCTTATGGTAGTTTGGCATCTAATTTTAGTAGCAATTCCCCCCCCCCCCCCATTACTTTTATATTCCTTCTAGATTTTTTTAGGTGTGGTGGTATCAGTTTTCAGAGAATTGCCCTAATAATGTTACATGAAAACCTAAAATAGATTATATATTAATATAAATGGATGATTATAAATCATATAAAAAGCAAAGCAATGCAAAAAGACAGCTCAAAGACTATCATAATATTGATGTTAGTTACTGATACAAACTATTTTCTGGAAATTAAAGAAACAAGTTTTGGAAAATGTTATAGATGAAAACCTTTTCACATTTACAAACACATTATTATGTAAAATTTATTTTGTGTGAAATTATACGATTGCTTGGTCTAATATAAGAATGACTCACATAACTTTAATGCATCTTTTTTTATGATTTTGATGTTCAAATCAATATAATTTACTCATGGAATATAGTTGGTTGCTTAGAAATCAGTCAAACTCAATAGTTAAAGGTAATAAAACAAGATTTCTTTCTTTTGAATTGTTTTTCAAATACTGAAATTATGAGGAAGAGACCAAGCAAGGGTTGCATGTTGGTTGCATATGAAATTTTCTGGTGCACAAGCTAACAAGGGCTATACTAGGCTGGAATATTGTTCGATCAAGAACCGTGAAGGGGGTTCCCTTTCAGGAGGAATTTTAAGGACAAACTGACCCCCCCCCCCCATCTCCACTTTTGATTCACAAATGGGAAAAAACAAGGAAAACTCTCACTGAACAGCCTGACAACTGTATTGTCATCATTACTGCAGTGTTGGTTCACTTCTAAAAGAGTCTGAAGAGTGCCGTTGAGGCTTGACTCTAGATTTCTAGCATGCTAGGCAAGCCTCTCACCTGTCCTCTTCCCTGTGATTGCTGCACAAAGGCTGTATAAGAGAAATAGAAAGAAATGAAGAAATGTTTCCATCATTGAATTTCAAGAAATTCCAAAATAAAGGCATTATTATTTGGCTGCACAAATTTCCAATGACTAATGACATAAATATTTCAATTCAAATTATTTGGAATCTAATAAAAAAGTTAGCCAGCAACTCGAAGATATGGCGAACAGGATTATGATCGAAGAAAAATTAATAGAGCAATATGCTATTATCAGTATAGTTATACACTTTTTTTACACAAATAATGAGGTTTGTAAGAAAATCCCATTTCCTTTCAACGATGAGTAACTTATTGTCAGGATGTACAGTAACACACAATTGGTTCAAGAATTTTTATTTTTTTTAATTTATTCTTTAAAAGCTATACTGTTGTATATTTTGTAAGTGGAATGTCTATTTTCACACCATGTCCCTTTGTTGTTTTGAACATGGTATCACTTACTTAATCCCTGAGGTGCCACAGTTCTAGAGCATATTTCATACGTCCCTTCAGACACAACACATAAATTCATAATATTTGAGTCGGCAGGGTCAGGTTTCCAGTCATCTAAAGATGTTTCAAAGTCATCTGCAAACCTAATACACAATCCTAAAAGACACAATAATAACTATATAAAGAGTATATCAAGAGTAAAAAGCACAATATGTATGACATTTAAAAGAGTATATGCATACTTAAAACACAACTTTAAATATAATTTCTTGAAAATATTAAGGTTCCACAAAACTGGAAAGACTAATCTGCTAACTCATTTTTTAGAAACATTTAAATGGTCATTGAAGTAGAAAAATAAATAAAAAGAAGATAATTTCAAAAACAATATCTGATCCATACTTTAGGAACCCACTTCAAATCAGTATAGTGTCATGATGACAAGATTTTCTCAGAAAATCTGTATTACAATTTTAATTTATTATAATTATTAGGTAATCTCTATTTTGAGTGATTTTCTGGTAACTCACAAGACATTTTGAGTACATTTATGTTCTGTACACCCAAGGGAAAAAAAAGGAACACTTTTATATCAATCCGCATGAAACAAAAGGTGAATACTGCAAGAACTAGTCAGATTATTAAATAAAATTTAATACATAGTTAATTAACACCTTAGTAGTTAATAGCCTAACAAATTTTAATTAATTTTTTTCCTTTCTTTTTTAAATGTTTGGCACCAAATGAAAGATACAGATGAGGATTTCAAAAATGTATATATTACATGCATAGCATATTAAAAATGTTTTAACAACTTATTTCTAATTAACTGTTAGAAAACATCTACTTTTCTCCCCTTCCCAATTCGTAAAAATAAAAAGAACAATTTGAACGATTCAGTAAAGTAGCAGACTAGGAATACCTTGAAGAACCCCTAGAAAGTTTCTAGAAGATCCTTCTAAAGCCAGTTCTGGATATACAAAGAGAGTCTCTGTCATTACCCGGAACTGCTGAGTGACCAGGAACACAATAAAGCAAAATTTTATTACCTGCTACAAGATTAAAGAGTATGAGGTAACACTCCTAGACAGGTTGAGAAGTAATGTTATGCCCTTACCAAACCAAACAAGCAGCTTGACTACCAGAGATGATAAAATTATCTATATGTATTTTCTTAGGCATGGAAAAAAAGCTGTATTGATATATGCGAATTAGCAAAACCTGTCATCCGTTTACAGTAAAATCAAAGTGACTATTTGTTGTGCTGCTGCTGCATTAAAGAAATAGGACAGTGCAACTTGCAAATGGGAGTAGAGATAAAAGTTGTGAAAAATGAAATGTTGAAAGATATTGTAGAAGCAACCCAAGCTTACATAGCAAGTGTGCAGAAAAGAAGAAAAAAATTCTCCTGAGAAGAATACAACATAAGCAAATGAACACGATAAAGCTAAATTTTTGTGCTTTTTTTATGACATGAAATTTTTTTATACTACGATATATTTTGAAAACATATATTCTTTTAGCAAGCAAACTGAGCTTGGATACGATAAGTTACGATGCAAATGAATATGATAGTTACATTTTTGTGCTTTTATATTGATTATAACACAATTTTTTTTGTACTAGGATTTATTTTTAAGACATGTTCTCTTATAGCAAGCGAAGCAAGCCTGGATACAATGAAGTTATGTTGCAATGAAGGCAATGTGAATGAGTATAATGAAGTTAAACTTCCAGGCTTTTCAATGGATTATAACACGAACACTTTTTAAACTAGGGCATATTCTTAAGACGCCTATTTTTTTGGCAAGCAAAGTGAGACTCATCAGCAGTTCAAACCAATGAAGGTTTCATAGAAACCCTTGGCAGTTGAGAAGCGTTAGCGAGCAGGGGGCAGACTCCCCTAGTATCTTTTTACTCTTATAATCCCTGCCAAGTTATCAACCACACTTTCTCTCGGAAATCAGAATATAACAACCATGAATGTACACATACTTATTCCGTCATCCAAGCAACAAACCCAGCTCTAGTATTAATGCCAAATTAGGAAGTCATCTGTATGCCAAAGAGTACCAATGCTTTTAGAGTAAATGGGGTGTTTAATATAATCAACACTTCAGAGAAATAGAATTCTAAATACTTGTTCAAAAGCAAACTTTAAGCAAGCTATCAGAGGGCATAAAAAGTAGAAATAATTTTTTTAAACAGTACTCAGATTTCACAAGGAAGATAATTTGAATTCACATAGTAGATGCATCACAAGTAGTAGTTCGAGAGATGCAGTAAAAGTTTACTAATAGGACATATTATCGTCATATATATCCTGTGGATAGCTCTAGAAAAAAGCCAGCTTATATCAATAGTACTTCTGCAATACCAAAAGATTCTCATAGATCTGCACAAATAATAGTCAAAGGAGTTTTTCCAATTAAGGCACATGTCCAAAATAAACACTCGAGAATACTCCTTGGCACAAGAGATTGGCCAAAGAATTTGATACACCCTTAATATATCAAGGACTCTTCTTATAAAAGTAATCTGGGGGTTTCGTTTGGATTAACTAAAAGGCCCTGATGGTTACAACAATGTTCAATGCTTATGAAAGCACTGCACATGAACTCTGAAACTGTACCACCAAATCTTTGACATCCCAAAATTATAACTTCAGAAAAGCTAATGTAAGATATCCCAAGCAAAGAGATTTCTTTGAGTAAGGAGTCACTCACAAAACACCACAGAATAGGTGAAACAACATCACCCTGAACTCCAATCATGAGCTTGAATCATCATTTTTAAATTAAGATAATTTGAAAATTAAAGCAAATTAGAAGGATAGATTTTAGGTAACTTGTGGTAAATATGGATAAACAAAACTATGGGAGAAATATAGATAAACTGCTTTAAATTTTTTTTTGTGTTCTTATGAAATGTCATGGAAATTTATAACCAATTTTCATCTATCAAATCCTATCATTTACCTGTAAACTTAGCTTTGCTCACTAATGATCCACAAGAACAAGCCGATATTCTTGTACTCTCTAAAGTTACAACCACAGCAGCTTTCAATTCTGTATCATACAATTTACTGCTTATGTTCTGCAAGCAAAAAATCGCAAGTAATGATTTTAAATTAGAACACAAAGATAAACAAACTTGATTAACTGAAATATAATCTACTACAAAAGTTTTTATTATTTACTTTAAAAGTACTTACTTTCTTATATCCATCTTTTTTCTGAAAAAAAAAAAGCACTCATTAATAGAATATACTTATGAGAAGAATACTAATAATTTCAAATGATATTGCAAACTCTAAATTGAAATTTTGATATTATAGAATAAATGAGAAAATAACATGAATTAGTAATGTTTTATAAAATTGTATTATCCTAAAGATTCAAAAGCTATCATGGATAACAAATGCCAGTAAAATTTATGTAATCAGTAAAAATGCTTATCAGCATAGTGTTATCAGAAAACATGCCAATATAATTTATTTAGATAAAATATTTTTGCCTATCCTTTTCGTAATGAGTAGATTGTGATAAAATTTTTAGAAAGAGTATTTTCAACTTTCAAACATAATTTATTGGGTGAAACTTTTACATCCCAATAAGAGAGATAGATTATGAAGTAACTAGTCTACTTCCAAAGTAACTAGTTTGAATAGTAGGCACAACAGCGAAAAGTTTACGGTGGACAGTGCTATCTACCTCAGTTGTATTTAGAGAACAAAGAACATCAACAAAAGCTCGATGAAACTGTAACGCATGGTGAGCACACTTCTACTGCGTATTTTTATTGTTCCGTATTTCGACTCAGAAGATGGCTGGGGATGCTGACTTTAAGTTGGTATTTGAGAACAGTGTTACCAGTTCATCATACTTATATCTTTGCTTCTTAACGTTTTTCTCATTTCTTGAATTTGAGAATACACAGTAAGTTTATAATGGGCTTACCCAAAAAAAAGCACAAATATTACTATTTATCGCATGATCAGTTTATTCTTTGGTTGTGACTGAAAACTTAAAGCCGCAAATATCAATGAGAAGAGCCACAGTCTGCTGAGACCTGTATTAGAGGTTTAAAAATTGGAACCATCTACAGATTAATTTCTATTTGAACTCTTTGGTATTATAAATTTAAAGGTCTTTGTAAATATGTGTTTTAATTTACAAACAAAAAAAGAATTTTGAATCCTAATATGCTACATAAATGAGGAAATCAAAGTAGTAACTTGAAAAAAATATATTTTTCATTTTCTGTACAAGAAAGGGAGGTTTTAAAAACCCTTTTTAAACTGAATATATTAACAGATTTTTCTTTTTTGTTTAAAGAAATTATTATTTTGAAATTGATTGTTGAACATTAAATGTGTCATTAACATTAAAGCAACAAAGGATATTTTTTAGATATTTTCAAACTTTCCCTAAAACTAAAAATGAAATAAAGACTGTTTTAAATATATATGATTTTCTAAATATAGTATATTTTCTAAAAATGAATGTGCAAGACTTTTCAAGACTTGTTTACTTCTTGTTCAAATTGACAAAATTGTTAAAACGGAGTCAATTGTGAACACTTTAAATGGGTAGTTTGGAGCAGCTTAGAGCACAAATAGTGAATTGGAGCAGGTTCAACATACTTGCCCTTATCTATTACAACACAAACTCAGTTTTTCTTTTCAGTTAAAAATGCCTATCCCTTATACATACCCCAGCATATGGATTTAATGGCAAACAAATGCCCATGTCATCAACGGTCAACTGTAGAAATAAAGTCCCTAATGCCTGAGAACTCAATTGAGATATTTGAGGAACTCTTTCAAACACTTGCTGGGTAGCAGTAAGAACCTACATAAAAATATAAAGAAAAGTCCCCTTAAAAGCCATCATAAACATTTATAAAGTATATATTTTTTAAAAGCAGAAGGGATTGTTTAAAAGTAAAATACCAAACGTCACAATAAAGTTATAGGTTAGTATTATGTTATTTTTAAACCTAGTAATAAATATAAAGATTTCGATAAAAATATAAATTAGTGTAATTTTTAATGAAATTACTTCAAAGTTGCATTACGTCTTTATAATTTGGATAATTAGAAGATAGTATTCAGAATATATTTATTGTTTATTAAACTCAGTTGAATTATTTAGGCACCATCAGAATAACTAATACATTTAAATTCAGTATTGTTTTATTTTTACCCAATAAATATTCTCGTGATACAACATCCAGATTATTGTCAGAGTCGAAGTCTTCTTTCAAAGACTGGTCAATAAAAGTATTATTTTCTTCAATTACCTAAATTATTCCTTTACTTAATGATTCTTTATGTATTGAAACTTCTGCCAGTAAAGTATCTAAATGTTTTATTTCACCTTTGTAAACTCAAGTAGTAAGACATTGACTAACCAAATGCTATGTGATCTGCCTTCGAAGTATACTGACACGAAAAAAGCCCAAAGCCCAAAGCTCAAACCACTCCCAGAGGAAAGGAGGTACAGACCCCGATCAGACCCTCTACCAAGAGGCCAAGGTCGGATGGTAGCACTCCCCTCTCTGAAGAGAAAAAAACCAAAAAAAGGACCAAACCCGGTGACGAGACAGACCCGAGTTACAGTGACACTTTGTCAGTTGTCATGGAAGGATATCCAGACCAGAAACTGTCAGAAGACCAGCTGACGTCCTTCCAACTAGACGCAATGGTTAGAATTGAGGGCATTCCCTCGGGAACCGGACCTTGATTCAAGTACTGTCGTCTGGATGGAGGGGCCTTTATCATCCTATGTGCTGACTCTAACAGCAGTCAATGGCTGACCAGAACTGTTAGAGAAATGTCACCATGGAACGGCCTGTCCCTTCTTGTTGACAAAGCACGTAGGATTGTCAAAACATCCAAATTCATAGCTTGGATCCCAGCTATTTACAAGCTTGGGCCAAGAGATTCTTCAGAAAATTGAAGCTCAGAACAGAGGACTAACAGCCACAGAATGGGGAATCCTCAATCAGAAATCTGATAATGAGGGCAGAACCATTGTCGTAAACGTTCCAGAACAAGACGCCAAGACCTTGATTGGTAGAGAAAGTAAATTTTACCTAGGCTTTACCCAAGTGCAGGCCAGAATTCTGGAAAAACCATCTGCTGCTGCTTCCTCTGACCATGTCCCTGAAGCTTCTGCAGATCAACCTACAGCATAAAAGACTTGCTGCTGCCAACCTCAGTGGGATCTTCCTGACTGAGGGAATCCACATTGCCCTAATTCAAGAACCCTGGTTGTATAAAAAAGGCATCAGGGGATTAAGGGACAGTGGAGGTAAGCTGATTTATGATCTTGCGAGCTCTTCTCCAAGAGCTTGCTTGCTTATCAACAACAACATTGATGCACTGCCGATTCATGAACTCTGTTCTAGGGACTTGGCAGTTGCTAAGATAACTATTCATGATGGCAGAAGAACCAAAGAAATCTTGATAGGCTCTGGGTACCTGCCATATGAAGAAAAAGATCCTGTGAGTGCAGAGCTGAAGAGATTGTTGACTGTGTGTGCAGAACAGCAATCAGGATTACTTCTTGGTTGTGATGTGAATGCACACCACACAATCTGGGGCAGCTCAAACATCAATGACAGAGATGAGTTACTCTTAGACTTTATACTTGAAAATAACCTAGATATTTTAAATATAGGAAATAAACCGACCTTCATTACCAGTGTAAGAAAGGAAGTACTTGACATAACCTTAGTCAGTCCAGAACTAAGTAGTTATATTGACAAATGGCATGTTGATGAGAAGCCTTCAATGGCAGACCATCAATTTATCCATTTTTTATTAAAATCCGAATATGACTGGGAAAAAACGTTTAGGGATCCCAAAAGGACGAACTGGACTTTATTCAATAATGAACTCCAGAACTACTTGGAGGACTTTTCCCAGAAAATCTATGACACTTATGATCTGGAACTGCTTGCAGACGGTCTGCAGCAGGCAATCCACATGTCAAATATTAATAACTATCCTCTGCTTATGAGAAAGGGTAAACAAACAAATTCTTGGTGGAACCAAGATCTCATGAGGCAGAGAAAAGCAGTAAGGAAACTTTTCAGGAAAGCAAAAAAATCTGGTAACTGGGAAGAATATAAGTGCCTATTTACAGAATACAAAAAAGCTGTTTGAATGGCCAAAAGGAATTCATAGAGGAAGTTCTGTGATTCAGTTGAAAGTACTGCTGAAGGTGCTAGACTCCATAAAATGGTTGAGAACGTAATTTCAAGTGGAAAATCACCTTTCTTTGTTATAATTACAATAAAAGTAGTCCATAGATTTATAGATTCCGCACATACAAATTACACAGTCTGTAAACGAATATACATTTTTATGCAATAAACGATTGTAGATTAAATAGATGCAAAAGGTGTAGTTTTTAAAAAATTTTTTTATTAGAATTCCGGATAAACCAAATTATCTACTGGAGAATGTTTTCCCGATGCTCTGGATAATGAAATTTCGATTACAAAACCCTCTTTCTTATACAATTGAAACAAGCTAGATTTGTTAATAGATTCGGAAAATAACCACAGTATATTTACTTTTCTGGATATATTCCGGAAAAAAAACATTTTCCATTAAGAATATTAAGGTTTTTTGCTGAGAATTCACAGTTGTTTGAATAAGAACTTCGGCATTCCGGATAAACCGGAATAAAAAACAACAACTTTTTATAATAATATATTCATTTCTAATCAGTGCAAATTCATCTATTTCGCCCATTACAAATTAAAAACCATCAAAATAAAGAGAAAAAAACACAACTTCAAAATCTCAAATGAAATTAAAAAAAATAAAAATTGTCTGACTTATTGCCGTTTTTTGGCAATATAATGCCAATTTTCTCACCAAACTTGGTTTTCAAAAAATTCCGGTTGATTGAATGCCGGATAATCGGGCTTTTACTGTATTTCCCAAATTAAAATCTCAACGTAATGTACTTTTAAATTCATTAAGTAACACATAATTTATACAAACATTTATTAAATCGTTGAAACATTTATTTAATATATAAAAATTTACCTCTTTATTTAAACTTGCTCTTTGTTCATTCCAGTATTCATAGGCATTTTTGTAATTTAGCCAGACTAAAACAGCTAGAAATAAGAGCAATAATTGATTCGTAGGTGTTATAACATAAAAGTATAAAAATGTATATATTCAAGTATAAAATCTGTACATTTTCAAAATATAGAAATATTAAAAAAAATTTAAGCTTTCAGCTTTAAAAAGTTAAAGCATTTAAAAGTTAATTAAAAGGCACTATTTGGAAGTTAATTAAATTACAGTATTATTTACAAGTTAATGAAATTATAGTATTTAAAAATTAATGATATCGCATTATTTTAAAGTTAAATAAATTACAGTTAAAATTACAATTATAAAAAAGGGGAATATTGCTAAATGCTAGAAAAGAGATTTTCAAATTTAAAATATTGCAACATTTGTACTTCTACATTAGGTAAAAAAATTTATTTCTCTTTTAGTTTTATTTAATTAAAACTGTACAGTAGAATTGAAATAATCTTGATATTGTCAGTTACTGTCACTAAAACATTGTTTCTATGTAACACTTTCACAGATTTTTGGATTATAACATGACTATGTTTTTAAAATCCAAAATAAAACATTTACAAATATATAAACAAAGATGGATATTATTACTATTAGTTAAATTTTGATAAAAATGTCAAACAATCTGCAATGCATTGCATCTTATTTGCTTCAATTTAAATTTATAAATTTTCATTAGAAAAGTTGTCGGCAAAGATTTTATTGTTACTACAAATCCTTCGATACTCCTGTAAAAAACTTAAGTGCCATATTTTGTTGTTGATTTGATATGGAATAATTTCACTGCAAAGAAAATGCTTAACTCACAATCAGAGGTATTATACTGGTTCTTTTTTTTTCTTCAAAATATAAAGAAAAGATTTGAAAAGAAATAGTTTTTGGCAGAAACGGATACAAAACATGCAACTCTTTGTCGATGAAATGAATTACTATGTAATATGTTTTATATTATTGCACAATTAAATCCATACTATGAATGCAAACACATTTTCAGTTATGCTATAAATGAAGAACTATTTACTATTTTATTTGCAGACATTTGTATTCATTGCTCTTAAGTTGAAAAAAAACATAATGCAAATATATATATGATTAAAAGTGCAGTATTCACCTTTATCAAGAGCTATAGGCTGAATATACATCAAAGGCCTATTTAAAGTTATTAAAACAGCTTCTTTATCCTCAGAATGACTTGATATCATCTCATCCTAAAAACACAATTAAAAAAATAAATAAATTTCTTTCACTCTAAAACTATTTTCTCTACAAAATTTCACAACATAGACTTAATTTTATAAAATATGGCAATACACACAATATATATAAAAGTATTGGTGTTCCATGTTTAGCAGTGTAGTCTAAAGAGTTGTGTGGTGCAGTAGATTCCTATTAATAAAGTTAAAATATCAACGGGAGAAGTTCAGATCAAAAGCGACTCAATTGTTAAGAATTAAACATGCTTCCTTGAATTTCATAAATAAAAAAAATGAAATCTTTATTTATTTATTATTATTATTTTTCTTCTTCTTTCAAATGAAGTAAGACTTTTGTTTGAGGATCTTGTACCTACTATTAAAGTTTATAGGAGAGAGTTGTTTTCATTTTATTTGTAAAGGTCCATGATAAAATTCTAGGGATGTAATTTACTAAACATTTGAAGTTACAAAGAGCAGCATATGATGTATTTTGCCAAAAATTAGCATATTAGTTCCAAGCCTTAAGGTAACCACTATGTTAAAAGATATATAAGTCATACACTGAATATTCAGTATTCAGTCGAATACTCGGTTTGGTCAGATATCTGGATATTCAGCAGTCAGATACTTTTTTCAACTTTTGCCAATTTATTACTACAGCAGAATACCACTCTATAGAAATATGATTTTGTTCTACTTTTTTCCCCTTTATACAACTTATCGCCTTGTAGTAGTTGAACAAATTTTATTTATACTCAAAATTTATTAAAGTCAAGTTGTGATGGGTAAATAAAAGTTCTTCAGCATTGTCAGCTAAAAGTCTGTTCCTTTTCTTATCATATATAGTTCCAGCACCAGAAAACAAACGCTCAATGTAAACACTGTTGGATGGAGTACTTAAATACTTTCTAGCTAGTTTAGCTATAACAGAAATACGTTATGAATTTCAGGGAGTGTCAGGGCCCTTAAATATGCCCATGACACGAGATGTGTTCTCTTGACTAGTTTTAAAGATTTGAGAATAGTTATTTTGGTGATACAACCATTCCTAACAATACAATCGCCATCAATAAAAATCCAAAGTCTATGTTTATATAATGTTATAAAATATTCTTATTATTTATTATAAGTAGTAGTTAAGACTAGTTTTATAGAAAACATTACATCATAAATTCGGCCAACTGAATCTTTGGTACTCGACTTGTCCGTAGGCCATGTAATCATTCATGAACATCATTCATGTTACGTATTCTATACATAAGATTGTGTGTTATTGACTTAACTAGTAAAGTTCCATAACATAATGTTTAAAGTTTTTCAAAAGTAAAAACGAGCCAGTTGGTTAGTTATAAAACTGCTCTGATGATGCCTTAGACAGTTTATTTCAAACTCTTGCATCTCTAAGTATTTTAATACTCAAATATTGGTAGCTTCCTAGACCACTTTTAACTTCTTCATGGACCAACAAAGATCAACAATCAGCACGTTGGAAAACACTGAATTAACAATATTGGAATACTGAAATAAGATAATTTTCTAAGCAAAGCAACATTAAAATTGTGTGTGACTAACTTATACTAAAATGAATTATTTGCAGTAACCTACATCTTTGTCAATGTGAATTAATTCATAGGTATTCAAAATATTCATATGAATTCCAAAATTTATTACAAAAAATAAAACAAGTAGGTTAAAAAAAACTATTAATATCAATGAACACAGCAATTAAAAACATGTTTTAACCAGTTAATAAAGTTCTGAATGGGCCCTTGGCTTAGAAAATATGGGATCTCCATACAATTTAGTGTCAGAATGGGAAATTAGCAAAAATTAAAATCATCATACATTGAGCTACAAAAGGGTCCTAAATGGAACTTAATTAGGAGAGAATAAAAACATTCTTTGAGTTTATCAATGTTCTATTCATAGATGTTATATATCTGCTTTGTTACTGGAATAATAGTTTTATTTTATAAAGAATTTATGAAGTTTCAAGGGTCTCTTTGAGACATCTTGAACCTTTATTAAGATGATTGTAAATTTGATTAATTACTAGATTAGAAAAAATTTCAAAAATAATTTTAATTTCAAAGAAAACTTCTTTCTTTAACACATTTTAAGAAATAAAAAATTTACCTCTTATTTATTTAAACAGGTTAGAAGTGAATAAATATGCTATTATTTTGATATTAGCAGCAATTATAAGATATGCTATTACTACTTATTAGCAGCACTACACACTTATGAAGATTGGGACATTAAAATCTTAACAGAAGTTTTTATTTAATGCCCAAGAAACAGATTTTTAAAGAAGTTTTTTCTTCTCAAAAGCTAGATAGATTTTGTCCCTGCCTAAAATTTTTATCTTTTATGCTCATGTCTGTACAGTATTTATACATTCCACTATCTACAAGCAGAATTAGGTTTAAATAATTAAAATAGTATCCAAGTTATTTTTACTTATGTTTCAGAAAAATGAATACACATAGATGTGGCAATTTTATTAATTTAGGGTGTGTGTGACCAAACACGTAAAATCTCAAAATGTTTTGGTAAATAATATATTGAAATTTGAAGAATAAATATTTATTGAATACACTATGCAGCTATACCGTCTTTTTACAATTTAAAACTTTTCATGTGTTTCAAATATAGATTCCTTGAACATAGTTTAGATACTATATACTTCTGACAGAGAATTTTATAACTTAAAACTATTATACAGCAAAGATTCATATAAAACAAAAATCTTTTTACCTGAAGAGCATTTCGCATACATATTCTAGTTTTAAAATAGGCAAATTGCTGGAATTCTGGTTCAGCTTCTTCAAATAGTGCATTCTATATATAAAAATTAATTTTATATAAATTGCTAATCATTTACTAAAAGTTATCTTTAAAAAACACATAAATACTGGAATATACTAAGCATTAATAAGTTTTTTTTAAACAGATTACACTTAATATCCTATAAACTAAAAAATAATTGTGGTAAGTTATAATCTGACAATAATTAAATTATTTAACCCACTGACGGTTATCCATTTTTAAAAATATCTACTGTGAGGGATCACGACTCATTAAGAAAACTAAAGCTTAAATGGTAGTGATTTTTCTTTAGTAATTCTTCCTCTCCCCTGTTGTAAAAGATTGATGACTATCTACCACCACAGGGGACTAACTGAGTAGTTAAGAAAATTAAGTAGGGGTGTTCAGCGAAGCAGAACGCAGGTGCATCTCGTGACTGTAGGCTAACTGACTAGTATTGTAAGCGAGTAGGTCAGAGATATACAGGTTTAAAAGCAGCCACAACATAACGAATATAGTATCAATTTGCTTTTTTATGATTGAAATTTTGTTTGTAGAGTAAGGTTTTTTTAAATAAAAATTGCATCATATCTTTTACATAACCTCAATAAAGAATTCAAATCTACCGATGCCAAACGGTTTGTGATATTATTTTTTACAGTTGGCATATTTTTAGTTTTTCTTGAATGCTGCGAGAAGAAAGCAGTGTTATTATTTACTGCGACATCCTGTTAATAAGAAAAAATATGAGTAAAGTATTCAATTTGAAAGCTTGGGTTAGGAAATCATAGGGGGGGAGGGGGGGGGGGACTCTGATCATTGCATAGCAGAATGATCTTATTGTGAAATTATTTCGGGAGTTCTTAGAAATGTATTACTTTTGGAAATGATTGAGATTCTGATTTTTGTTCATTCATTTTCTTTCATTGCCGAAAGAAAACTATGGTGTGGAACATCACACAACTTTCAATTGCACTATAACATTGGTCATTGCATTGAAATTTAGGTTCCAATTATGGTCGCCAGCAAAATTCTTTGTTGATTAGTTCTAAAAGAGATGCCTATGGCACAGCGTCACTACACAGCTTCTATCCTTTTTTGGGAACACGAACACAATCATGCGTGATAAGTTGAAACGGAACATACTGATGATAAATAGAAGGGGTTCTTAGAGGAAGTCTAAACGGTCTTTTTTTACTTGCATTTAAGCTATTTTAAAAGTATTTTTATTTTTATACAATAAACCATTTGCTACCTTTAGAAAAAATGGCTTGCAGACTTGTTATAGCATTTTGTGAATAGCAGAACGTTTCTTTTAACGATTTCAATGAAAATACTAGTATCCGTCACACACAATTGCATATTTGTACTTTTTACTTTCAATTACCCATGTGTTTACATGAGGCAATTAAAGTATAGTATTAGGTCAAAAAATCGATTTTTTATTTTGCATTTCTCTACGTTTGGGAACATCCTGATTTCAAAAAAGTGATCTAGAAGAAATGCCTGTCTGTATGGTTTGTGAGTACGTGGTCAGCATAATTCCTGAATAAATTGACCAACAATGTTCAAATTTGATGTGTGGATTAGCGGTAGCCATGGGACCTAATCATGGAGTTCCAAAAATATTTCAGTTAATTTTAGATCATTCCAACAATTAATTATTCCTCGTACTTTACTCTTTTTGAAGATTTTTTCAATTGGATATCAATATTCGACTATGGTTGAAATATCGTTATTTACAATTTGATGTTACATGACTCGGTTCAATGGAAATTGGCATACGACTTATTTATTCTTATATATTGGCTTGTGATCCTGACCACACCTAGCTTACATCTTAATAATTTTGATTACATTTAAACATATTTTTCAAAATTCAAATTGCTGTTACTTTGGCAAAGTACATTTGTTTGTTTTTGATACAAGATTGTATAAAGGAAAACAAACATTATTGAAGCTTTTTTAACTAGTTTCAAAATCTATACCCGTGTTCACATCTCATTCGTATACTATTAACAACGGCCTGATGTTAGTGAGGTATTGAAAGTGTTTCATGGTCTATAAGACCGTGGGGGCTTGCTAGATACAAAATGTATGCTACTGATGTTTAGTTATTGTTTATATCTTGATTTTCAATTTTAATAATCTTGAAGATAACATCTGGTTATGAAATCAAAATTTTTAGATTACTTCAGGTGTCAGAGGTAATTTTGTCCATGAGCTATGGGAAATAAATTATGATGAATAAAAGATAAAACAAATTATAATCTTTGTTTGCCCCGATTGCGAGTGTAGTTAAGATAATTTTAATTAAATAGTACAATTGGGAAAATTGGATATTTAATATCCTGAAATGATTTATTTTTTTCTACTTTAGCTTATGCTCTTCATTTACTGCTAAGGTTATGTTGAATCTATTTTTTCTTCTGTATGCCTGTTTGGAATCAATTTTTTCTTCTGTATGCCTGTTCGGAATCAATTTTCTCAAACTTCTAAAACTAAATATTAACAACTAACTTTTTTAACTATAATTGCCACCAACTTGGTGAGATTTATGAAAATAATCATAAACCAAACTTCAAAATAGAAGTTTTTTGTTTTTTTAAATGAAAGTTTGAAAACACAAACAATAAATTATATAAATTCTCTTATATAAATAAATTCTCTTCTCAAACACAGTAATCAATAATTTGTTGTATTTAAAAGTTTTCCTTTTTTACTATTCTCTTCCTTATGAGTAATATAAAATAAACACTGGAAAACACAATGTTTGAGATATTCATGAATAATATTTTAAGTTTTCGCCAGTTTTTACGATTCCAGTGTTAATATTTGCTATTTTTTTACATTCATACTAATTAGATTTTAAACATATTTGCATTGTTTACATAAAAATATTAAAAGTAATTAATTTCATGTTTTAAATATTTTATTTATAACAACACATATAATAACATTATATGTTTTCATACTCACACTGAAAATAAGATTAGCAACTTAAGTAAACAATGGGGTAATTTGGCGCAAAGCTTTTATGTTGGTTTCAACTTAGTATCAACATTGCTATGTAGTATCTTTTTATTTAATGATACTCTTATTTCTGGTTATATTTAAAACGAATTAAATTTTAATCTTTAGTTTCAGATAAACATGTAATTAAATGGTAAAAAGTCCCTCAAATGTGATTTTCTGAAAAATAACATTTTTTCCGAGTAGATTGCAACTGTTACTCAAGAAAAGCACATGAATGTTTCATTATTTTAATTCGGCTACGTAAAATTGGAAAATTTATGATTTTATACAACAAAGAGATCACTAGGTGCATGTTTTTATATAATTCTCGCCATTTCTAATTTAGTTGACTGATTATATTTTATAGCAGTCCAAGAAAACGGTTTCAAGTATTCAAAACAATATCTGACAAATTCAAACAAAAATATAGCAAAACGTATACATAGAAAAAGTATAAGCAAAAATGATTTATTTTATGAACATCACAAATCAGACAATAAAAGCCAAAATAGCAAAATTAGCAGTTAAAATGAATATTTATAAACTAAAATAAATAGTTTGGCTGAAATAAAATATAACTTATAGAAAACTGCAAAAATTGAAAAACATACATACATCTACAAATTCTTTCCTCTGTCGTTTTATTTTAAATTATTTTTGTTTTTACTTATACTACTTGTAAAATTTACTCATGTTCATCGCTATATTATTTTTATCAAATATAATATATACAAGTGGAAATAAGCTTCATATGCGACATTGGGTAAAAATCAGAACTAAGACAAACATTTATTACAATTTTAAGTTACTAATGATCAACTATCTTAAATCCATAATGCTTTTTCTTAGATAAAACTGTTCGTATTCAAACAATTAAATCTAGCTAATTCTACATAAGAACAAATTTAACTACAAAATTCTTCATAAACATGCAAAAGAAAAATTTGGAATTATATTGCAAAATATTATCTGCCAAACAAATTTTATGATATGGGATATATTGGAAGGTTCGTATTTATACCTGGGAATATATAAAAAAAAAACCAAACATATCACAAATACACAAAAATTGATAATGTTTGTTAGGAGGCAGGTAGATTTAACTGATGATGTGCATCAGGTTTTTGTTGCAATTCATAAATTGTAAAATAGTGCTCATCATGAAATATTTATTTATTTTGAATTATGCTTTTGTACCATTATAAGTTTTATATTCATTAAATTTATCGGAATTATATACTATATGTATAAATAATTAAAAACAGAAAATATTGAATAAAATTAGTAGTTCTAAAGTTAAATAAAAGTCAAATAAATTCTAAAACAAGAATTGTCATTTCTAAGTATTAAAATATATTTAATAACTGTGTGGAGTAGGAATATTTCAAACTGTGGTGAATCTTCCCAGCAGTAGTTGTTTGAAGCTTGAAGGTCCTCAACAATAGGCTGTTGTGGGGCATGTAAAGTGGAGGCATGGGTTTAGAGTACTCATTATCAAACTGCCCCACCCTTTGGACACTTGGTAAGATAGTCGAGGATTTTTCTTGTATGCGAATCTTCTCAAGTACTTAGCGGTGGCGTTTCATTCATTGATAAGATGCCGACTAAATGTTCCAACATATCAAGTACCCAACGCACAACCCTATTGCAGGTTGTAGATATATAGTAATGATCTTTTAATGGTCGATGGCCCCTCAGGAGACCCAGGTGTGGCCCATAGGAGATCGAGTCGGGCGAGTTTATTTCCAGTTTTTTCGAATGGAAAATCATTGGGTTTTTGTGAAACCCACGACTTTGACCCCTGGGATTTAAAGAGCCCCATGGTTGTATATATGAGAACAGTGCAATTCTCCACTCTCATAGTATATTGATATTTAAAAAAATTTAAAATTTTTAAGAGATACAACATTGTAAGCATATAACTATACATGGTGAGCATAAATTATTGATTGCGTTTCAGAATTCCATAAAACAAAGTAATGTACTTACATTGTTTAATGTTTTACTTATAAGCTTATTTCAAGCAGTTTTACGTCACACGTTCGGTAAGTTTTACATGAGCTACATTTTGTCGCACTTAAGATATCGAGTCTGCATTCAACTTCACGTTGAGCTCGGCAAAGTATCTCAGTCGTTATTCTTCCAACAACCTCAGTGATCCGTCGTTTCATTTAACATTGTGGCAAAAATACTGTTTAAGCCACTCTCTTATTTAAACATCAATTGTTTCTACATTACTTTTTGTTTTATGGAACCCTGTAATGTGCTCAACAATATATATGCTCACTATTGAAAATACTTCAAACTGCAATTCGTATTACCATTTTCAATTAATCTTTTTAGATGAACATTGTATGTGTAAATGTTCTTTCAACTTATTATTTTAAGTTCCTAATATATGATAAACATATTTGTTATGTTTTATTAAAAGCGTAAAGAGTAACTAAAAAAGAGCTGTAATTTTTTTATATAGCATATAATTATATAGTTTTGCCCAATAAAAAATTACTTAATATATTTTAAAATTTTTTCTATAAACAACACCTAAACTTTCATATGTATCACGGTCCGCACGGTCAAAGGTACAAAGCAAGGTACAAGGTTAAAATGAAAAAAAAAATAAGATTCTTAAAGTTTATATATATATATATATGTATATATATATATATGTATATATATATATATGTATATATATATATATATATATATATATATATATATATATATATATATATATATATATATATATATATATATATATAGTGAAATTACTCAAACTCGACACCGAAATCTCTGTATTGTAGAGTGATAGTAATTTATATATTCAATGATGGTAAATAGGGATGTGGACTCTGGTGGCGAGTATAATAAATTTGATCAGAATATTTTTGTAAACCTGAAAACTATTAGTCATAACAAACAAGAAATAAACATCACTATAAAACATTTTTTTTTATGAAAAAAAAAAAACTTCCCTTCCAAAACTTATTTCTGACAAAAAACAGTTTGTGTATCTCATTAAACAAGCTCATACCCCTTCAGGTTCTACCACTTGGAAGAAGAATGCTAGTCTATTAGGGACGAGGGTCCTCTAATGGTAAGGGGGCGGTCTCAACTGTCAACACTTAATTAGCTGAGGGGGAAGAGACTAACACACAGCACGTATCCTCACGTCCATGGCCTTTTCGAAACAGAATCGGCTGCACGCATATATACGGGCATAGCCGCCAGGTTAAAGAATCGGCCACACGGATATATACGTTCATGACCGTCAATGGGTTAATAGGAAGATACAACTTTAACTCGTGACACACTTAAAATATCTTCATAAGATTAATTAAAATATATGATAAACAAATGAATATAGTAATTTGAATAGTTGACTTTATTTGCAAAATACAGCCCTTCTTCCTTACTGTGTGAAAGTGTTGATGAAAGATAATTGTGAAATCTATTAACATGGTAGTCATGTTTAAACTAGCAAGCAAGTGGTTTGAGTGCAGGGAGAAAATATTATGCACTTTAAAAGTAAAGACATTTTTAATTGAATTTTCCTGAAGAACATACTGCCCTATATCACTAAAATCTTCTCAATTTTAAAATTCAAGCAAGGAATGTCTATTGAAAGGTCTTTTATGTGAACTACATGGTATTTGTGTATTGAAATTGCATGAATCAGAAGGAAAGGGAGTTGATGAGCATATTTCTGTGATTAAATTAAATTTTGAAAGGATTGGATGTTTTGAATATTTTTGTGTGCAAGAGCTATATAAGGACCGAAGCCCTAACATTAAAAAAATTTAGAAGAGCAATGCCATCAAGAAAGTCTTTTAAGGAAACTGTCCTGTGTTTGCATCTTGAAATCATATAAAAAGGTTAACATTGTAAAAAACATTAACATATACTTCATTAGTATCTAAAAATATACAGCTATTTCTTTAATAAATGAAAGATAAATTTGTATAAGTTATTTAAAGTTAATTTTTTAGACTTCAATTCAGTAATTTACACTGAGATGTGTTACTCATAAATTCCTCATGAAGTAACAAAATTTCTCATACATACCGATATCTGTTACGAAAGAAAACATGAAGAAAATTATTATTGTTTTTCAACTTTCAAATCAATATATTTATATAAGACCATGAATATTGAGGTAAATTGCAGATTTTAAAAATTCCTAAGAAATTATAACACTTCAACTTTTGTGAGATAAAGGTTATTTATGTTTTCTGAATGATTAAAACTCATAATACTCAATAAAGAGAGTAATTTTTATTACTCAATAAATAGAGTAATAAATATTGATAAACTATTTTACAAGATGCATTATCTTATCTTTCTCCCTAGCACGAGGTTACAACAGTCAGGGCAGCAGTTTGAAAGACTCTGTATTATCACATTTAGATTATGATTCGTCAGATAGGAGGAATTCAAAATTTGCAATGTTGAAATTCCCACCAATTATTTGAGAAAAGCAAACTGCAATTTATAGTATAAGGACATTTAATACTCAACTTAAAAAATTTTGTTTCATTGAATTTCAATGCTTGTGTAAGAATCTGTACTCTACATAAGAGAACCATGCCATACTTATGGTTTGGCAGTGTCCCGTTTAAACAGAAATCATCCCAGTTTCACAAGTATGCTTTATGTCCCAGCAGGTTTGTCAGTTTGATAGGGGATGAACGGATTAAAATAAAAACTACTATTGATTATAGATGATTTTTTAGACATTTTGTAAATTATTTTAACCAATTTTAAAATTTAAAGTTTTTTTTTATTTAGAAAATCATTTACCTTAATAAGCTGTCCAAGTGCAAGATTCACATCAACCTGAGCTTTACCAAAGAGTTTCATGTAGCTACCTATATAATTTTAGAAATAAATATTTCAATCTTAATAATGATGTTTTTAACTACAATAAACAGTAGTAATACGAGTAAAATAAATTTTTAACAGTGGAATGATTTCAACATAAAAGATTATTTTTTTGGCTAGTTCAATATGAAAAGAGAAGAAAAGCTTTCATATATGCCATAAACTTTCTCATTTTAATGTTTGGTAATTTTAAAGCACAAATATTACAAATTAAACAAAATACCATGCTAATTTTTTCAATTAATGAATTGGTTATTTTAAAACTTCCTTGAGTCACAATTTCAAAGTAGAATTTTTGGTAGTTATCGATTGATGAAGGGTAGATGCAAAGTTTAGAAAAGTAACAATAAAACTTAGGTAAATACTGTTTATTTGTTTGGTTTGTACAAGAATTCTCATTGAATAAACAATGCTTCATGAAATCAAATTGCACATGCTTTGTTTTCTGGTCATTTTTATTTTTCTGACAGATGTAATATGAGGCATTTAATATACAGTAATGAACCCTATATCCAACAACCCATAACTTAGACTGATCCAAAAACCGGCATGCTCAGGGATTTTTTATTTCAGAATTCGGTGTCAAAGTGAGCGATTGTGTCAATGTGTGACATCACATCAAAGTTAGTTCCGTATGTAAGTCGTTAATAGTAGCTCTACAGAAATAAACCCTTTACAAAACTTTCCGCATTAACTTGGTATCTATTTGATAGACTGACCAAAATCTTGACAAAAGATAATCAGTACCAACTGGTTCCATCAGGAAGGATGATGGCACATATAAGGAAGGTGGCAAAAGTACACTAGCAGAAATGCTTAAAGTACACTTTCCTGACACCACAGTCACAAATTCAAATGGCACACATACCATTCCCAATCTTACCCTATTGCATAGTAGGTAAGAGGACTGGGAACTAGCAAAGAATATAATTATTCTAAATAGAATTGCATGGGTTATTAGCATTAGCTTGTTTAAGACCTTCAAATCACCAGGTGTAGATGACATTATAACCAGCTCTACTCCAAGATGGCAAAGATATTATTATGCCACATCTATGCAGAATTTACAGATCATGTATAGTATACGGCTATATACCACATGCATGGAGAACCTGTAGAGTTATTTTTATACCCAAACCAGGTAAGGCACGCTATAATGAAGCCAAAGCCTTCAGACCTATTAGCCTGACATCTTTCCTCCTTAACTCTGGAAAAATTGATTGACAGGTATATTAGAGACAAGGTTTTAAAAATTGAACCTCTATCGAGATTTCAACATGCATACCAACGTGGAAAATCTACAGAAACTGCCCTATATGACCTTGTTACAGCACTATATGGAGTGGTTAATGGAAAGGAAAAAGCCTCAGTGGCCTATCTAGATATTGAGGTTTTTTTTATAGAGTTCTAATGAATGTAATCATTGATGCCCTTCTCAAAAGAAAAGTTAATCCAAGTATCTGTACTTGGATAAAAAATTTACTTGAAACCAGAATGGCTCAAGCCTTCCTATTAGGAGACACACTCACTGTGGGGGATTGTAAAGGATGTCCACAGGGAAGAGTGCTGTCACCACTATTATGGAATCTAGTGGTTGACGAGCTCTTAAACAGGATCAATTTTTTAGGCCTGCATTGTCTAGGATTTGCTGATGACATAACACTGGTCATAAGAGGTAAATTCCAGAACACTGTAACTGACCTCATGAGCACTGCCCTAAAAAAGATTGAGAGAGAGGTAGAATTGTCGGTTAATCCCAGCAAAACTAACCTAATAATGTTCACTTGGAAAAGAATATGAGATATGCATACAATAAAATTCTTTGGGAACCACTTACATACTCAGATGAGGATAAGTATCTAGGAGTTATCTTCGATAAAACCTTGACATGGAAATCACATATCCAATACTGCACGAGCAAAGGGTTTAATGCCAAAAATGGTGCTCTGGCTCTACACTGGAGTGATTACTCCTATGATATCACATAGGGCCATTGCCTGGGGGAACATAACCCACAATGAAACAGTGAAAAGAGAACTCACTAGTTGATAAAGAATGGCAACCATTGCAATCACAAGTGCAATGAGAGCCACTTCCTCATTGAGTCTAGAAATGTTCTTAGAACTTCTACCACTATATAAACCAAAAGAACTAGAGGCTATTTTGAGTTCATGATGCCTCAAACTCATGGGTTTATGGAAATCATCCTATGAACTGCCTATGTTTAAAAATATTGATTCGCAGGTAAAAGAACATCCTTGTCTAATGATGAGATCTGACTGGAATATTGCTTTAGAGCCAAATACAACACTGTCTTTCCGACAAGAGAGGACTGGAGATACGCCTCCAGTCTAACTAGAGGAGATGAATTTTGGTACACAGATGGTTCAAAAACATCTTATGGCACTGGTTCAGGTGTCTTCTGTCCTAACAGAAAAATAAAGCTATCTTTTTCTCTGGGTAAGATGGCTACTGTATTTCAGGGTGAGGTTCTAGCGATCACAGCCTGTGCCTACAACTGCCTCGATAGGGGGTTGTTAAGAGGGTCATAAAGATTTTCTCTGACAGCCAAGCTACCCTAAAGGCTTTACAGTCACTGCTTTTCATCAAAAGCAGTGTGGGAATGCCAAAATGCACTTGAAGATCTGGTTGAAAGAAATAAGGTGTCTCTTCTCTGGGTCCCTGGTCACTGTGACATTAAGGAGAATGAAATGACAGACCAATTAGCAAAACATAGTTCTGAAATGCCTTTTGTCGGACCAGAGCCTGTTTTGGGTCTGCCTCATAATGCGGTCAGGAAAACTATTAAAGGTTTATTAATAGCTGAGACCTAACAAGCTTGCCTTCAATGTAAAGGTCATAGATAAGCCAAAGAGCTCAATCAACAGTCACCCTGGGCTAGATCGAGGGAACTACTAAAATTGTGCAGAAGAGAAATAAAGGTTGCTGTAGGCCATTTAACTGGACACTGCCCCTTAAATAGACATCTTGAACCTGTTAGGTGTTGTAGATGACCCACTATGTAGAGTTTGTCGGATGACAGAGGAGAGCTCTATGCATGTCTTGCGTGAATGTGACTACTACTCTGCCAACGTTTCGAACATTGGGACACCACTGTATCAATCCCTGGGAACTGTCAAGTGTTCCAATCAGGTCTATACTGAAATTTATTTCAGAAACCAGTCTTTTTTAGATCAGATAGGGGGTTTCAGTACAATAGACAAAAGTCGCGATGCTGGTACTCAGTAGAGTCCCCCCCCCCCCCACACCAGTCATAATTCATATCAATGTCTCTTAATGATCAAATTTCGAGGAAAATAAAGGTGAAATTAGTCGATTTCAGCATGGATTTTCTCCATAAACTGGTTTTGTGATGTCACGAGTCCTTCCTGTTGATGATTCCTCCGAGAGTAGTGATGATGAATCCAAAGAAAAAATATTGTTTTAAGACTAACAAAGGAGCTTTTATGCTGCATAGAGCAAAATTCATTTTTTTTTTGCATCATGCCAGTTTACAAAATTCAAGAGATTCTTTTGAAAGAAAAACCAACACTTAGATCAGTAAAATTAAGTGAAATATTAAAAAACTTTCCCAACGATATATGAATAATCTTTTTTCTTTATAGTAGATAGCCCTTTATAGTAAATATAGAAAAATAAATATTTATATTTTTTCTCAATTGCCTTTTTTATTTTCAGCAATGTGAATGTTTTAACTACCGCAGAGAAAGCAGGCACTGTTTACATTTCCCTTAGATTGGGGGAATAGGGAATGCTTATAATTACTCATCTTTCATGAACGGGAAGTGCTGGTAGGAAGAGGGAAACAGGTTTTTTCATTACACTAAAATAGCAGTGTTATTATTGGTGTTTTTTCTGAAATGGACTCAAAATCTGGAAAATTCTGTAAACCGGGATGATGTTTGCTGTGAGCTTGGTGAATAACGTGTTTGTCACTGTAACACACTTGTTAGTATGTAGTAGAAAAAGTAAAATGCTGTAAACATGTTCTCATCTGAAGGTATTTATTTGAAGAACTACATTTTTGCTGTTTAAAGATTATAACATAATCTCTATAAAGAATACTTTACTTTGATTACTCATACCTAACTAATAATGATCATGTTTTGGAGATATGAGAATACAGAGAAAAGGTACTGATTGGACTAACATTTTTAAAACTGAGTAATGCTTTCAAATAAATATAATTTCAAAGAATAAGAAAGTCAAAAAGCATATTTTAAAGTCTTTTAGTACATTTTGGTATTTCTGTTTTTACATCTATAAAAGGTAAATGTTGTTGTATTTGCCAAAATTTTTATAAATGGTATGCACAAGTTAATAATTTTTTTACTAAACAAAGAAATTATGCCTCCAAACCTTCTAAATGAACCTTTAGACAAGAAATCATATAACTGGTTAGGCTTACATCTATCCACTTCTTGGTAACCTATATTCAAGTTTGAAAATAAATTTAATACTTGATAAAAAAAATTGTTGTTTTGAAATTCAATCTAAATTTATTTCACATTTTAGCATTTTATTTAAAACTTATATAGTAAGTTATTTAAAAAAAATTCATTCTCTAAACATGTTTCATTCAAATAAATGCCTTGAATATCAAAAGGTAATCAAGCATAATTTCTTTGATGGTGTCCAGTAAATTAGCATTGAGACCTACAAATTGGTGAAGGGTTAAAAAAAAAACTGAAACATGTACACAAGTGCATCAATATAAAAAAAAGTTTAAAAGTAAGTTCTAAACTTACGGTTTTGTGCGGTTTCTTGTTAATATTTCACGTCAAACTTTTCCCGGTGTCTTACCGAAGTTTTTATGGCGTATCAATAAATTGGATCAGATCACTTCACTCACTTTGTAAGTTTGTGACTTGATTTAAATTTGATCCAAGTAGTAACTTTAGATAATGAAACTGGTATGGTAGAGTGATCTAATATTTTATGCTAATTTTGTTGCCCAGTTATGTGACCGTTTTTCAAGTAAATATATACTGTATTGATCGAGCACTAATTGCTTCTTCTTTTAGCTCTTGGCTCATAGCCTGTAGTGGCTTGATTTCATGTGCAGGTCACACAGGTGTGATAGAATGATTATTTAATTTCGAGTCTTTTTCTTTCATGTAAATACATTTTTAATACTTCTTTTAAGTACCGTCAATAAGTCCTTATTCTTGAGAGTTGTTCCACCTTGAGTTTAAGCTTGGTTGGGTGAGGACATTTAAGCTCTCAACTAACCACAACACTCATCAAGAGGAAATCTTTATATGTTCAACTGCACTGTTTTTCTAGTTGCTGATTAGCTCAATTAAATTCAAAAGAATTTGCTCACTTTGTTGGGCAACATTTTTTTTAAGATGATATATTTTTTAGAAAACAAAATGAAATTCAAGCACTTTAAACATATTTTTACAGAATTCAAGGTTTTCAAGCACTTGAAAATTAAAGATTTTTTCAAGCACTTTAAAGGTTTTATAAAAACGTACGAACCATGAGCAATTAAAAATAGTAGCAAGCTAAAAGTATTTCATTTTTTGGAAGACTAATAAGGCATAGACACAACAAGTAAATATTATGGCATTTGTGTTTATGATAACAGAGCCATAGTTAATACCTATCTGTTTCAATATCAAATAAAATTCATACTTGTGTACGGACAGCTTGAAGACATGTTTTGGACTCTATTAGATAGTTGCAACTCAACAACACCGGTTTCTAAGCGAACTGCACTGCTTGTTGGTGTAGTAGCTGTTATCTGAATACCCTAAATGGAATAATTTAAAAAGTCAAAATAAATTTAGACTAAAACTTTCATTCAAATAAAAATGAAGACTACACTGAGTTTTCAATTTACTAAGATTATGCAAAAAAATTTATTAATATCAATGAGATCTTAAAATTATACATATAAGATACACAAATATCTATACCTTTATCATATTATTAAAATTATAAAATCTCCCTTTTCAATGAAACTCAACAAGTAGCTTGCTAACCTAACAGAAACTACATACTAGCTAACTTTAACTTCAATGCAGTTTTTAAATAGGGAATCAAACATTATGAAATGTTATACAAATCTCATACAAACATTTCATTATTATCACTTCAATTTTAAAGTTATGAAGGCCTTATCCACTACAAAACAATGTATATAGACAAATTTCTTAAATCTATAAATTATTGTGAAAATGTTTAAAAACAAACCTTTAAACGCAAAAGAAGAGAGAAAAGTAATCTTCTAGGTCTCATAAGAGTTGGTTTATCTTGTTCACCCCAAAGAGGAACTGGTTTATCTGCACCTGACATTTTCTGAACAACTTCATTTACTTCCTAAACAAACAAAAGAAGTTAGATAAAAATATAATAATGTGAAATAATATATAAATAACAGACAAATTACATAATAATGGAAAATGCAATGTTAAAAAAAATCAAAAAAATCATACACATATTTTCTACACTAGTCTTTCTCAATTAATGTTATATCAATTTGGAGAGACTAGTTCCAAAACCAGTTTAATCTGCATTTTATTTGCAAAATAGTTTATATAGTTTACAAGTACTTAATGCCTTATATCACCAAGCAAAATGGTAATAACTTAAAGCTTCTCAATTTAGTCTAATACATTAAAAGTCATGGCCTAAACAAGGATAAAGGGCTACTGTAAAAAGATTTTGGTTAGTTCTATGAAACTGGAATGAGCCAGTTTTGGAGCTACAGTAATTGAAAAAGCAACTGAAAAACATTTACACAACTACAAATTTCACTTTTATACAAAAAAGACATTTCCAAGTATATATCGTGTAGGAGAGCTACCCATTGAATTCTTTAAATTGAACTATCTTGTTCCAGTCAAGGGAAGCCATTAGATTGACAGCCCCAACGAAATTTGTGCCATTATCACTATAAGTTTTTCATGGTCTTTCTCGTCTTGCTATAAACCTTCTTAGTCCGAGTAAGAATCTATCAGTGGAAAGGCTCTGAATCAATTCAAAATGGATTGCTCGATACAAGGTGCAGGTAAACAGCAATATCCAGGTTTTATCATCCTTCATCAAGTGAAGAGGCCCTACCAAATCCACCCTTGTCACTTAAAAAACCAACGCATCACAAACCCTTTCTTCAGGAAGGGGAACAGGAACGGTTTCTAATTTCAAGGAAGTATATCCCTTACATTGAATGCACCGTTTCAAGCTCCTTTGAACAGTCTTCCATCCTCTAAGAATCCAATTTTTTTCCCGAAGATTGGACAAAACAACTTGGGTTCCATTGTGGCAAGAGAACAGATGCTTTTCGTAAATTAACTGTTCCACTAGTGGATGATCAGAAGGTAAAACTATGGAACATTTTAAATTTTCTTCATCTTTCCTTCTGAAAATCTTTGTCTTTACTCTTATCAGACCTTCGGAATCATGGAAAGCGTTGAGACTTTTCAATTTGTTCTTGTTAACAGTGTCACTACAACTCTCCTGCTGTACCATTTTCAACAATTTCTGCTCGCCCAAGCGTATTTCATCTACTGATAGCTCTCCTCTTCTTCTACTACTGGGATTTCTACAACTTGTACCAAATCGAAGGATCCAAGCTACCAATCACACTATTGTTGAGTATTTTCCAAACCGCTTCAAATACCAAGCTGTCTCATGAGTGGAAAGATTTATTGCAAACGAAGGTCTTTCTCTCTCTCTCTTGATACCTCATCTTCCTCAGTTTGTTCTTCTAAGTCAGGCCATTCTTCTTTTTGACCTTTTAAGCCACTGTGGTCCCTCCCACGATTTAGACTCCTTAAGGGTTTGAACAGAGCATCCTCTTGATGGGAGATCGACTGGGTTAATGTGCCCAGGTAAGTGTTTCTACATTTCTCTTGAAGAGAGTTGAATGATTTTCTTGACCCTGTTGTTCATAAATGTCCCCCAGTTTTCATTGTTCTTGATCCAATAGAGAACGTTTGTGGAATCTGTCCAAAAGAATCTAAGGACATCTTCTAATCCCATCGATCTTTACATTGATTGTGCTAGTCAAGCACCGATACAGCAGGCCAACAACTCTAAACAACGGATGGTAGTGCTCCATAATGGAACAACTCTTGACTTGGCTTGTAGTAGCTGTACCTTCACATCTTCTTTTCCTTCAGTTCTCAAACAAATTATGCAAGCGTGGCTTGATGCACTGGCATCGCAAAAGGTATGCAAGCTGAAAGATTCTCTGCATCCCAAGAGAATTACACATCGTGATATTCTTATGTCCTTTAATATATTCAAGTCGGACAACAATCTGATAAATTTCTTCTCTGCCTCTTCAGGGAGTCGTTCATACCACCCAAATTTTTTCCTCCAGGTTTCTTGTAATAACAATTTAGGAACAATAGTCACTGGGCAGGTAAACCCAATGGGATCAAAAACCTTTTGAAGGGAAAATAAAACATTTCTTCTCTAGAAAGCTTCACAACTACTATTAAACTGATCTGGATCACAGAAAAGTACGTCCTCATTTCATTTCCACAGAAGACCAACAACGTTAGATGGCTCCAAATCAGTTTCATTTAAAGTACTTTCCCAGCCTCTTGGTTCAAATTTTCCAAGTTTCATCAACTCTGTCGCTCCAGTCACGAAACGGGTAAGTTCTTCATCAGTATCAACTGACGTGACACAATTGTCCACGTAGAAACTTTACAATTCAGTAAAAAAAACCAACAACTTCTGTATCTGTACGTCTTCATCTTCCTCTCTTCATAATCACATCACCAGAAAAATCTAAAAAAATTCCTGTATTCTGGATTTATCGATATCTGTAAGAAGGCTTTCTTAATGGCTGAAATTATTCCTGTTGTTGCGTGGATGGGTTTGAAAGACTTGAAGCCAAAGCAGATAAAAACTTGAAGAAATTTATTCCGATGTAACTCTTCACAGATTCCTTTACAACTTCAGAGCTTCCCATTCTAATAGATTCAATACAGCTCTTTACACAACAATGGAGCTCAAACAGCAGTTAAAAACTAGATACACAACTGCTAAGATCGAGATTCACTTTCGCAATACAGCTCTCTGAATGCTTGTTGAGAGACAACTAACTAGATAACTCAACTAAGTCTTGGCCGGCCCTATATAGGAAAGTTTCTTTCGCGAATCTTCCAGAGAAAGAAATTTGGAGAACTTTCCAGATCGTAGTCGAAAAGCGTTATACAGGTATATGGGGATCGAAAATGTCGCCAAATGGTCGCCAAGTTTGGCAACCAAAATTAATCACCAACTAGGCGAGATTGCCATTAACCATAATGTTAAATGGCATGCTCCTTGTAAAACTCCTTTTCCAGCATGATCGCTGTAGAACTCGTTTTCAAGCATTAAGAGACGCATTGCAGGAAAGTGAAGACAAACTCTTGCACTGCCTTATGCAAAATGTACATAAATTTTCCTTTTTACATAATTAATACTACGAAATATTTACAAATAGACAGAAATTCGTAACATTGCCCCCTCCCAAGGACTGAACGTCCCGGGCAGTACCATCCCCGGAAAGGAAGGCTTAAATTCAAAGCAATAGCAAACACTCTGCGTTCATTACTAAACTATAAAACTTACTAATTTATATACAGAAAGATAGAAACATTACTGAATAAATAAATAAACAATAAACTTAAAAATTTATATACACATGTGATCATGGTCTTAATAACTATATACACTTTATACATTAGGGGGATTACAAACTATGGCCATAATAAGGGGCTAAACTGTCGTAATGACCGACTCTAAGTTTAGAATTAGATGACTTACGTATTCAGACCACGACATCATTCATCCGGTTGAGGACTTCGTAAGGACCATCCCAGTGAGACTGAAGTTAGGGAGAAAGTCCTTTTTGTCGTTTCGGATTCCAGAACCAAACCTTGTCACCTTCGCGTCGTATCTGGTCTTCATCTTATCCGTCGCCAAGTGGATTCGTTCGCGGGCAAAATTGTGCACAACTTCAAATCGTGCCTGAAGATCCTCGACGTACTCCTCTGGTGATGAAGGTGCATCTGGAGGGCGGCCAAACAGATCGCAAGGCAGACGAAGGTTACGACCGAAGAAAATCTGGGATGGGGAATAGCCAGTAGTCTCGTGGACAGCGCTGCGATAGGCCAGAAGAAACAAAGGTAATTTCTGATCCCAGTCCTGTTGGTTTCTGGAAACCATCAGTGAGAGATTATTGAGGATGGATCTGTTAAACCTCTCCATCATGCCATCCGACTGTGGGTGTAAAGGTGTCGTCTGTGTTTTGTCAATGCCAAGTAGATCACAAAGTTCTTTCATTACAGCAGAGGTAAAATTCCTTCCTTGATCAGAATGTAACTGAAGAGGCACTCCCAATCTGGAAATTCAGCTCTGAACCAGCATCTCTGCAACGGTGGTAGCCTCTTGATCAGGGATAGGATACGCTTCGGGCTACTTCGTAAAATAATCCATGACAACAAGGAGGTATCTGTTGCCGCCAGCAGATCGTGGCAGTGGTCCCAATATGTCAAACACAATCCGTTCAAAAGGCACTCATATGTTGTAACGTTGCAGTTTTCCTCGACTGCGTTTCTTCGGTCCTTTCCGGGCTGCACAGGCATCACATGATCGGCCCCACTTCTCCACGTCAGTCCTCGCTTTACTCCCGTAGAACCGCTATCGAACTCTTTGCAACGTCTTCATTACTCCAAAGTGGCCTCCAGATGGACTGCTATGTAGTTCTTTAAGATCGTCTGTTACTCGGGATCTTGGAAGCAATAGCTGCCATCGGGATGTCTTTCCATCATCAGATTCGAACTTCCAGTACAACACACCGTTTCGAATATGGAGATAGTCCCAGAGGGCCCAATATTGCTTTGTCGTAGGACTATAGATGGAAATGTCCTGCCAAGTAGGTGTCGCATTCGAAGACTCCTTTAAATCGATTACTGGCTTGATGTCAGGATCTCTCAATTGGTCTTTTCCGACTTCTCCGTCACTCCACAGGTCTGGATCCGATGATGTTGAAGATGAAACTTGGCGTATTACCGGATTGAGCAATCTGTAACTCGCTTCAACAATGGAACAGTATCGGCAGCTCATTGGACAGGGTCTCCTAGACAGGGCGTCTGCGTTTCCACGTGATGATCCTTTCCGATGACGGATATCGATGTCATACTCATGGAGTCTCTCTATCCATCTGGCTATCTGACCTTCGGGATTCTTGAAATTTAGAAGCCAGGTCAACGATGCATGATCCGTATGGAGCAGGAATTTCCTACCGTAGAGGTAATGATGGAAATGTTCTACGGCTTTAATTATGGCGAGCAACTCTTTCCTGGTGACACAGTAATTCCTCTCCGGTTTAGATAGGCACTTACTCCAATATGCTACGACTCGTTCTTGGCCGTCTATTTCTTGGGACAAAACAGCACCCACACTCTCGTTGCTTGCATCAGTGTCAAGAATGAATATTTTATTGGGCTGAGGATACGTCAGGATAGGTGCAGATGTTAAAGCCTCCTTCAGTTGATCAAATGCATCCTCACAGTCTTACGACCACAAGAATTTCTGCCTGTTCTCTGTCAGTCTGTGAAGGGGTCTTGCGATGTAAGAAAAGTCCTTCACGGATCGTCTATAGTAGGTGCAAAGCCCCAGGAAACTCCTCAACTGGTGTACATCTTTGGGGCATCTCCACTCTTTAACTGCCGACACTTTTTCTGGATCTGTGCATACACCCTTGGCAAAGATGACATGTCCGAGGTAGGTCACTTCATGTCAGAATAACTTACATTTGGCCGGACTTAACTTCAGGTTGGCGTCTTTTAATTTCCGCAGCACCTTCCTAAAATTTTCTAGATGTTCCTCGAAACTTCGCCCTACGATAATGATGTCATCGAGGTAAACCAGACAGGCTTCGTAGGAAAGACTTCTTAGCACTGTTTCCATGAGGTGTTCAAATGTTGCTGGAGCATTGCATAATCCAAATGGCATCACCTTGAACTGCCAAAGTCCTTTTCCTGTTGTGAATGCTGTCTTCTCTCCGTCATTAGGGTGTATTTCAACTTGCCAATATCCACTCTTTAAGTCTAGTGTCGAAAACCACTTGTTTTCAGAAAGAATGCCTAGAGTGTCATCAATTATAGGAAGAGGTAGCTGTCCTTTTTCGTGACATCATTCAACCTCCGATAATCGACGCAAATTCTAGTTAAACCATCCTTCTTCAGGACCAGAACGATGGGAGAGGCCCAAGGGCTGGTTCAAGATTCAACCCCGTCGCTATCTTGCATTTCCTTTAAGAGACTTCCTACCTCTTCCTGTTTAGCAAACGGTAGTCATCTTGGGTGTCGCTTGATAGGTGGGTGGTCTCCTGTATCAATTCTATGCTGCGTCAAACTTGTTCGTCCAACATCCAAGGATGTGAGGGAAAAGACATCTTGGAATTCTTGGATGACCAGTTGTGCAGCACTTCTTTCTCTGTTGTTTAATGGTGAATTCTGCAGTAGCTCTGATGTTAAGTTCTCTGAAGACACAGTGAGTGTAGGATCGCTAATTCGATTTATGCAAGTTACTGGAGTACATATGGCTAACACGTCACCTTTCTTTATGATTTTCGCTTTATCACTCACATTGGCGACCCTCACAGGTATGGCAGTCCTTGAAAGGTCAACGAGAGTTGAGGCTACCAGTACTCCTTTGGGGCTGTTGTTATTTTCAGGGTACTCCATTATGCCATATCGGAAACTTTTATATTCAGCTACGTATCCAGGAAGTAATAGTTCTGTTCTTGCGGGTAATGTGATATCCTTTTGAGCTATTATTTGATGGAAGGATTTAACTTCATTATCTTTGATTCCAAATAAGGCTATGTCTTCAGAAATTGAATGCAGTTAATTGTTTTTAAAGTCCAAGGAAAAATTATATTTCCTTAAAAAGTCCAATCCGAGTATACAAGTGTCCATAATGTCTGCCACATATGCCGTGTGATGATAAGTAACACTCCCGAACGTGATGCTGATGTCCAGTTTTCCATGGATGTGGATTTTATCACAGGATACAGTTTGGAGGGTAACACAGGGCGGTGTCCAGATGAGTCTTCCATCCAGTTGTTGAGCCAAATCTTTCCGGATGATGGTCATATTGGCTCCAGTATCGATGATCAAATTGCAGGGAACTCCATTTACGTGTCCTATGATGAAGATTCCAGTACTGCCACCACTCATTGCAGAAATTTGTAGAGCTCTAAAATGGGGCTTCTCAACAACTGGCAACCTCCGCCCCGCGAGATGGCTTCCCTCCTCCCTTCTGGGAGCGGTCTTAGCTCCAGTGTCTTGGCGGGTTTGGCAGTTTCTCCGAATGTGGCCCTCGCCTCCACAATTCCAGCACTTCAGGCTCTGCTTCTTTTCCGGAATATTTAGTCTCAAGTTGCTGATTTGTCTTTCCAATTCATCAAAACGAGCAGCAATTAGGTGTTCTGGCTCCTGTATAGTAGCAGCCCTGATAGGATGGCGTTCTCTACGGGTTGCTTGCTGGGCTGCCTTGTACTTCATGGCATACACTAAAGCACTTTTTAAATCCTTGACGTCCGCCATTCGTAGGGCCTTCTGTATCTCTATATCCCTGATGCCATCGACGAAACATTGTAGAGACAGGATTTCTCTCGTTTCAGCAGGGCAGTCTGAAAAGGAGAGATGGGAGAGCCTCTCAACATCCGTGGCGAGCTCCTGGAGTGTTTCAGTAGCCTTCTGTTGGCGAGATTTCAACTGCAGCCTGCTGTAGTCTTTCACACATTTTTCGCCACACCGCAGTTCTAATGCACTTGAGAGTGCGTTGAAGTCCAAGCGTAGCTCTTCGGAAAGCGTTTGTAATATATCTGCAGATTGCAGCCTGCTGTAGTCTTTCACACATTTTTCGCCACACCGCAGTTCTAATGCACTTGAGAGTGCGTTGAAGTCCAAGCGTAGCTCTTCGGAAAGCGTTTGTAATATATCTGCAGCTTCAGCTCGCAGAGATGCAGAAAAAAGGCAGGCTTTTGTCACAGAGTCCCATCAGTTGGTGTTGACGACAATTGCGAATTGGGTCTTATACACTTGCCACGAAGATTTTCCATCGTATGTCGTAAGCTTAATTGAAGGTCGGGAGGTAACTGATACACATTTCAAATCTTCCGAAAGAGTTTTGCTCGACAGTCTCTTCTCTAACATTTGGTCTATCTTCCCCCCCCCCCCCCCCTTCTATCTCAACCAAATTTTTTTCTAGATCCTTCTTTTCCGGAATCTCTATCTTTTCCCCCAAATCATTAAACTTGAATTCGAATTTCCCTTCTAAACTATTACACTTCTTTTCGACATTCACGAATTTTCCAGCAAACTTGTCTTCTATTTGTTTCACGCTTTCTTCCATTGTTGCTATAAGATGACCCTTTAATTCCTCCTGTCCGGCAGAGATCGCAGCAATATTCTTCAGCATTTCCTCTTGGCCAGAGAAAATCTCTTTCTTCATCTCTTCTTGGCTCGCTTTCATTTCTTCTTGGCTCGCTTTTATTTCTTCTCGCCCTTCGGATATTTACTTCTTCATTTCTTGCATCAGGAATGAAAGTGCAAACTAATCAAAAAGGCTGAACTCTGAATTCAAAATTATCGCACTATCGGCGCGCGAGCCTATACGAAAATTAAGTTATATTAGTTGCAAGCTAGTATAAAATGCACACATGGGAAAAAATACATCAATAATATAATTTTGTTAATTTCAGATCAATGGCCACATTTCGCATTTAATCATATTAAATATAAGATACATCTGTTGACTAATGAATTACACAAATATCACCATTACCATGGAAGATGTAAGAATTCTTTAAAGCTTCCTTTTCTTTCTTTCTTTAATTTCTTTTACCATCTTCTCTAATTTCCGCTTTCGAGCTAGTCTCAATTTCTTTTCAACAGCTTTCACAGAATCTATGGCTTTTTGCTTTGATACTACCTTACTCACAAAATTGTTTAGTTTTTCTCTTTTAGCATCGCTTTTACTTTTTTTTAAAATCCAATTCCTTTTTATAAACATTGTATGAATACCTTAAATTAGTACACAATTTCTTTTGTACTGGAGCATGTAAATGGTCATCTCGTTTGAAATACTCTACAGCAGATTTCTCATTTTTTCTAGGTTTATATTTTACAGTTTGGATTGCATATAAAGTTTGTACAGTACCCAAAAAAAAAATCAGAACGATGGCTATATCTTTTGTTCTAATTGTTGAAATAACAAACAATAGGTACCGTTGTAAATCGTGGAAGGTTTTTAATAATTGTATGTATTTTTTTTTATCATGAGGGGTCATCTATATATTAAAACAGAACCAAACTTTAAAAAGTTCAATAGCAACCTCATAATATTATTCCATATTTGGATTCAGCATTAAAAAAGAATGCGAAATCCAAAAATTCATAATTTTCTAATGAATGGTTTGTAATTTAAATGATAAAATGAAAATGATAAATTAAGGTTAAATAAAAAAAGTTGTTTTTTTGGCCATAATTACTTAAATAATTGATATATTTCAGTAACTTTTTTTTCAAAAGATAGTTTGTAAATGGCCAAACATAAATAGCAATCAACTTTTGCATCAATTTCTTTTTTAATAATTAATTATTAATTAATAAAACAATTTCAAATTTTTTTTTAATAGAAACATATATTTTTTTTGCTTTCATTAGATTCACCATGGTCTGAAACCCCACCACAATTTTTTTCTTTTCATTTTGACTTTTAGTTCGATTTTTTAGCGAAAATGTAAAAAACGCTCACTTTAAGGGACCGTATAGTAGACGACTTTTGAAAACTATCAAAGATTAATTCAAGGTAAACTAGAGGTGTGGAAAATCGCACAACGTTCAATTATCGTAAAATAGGGTGAATAGGAACAGCGGGGTGAATCGGAACAGAATTTCTTGAGATTACAAATATAAACAAAGCGGCTTTATTTTTTGTATGTATATTCTCAATCTGTCTAACGTGTCTAACTGGAATCATGGAACATATGTTTTGTGTGGTTTTCAACAGTGTCCTTTTTTTAAAAAAAATTTATTTCCTTAAATTACATTTATTTAAAATCACATTTTTTAAGCAATTACAATAAGTTATCCTTTAAAAATTTTACTGAATCAGGTGATTTTTTCATTTTGTAAATAATTTCAACGATCAAGTTATATTTGTGTTTACAGTGAAATGTTTCTGTAAATAATCACACTTTGCTGAATACTGTTTACTAATGCCTACATTTTATATTTATTAATTTTCTAATTATCAGTAGTATACGTTATACTTCTGCAATTACAGTTTTCGATATTTTATTTATTTCGTGTGAAGAATGCACAGCTTTAATGTTGTAAATAAATTATGTTACTTTTGCGTTTACTTGCTATTTTTGTATTAATCTTAAGCATGTCACTATAAATCCAAGTAGTTTTTATGCAAGTTTAGAATATTTGTATTTTATAACGTTGTGAAACGCCTCACTGACCGTTCGATTTCTCCCGCTGTGAAGTAGAACCTTAAAAATACCTTTCGTTTTATGGAAATTCTCCCTGAAGATCGGTCAAAAAATGGTTGAAACATTTTCGCTCATAAGTGACGTGTTTTTTAACATAATGCATTGAAATTGGGTATATAGAGTAAATGATGTATTCTGAATCGAATAAAATGATAAAAAATAAGGGTTCGTATTGAAATTTTCGAAGATAGCGTTACTTTTACTTAGTAAACAGTCCCTCAAGAAAAAGAAATTGCATCAAATATATAGAAAATCAAATGCAAAATATTTTGGTGTAAACCGTAAGATTCTATGATAATTAGAACCGAAGATACAGCCATCTTTTCTGGTTTTTTTGGGGGGGTACTGTACATTCATTCGCCCACATTCATCATCCATTATGCCACTCATGGAACTGAATTTTCACATAACGAAAGGTACGACTGAAATACGCAGTGTTATTGAGATGAAGTTATTGAACAAGATGATGAACTTTATCTTGGAATCATTGGTGGCAATCAGGTATATTAGATGGCTTGAATAGATGTAATTTCTATTCTCTGTAGTGGGTTCTTCAAAATCTGCAGTAATTTCATAACTGGTCTTTTTTGTCCTTGCTTCCATTCTTTTTGCAAATGCACTCCTGAATTTGTCTTGACCTGCGATTGTTTTAGGAATTTGGTGTTCTCCTCTAGCAATATATAGGGGCAAATCCTCTGCAGTTTCAAACATTGATGTGCAATTTTCTTCTGGGCAAAACATCAGTCATAAATTTTCGGCTAAGTGATATTATCTTCGTCTTTAGGGTTTAGTCTGACTTGTGCCTGGAACTGATTGCATGGTGAATTGGCAGTTGAAATCCAAATTACTGTCCCCCAGCAAATGGAGAATATCATAAAAGAGATAAAGTTAATTGCTGATAAGGACTGCGGATATGAAATTCGACCCCATTTTTTTTATGCTGTCCTGTACGATAAATGGATTTACATTGGTAAACTACTAGAAGATTGTGGGGATGACGTGTTTCAAATGAGATTTCCTCATCAGAGAGGAGCTGATGAGTTTAAGTGGCCATTGCGTGATCCGAAGCTTAGTTTTCTTTGGTCCTTTGCAACTCTCTGGAGCCGATCCAGACAAAGTTCCTATCTTAAGAGACATACTACAAGCAATTGTTATAAACATGAGGAAGAGTGAAGTAAAAACCGATTAATTTTTGAAAACAGTAATGCATTAATATGTAAGGATGGGGTGCATCTAATAAAAAAAAAATCATTTATTTTTTTCTCTTCAACTTGCCTCAATAAAGTTTAATTTCTCATTAAGTATAATAAAAGAGTGTTTAAATGGTCTCAGTGTTGTGTCAATATGTTATTCCCGCAGCAAGATATACGAGCTCAAATTCGGGTCAAATTCGGAGATTTTTCGATTTGGGCAACAAATAACTTCCAACGAGTTCCAACTTGCCTCAATGTTTTATGTATTAATAAATAGGACTAATATAGCTCCATCCAATGACACCTGGTTTGTAGTGGCAAATCAAAAGCGCAAGATATAATTCAGGCTTGAAAATAGTAAAAAACATGAAAACCTGTACATTTCATGACCAATGGCAATTTACTTGCCATGAACTTTTTATATGTTTCATAAAGATCTATTCTAGTTTATTCCATAACAGAAGAAAAGCAGGTGGCAAGTTGCTTGTGAAGTTTTATACTAATAAAAATAGTTTTCATGTGTAACAAAAACACCAATTTTTTCATTTTTAAAGGTGATCTTTAACAGGTCATAGAATTTGAACGGTACAACTACGGAACAAATAATTTCAGATTTGATCATCTAATAAGGGTAGTAGCAACTGGTAAATTTTTTGGGGAAAATCGGAGAGGGTGTGAATCACCCCCTAATGTTAAGTGGCTCAATCTCTCAGAATCTTGCTCTTAATTGAGATAGTGCTTTTTTATCTGAAGCCATTGTTTTACTCAATTCTATTAAAACAGGTGCAATAGTAAATGGCAAATTATTTTCTGCCAGAACTTCCAGCAGCATCCCTTCCAAGTTTGAAACTCTGTCACATAGAGGTACATTAGTAGGAGTTGCAACAACATCTTGACGACGAGAGCTTTTTCCGAAGAAAGGCTCTGGCAATGAAAAATTTTGTCTTTTTATTAACTCCTTTTTGGCTTGTTTATTAGTTTTAATATGATTAGTAAGTGCAGCAATACCTTTCTTTCCATATTCAATTACGTCATTACATAGCGTGCACTTCGCTCTGCCTCTAAGATCGAGTTTTTCAATGCAGCTTCCGACAGTAACTTCAAATTCTTCATCTTTGAATTTCACCAGTAAAATTTTGCTCAAGCAGGCAAACTTAAATTTGTTTTTTTTTCGTCTTTATCTATTAACCACGTTTTGTGCTCAACATTAATTGTTAAAACACTCATTATTCAAGGAAAGATACTCTTAATCGCAATCGCTATTAGGCTTTGCATCACACACACACGAACAACAGAATATAAACAAACCCGCATGTTCGGTGAAAATCCAGAAATGCGGCTAGAAGTTTAGTTGTTTTTTATCTACTAGCATTTATTCACGGCGATTCCAAGCAAACCAAAGTGCATTCGTAATATCGTTACTTTAAAATCTTGCTCAGGAATCAGTGGCGCATGCGCACTATGACGTATACAGTGAAATCTCGTTCAAACTGGATTCCCGTGTGGGGAAAAGCTTTGGTGGATTGCCCGCCTTTGGATGACGACTTGATCCGCGATTCTTTTATTGGGCTGTGTAATATGAGTAGCTCGGCCTTCTTCACTGAATCACTTGGAACGACTTTGGGAGAAAGGAAAAATCTACCCCCCCTGCATATATCTCGGTTATGATTTCTCAACGGTTCTGCATCGATATCAGAAAGAGCCTAAATGAACTTAAAAAAAGCGGATTTCAGCCGAAAGGCGGAAAACTTTCTTGCTTGTTGCATGAAAGTAAAAAGCTGTTTAAATTTTTCATCTTGCTCAGCCATTGCTCTGGTTATCTGCATTCAAATCCCACTTCTGACACCAGTTGTTGCGTGGATGGGTTCGAAAGACTTGAAGCCAAAGCAGATAAAAACCTAAAGAAATTTATTCCGATGTAATTCTTCGCAGATTCCTGTTCTAATACATTCAATACAGCTCTTTACACAACAATGGAGCTCAAACAGCAGTTAAAAACTAGATACACAACTGCTAAGATCGAGATTCACTTTCGCAATACAGCTCTCTGAATGCTTGTTGAGAGACAACTAACTAGATAACTCAACTAAGTCTTGGCCGGCCCTATATAGGAAAGTTTCTTTCGCGAATCTTCCAGAGAAAGAAATTTGGAGAACTTTCCAGATCGTAGTCGAAAAGCGTTATACAGGTATATGGGGATCGAAAATGTCGCCAAATGGTCGCCAAGTTTGGCAACCAAAATTAATCACCAACTAGGCGAGATTGCCATTAACCATAATGTTAAATGGCATGCTCCTTGTAAAACTCCTTTTCCAGCATGATCGCTGTAGAACTCGTTTTCAAGCATTAAGAGACGCATTGCAGGAAAGTGAAGACAAACTCTTGCACTGCCTTATGCAAAATGTACATAAATTTTCCTTTTTACATAATTAATACTACGAAATATTTACAAATAGACAGAAATTCGTAACATTGCCCCCTCCCAAGGACTGAACGTCCCGGGCAGTACCATCCCCGGAAAGGAAGGCTTAAATTCAAAGCAATAGCAAACACTCTGCGTTCATTACTAAACTATAAAACTTACTAATTTATATACAGAAAGATAGAAACATTACTGAATAAATAAATAAACAATAAACTTAAAAATTTATATACACATGTGATCATGGTCTTAATAACTATATACACTTTATACATTAGGGGGATTACAAACTATGGCCATAATAAGGGGCTAAACTGTCGTAATGACCGACTCTAAGTTTAGAATTAGATGACTTACGTATTCAGACCACGACATCATTCATCCGGTTGAGGACTTCGTAAGGACCATCCCAGTGAGACTGAAGTTAGGGAGAAAGTCCTTTTTGTCGTTTCGGATTCCAGAACCAAACCTTGTCACCTTCGCGTCGTATCTGGTCTTCATCTTATCCGTCGCCAAGTGGATTCGTTCGCGGGCAAAATTGTGCACAACTTCAAATCGTGCCTGAAGATCCTCGACGTACTCCTCTGGTGATGAAGGTGCATCTGGAGGGCGGCCAAACAGATCGCAAGGCAGACGAAGGTTACGACCGAAGAAAATCTGGGATGGGGAATAGCCAGTAGTCTCGTGGACAGCGCTGCGATAGGCCAGAAGAAACAAAGGTAATTTCTGATCCCAGTCCTGTTGGTTTCTGGAAACCATCAGTGAGAGATTATTGAGGATGGATCTGTTAAACCTCTCCATCATGCCATCCGACTGTGGGTGTAAAGGTGTCGTCTGTGTTTTGTCAATGCCAAGTAGATCACAAAGTTCTTTCATTACAGCAGAGGTAAAATTCCTTCCTTGATCAGAATGTAACTGAAGAGGCACTCCCAATCTGGAAATTCAGCTCTGAACCAGCATCTCTGCAACGGTGGTAGCCTCTTGATCAGGGATAGGATACGCTTCGGGCTACTTCGTAAAATAATCCATGACAACAAGGAGGTATCTGTTGCCGCCAGCAGATCGTGGCAGTGGTCCCAATATGTCAAACACAATCCGTTCAAAAGGCACTCATATGTTGTAACGTTGCAGTTTTCCTCGACTGCGTTTCTTCGGTCCTTTCCGGGCTGCACAGGCATCACATGATCGGCCCCACTTCTCCACGTCAGTCCTCGCTTTACTCCCGTAGAACCGCTATCGAACTCTTTGCAACGTCTTCATTACTCCAAAGTGGCCTCCAGATGGACTGCTATGTAGTTCTTTAAGATCGTCTGTTACTCGGGATCTTGGAAGCAATAGCTGCCATCGGGATGTCTTTCCATCATCAGATTCGAACTTCCAGTACAACACACCGTTTCGAATATGGAGATAGTCCCAGAGGGCCCAATATTGCTTTGTCGTAGGACTATAGATGGAAATGTCCTGCCAAGTAGGTGTCGCATTCGAAGACTCCTTTAAATCGATTACTGGCTTGATGTCAGGATCTCTCAATTGGTCTTTTCCGACTTCTCCGTCACTCCACAGGTCTGGATCCGATGATGTTGAAGATGAAACTTGGCGTATTACCGGATTGAGCAATCTGTAACTCGCTTCAACAATGGAACAGTATCGGCAGCTCATTGGACAGGGTCTCCTAGACAGGGCGTCTGCGTTTCCACGTGATGATCCTTTCCGATGACGGATATCGATGTCATACTCATGGAGTCTCTCTATCCATCTGGCTATCTGACCTTCGGGATTCTTGAAATTTAGAAGCCAGGTCAACGATGCATGATCCGTATGGAGCAGGAATTTCCTACCGTAGAGGTAATGATGGAAATGTTCTACGGCTTTAATTATGGCGAGCAACTCTTTCCTGGTGACACAGTAATTCCTCTCCGGTTTAGATAGGCACTTACTCCAATATGCTACGACTCGTTCTTGGCCGTCTATTTCTTGGGACAAAACAGCACCCACACTCTCGTTGCTTGCATCAGTGTCAAGAATGAATATTTTATTGGGCTGAGGATACGTCAGGATAGGTGCAGATGTTAAAGCCTCCTTCAGTTGATCAAATGCATCCTCACAGTCTTACGACCACAAGAATTTCTGCCTGTTCTCTGTCAGTCTGTGAAGGGGTCTTGCGATGTAAGAAAAGTCCTTCACGGATCGTCTATAGTAGGTGCAAAGCCCCAGGAAACTCCTCAACTGGTGTACATCTTTGGGGCATCTCCACTCTTTAACTGCCGACACTTTTTCTGGATCTGTGCATACACCCTTGGCAAAGATGACATGTCCGAGGTAGGTCACTTCATGTCAGAATAACTTACATTTGGCCGGACTTAACTTCAGGTTGGCGTCTTTTAATTTCCGCAGCACCTTCCTAAAATTTTCTAGATGTTCCTCGAAACTTCGCCCTACGATAATGATGTCATCGAGGTAAACCAGACAGGCTTCGTAGGAAAGACTTCTTAGCACTGTTTCCATGAGGTGTTCAAATGTTGCTGGAGCATTGCATAATCCAAATGGCATCACCTTGAACTGCCAAAGTCCTTTTCCTGTTGTGAATGCTGTCTTCTCTCCGTCATTAGGGTGTATTTCAACTTGCCAATATCCACTCTTTAAGTCTAGTGTCGAAAACCACTTGTTTTCAGAAAGAATGCCTAGAGTGTCATCAATTATAGGAAGAGGTAGCTGTCCTTTTTCGTGACATCATTCAACCTCCGATAATCGACGCAAATTCTAGTTAAACCATCCTTCTTCAGGACCAGAACGATGGGAGAGGCCCAAGGGCTGGTTCAAGATTCAACCCCGTCGCTATCTTGCATTTCCTTTAAGAGACTTCCTACCTCTTCCTGTTTAGCAAACGGTAGTCATCTTGGGTGTCGCTTGATAGGTGGGTGGTCTCCTGTATCAATTCTATGCTGCGTCAAACTTGTTCGTCCAACATCCAAGGATGTGAGGGAAAAGACATCTTGGAATTCTTGGATGACCAGTTGTGCAGCACTTCTTTCTCTGTTGTTTAATGGTGAATTCTGCAGTAGCTCTGATGTTAAGTTCTCTGAAGACACAGTGAGTGTAGGATCGCTAATTCGATTTATGCAAGTTACTGGAGTACATATGGCTAACACGTCACCTTTCTTTATGATTTTCGCTTTATCACTCACATTGGCGACCCTCACAGGTATGGCAGTCCTTGAAAGGTCAACGAGAGTTGAGGCTACCAGTACTCCTTTGGGGCTGTTGTTATTTTCAGGGTACTCCATTATGCCATATCGGAAACTTTTATATTCAGCTACGTATCCAGGAAGTAATAGTTCTGTTCTTGCGGGTAATGTGATATCCTTTTGAGCTATTATTTGATGGAAGGATTTAACTTCATTATCTTTGATTCCAAATAAGGCTATGTCTTCAGAAATTGAATGCAGTTAATTGTTTTTAAAGTCCAAGGAAAAATTATATTTCCTTAAAAAGTCCAATCCGAGTATACAAGTGTCCATAATGTCTGCCACATATGCCGTGTGATGATAAGTAACACTCCCGAACGTGATGCTGATGTCCAGTTTTCCATGGATGTGGATTTTATCACAGGATACAGTTTGGAGGGTAACACAGGGCGGTGTCCAGATGAGTCTTCCATCCAGTTGTTGAGCCAAATCTTTCCGGATGATGGTCATATTGGCTCCAGTATCGATGATCAAATTGCAGGGAACTCCATTTACGTGTCCTATGATGAAGATTCCAGTACTGCCACCACTCATTGCAGAAATTTGTAGAGCTCTAAAATGGGGCTTCTCAACAACTGGCAACCTCCGCCCCGCGAGATGGCTTCCCTCCTCCCTTCTGGGAGCGGTCTTAGCTCCAGTGTCTTGGCGGGTTTGGCAGTTTCTCCGAATGTGGCCCTCGCCTCCACAATTCCAGCACTTCAGGCTCTGCTTCTTTTCCGGAATATTTAGTCTCAAGTTGCTGATTTGTCTTTCCAATTCATCAAAACGAGCAGCAATTAGGTGTTCTGGCTCCTGTATAGTAGCAGCCCTGATAGGATGGCGTTCTCTACGGGTTGCTTGCTGGGCTGCCTTGTACTTCATGGCATACACTAAAGCACTTTTTAAATCCTTGACGTCCGCCATTCGTAGGGCCTTCTGTATCTCTATATCCCTGATGCCATCGACGAAACATTGTAGAGACAGGATTTCTCTCGTTTCAGCAGGGCAGTCTGAAAAGGAGAGATGGGAGAGCCTCTCAACATCCGTGGCGAGCTCCTGGAGTGTTTCAGTAGCCTTCTGTTGGCGAGATTTCAACTGCAGCCTGCTGTAGTCTTTCACACATTTTTCGCCACACCGCAGTTCTAATGCACTTGAGAGTGCGTTGAAGTCCAAGCGTAGCTCTTCGGAAAGCGTTTGTAATATATCTGCAGATTGCAGCCTGCTGTAGTCTTTCACACATTTTTCGCCACACCGCAGTTCTAATGCACTTGAGAGTGCGTTGAAGTCCAAGCGTAGCTCTTCGGAAAGCGTTTGTAATATATCTGCAGCTTCAGCTCGCAGAGATGCAGAAAAAAGGCAGGCTTTTGTCACAGAGTCCCATCAGTTGGTGTTGACGACAATTGCGAATTGGGTCTTATACACTTGCCACGAAGATTTTCCATCGTATGTCGTAAGCTTAATTGAAGGTCGGGAGGTAACTGATACACATTTCAAATCTTCCGAAAGAGTTTTGCTCGACAGTCTCTTCTCTAACATTTGGTCTATCTTCCCCCCCCCCCCCCCCTTCTATCTCAACCAAATTTTTTTCTAGATCCTTCTTTTCCGGAATCTCTATCTTTTCCCCCAAATCATTAAACTTGAATTCGAATTTCCCTTCTAAACTATTACACTTCTTTTCGACATTCACGAATTTTCCAGCAAACTTGTCTTCTATTTGTTTCACGCTTTCTTCCATTGTTGCTATAAGATGACCCTTTAATTCCTCCTGTCCGGCAGAGATCGCAGCAATATTCTTCAGCATTTCCTCTTGGCCAGAGAAAATCTCTTTCTTCATCTCTTCTTGGCTCGCTTTCATTTCTTCTTGGCTCGCTTTTATTTCTTCTCGCCCTTCGGATATTTACTTCTTCATTTCTTGCATCAGGAATGAAAGTGCAAACTAATCAAAAAGGCTGAACTCTGAATTCAAAATTATCGCACTATCGGCGCGCGAGCCTATACGAAAATTAAGTTATATTAGTTGCAAGCTAGTATAAAATGCACACATGGGAAAAAATACATCAATAATATAATTTTGTTAATTTCAGATCAATGGCCACATTTCGCATTTAATCATATTAAATATAAGATACATCTGTTGACTAATGAATTACACAAATATCACCATTACCATGGAAGATGTAAGAATTCTTTAAAGCTTCCTTTTCTTTCTTTCTTTAATTTCTTTTACCATCTTCTCTAATTTCCGCTTTCGAGCTAGTCTCAATTTCTTTTCAACAGCTTTCACAGAATCTATGGCTTTTTGCTTTGATACTACCTTACTCACAAAATTGTTTAGTTTTTCTCTTTTAGCATCGCTTTTACTTTTTTTTAAAATCCAATTCCTTTTTATAAACATTGTATGAATACCTTAAATTAGTACACAATTTCTTTTGTACTGGAGCATGTAAATGGTCATCTCGTTTGAAATACTCTACAGCAGATTTCTCATTTTTTCTAGGTTTATATTTTACAGTTTGGATTGCATATAAAGTTTGTACAGTACCCAAAAAAAAAATCAGAACGATGGCTATATCTTTTGTTCTAATTGTTGAAATAACAAACAATAGGTACCGTTGTAAATCGTGGAAGGTTTTTAATAATTGTATGTATTTTTTTTTATCATGAGGGGTCATCTATATATTAAAACAGAACCAAACTTTAAAAAGTTCAATAGCAACCTCATAATATTATTCCATATTTGGATTCAGCATTAAAAAAGAATGCGAAATCCAAAAATTCATAATTTTCTAATGAATGGTTTGTAATTTAAATGATAAAATGAAAATGATAAATTAAGGTTAAATAAAAAAAGTTGTTTTTTTGGCCATAATTACTTAAATAATTGATATATTTCAGTAACTTTTTTTTCAAAAGATAGTTTGTAAATGGCCAAACATAAATAGCAATCAACTTTTGCATCAATTTCTTTTTTAATAATTAATTATTAATTAATAAAACAATTTCAAATTTTTTTTTAATAGAAACATATATTTTTTTTGCTTTCATTAGATTCACCATGGTCTGAAACCCCACCACAATTTTTTTCTTTTCATTTTGACTTTTAGTTCGATTTTTTAGCGAAAATGTAAAAAACGCTCACTTTAAGGGACCGTATAGTAGACGACTTTTGAAAACTATCAAAGATTAATTCAAGGTAAACTAGAGGTGTGGAAAATCGCACAACGTTCAATTATCGTAAAATAGGGTGAATAGGAACAGCGGGGTGAATCGGAACAGAATTTCTTGAGATTACAAATATAAACAAAGCGGCTTTATTTTTTGTATGTATATTCTCAATCTGTCTAACGTGTCTAACTGGAATCATGGAACATATGTTTTGTGTGGTTTTCAACAGTGTCCTTTTTTTAAAAAAAATTTATTTCCTTAAATTACATTTATTTAAAATCACATTTTTTAAGCAATTACAATAAGTTATCCTTTAAAAATTTTACTGAATCAGGTGATTTTTTCATTTTGTAAATAATTTCAACGATCAAGTTATATTTGTGTTTACAGTGAAATGTTTCTGTAAATAATCACACTTTGCTGAATACTGTTTACTAATGCCTACATTTTATATTTATTAATTTTCTAATTATCAGTAGTATACGTTATACTTCTGCAATTACAGTTTTCGATATTTTATTTATTTCGTGTGAAGAATGCACAGCTTTAATGTTGTAAATAAATTATGTTACTTTTGCGTTTACTTGCTATTTTTGTATTAATCTTAAGCATGTCACTATAAATCCAAGTAGTTTTTATGCAAGTTTAGAATATTTGTATTTTATAACGTTGTGAAACGCCTCACTGACCGTTCGATTTCTCCCGCTGTGAAGTAGAACCTTAAAAATACCTTTCGTTTTATGGAAATTCTCCCTGAAGATCGGTCAAAAAATGGTTGAAACATTTTCGCTCATAAGTGACGTGTTTTTTAACATAATGCATTGAAATTGGGTATATAGAGTAAATGATGTATTCTGAATCGAATAAAATGATAAAAAATAAGGGTTCGTATTGAAATTTTCGAAGATAGCGTTACTTTTACTTAGTAAACAGTCCCTCAAGAAAAAGAAATTGCATCAAATATATAGAAAATCAAATGCAAAATATTTTGGTGTAAACCGTAAGATTCTATGATAATTAGAACCGAAGATACAGCCATCTTTTCTGGTTTTTTTGGGGGGGTACTGTACATTCATTCGCCCACATTCATCATCCATTATGCCACTCATGGAACTGAATTTTCACATAACGAAAGGTACGACTGAAATACGCAGTGTTATTGAGATGAAGTTATTGAACAAGATGATGAACTTTATCTTGGAATCATTGGTGGCAATCAGGTATATTAGATGGCTTGAATAGATGTAATTTCTATTCTCTGTAGTGGGTTCTTCAAAATCTGCAGTAATTTCATAACTGGTCTTTTTTGTCCTTGCTTCCATTCTTTTTGCAAATGCACTCCTGAATTTGTCTTGACCTGCGATTGTTTTAGGAATTTGGTGTTCTCCTCTAGCAATATATAGGGGCAAATCCTCTGCAGTTTCAAACATTGATGTGCAATTTTCTTCTGGGCAAAACATCAGTCATAAATTTTCGGCTAAGTGATATTATCTTCGTCTTTAGGGTTTAGTCTGACTTGTGCCTGGAACTGATTGCATGGTGAATTGGCAGTTGAAATCCAAATTACTGTCCCCCAGCAAATGGAGAATATCATAAAAGAGATAAAGTTAATTGCTGATAAGGACTGCGGATATGAAATTCGACCCCATTTTTTTTATGCTGTCCTGTACGATAAATGGATTTACATTGGTAAACTACTAGAAGATTGTGGGGATGACGTGTTTCAAATGAGATTTCCTCATCAGAGAGGAGCTGATGAGTTTAAGTGGCCATTGCGTGATCCGAAGCTTAGTTTTCTTTGGTCCTTTGCAACTCTCTGGAGCCGATCCAGACAAAGTTCCTATCTTAAGAGACATACTACAAGCAATTGTTATAAACATGAGGAAGAGTGAAGTAAAAACCGATTAATTTTTGAAAACAGTAATGCATTAATATGTAAGGATGGGGTGCATCTAATAAAAAAAAAATCATTTATTTTTTTCTCTTCAACTTGCCTCAATAAAGTTTAATTTCTCATTAAGTATAATAAAAGAGTGTTTAAATGGTCTCAGTGTTGTGTCAATATGTTATTCCCGCAGCAAGATATACGAGCTCAAATTCGGGTCAAATTCGGAGATTTTTCGATTTGGGCAACAAATAACTTCCAACGAGTTCCAACTTGCCTCAATGTTTTATGTATTAATAAATAGGACTAATATAGCTCCATCCAATGACACCTGGTTTGTAGTGGCAAATCAAAAGCGCAAGATATAATTCAGGCTTGAAAATAGTAAAAAACATGAAAACCTGTACATTTCATGACCAATGGCAATTTACTTGCCATGAACTTTTTATATGTTTCATAAAGATCTATTCTAGTTTATTCCATAACAGAAGAAAAGCAGGTGGCAAGTTGCTTGTGAAGTTTTATACTAATAAAAATAGTTTTCATGTGTAACAAAAACACCAATTTTTTCATTTTTAAAGGTGATCTTTAACAGGTCATAGAATTTGAACGGTACAACTACGGAACAAATAATTTCAGATTTGATCATCTAATAAGGGTAGTAGCAACTGGTAAATTTTTTGGGGAAAATCGGAGAGGGTGTGAATCACCCCCTAATGTTAAGTGGCTCAATCTCTCAGAATCTTGCTCTTAATTGAGATAGTGCTTTTTTATCTGAAGCCATTGTTTTACTCAATTCTATTAAAACAGGTGCAATAGTAAATGGCAAATTATTTTCTGCCAGAACTTCCAGCAGCATCCCTTCCAAGTTTGAAACTCTGTCACATAGAGGTACATTAGTAGGAGTTGCAACAACATCTTGACGACGAGAGCTTTTTCCGAAGAAAGGCTCTGGCAATGAAAAATTTTGTCTTTTTATTAACTCCTTTTTGGCTTGTTTATTAGTTTTAATATGATTAGTAAGTGCAGCAATACCTTTCTTTCCATATTCAATTACGTCATTACATAGCGTGCACTTCGCTCTGCCTCTAAGATCGAGTTTTTCAATGCAGCTTCCGACAGTAACTTCAAATTCTTCATCTTTGAATTTCACCAGTAAAATTTTGCTCAAGCAGGCAAACTTAAATTTGTTTTTTTTTCGTCTTTATCTATTAACCACGTTTTGTGCTCAACATTAATTGTTAAAACACTCATTATTCAAGGAAAGATACTCTTAATCGCAATCGCTATTAGGCTTTGCATCACACACACACGAACAACAGAATATAAACAAACCCGCATGTTCGGTGAAAATCCAGAAATGCGGCTAGAAGTTTAGTTGTTTTTTATCTACTAGCATTTATTCACGGCGATTCCAAGCAAACCAAAGTGCATTCGTAATATCGTTACTTTAAAATCTTGCTCAGGAATCAGTGGCGCATGCGCACTATGACGTATACAGTGAAATCTCGTTCAAACTGGATTCCCGTGTGGGGAAAAGCTTTGGTGGATTGCCCGCCTTTGGATGACGACTTGATCCGCGATTCTTTTATTGGGCTGTGTAATATGAGTAGCTCGGCCTTCTTCACTGAATCACTTGGAACGACTTTGGGAGAAAGGAAAAATCTACCCCCCCTGCATATATCTCGGTTATGATTTCTCAACGGTTCTGCATCGATATCAGAAAGAGCCTAAATGAACTTAAAAAAAGCGGATTTCAGCCGAAAGGCGGAAAACTTTCTTGCTTGTTGCATGAAAGTAAAAAGCTGTTTAAATTTTTCATCTTGCTCAGCCATTGCTCTGGTTATCTGCATTCAAATCCCACTTCTGACACCAGTTGTTGCGTGGATGGGTTCGAAAGACTTGAAGCCAAAGCAGATAAAAACCTAAAGAAATTTATTCCGATGTAATTCTTCGCAGATTCCTGTTCTAATACATTCAATACAGCTCTTTACACAACAATGGAGCTCAAACAGCAGTTAAAAACTAGATACACAACTGCTAAGATCGACGCAAAAGACAATGCAATACAGTTCACTTTCGCAATACAGCTCTTTGAATGCTCGTTGAGAGACAACTAACTAGATAACTCAACTAAGTCTTGGCCGGCCAGATTTTCCAGAGAAAGAAATTTGGAGAACTTTCCAGACCGTAGTCGAAAAGCCTTATACAGGTACATGGGGACCGAAAATGTCGCCAAAACCGTCGTCAACTTGGCGATATTGCCATTAACCATAATGTTAAATGGCATGCTCCTTGCAAAACTCGTTTTCCAGCATGATCCCTGTAGAACTTGTTTTCAAGTATTAAGAGACGCATTGCAGGAAAGCAAAAACAAACTCTTGCACTACCTAATGCGAAATGTACATAAGTTTTCCTTTTTACATAATTAATACTACAAAATATTTACAAATATACAGAAATTCGTAACACTATCTTCCTTTCTCTAAACCTCATCAATATTGATAGAATAGTATCCAACACGTTCAATCCTTTATTCAAACATTCGTTTAAAGAAAATTTACCGTTTTCTTTTTTCGCAGCATCAATAGCGGTCTGACATTAGTGGTCGAATATTCCTTAAAAACTTTTCTGCGAGGAAGATAATGTCATCTCCCCTCCGGTTCTTCATCAGGCACTACTTCTATTATTTGTTCCCTTTCCCATTCCTGGAAAACAGACTCTTATTCTAAATATCTCTCTGAGGAAATTAATTTTGATGTGGTGGAAAGAAGTCTTTTTTCAGCAATGGTTCGATTATTTGGAAGACTAGCATTGTCGGTTCAGGGTAATTTAGCCATGTAACGACCATCACTATCAGTTGACAAAGTGTCGTTGAAGAATTTCATCCCTTCTTCTTCTCGTGGTGCCTTTTCTACAGGATCTTTGATTCCTAAAATTTCCATGTCCCAAAAGTGTTATATTTTCTCACTATGTATTAGCATGGTGATACTCACAGAAGCATTGCTGAGGGCGAGTGTTTATAATCATTGGATGCTTTATCCATAATAACCCAGCCTAAGTGAGTTTCACAGGCTATAAATCCACATTGCAGAAGTTCCATTCTTCTGGTGAATAGCTGTCTACAAAAGTCTGCTCCAGTTAATAGTTCTATATCAGGTGAACCTTTCTCCGTAATCAGCAATCCATATATTTTTTTTACCCAATTCTTCATTCCACAGTCCCTTTTTAAGACTAGGAATTTTACCACAAACAGATTGCTGATCTAAAACTTGTATGTCCAGAGAAAAATTTCTATTTGGAGGTTTGAGAGTGATTTTGTAAATCCCATGATCTTTCACATGCGTTGTAACGCCGCCAAACAAGGATTCTGCTAAACTTTCTTGTCGTAGGTTTAAGACCCATTTTTGCTACAGTTCTCTTCAATATATGAGAATTCTGTGAGCCACTGTCGATAAGAGCTCGAACCTGCTTCCTTCTTCCATTGGCCTCAATATTTAAGAGGATAGTCTGTACAAGAACTTCAGTACCCTCTTTGGCGACCAACACATTACTTAAATCTATCTTTTCATTACTTGCCACCTCCCTTATGTTTTCTTGAAACTCGAAACACATAATTGTGTAATGCCTCTTGGAAAACACCTTACATATGAGCTTTGATTTGCATTCTTTGGTCCTGTTATTAGCCTTTGAAACAAATACAGTAGGCCTTCTTATTGCTTAAGACTTCTGTCTTCTTATCCAAAGACCAGCTTTGTGCAAGGAAGCAATCTCTACTTTCATGAGACTTGTCTCAGAACATACAAAACGGATGTCTCTTGGATATATAACTTGAAACCAAAAGTGCTGGCGGTGGGAAAGACCTCTTCCATGTTTTGCTCTTTTATAGGTTTTCACCTTTCAAGAGTGCCATAAAATCCATTTCTGGCCAGCTGTAAACGTTCTTCGCCTTTCACTTCGCGTTTAAAAAATGGAAGTAAATTCTTTAGTTGGTTTCCATAACTACCAATCGATTCATTATTTTCACAACTGTATTGGAATTCACAGTCAAACTCTCATCAAATCTTCGAAAATGCAGGACTCCATCAATGGAAACAAAATTGCTTTATACTTCTCACTTATCAATCCCAAAGATTCCAACGATCCGAGATGTAACTCTAACTTGCCATACAACTTTGCAAAACTCAAATTTCCCCTTTTCTCGGTCGCATCATTTACAACAAGAGATACAGCATTATTTACAACAAGAGATACGGATATAGTGTTATATTAATAACTCTTCTCTTTCAAATCTACCTTTCAGGGCGTCGATTGCTTTTTCATAGTTTTCCACTGTTGGCGAAAAACTTTCCATGACTTCATGAGCACGGCTACCATGTACTACACACTGCAGCAAGTAATGGAATTTGTCTCATACCGCCAACTCGCTATCGTTATGTATTCTTTGGAACTGACTCCAAAATCCAAGGTAATCTTTCAAGTCTCCACCAAAATGTATCAATTGAATCTTTGAAAGACGCATTCTATGCTTTGTGTTTGGCGATGAAGGCGACCCTGAGCTCCAATCGGAACAATATGATTACTGAGATAGGTTTCACTTTCCGATCTTGCCAAATCCATTTTCTGATCATATTCCTCAATCTTATTATGTTTCACTTCAAATTCAGGATCTATTTTTATGTTGTTCAAAATCAATTCGTCATTCTTTCATTTTATTAAAAACTCTTTCTAAAGTAACACACTGAACTTTGATACTCTTACGATCCGGCGTTTGTTTTCCCAATTCTTCGAATAGACTACCAACTGTTTTTGTAAAAGTCATTTTAAGAGGTCTGCTTTTCTGATCAAAGCCTCCATTATACTAAAATTTAAACGTTTTTCCTCTCACTATAAATTATTTCACTAACCTGTGTCCACAACGGATCACGTCAAGGGTCACCACAATGCAGGGATGAGAAATAAAAGAACAGTCTACTCTTATGAGCAGGGTTGGCATGGTTTAAACCAAATGGTTTTTTTCTCACAAAAATCAATTGGTTCTTTTAAAGAATAATTTTAAATTTTTTTTATTTCTAATTAGATTTTTTAAATTATTTGATGTAAATAGTAACATCTTGCAATTTAAAAGCAATATCAGTGGAATTTGGTTTTGTAGCTAACATTGCATTACGTTCGTTCTTGTGGGAAAACTTTATTGCTCCAAAGGGCCAATTGCATAATTTCTTCTGTAAGATATCAGTATTGGTTTTTAAAGGCACTTAATGCACTCTCATATAATATGGTGAACAGCTTAGTGTATAAATGTAAGAGAATGAAGCTTTTTTTGGTCGTTTAAAGGGGCACTTATGGTAGAATAGCAGGTTATTCACCAGGTGCTTTAGATGGGAGTAACAAAGTTGGCAGTCGCATAGGTTGGCAACCTATTATTTTGAAATTATTGTGAAAGCAGATAATTTCTATATATTTGCTTCTCAAGAAGACAAATTTTAATTGTATATAACAATTATCATCCAACGTGCTTCGTGCAAGGCTCTTAGTCGGTTTAATTTTGCTGCTTGAGTAATTTTGGGAAAGTCAAAGTATATTAGGCAAAGCTTTATAAACTCCATATAGTCATCACACTTTTTTCCTAAATCAATGGCAGATTTGGCTGTCTGGATTGCACTGGCACTAAGAGAATCAATTTTTCTTTTTGCTTGTACTTTCACTGACTTAGAGTCAAAATATTCCAGTCCACTATCAAAATATTCAAGATGATTAAATTTGTCATGAAATTGTTTATACAAGGTTATATTTGGTGACTTGCAAGACTCGATCTTTTAGTCATCAAACACAAGACAAAATGACTTCTCCAATATGTTGACAGCAAGCTGACAAAAGAAGCGCATGTTCCAATTTCTTTTTTACATTGATGCAGGCAGCAATAACTGGCCTGTGCTCTAAGAATGTGTGTCAAACATCATGTTCACAATTATTTGTATGCATTGCCAAGAGGTGAGCTGCTCATATTTTAAGTCAGAAATGATTGGGCATCATTGACGATTAGTTTCTTGGGGATATGCTGATATACCAAGAATCTTTTGTTGGTGAACGTTTCCAACGACAATGGTGATATTTTCTTCGGTTTTGTACTTATTAAGTAACGATGTTCAAAGTTTTACATCTCAGTGCAGTCGTATATATTTAGGGAAGCAACACTGCTCCTTGCAGGTGTAGTTGAAACACCATTGCAACTTGGCTTCTTGATCTATTTGCTGTTGTGCAAGATACAATCGATTAAGGGGTAGCCATCTTAATTTTGCCTTATTATTAAGAAGTTTTATAATTTTTTCGCAAGCTTTTCATTCACTGAATTTTTTGAGATATTTACTCTTTCATAAAACAGCTTGGCTTGTGAAAAAACTAGTTTTGCAGACTCCTATATAGACCAATTTTCTTGAACACCTTCGTCAATATGTCTTATACCTTAATACTTGCAAATTAATTGGAAGTTTGAAGCCATTCATTTTTTAATCATCAAAAGTTTTCTTGCTGCCACCAAAAATATTTCTTAAAAAGAATACAGTGTTACCAGAGGCAGAGTAAAAAAGTAGAGGGAATCCCCACTGTGATAATAAACTTTGTGTATGTTCTGAAAATGTTAATAACCTAAATATTAAAATGTATTGTAATCAAATTGAATTTAAATATTGAAATGCACACTTCAACATGTTTTAAGAGTGGTGCAGGTTCCTCTATTTGTTAATAAAATATGAAAATAATGTAGTATGAAAAATAGGGAATTTTGTGATTTTACATGAAAAATCTGAAATTTCCAACTTTCTGTGAACCTCCTAAAATTGTTTGGAAAATAAAAAGAATTGAAATGATAACTATTTACAGGTAATGGAACGTTTTGAGAATGGGGACAAAAAAATTGGTTTCTAGAGTGGGATTTGATGCCCCCTAATGAACGTTCAATGCAGGACGACAGATACTCATAGCCTCTAGTGCTCTGGCGAGGTTCTCCAGAAAGTCAGAAAACTCCTTGAAAGTCCTCGGAGATGTCTACTCGTGTGAGAGCTCCCATTCTCTAAGGGACTCCGGATCTAGTTTCTGGTGAAGCAAGTAGACCACCATGGTATTCCAGGAGTCGACAGGTTCCTTGAGGACTCTCAGTGTTTCCAGGCACTGGGAAGAAGTCTCAAGTAGCTGCCTAAGTCCCTTCGCAGACTCCACTTACGAAGGTGCTTGGTTTTTCAAATGTTCCAAATAAGAATACACAAATTCCTGTTCATTGACATATCTGTTTACAAGTAAATCCCAAGCCTTTGCATAATTATTATCAGAAATAGGGATCACATTCAAAAGTGTGCCAGCTTCTCCTCTCAATGACGACTTTAAATACTGTAATTTTTGTGCAGCGGATAGAATATTGTTGTTATGCACAGTAGCTTGAAACAGGTCCTGGAATGAAACCATTCAGTCAACAGTCCTGAAAAAGTGGGAGTTTCTATACGTGGCAGTCTAACTCAAGAAGCAGGATCATTTCCATACTATTGGTTGTTTCAGCATTCGACGTATTCAAATCGTCAATATAAATTATAAAATTCATCTAACCTGTTCAGCTCGATGTGAAATTCTTTTTCGATTTTGTCATATTCTTCCTGCTTAGTGAGCGTCAGCAATTCATCAAACAGTGATGTAACTTTGTTGATGAGAGTCGACGCCTGCTCACTGTACTGCTGCAGTCGTGTTGCGTGCACTGGCATGCCGCTTAACGCTTGAACATTGTTGAACAACCTTGTAACTTGTCCTTTGACATTCGGCTTTTTAGCTCGCAATGCCTCTATGTTTTATCTTGAATCTTCCAGAAAGTGAACTTCGATTAAGTCCCTGTTCGGGTGCCAAAAATGTTCTGGTTAAGATGAGACACTTAGACACAGTCACTCAATTCGAAACTACAATGAATCCTTTAATAGCATAGTAAGAATAAGCGCAAGTACACACATCCACATAAAAAGCAGTCCAAATTGAGAGAACAACAAACAGGCACAAACGGTTGAAAAGCAACCTTCAGTTCAATTGGATAGTCGTTACGAGTTCTTCTTTAATTTCCTTTTCCTCGAATGATGTCAAACGATAGATGGAAACTCCTGATCCCTGGCAGGCTTCTAGCGCCAAACAACAACATAACTCTTTTTTCTAATAATTTTAAAAACTGCAAAAAAATTTGTATTGAAAAATATGCAAAATTTAAAAAGTTTTATTATGAGTTTAACCTTTAAAAGACGGGTGGGCGATATATCGACCAGAGCCTCGATGCCCATAAAAGACGGGGCTGGTTGAAATATCCACCAAAGAGTTTCTTCCCCCCTTTCCTTCCATCCTCTATCTTGAGGGGAGGTTTGGAACCAATTAACGTCCATCACCTGACCCTAGTTGACTGACCCCCGGATGCTTCCCCTCTTTTAAACGGACTGCTCCCGTCAACAAATTTTCCCTTCTCTTCCCTATTCATTCTTACTGAAGGAAGATTGCGTTTTCTCCAGCTCTGTTTATTTATATATCTTTCTCAACATTTTAATTTGTTGAGTACAAAATGTCAAAGAGAAAAAGAGGACTCACGCCTGAAGAGATTCAGAAACTTTTAGCTGAGTTAGAAGATGAGACTTTTGATGATTCTGATTCCGATATACATATCCTTAATGCTAATACAATTTCAATTACGTAAGGATTTTAAATTAAAATGTATGTATATTATGCAATCATAGATCATGAAGTATTTTATAATTTAACTTCTGTATTTTTATCGTTATTTATTATTCGATATATGTAAATCAATGTTCTGCTCATATTTATACACACAAATTTATTTAGAAAAGTCAGTGCGTATAAATAATTTAGTAAATCATTTATCTCTATATCTTAATAAAATATTAGACAATTTCTTAAATTTCGTAAGTTCGTCAAATTGCTTTTTTAACATCTTCTAGCATTAGTGTTCTTCCACTTATAGCCTTTCATTCAGCTTATTATAAACTAAACAAATCTGTAATTTTTTTAAGCGTGATAATAATATATCTTTTTCGGGTACAGTTTGGTTAGTTATCTTTAAAAATTCACGAGTAGCATTTCGAAAAAAAAGACAAAGAAAATAGAAACAAGAAACAGTACGGTAAGACCATACCGGTTGAAACATATTATTATTTAAATTTCTATTTATTTTATTATGTCATTGAAATGTTCACTTATTCATAATGAGCAAAGGAACTACTGCAAATCTTCAAAAGATGGTTTTACGTATGCGATTCTAAAATTCCTCGTTTTCTAAATAATGGAAACATATATATAATACAATACGTCCAAAAAAATAATTTCATTTGATTTTTTTCCGAAAAATAGATGCAATGTGTTGTTTGTACGTGGGAATTTGTGGTAAACAGACAAAGGTTGTAAAGATATCCCAAGTCTCTCATACATACAATTGAGTTAGATTGTTTGCATCAGATAAACCAGAGAAGGAATGGCAATGGGAGGTCTAAAATAGGGCTGAAGGAACAACGGCTTTGTTCGGACACTGTAAAGCTGTCACTTACTACTTTATATGTTATTCTAAATAGCCTGAGACCTAGGAGAGCCACAATTGTTGGTGCACTCCGTTTTTCGGTTTTATGTATTCATTCGAATGCACTTCATCTAAACACTTAGCTTGCCGCATTCAATCCAAGGCATCTTTCGCTTTTAGGGAAACAGAGACACTAACTAATGTCTTCTATGGACAATCATTTTATCGTGTGCATTCCTTTTCTATCAGTGAAATAAACTTGCAGGAAACATATAAAGAATTGTCTCATTTTGAAAGAACATGTAATTCTTGTACATTGTTCTACTTGATTAGTTGGTATTGAAAAGTGAATATTTTAACATAAAAAAAACCATTAACGTTAAAAACAATTATAGCATTGATTCAAAACAATGATGAATCATTTGTAGTGCATTCGATTCTAAAAAATTAGGATTCCCGGCACAATGTGGTCTATTTGTTATCCAGATAGCCCACAATTTTGTTATCAAATTGTATGATTAATAATGTCAACATTTTGAAAAGAATATTTAATTGATATTTCCTAAAAATTAAACTATACAGATACTTTTATTATGAGCAATTACAATTGCGGTCATGTCTGTTCTGAGAAAAAAAATTTACTTTACATTCCCGGAGTATTTAAAATTTTACAAAGGATTTGTTGTGCTCAGTAACTAATTTTCAAATTTGACAAAATTAATAATTTAATTTCTACCGTTTGTTATTAGTTTTTATAATCCAACATGTATAGTATTTCATATTTAAAACATTGAAAAAATATTTATCCAGAAACCAATTAGTAACTACACAATATTAAGCAAATATGCTTAAAATTGTTTTCCTTTTAACAAATGGGAATACAAAGTTGTATTAGAAAGTATTTATAAATAAAAATATTATCCATAAAACAAGGTTTTTAATATAAATCCTTTTATTCATTTCCAGTTTTTGTATTCATTAACACAGTGCCGATTTTATTGTCAAAGTATTCTTGGTGTTTGCATCGAATTTTAAATATTGAAAACAATTTTATCAGAAAAATTTGCGGCAAACTGAATTTCAAAATTTGATTGAAACTGAATGTAAATTTATGCATTCACATTCAAATACCTTTTTATTTATTCTGATTAAAAAAAAATTGATACTAGGAAAATGTTTAAAAAATGATGAGTTAAAATTCTTTCAATTATAGCGTTACTAAGTAACGCAATATTGAATTCATTAGAATTCACTTCATAGTCAATTTATACATTCTAGCCTAATTTGTCTTTTATTTATGTTTATTAAAATTATTTTGGCAACTGGAAAGAGTTTCAACAATGATAGGTTAAATGGGAGTGTGTAAAAGCCTATTAGATGACGGCAAGTGAATTAATTAGGCTTCTACAGATTTTTCAGGCAGTCACACACATAAAATTAGAAACAAATCGCAAACCTTCACACTCAGGAAAAAAGAACATTGGTTAATTTTTATCGTATTCCCTAAGTAACGAAGTGTTTAAAAGACTGAATTGAAGCAAAATAACAAATACTTCGTAACCCTATGAGATTATAATTTTTAAAATATGACTTGTGGAAGAATCAATTTCAACACATTGATAATTTTTAATTTATTCCTAAAAGTTAGAGCATTAAAAAAAAAGTTGAAAACGCTTTCTTAAAAGTAAGACATTTCCCTATCACGCCAATTATTTATTACATAACATACCACTTTTTAAGTATTGAAATAATTTTTTCGATTTTTGTTCGTTATTGTGAAGCAAATAATTGCGAATTGATTTGAATTTTTCAAATAGAATTCTTTTAAAAAACTTCCACCAAAAATTCAATTGAAAGTACTGACCATATGAACCTTATTTTTGTACTTGAATTTGATCAAAACTATTATTTTTTTGCAAAACAGTTTTCAAGATATTTCCCCCCATAAAACAGGGAGTTAGAAGGGATTGGGGATTCTCAGAAACCCTATCTTCCCTCTTCTCTCCATGGGGGGTTGAAAGCCCCACTTCCTTTCGGTTCGTTATCTACCCTCCAACATAGTAGGTGGTACCTAAGGAGGGGATGACATTGTTACTAAAAGTCCCGTCTTTTAAAGTATCAGTTGAAATAATTTTCCCGACTTCTAAAGGTTAACATGTAGATTACTTTTCCGAAATTTATTAACAATGGTGGCAACTACTTTTATTACTTAATAATTTTTATATGGCTATAACTAAGCATACATATTTACTTTATACTTATAAGCACATTTTGTAAAGTTTTTAATCAAATACTTCCATTACCTTACATTTGTTTCAAGAGGCACATACAATTTCAAGAGGTAAACTTTCTTCAAAATAGTGAAGTTGGTGCATCTCCAAATTTGTAAAATAAATTATATTATATTTAACTTAATTTCTAATTGAGTTGGTTTATTTTGTATTAGCATCTTGTTAAACATGACACTATAAATCCAAGTAGTTTCTGGACAATTTTAAACAAGTTCAGGAAGTGTCCGGATGCTCTTTCTCTAGTTTCTCCATTTAAAAGCTGAATCTTAGAAATAGGCATCACAATTTTAAGATTCGCCCTGTACATATTCGGTCATCATAAGTAACATGTATTTTTACACATGGATTTGAAATTTTAGGTCATATTGGAATTTTTAAAGCTAAAGTTCAATTTATTTTGTAAACAGCCCCCTCCTATTCAAAGAAAAAAAAATTGCAACTGTGTTGTAAAAATTGTAAGCAATTTATATTGGTATAAATTACTTTATTCTACAACTTTTAGAACTGAAGATATAGCCAGTAGCTAGATTTATTTCATTCTGTATTATAAAAATTGAATAAATGACAAAATAAAAGGGAAAGAGAAAAAAAAGCAATATAACAATTTCTAGTAATACTATAAACAGATCATTAAAAAAATACTTACTTTCATAAATACCTTCTGAACCAGAACTAGATGATTTAATAAATCAGTAGTTAGGCTATGTTCAAAGGAGCCAATTTCAGCCAATGCACTTAAATAGCTTCCTTTGCAAAGAACAACACCATCAGTAAAAGATTCTAACTTGTTATTAGTCGATGTTGGATCCTGAATATATTCCGCAGAAATATGGACAAGTGGTAGATCAACACTTGCTGAAGAAGGCATATTCCCTTCTGAAGGTTGTATCTAAATAACATTCCCAATAATTCTTTATTCTTTCATAAAAACATATAAAATAAACTTTTAAAACACTCTATAAATTCTCTAAAGATATACACATATAAGATTTTCAAGATTTTTAACCAAAGCAAAGAATGTCATTTCATGGTAAAAGTCATTTAAATATTCATTTTAATTTAATGCTTGAGGTATTTTTCAGTTGAAACAATTGACAAATTATGGGTGAATTAAAAATTATTTTCTGGGTTGTAGCATGAAAGAGGAAAATGGTGTTTGATGATATCATTACCAACAAACTTCAAATTATCATAAACTTTTATTATCCCTGAAAGAATGCAGCATATTCTTTAAGAATTGTTTGTTTTTACATTTTGACATACAAACTAACCCATTATATTTTAATAGACTGACAGACATTTTTTAGATAATATGCATGCACACACAGTGGTTTCAATAAGAATGAAACATTAGATCCCTTTTTTAGAATACTTTTTAAACACTATGCATACATGAAACCAAGTTGTGATGATGACATTTCTGTATTATGGTGTTTCGGAATGAAGTTAACAATATAAGGATACCTAAATTTCTTGATTTCCTTACCTTAATTTTTTTTTTGATTTGTACTGTCAACAATAAAATTATTTATTATTTATTTAGATACAACCATGAAAGTAAAAGAAATATTGTGAAATTTGAATATAAATTTTCTAAACCTGCCGTGTTATTTATTCACAATAGTAATAAGGTTTTGGAAGGGAGAACTTAGGAATGATAACCTTATAATATAAAACTTCAAAACAAACCTTTGTATTGAAACTCAAAGTATGCTGGGGTAAGTCAACAGTAAACTTTGCTTTGCTTCCTGTTACACCCAGGCTTGTAACCTGTCCCATCTATAAATTTCATAGATACATAATAAGCATCAGATATTTAAAAGAACTATTTTAAAAGATTTACTATTATATTGAGAGAAGCAAATACACATTTAAACATTACTATCTTAAATGAAAGTTACTGTATACGTAACTTAATTATTATATTAGAATGGAGATGGTCGATTATATTTTAATACATTTAAAAATAAATATTTCAGATAACTATATGCAACAGTATTTTGAAAAAATACATAGTTATAAATTTATGAAAATAAATATGTTTAATAATTAATTTATGAAAATAAATGTGTAAATTATCTTTAAAATGTTTGGTTGGTAAAAACTTTTTAGAAAGTAAATTAGTTAATTTCAATTATAATTTACCTGATATTGTGCTCTAAGTGAAGGCAAAACAGCAGCTCCAATAGTCAGGCTATCCAATATAATACTGAATTGAATAATAATAGGCCGTATAAGTTCATGATCATGATCAGGAATACGATTTTGAGGAGTGTCCCAAGGAGGCTGAGGGGAATGATTTGCAACACTAGCACTATATTCATCTATTTGACGGCTAAAATAAAAAAGAACGTTATATTTATACTAACAAAACATATGGAGTAATTTAAAAGTAATAGAAAATTTTAAAGTAGGATGTGGTTTTCACAGAAATGCACAGAAAAAAACATTGGATTTTCTTCTACAAGAAAAAAAATTATTTAGTTTTCTCATTATCAAATGACACTTAAAGTATTTTAGAACAACAGTTCAGTGCTATTTAAGTAGAGTGAGGGCGCTAATTAGTAAAACTTTATTGTATCATCTGATGTGGCAAAAGCTTACTATGCTTTTCTATTTTGCATCTATTTTTGTAAAAATTGCATCATTCTTTAAATTGTATGAGAATTATTAATTTAAGTTATTATTTTTGGATCCTTCAGTAAATAGACAAAAAATATTCTTTGTGTTTATTGCACAAAGCATGACATTCTATATCAAGATATTTTATGTTAATTAATAACAAGTAACTAAAAGAGGTAGGTTTGGCATCAAACTCAAGCAGTAGTACTCTTACAGAGAATAATAGAGGCTAAACCTGTTAATTCTAATTACATATAATCTAAACTTGGAAAATTTCAGGTATACCAGAAACTCTTTAGGAATATGTGTACAAGAACTTCACTTTCTGGAATTTTTCTAGGTAATATGAATAAAAAATATATTTGATATTTAAAGAAACTAATCTACATAAGCACAAAGCAGTTGGTGATGTAGTATGCACTGAGGTTTAACAAACAATCTCTAAAGAGTAGAATTCAACAAGGGATGCAAATGAAAGTTTCAGACCAAAATAAGAATTCCATATTGCTTCATTGTAAAATCTGTATAATAACTTAATGCACAGATGGAAAAAAAGAAGCAAGATACTGACAATGCATAATTATAATTTGGGGTTCATATTCACTGACATATTAGGCTTGGATATTTCATAGAAATGTAATCAAACTTCAAAGATTTAATTCTAATAACTTAGAAACTTTGGTAAATAAATTCCTAAGTTTCTTGAAATAAATGTTTATCAAAAGGAGAAGAAGAAGATTATATGAATTAGAAACTCGTAATCTAATACAATAATAATGACATCATACAACAATTTTATAATGTATATTGGAAATTGTATAAACACTTCACTTACCAGTTCCATACCTTTAAATTAATTAAACAGTTTAAGCAATATTTGTTTAAAATTGAAATACTAACATAACTAATAGTATTTAAAAAATTACATTAAGAATTTAGAATTATTGTTAATGAAATTAATCACTAATTAATTATTAAAAAAATATTTTCATTTTGATACTAGGAATACAGTACATATGTTGTAAATTTATAAATATGGGCTATTCCACCATCATGTGCACGACATTCGGACTGCTTTTTAAACTATATTTGCTTGCAAATCTTTTTCGTAAGAATGAAGTTTTGGAATTTGTTTTAGTCTGATGAAAACACTTGAGTAGGGTAATTTTATAAGTACATTAATTTTTTCATAACCTTTTTAAATTCCAAGTTATTTAATTAATTTTGTCACATGCAGGCCATACTATTTGACAAGACTTTTTACTATATGACCTTCTAACAAAAATTTCTCCAATTCTACAGTACTCATGTAACTTCAGCACTTTCTTTTATATATCTCCTAGGTTCATATTAATTATTCATAAATGCATTTAGAAGAAAAGGTAAGCATATATCCAGGTTATTTTTTGTAAAGAAATGTCACGTGTGGGGTAACTTGGCCACATCCAGGACATTATGTGATTTGATTTATTTTAATGTGAAAGTTCTGAAGTATTATTATAATATATATAAATAGGCAAAATAACAGAAAATATGCTAACATTATAAGATTTTTCTTTTTTTTAGTATCAAGTAAAAATATATATAAAATGAGAAAAAAAAAATTGACGCACATCAACACAAATAATCAATATCAAGTATTCAAGTGTTACAGGTCAACAAATTTGTAAGAGCCTCTATTATTAGAAACGAGCTGTGTGGCCTTCTGTTGCTGAGACCCATCATTGTGTACTTGTGTCGAAAATTTCAGAGCTTTAGGCCTATTGGAAATCACTTTATAAAAAAATTAATTAAAAATTAACTCATTAAAATTCTAACATTCTATTTGTCGAAAGCGCGATTAAAAAGACAAAACTACTTAGGTTGAAAACTTCAAAGTTTTACACCTATTAAAATTCAGTGTCTATAAAGTCACAAACATAGAGCCACAAACACACAGACAGACTCTTTGTTTTATTATTATAGAAAACTGGTGCCAACATAACCTTCACTATATCTTAACATCTGTAAGAAACTTTGTCATGATGCTTTGGCCACTTGAAATATTAATTGATATTGAATTGATTTGTTGCTTTCCCATCACATTTATTACAAATATACCATTTTCTTCTCTTTTGCTAATTTTATAGGAATCAACCAGGAAAAATTTATGTTTCCAAAGGGGATATTTCAATAGAACGATAATGGGTTCAACAATTGATGACACCCTTTCCTTTTGATTGAATTACATGTAAATCTGATATACCAGTAATTGTAATTTAACGGTTGTTTTTTGTTTCGTATTTTCTTCTCTATGTGATTATTTCCAATGTAGAAGATCTTCACACTTTTCGTGAGTTGGTTTGCTAAGTTAGCACAATTTTTTAGCAGATTGGATAGTGTGTATCTCACTTTGGCTCATCATCTTTTGACCTCCCACTCCTTCCTTTGCTGTGAGAAGAAGCAAAGTATTTTCAATAATTTTTTTTTTTTTTGCCATGTTACTTAAAACCACTTTTAGATCATTTAAATTTCATAATTAATAAATTATATTTAATTAATTTTTAAACCAAATTCGAACATAAAAAAAATTTCCTTTCCCACCCACTTTCTTCAACTTATCAACAGTGTTACTTTATTTTTAATAATTTTCTAGTAATAACAGTGAAATTCCTTACATGAAAACATTTATATATTTGAAAGATGATCGTCATGTGTGGAACAGAATGAAATGTTGTAATGAACTTCAGAAATGAAATAGGCATTTTATATTTCAAGGGAAGTATATATGTATTTAGGTCATTTATAAACTTGCATGACAACTGTTGGAGTGAGAATAATTAAACATAGATGCTTCCTAAAATGTGGCCTCCCCCTCCTAGCAAGAACTGTTTTATTTCAAACTATATTCATTCTTCTGTTTCCTGTCCACTACAATGTAGCTAAAAACATTCTTAAGAGCCACTTGAGCTCCGTCTATTTTTCTTAAACCTAAATTAATATGTTAATTAAATGCTATCATCTAACAAGCTCGTCCTCACTTTTTTTTACATGTTAAAATCAATTGTCTACAATTTCCCAATGCAGCAATAATCCACATTGGAGATAAGTATTTATAACTTCAATCCCAGATAAGATGCATATAATTTATTCAACAAATAAAGTTATATAATTTCAACAACAAGCTAAATTACTTGGTTCAATACTAATTACATAAAATACTGCAATTTCTGTCACATGAGGGACATATATTTGTATCAACTTGAATTTTTAAATATACACATTTTAAATTGAAATAAACATCAGGAAATAATGTATTTTATAGAGACTATACTTGCATATTATACTGAAAAGCAAAAGTGTCTGTAAGTGTAACACAAAATAAAGTGAAAGCTCTTAAAGTGAACACTGTTTCAACCATATGGCATTCAGCTAATGGTGGCCATTTTGGAATCCCTGTTTCCACTTGAAAACAGTAAAGTAATGGAAAAATATTCTTAGGTATATATAATTTAGACTATAAAAATGGACTAAGCAACTTCGATCTGCCCTCCAAATTTTTTTTCTTAAAGATTTTCTGTTTTTTTTGTGGAATGGCCCACACACATTAGTGTATTAATAAATAATCTGTATAAGTAAATTTATCATATCACAAAAGCGTGAGATAAAACTTTTGGCTATGTTCGAAATTTTTTTTTCATTGTTACAATCCAAATCTGTTTTGCCCACAAACATCTAATTATGGACATGATACTGCAAAAAATATGATTTAAATTTTTCTGAAAAATCTTTTGAATAATATTTACCTTGATCGTAATGGTTGCCTTGTTGCCCTCAGTTCTTGAAGAGTAGTAGATAATTGACGACTACTGCGTGTCATCATACCATGCAATACAACTGGATGTTGAGGAATATCAATATTAATGGGACCAATAGTAAGAAGTGCAGAATTGCGGTCTTTTCCTTTTTTATTTTGGCTAGAATACAAAGCTTGAGATTTTCCAACAGTCATTTTAACTACTGTCCTGTAAAAATGACAATAGAATATAAAACAAGATTCATCTTCATATAACAAGAAAAAATATTATAATTATCAAATAAAAGCAAGTGGAACAATTCTACATATATAGACGTGACTACACTACATATGACAACATGGTTTCATCATGCTTCCAGCCATGCAGCCATCATGATTCCTGGAAGGATTATATATCATGGCTGTTTCTACATGGTTTTATAAGTTATGAATTCTTCTTTTTTGTAGAATGCTTTTATATAAAAAATTATCAGCAATAAATTGTTTACTTAATGTAGATAAAAAACATCCTTAAATACAAAATTCCATATGATCCATATAAACCTCATGAAGGGTTCCAGATTCATCTTGATAGCAATGCCTAGACACAGGTCATATTAACCCATTGACGGTCATGCATGGATATATACGTCATAGAATCCCCAGTTTTTCCAGCAATGCACAACTTTTTTAAATTTAAAAATAAAATTTAAAATAAATATTTTTTAGATATTTTTGTTAGGATGATAGTCTATAACCTATCTAAAACAAAATATAAAAAATAATTTTTAAAAATTAGGTATTTGAATTAGAAATATAATTTAAAAATTATTGCAGGGAAAACAACTAGGGAATTTTGCCCATTCCCATGACCGTCAGTGGGTTAAAGATTGGCAGAGAAGCATGTCTATGGACCATTATGCATACCATGTGATCTGAATCATAGTAAAGATCGATACTTGAATGGATATTTTGAACTCTTGACTCTATTCTGATGTAAGCAAATGTAGAATCAAAAGTAAAATTAAACATTGCTTTTGTCATTTAAGAGATTGTCATTGTTTTTATTATACAGGGTGTTCAGAAACGACCACACTTCCTCAGTACCGGCGGATTCTATAACAAAAATAAAGCATATTTTCAATTTATTGTCGGGGTTGCAAATGAAAGTTTAAAAGTCTAAAAAAAATTTTAAGTTGGGACTTGTCAGCGCAAGGTTAAAAACCAAACTAGCGACACCAAACGTTCTAGTGACAGTGAATAAAATACAAATTGCTCACACCTTTATAATAAAAGGCCTTAAACCTCGCCCATATCAACATTGGCGATTGATTTGACACCAATTGTAATTTTAATGAATTATTGTAGCCAAACCTATCACTGCACATTGCTATGAGATTCGAATCTCAAATTAATTGAGAGATTTTAATTTGGAAGTGGGTTTTGTAATTCGAATAATTTTAATATTAACTTTGATTTTGTTTGTTTAGTTGCATTTTTGTTTGTACCAGGCAAATCTACGGAGGACTAAAATCCACTCGAGCATAAACTTGAAAGGTAGATGGTCGTTTTTGATGACAATGCATTCTATCACGTATTTGGACTGTCATAAAAAGGTCGCTTTAAAACACGTTTCTATTTCCATTTCGAAGGACTGACATACCACTTGACATCCCATTAAGCTAAAACTTGACAGATACTCATCTTCGATGACAAAGCCTTCAGTTAAATTTTTTTTAGGGGGGGGGGGGATATTACAGGGGTCAAAGTGACAAAATAAGAATATATAGGATTTTTACACAAAAAATATAGGACAATATAAAACATCAAATAACTGCACACAGCTTCTACTGAACTTTAAAATTAACTTGTTATATATTTCATTAATTAAAACTTTAAATGAAACGTTATTGAAATGAACATATAAGACGAACTTAGGAGGACTTTTACACAGTACCAATCAACACAAGTTTTCCTTTTTAAGAGAGGAATATCTATAATTAAGTACTTAGAAAATAACCGTCTCCCTTTAAAACTCGTTATATTGAATTTAAGAGAAGAATAGAAAACACACCATTAAAAAAAGAAATCGTCTGATCCTGAATATGTCATCCTTTATTCGTTATTACCTCAATGTTCCATCCTTAGTATTCATCAATAAATCAAGTTTTATTAATTACATTATTTGCAATCTTGAGCCTTCCAGCATCTATAAGTGCTTTGAGCTGCCCCAATTTTTTTTAAGTAATTTCTTTTTATTCCTGTTTGGATTAAGATTTACTGTAGGGTCCCCCTAGGCGACTTTAAAAAAAAATCGCCAAATTGAAAATGACATCAAAAGGCCGTGTCGCCAAATCCAAAATGGTGTCAAAACAAATTCGGCGCTGAATCGCCAACTTTCAAAAAGTCTCCAAGGGGCACTATACAGTAAATCTTAACCCCTGTTTGCAGTCTTTTTTTGGCTCAGATTTACTATTCGGTGTCGGATGGATTGGCGGCGGAAAGTGGGAGATTTAGCGCCGAATGTGGCAACCGATTGACTTGGTTTTCCGGCACTTGGACAACACAACGTTTTGACGTCATTTTCAATTTTAGCGACTTTCTTGAAAATATCGTCATTCGACACCTTGCATTAAATCTTAACCCTTTTGGTGCCTTCATCAATTATTGACTGAGCACTTGAAATGTCGTTCTTTTAGTCCTGCAAGTTGTTTTTATCCGTTCTTCCAGAGGCAGAGTTTCGTTTCTGCGTATCTTTCTTTTTTGCTATCTTGCCAATTACCAATTAATTTACGATATTGGAGGAGAAAACAGATCAGAAATTCAAGCCCGCACGCTATGAACATGTTAACACTTTACAACTCTCGCAGTCCAGTTGAATCGAGTTGAGTTGTAGGTTGTGCAGCAAGTGACGTCACAAGAAATAAGACACAGCTGCTTACAAACATTGCTTTAATCAGGTCTCTTTCACTTATGATCGCGGCAAAGAATCCGAAATATAATAAACCACAACGAATGGCGCTGTTATTATGAATTCGAAGAAAATATAGGTCGAATCAACGTGGATATATAGGATAATTAAAAAATATAGGACAATATAGGACGTTTTCCCCGATTTTTAAAAATATATAGGATTTATAGGACGTCTCCAACCCCCGATATAAGTTAATGTCACACAAGCAATGGTTATGTTTGTAGTGATCAAAGACTATAAAAATTTCTTGGGCTTAAAATCCTTTCAACAAGTTGCATTTGCACATAAAAGTTGCATATAAAAGATTTATGTACATACTAAAAACATTTTTTATAGGTTACTTTTTATCTTTTTATTAAGGGTATTGATAAACTGTTCAATCCCATTATCTCTCAACCAAACGTTTATAACGATTGTATAACAAATTCGCTAAAACCATGATAAACTAGTTGGTTTTCATGTTCAACAACCTAATTTTTGGCACTATAACACAGCAAATCAGGCAGGGACCTATAGCTTAGCGTTGATTCCAAACCACAACGGACATCGATGCCTAACCCAGGATTCGAACCCAGTACCTTTTACATGCGAGATCAGAGTGTTAATGGATTGCCTTCTATTAATATTTTATTCGATTTGATTAGATATTTTATGGCTATAGGGTAAAGATTTTCTTGCACCAGAATGTCATTACAGCAAAATATAGATAAATCAACGTAGTCCAAGTGTCAAGGAAGGAAAACCTTCCGGGAGGTATTTTATAGGGATACTGCCTTGCCCAATAACACAGCTAATTAAGCGGGGATTCCGAACCACGACAAATATTGATGCCTAACCCAGGATTCAAACCCAGAACCTTTGACATGCGAGGCCAGAGCCTTAATAAAATATATTAATATTTTATTAGATTTGACTACATATTTTATGGCTATAGATAAAAATTATACTGCACCAGGATATCATTACAGCAAGATATAGAGATTTTAATGTAGTCCAATTGTCAAGAAAGGAAAGCCTTCTGGGAGGTATTTCACAAGAAAACTGCCTTGTATTTACGTCTCTATTGGGTTTGGGTTTTCGAGTTTTCTGGTGCAAGAGCTGTCATGTTGTGTCGTAAAATTGTAATAGCAATAACATCTATGCTTACATCTATCAAATTTGAAATTAGTCAGATGATGAGGCAACTATATCTGAATTAGGATCTATCTCTTCACATCCACTCGAGAATACATTGAGGCTTTAACGAATATATCATGCAGAAGCCTACATTATTTCTAAACGCCAGTATTAACGCAGAACTTTAACATGATCCCACATCTTCCAGGCATGGCATCTCGATTAGGAGATAACCTTGAAGACATTCACTTAGCTTTTCATAGTGTTTGACCACTACCAAGAAAATTATTGATTCCGTGCCATGGACTAACTCTTTTTTATCGTTAATACTTGATAGACCAGCCGTAGATGCCAAGGCATTTGCTCTGCCAAGTTTCAACTCGATTGGATGAGTGCAAGTCGGTTAATTAGCACTCCAAATCTGTTATAGAAGTGTGGTTAAAATCAGCCTTTCAGTTACAGCCCACAAAACTTGATAGAATACCCTCTCTTCGACTAAGAATCTATCAGTCAAATTTTTGATCGATTGGATGACGGCAAAAGGGTTAATTAGTCCTCTGAAGGTATAATAGAAACTTCTGTAAAATCAGCCTTTTAGTGACAGCTCCCAAAAATTGATAGAATGCATTGTCATCAACAACGAATCTAAATGCCAAGTCTCAGCTCGATTGGAGCCCAACTGATGTCTGTGAGCCCAGTAGCAGAAACTTTTCTGACAATCTGCAACACTAATTTGGGTATTAGAAAATAATTGGCAGCGTAATTTTTTTTTTTAAAGTTTGTATAAAATACATAAGCATCTTATAAGTCAATTTTATCAAAAATTCCTGTTTTACATAAACATAGAAATTTGGCAAAATAAATTAAATATTAAAACGGAAGCATTTAAAAGTACTGTATCTTAAATTAAAATTCGAATCATTCTGTATAAATTCAACCCAAACGACGAAAGCGATCTTCACATTAATCACCGACATAACGGCTGTCACATCAGCACTAGCCCAGGCGAATGACAATAAAACGGCATCGCAATTCTCGCCGATAGCTGCTATTAAAATGGCTCATTCCTAGGTGAAAATTACCACTACTCCATCACAAATATTCGGCCAACTTACTGGCGCAAATCTCGGTAATTACATCTAAGTAACAATCTGCAAAAGTGACCATTATAACAACGTAAATATCGGCGTTAGCGGACAATATATAGGTAGAAATTTGGAAATTTATGCAATAGAGACGATTACAATATCGACGTTACACTCTACAAAATTGACTGTCACAACCACGTAAATATCGGCGATGGTGACAACTATTGAGGAGCAAACCATCGAAATAGTGGTTATTATATTGGTGTAACACTCGCCGAATAACACTCGCGAAAAGTAACATCGCGACGTAAATATCGGCGATATCTCCCGTCCGATTCTTGGCAACAGCGATCCTTACATCAGTGTAACTGTAAGCGAAGCTAACCACTACACACCAACGCGCGTAAGCAAATAGCATGCATGAAAGCAAATAGAACTAATTATATTATGTTTCTATACAATCTCCGTAAAATCGCACAAAACTATGACGAGTCCTATTTCATGAAATGAAGTATCGCGCATGTGCGTTGACTCAAATCACACAACTTGCAAATCGGATTTTTTTATTTTTTTTTAAAGTCAGATTTGTCTGTAAGCTGCTGAAAAATCTGCGACGTCCGTCAACAGTCTCGCATTTTCTGCTACCGGGTCTGTGAGGTTAGCGCTCTGGCTTCGCATGCCAAAGGTGCCGCGTTCGAATCCTGGATTAGGAATGGATGTTCGTTGTGGTTTGGAATCCACGTTAAGTTGTAGGTCCCGGCTTGATTAGCTGTCATTGCGCATAAAAATAGGTCGCAGAACGTATAAACCAACCAGCCCGATTAGATGACGGTAAGTTGGTTAATTAGACTTCCACAGATTTACCTGACACCCAAACACACATATAACCAACCAAAATCGAAGCTAAAAGGGTTTAAAAAGAAAAGGGGAAAAAAAGAAAATAAACTTTCAGAAACAACTGCAAAACATGCAATAATAATAACTACTCATTAACCTGTGTAAAGCTGGTGTCTTCCGGGAGGACTTTCAAAGGAAACTGTGCTAGTTTTCAGTCTGTGAAGTTAGAAGACTACCATCGTGACAAACAACTAACACAACACTGTCTGTCAGTATCACTGCTACGTCTTCTCATTTTAACATCTCATTTAATTATAGTAAGTTAAGATTTATAGTAATTGTTCTATATTCAAGGAAATAAATATTATTTTATAAACACCGAAGATTAGTAATTTAACAATAATTATTAAAATTCAAAATTATCTGCTACTTATTAAACTCAAATTTCTAAACGTAAATAATTTCTTATACGAAAAGTTAAGAGTTTCCAAATATAAATGTGTATACATCAGTTATCAACTGTAAATATTTTTAAATCAAATGCTAACCAAAAAGTGATAAAAAGAAAAAAAATAACTCTTCAAATTTTCACTTTCAACAACAAGTTGATCTAACCACACCCATTTAAATATTTTTTCCAATCAGTAAAGGAATAAATTTCTGGTAACAGCTGAATTAAAACGGATAAATAAAAAGAGTTTTCAATAATAGAATGTAAGGATTTATAATTGGTTAGATTTGACTGGGAATATTTCAATAAATATTGATTTTTGGACTCTACTTCAAATTGCAAATATTATTCATTTTTGATCAAAATTTTGAAACTATATATGATGTGCGATGGTTTTGAACACCTTGTATAATCTTATACTCTATTTACTATTATATATGGGTCTTTTTACAGTGCAAAGTTAGTGAAACATGTACAACAAGTTCTCTGGCATAAAAGTAATTCTCATCAAACCTTCTGAATGCAATTTTTTTAAGACAAAAGCTTCAGAAACAGCTGCACAGAAATTTATTGAAATTGGCAATAGTTGTCACAGTCGATAACTATAGAAAAAAAGAGAAATTCAAAAAGTATGTGCTAATTCTTCTAAAACTTCTTCCAGTGTTTCTATTAACAAAGATTTAAAATATTCAGCATTCTGTTCAATCTAAAAAATATCAATCACACTTTTAAATAGCCTACTGCACAAGAATGTTATTATTCACATAGTTACAATCCCGAAAATTTTACTATTTCAAAGAATTTGATCATTCAAGATCAGAAAATAATAATGAAAGTGTGTACAAAACCTTTGAATAACCATCCAATATTATTTACAAATCATGAACAAGTTTTGCAAAATAATCTGAATATTTTTGCACAGAGCTAGGTTTGCCTTTTTCTCATCCCTCTCTAAATCAGATTAGTGGGCTATGTAATGTAATATTTTTATACTCGTAAGGACAATTTTACACAGCAGTGTAAATACCTTTTGGAAAATTTTAACATTGCAAAAAAAAACAACTTACTGTTGATTAGGAGGAACACCTTCTAATACCACAACCATAGCTTCCCCTAATTGACCAGACAATGATGATTCACTCCACTTGCGAGTTGTACCACGAACTTTTTCCTTATGTGTCAAGCTTGAATGGAATCCATTTAATTCTCCTTCCAATTTTAGACCACTTAACATGGCTAAAAGGCGTGTTTTATGTACTGTAGCAACTCCAAACACAACTAAGGGAGTCCAATCTCGAATAATCAAAGCTGCAAAAAACGTATCATTATTCTGTATCATTGGAATCATAATATACATTAGCTTATTTTTACAAAAATAACATTAAAATTTTGTATGGTGAATAAAAATAAATAATACTATTAAATCAAGAAATACAAAAACATAGGAATCATTAATTTTCATGAGTAATGAGGCCTGTAATGAGATTACTGTTTGAGATACTTATGTACATGGGCGTACTGGCCATAAGGTTGTCCGGTGCAATCACCAGGCTGGTCAATGTTTGTAAAAAAAAAAAGGCCAGTCCGGAATTTTTTTATTTTTTTTTAGATTTTCAATTTTGTTTTCAATATAAATAGTCTTTAGCGTTTTTTTAAAAGCCCAATGCAGAGCCATATACAACATTATCTTTCCAACCAGAGAGGACTGGAGATTTCCCTCCAATCTGACCAGAAGAGGAGATGAAATTTAGTACACAGATGGTTCAAAGACATCTTATGGCACTGGTTCAGGTGTCTTCTGTCCTAACAGAAAAATAAAGCTGTCTTTCACTCTGGGCAAGTTGGCTACTGTATTTCAGGCTGAGGCTCTTGTAATCAAAGCCTGTGCCTACAACTGCCTCGATGGGGGGGTTGTTAAGAGGGTCATAAAGATTTTCTCTGACAGCCAAGCTACCCTAAAGGCCTTAAAGAGTCACTGCTTTACCTCTAAAGCAGTGTGGGAATGCTACAATGCACTTGAAGACCTGGCTGAGGGAAACAAGGTGTCTCTTCTATGGGTCCCTGGTCACTGTGACATTGAGGGAAATGAAAAGGCAAACCAATTAGCTAAACATGGTTTTGAAATATCTTTTGTAGGACCAGAACCTGTTTTGGGTCTGCCCCACAATGCGGTCAGGAAAACTATCAAAAGTTTATTAATGACTGAATCCTATCAAGCATGGATTCAATCTAAAGATCAAAGACAAGCCAAAGAGCTCAATCAACAGTCACCTTGGACTAGATCGAGGGAGCTACAAAAATTGAACAGAAGAGAAATAAAGGTTGCTGTAGGCCTTTTAACTGGACATTGCACCTTAAATAGACATCTTAATCTGTTAGTTGCTGTAGATGACCCACTAAGCAGGGGCTGTCGTATGACAGAAGAGAGCTCTACGCATGTGTTATGTAAATGTGACTATTACTTTGCCCAACGATTTGAACATCTGGGATACCATTGTATCAATCCCTGGGAACTGTCAAATGTTCCAATCAGGTCTATACTGAAATTTATTTCGGTAACCGGTCTCCTTTAGATCAAATAGGGGTTATCAGTGCAATAGACTTCAGTCGTGGTACTAGTGCTCGGTAGAGTCATCCCCATTCATAAGTCCCCATCATATTAATGACCAAATACAAAATTTTTACAAATTATCACTTTAATAAATCAAATAAGTTTATGCCTTAAGAATACAAACCTATATCATAATGTTTAGGTTATTACACATAAAAATCAGTGCATTATTCAAATTTACTTTGATTTTGAATACAGTTTTAATAAAACTCCAGTAATTTTTAAGATGAACTTTTTATCTACAGAGTTGGAAAAACGTTAGGGCCAAGCAAAAAACATTCTCATTTTCACAAGTATGAATTTACGCAGAACCCATTTCATGCCACTGAACTTAGTAGTATACTAAGTATCAGTGAAAGTAAATCCAGTATTTCATTGATACTCGGTGCATCACTAAGTTTGACAGATAGGACAGAAATTATTTAAATAATCCTCAAAGGTTGGTTATCATTTTCAATACACTCTTCTTTAAAATTACTTTCACTTTTAATTTCATGGCTTTTATGAAATAAAATCAGTAAAGAAAAAATAAAATCAATAAGGAAAATTTTATTTTAAGCTAGCATTTAGAACATTAAAGCATATAATAGCTTATTAACTGCTGATGACAGAAATACAGACTTTGATTTCGAAAATCTGTGCGACGACAACAGAAGAAAAATTCCAAGTTATGTTTGCTTAATTATTTATATTTTTATTGATGACACAATGTATTTAAGCTAAAAAAAATTGAAGAGGCTGCTTTTGATATTTCAAAAAATACTTTTTTTAGTGTTTAAAAAAAAAAATTCTAAATTGAAATATTCTAATGTTGGAGTTATATTAAAGCCTAGCTAAAATAGAAAAGAACTTCAATGTAAACTTTCTAGATCAGTATTTGTGTAATAAATTCATGGCATATTAAGTTGTAACTAATTACTCACCTTTAGTAAAACCCTTTAGGTGGTCTTTAGATATTATAGGAGAAGTAGGTTTCTCAGACTTTACTGTATTAATATTTTGACTATCAGGAACATCTACATCTGCTTGTTGCTCTTTCAAAGGTTCATATTTTCCATTTCCTTTATATTCATCAGATACATCCACAGATTTTCTATCTTGAGGAAGATGAACAGCTGAACATCTGTCACAAATAGACAACAACTCAAAACAAGAATTCTGTCAATCAAACATGGATATATTGATTTGAAGAAAGTAATAATCAATATAATGCCACAATAAAAAAAAATTAGCCTTCGAAGATTATAGCAATGCATTTTGAATAGACAAAGGAGAAAAAAAAATACAAAATTAAGTAAACATATTTGTTTTTGATACTTTTGCACATATGACAGTTCACACCATCAATAATGTTTAAAATGATTATTACATTAACCTTTCTTGGCCCCATAAAAAAAAGATTAGAGGTAAAAATAGATAAATAACATACTTTCAAATCTAATACAGTTAGATATGAGGCAGGGTCTCAAACTAAAGCCACAAGAAAATCTGTAGTTTAAAACAAAAGATACTAATCATGATTGTTAGAACTGCTGATAAAACTCATTAAAGTTTACATGAAATTTTTTACAAATAAATTACTAAGATATGGTACAACATTTAAATTATTAATTTAATTACAATTTACAAAATGATAGAAAAAAGAAAAGTAACAGCATGATTTTTAAATATTTTTCAAAAATAGAAGCTAGTTGAGTGTCAATTAAGACATGGAAGAAGATTGTACATAATTTTTGTTGGGAAAACAGAAAGGCAGAATACTAGGGTTTAAAAAATATTCTTGGGCAATAGGGACAGGGCCGAGCATTTGTCTTCAGTAAGGACTTGAAGATAGTATTTTTATTGCAAATAGTGCTATGTTGAGAAATGAGAATGCAAAGCTTTGAAATCAAGAATAATAGAATGAAACACTCATAATATATAAACTAAAGATGATACTAGTTATTTAATCAGTAAGACTACATAGTAAGCTTACTAAGCATTATTTTTATTTACTTTTGGGGAGAGTTAAGTCATTAAATCTTATACTGCATTGCTCCTGAACATTAAAATTCAACTTAAAAATATTGTTGCTGCCATTCTTACACCTCATAATTCAAAGATGAGTTACAAATTGTTTTCATTTTTCCAAACATGTATTCGGAAACATTAAAGTCTAACAACATTTGGTTTAAAAGTTAATAATTATTGCAACTAAAAAAGGCCATCAAAACTAAAAATTTGCTTCGATGAATACAGTCAAACCTTGTTAACACGAAGTCGAAAGGACCACCGAAATCTTTCTCATTAACCGAATTTCGTATTAATTGTCTTCACATTTTCCCCTCTAATTAATGCCGATTTAAACTACTAGATCTATATGTATTTAATACTGCTGTTTTCTTAAGTTATCGTTTTTGCCAGTACACATCCTTTTCCTAGCATGTTTAAATTTATTTACGACATAAGCCGCCACAATCTTTTTCCGATTTATAAAAATTGTCCATAAAGTGCTGTTGGCAATTTCATACTTGGCCACTATTTCTGTTTGTTGTTTTTGAAGAATTGGCCACTAACCCCTTGTTTGCCGTAGGCGTATATATACGCCTCGCTAAGTTTAACTGCCCCGGGCGTATACATACACCTTTTCGAAGTATGGTTCTTTGCAATGTGCTGCTATCAGTAAAATTACTCCCACAGCTTTGGAATGCTATATAATGACCTTGACAATGTTTGCGAAGGATTTATTTATTTTAGAGAAAGAGGAGGAACAGGAAACGAGAATGTTTCTGGAACGAGGAAAGTCATAGCTGTGCAGTTATTGCTTGTGTTTCTTTTTGAGTAGTTCATGCTTTTTTATTCTTTTTTCGCTTCAGCTTTTGTTAATGTGTGTGATAAAAGCTCGCAGTGAATCCTGCTATCAATACACTGAATGTGATGTCGGTTTATGTGTCCAACCATGTTTCAGGATATACCATACAACAGCTAAATTCTAAAAAAAAAAAAAATTCTTATTATACTGTTACTCTATGTTTTAAAGTTGTATTTTGCTTTTTTTTTTTTTGTAAAAGTAAACAGTTTTAAATTGAAAAAAGTGCCTCTTCTTTTCCCCCAATACACCGTATAACTACGTGAGCCTGTGCAAAAACCGGTGGCGCTGGGGATCGAATCTAGTAAGTTTTCCTCAGCAAGTAAGGGGTTAATTTCATAAAAAACAATTGTGCTTCTTTTGTAACGATAATGATTGCTACATCTGATTCATAGTGACAAGATTCAAAATGCAAATGCGACCAGGTTTATTTTGATAAATTACTGTTGGATAAGGAGAGTATGTGACATTACAAAACCTTTTTACAGAGGGATGCCATCTAAATTCACTTCAAAATCAGCTAATTTCATGATTTTCTTGAAATTTGATTATTCAGCCTGGCGAGTCATGATTGTGTATAGTCCTGTACCGATAGATGGCGTTAGAGGTACCGCACTCTTGAATATTCAAATGTAAACATTTTTCTGTTATTAAAATTGTTCGAAGATCTCTCAACATGACGTTTCGTTTTTATTGACTGCAAGAACAAACATTGTTTGGAGCTACAACGTGGGGCCCGCGGCCTTCGGTATTGATTTTTGATTCTTCTTGAAAAATTCGCACGTATTTTGGAAGGTGAAATTATGTTCGAAATGGACCTGAAATTACTTGAAATAGGACTCTGCGCTGTTTGAATAAGTGAAATGAAACTATAATCTTGAAAAATTTCCTCTACAATTGGTTTTGTTCAACGGTCGAAATATGAACACTTGAATTAATGACTTGTAACTCTTGAATGACGTATCGTTGTTGCTGAACTGAAGGATATCGTAAAAGGAATGACGGATACGTTTGCAAGTAAGATCTTTCCTTTGTTGTTTTTAATAAGTGGAAACCTTTCATAAACTTTGAATTTGAAACTATTGAACCCAGTTAACGTAATTTAATATAAATATGGCCGGTGACGAACAAAATAAATCTGAGAAGGAAGAATTTAAAAGATCAAACAAAAAACAAAGAGTTGCTTGTCAGCTAACTACAAAACTCCTTTCGAAAATTGAATTGATTTATACTGATGAAAATGTTGACAAAATCGAGAAACACGAAGAGTTGAGCTGTCTACTTGATCAATTACGTGAAAAAAGGTCAACACTTAAGGACTTGGACAACAAAATCGAAACTTTAGTTTCTGCTGATGACTTTGAAAAGGAAATTATTTCTGCAGAGGAATATTCCGAAAAAATTGTGAGATGGGAAGGGAAAATAGGACGGTTTCTCAAACTTGGAAATAAAACCAGAACTTTTGATAGTTCGACTTTGAATGCAAACGAAAGTGTTTCGATGCAAAATGACAGACCTGATACTTTAAATTACGATGAAAATTCAAGTAATTTATCCATGCGAATGTCCCTGCCTAAGCTCGCATTACCTAGATTTTTTGGAGATACGTGTAAATGGCTGGAATATTGGGGCCAATTTGAAGACGCGATACATAAAAACAAGTCTTTAACAAATGTAGAACGGTTTCACTATCTTAAGTGTTCGTTAGGCGGTTGAGCATTGAATACTATAAAAGGTCTTGCGTTACCAGAACAAAATTATGAGAAGTGTATTCAATTGTTAAAATCAAGGTTTGGGCGAGATGATATTATAATTAACAGTCATATGACTAAACTCTTGAATTTAGAACCAGTTCGAAATTCTTCGAACATAAAGGCATTTCGAATGTTGTATGATCAGTTAGAGGTAAACATTAGGTCTTTCAAAAGTTGTGTCCAATTGTCATGAAGTTGTTGCCTAATGATTTGAGCTTAGAATATAATAGGGTAAGGAAATCAAAATCTGAATTTAGCATTCTTGAATTAATGGAGTTTTTCAAATCAGAATTGGAGACAAGGGAATGTCAAAATCTTTTGAACACGCTAATGTGTGAAACGATAGTTACACAAGAGGTAGAGGGTATGATAATAATAGAGATAATAAAAAATTTGTAAAAAATGAAGTTTCCTTTGCTACTTGTGCTAAAAGAAATACCTGTTTATTCTGTGATAAATTACATCCTTCTTTAAATTGTAAAACATTTTCTTCTATCGAAAAAAGATTAAAACTAAAGAGGGAGGGAAGATGTCATCGATGTTTTGAAATGGGTTCTCATTTAAGTTCTAGTTGCAAGGAACAAATTCCTCCTTGCAAAACGTGTAAAAGTGTGGCTCACAATGAATTGTTTTGAAAAGAAAAATATTTCGTCTAGGGTCGAAACTCCTCAAAATTCTGAATTATTTCAAGTGTAACACATTCAGGAAAAGAGAGAAGCGATTCCATTTGGCCCATGTGTGCAGTAAGGGTTCGTAATCCCGGTCAAGGTTCAAGGTCAAAAATTGTTTCTGTTCTATTTGATTCTGCTAGCTCATGCAGTTTCGTGACTAAGGATATTAAAGCGTAAGGTAAGCTTTCGTTGTGCGGGCGACGACATGATTTGATCCGAGGACCATTAGATCTCGAGCCCGATACCTTACCTCTGTGCAAAAGAGTACTCCAGTGCACAGAAGTTTTATCTGTTATTTGAGGTCGCTACACAGCTTCCTCCCAGCGACGAAGGAGCGATACTGTTGATCAATGTCTGATCGGAGTTAGAGGTTTGGGATGCTAGTTGGCATCGTTGTCCACTTGTTGCGGTGTTGCACGCGAGTTGCGTATGTGATCACTTGTTGCGATGTAGTTTCTCCTTTTCAGAAGGGCCGATAGATGGCAGCATGATTTTTAGTCCGGTGGTCACCGGTAAAGAGTTAAGGTAAACTTTCGTTGTGCGGGCGACGTCGTGATTTGATCCGAGGACCATTAGATCTCGAGCCAGATACCTCACCTCTGTGCAAAAGAGTACTCCAGTGCACAGAAGTTTTATCTGTTATTTGAGGTCACTACAGATATTGCAAGTGAATTAAATTTAGTGGTTACTCGTAAGGAAATTTTAGATATATGCACTTTTGGAAATGCTCCAACAAAAACTGCTTTTGACGTGGCAACTATTTTAATATGTCACATTAATGATCCTAGTCGTTGGGCGAAAATTGAGGTTTTCATTACGGACAAAATTTCTCATGCTAAAATAGGAATTCCAAAAAAGGATATTCAGCAGATGTTGACGAATGCTTCAATTTCTGCAAATGAGATCGCTTTGGTAGAGGGGAAAAGAAAAATTGATATTTTGTTGGGATGTGACGTCATGTGGAGGTTTCAAACGGGGAACAGGATTAAATTAGAAAGAGGTCTTTACTGTATTGAGACGTTGTTTGGATTCTTTGGAACCGCGATTTTGTCTGGAACCGCGAGATCGAGTAATAATTTGAAATCATTTGTTAATCTTTGCGTGTTGGGTAAAAATGAGATTGAAGGAGATTGTAAAGCACAAATCTTGAATGAAAGGGAATCAGATGAGAATTTAAATCTTGAACTTAAGAAATTGTGGGAATTAGATAACTTGTTTATTTCTAATGAAAGCGAGAGTAGCCTTTTGAATTGTGAAATAGAAGTTCTAAGAGATTTTGAAAATAATTTGAAGTATGAAAATGGGCGCTACGAAGTAAATTTACCATTTAAAAGGGAAGTGGATTTACCCGACAATCTTGAGGTTTCAAAAAGGAGATTGACTAGTTTGGTATCACGTTTTAAAAGGGATCCCAGCTTTGTATGAAACTTACAAGTCGGTATTTGAAGAACAGGTGAGGTCCGGTGTAATTGAAGAGGTCGATATAACCAAGGATGATTCAATGGACCGTATCTATTACGCACCCCACCATCCAGTTATTCGAGAACAAAAGGAGAGCAATCGTACACGATTAAGGATTGTGTTTGACATGTCTTCGAAAGAAAAAGGGTGTCTTTCATTAAATGACAATCTCCATTCTGGGCCAAATTTAAATCCTAATTTATTGACACTTTTACTGAAATTTAGGATGAATAGAATAGGTTTAATAGAGGACATAGAGAAGGCTTTTTTGCGTATAGGTCTTAACGAAATGGATCGAAATTGTCAGCGTATTATTTGGATTGATAAAATGCAGCACACCGAAATTAAGGTCTACAGAAACACTACCGTTTCGTTCGGAATTAAATCGTCTCCATTTCTTTTGGCTGCCACTATTAAGCATCACATTAAGAAATTTGAAATTTCCCATTCGTCAACCTACAAAGCGCTAAATGATTGCGTTTACGTTAATGATTTTATAATCAGCTTCAACGACATGAATGAAGTTATTGAAACATGTGAAAATGCCAAAACCATTCTTGCTTCTGCCAATATGAACTTACGTGAATGGAGAACTAATTCCACTGAACTCTCTGCTATTTGGCAAAACAATAACTTTGAAAAGAAACCCAAGGATAATTTAATTGCAATTAAGGTACTCGGCATCATATGGGACACAGTTACCAATGAACTCAAGTACGACTTGACTTCCGTTCTTCGTGCCCTAGAAATGGATAAATGCACTAAAAGAAGCATCTTACAGATGTCTTGCAAGTTGTTCGACCCAATGGGTTTGATAGCTGCATTCACCATCAGAGCAAAGATCCTGCTCCAAGAGACATGGCAAAGAGGTCTAACCTGGGATGAAGAACTGCCCAAGGACTTGAAAGAAAAATGGAAGAAATGGAATTTGGAAATTGCAAAACTTTTGAATTTGTCTATTTCACGGTCATATTTCTCCAAATTTCCATACCTCGACTCTGGATACGAAATACACGTGTTTTGTGACGCGAGTGAAGCTGCCTACGGTTGCGTTGCATACATCCGTTATCCTGCTGCAGACAGTTTTATAGTAAGTTTCATCATTGCTAAAGCCCGAATTGCACCCGTTAAGAAGATAACTTTACCGCGGCTTGAGCTTTCAGCAGCCGCCATTGGCGCAAGGGTTCTCAACTCTTTGAAGGAAATATTCAAGATTGGAACCAACTACACCTTGTGGAGCGACTCTACCGTTGGATAAAGGGCACTGGATAAAGGGTAATGCCAAGAATTGGAAACCTTACGTCAGCAATAGAGTGAATGAAATCCAAGGACTAACTGAACCAAGTAACTGGAAACATTGCAGAGGGAACGACAACCCAGCGGATCTACTTACAAGAGGTTGTTCGGCAGATGATCTTATAAGCGATATCACGAACTGGTGGAAAGCGAATTCCTGGTTAGGTCTGCCTGAATCGCAGTGGATCAAAGGGTGTTCGATGGAGATGAGCAACAGTTCCAGAGAGCCTGAAGTGATCGTTGAAACAAGATCTAAGGCAATGAATGTGAATCTCATCTCAAGTGAACATCAGCAAGCAAATTCTATTGATGAGATCCTTAAAAGGTATTCTTCTTGGAACAAGTTACAGAGTGTTGTCGCATGGTGTCTTCGATTCATAGAAAATTGCAAGGTTGCTCAGAAAAGGAAAACCTTTCTAATAACCGAAGAACTACAAAATGCCTCAAGGGTGATTGTGAAGGGGATTCAGTTGGTAGCGTTTAAGGAAGATATTGATCGCCTGCAGAAAGGGAAACCATTGAAGCATAGCAGCAACATTTTATCACTAGCTCCGTTCTTGGATTCGTCGGGGGTACTTCGAGTCGGTGGTCAACTGCGACACTCAAGTTTGCCTGACTCCAGAAAACATCCCATTCTTCTGCCTAAGAATCATCATGTGTGCACAATCATCGTGAAGCACTACCACGAAATAAACCTACATGGTGGAATACAACTGACATCTTCAGCCCTCATCCAAAGGTTCTGGATCATCAACGTCAAGAAACTAGTGAAGAACGTGATATTCAGGTGTATGAAGTGTTACAAACAAAGAGCCAGCACTGAGACACAGTTTATGTCTGATTTACCATCTTCAAGAATCACACCATTAAGAGTATTTTCAAGTGTCGGTACTGACTTTGCTGGACCTTTTCTCGTGACACCAAGAGGACGAGGCATTAAGTCTAGTAAAAGCTATGTCTGTATCTTCATCTGCTTCATTACGAAGGCTGTGCATTTGGAAGTTGTTAGTGATCTTTCTTCTGAAGCATTCTTGGCATGCTTAAGAAGGTTTATAGCTCGCCGAGGCAAAGCAGCACAGATTTGGAGCGACTGCAGCACCAATTACGTGGGCGCTGAAAGAGAATTGAGAAGGTTTGTTTCCTCTTTCTCATCCAATGAAGAACTCCAAAACCATCTTTTGAAAGAAAACATAGTGTGGCGTTTCAACCCTCCTGGAGGACCTCATCACGGAGGACTGTGGGAAACTACGGTTAGATTCATGAAACTACATCTGAGGAAAACTGTAGGTGATCAGGTGCTAACTATCGAAGAATTCATGACTCTGATCATACAAGTGGAGGCGTGCCTCAACTCACGCCCCCTCACTCCTATGTCTACAGACACTGAAGATTTGCAGCCTTTGACTCCAGGGCACTTTTTGATTGGTGCTCCACTAACTGCTTTACCTGAAAATGATTTGGTCGACAAGAAAATTCCCATTTTGCGACGCTGGAAACTCACTCAGCAACTAGTACAACGATTTTGGAAGCGCTGGTCTAATGAATACTTGAGTAGTTTTCAACAGCGTAGGAAGTGGACCAAATCTAACCCTAATATCGAGATTGGTCAGTTGGTACTCGTGAAGGAAGACAATCTTCCACCCCTGCGTTGGAAGTTAGGTAGAGTGACTGAACTGCTTCCAGGAAGGGACAACAGAATTAGAGTTGTAAAACTTAAAACTGCAACTGGTGAATTGATTCGACCAATTGTAAAAATTTCTAAATTGCCCATTTACAATTGAATGTTTATAATACTGTGCTAATAATTAAGTTTAGTTCATTTTGGTACCTTTGTTATATAGTGTTCTAAAAGCAGTAATATCTCAAATTATTTCATGCAGAATTTAACTTGTTTAATCCACATTCTTCTTGAAATTACCTGTTCTGTATCAATTCTAAATTCATGAATGTGAAATGTTATTGCTAAAGTGCTTATTGATATTCTTGTATACTTAAGTAATCTCAGTGATTATTATTTGGATTATATAGTACATATAATTTACATTGTCGGTTAAAGTCGAGTTCTCTCCCTCATTAGCATTTTGAAATATTATATTGTTATTTTAAGGTAAAGAACCCTAATGGGTTCATGGGGAAGGGGAGGATGGTGAGTCATGATTGTGTATAGTCCTGTACCGATAAATGGCGTTAGAGGTACCGCACGCTTGAATATTCAAATGTAAAAAAATTTCTGTTATTAAAATTAGATGTTCGAAGATCACTCAACATGACGTGTCGTTTTTATTGACTGCACGAACAAACACAGCCCTTTTTCCTGTTTAGTAGGATTTCAACTTGATGAATGTTTTTGTAACACCTTTAAATTTCGTCTCAAATAATCAAGACCATCTAAAAAATTATTTGAAGAACACATTTATTTTCAGCTTAAGCGGAATTCCATGTTATGCGATTTTGTGTTAAACAAATAAATTAGCGTTCAGTTCAAGCTTCACCTTACCGAAAACTGCTTGTATTCCAGGTTAAACAGGATTTCATGTTAACGGGGCTTTACTGTATTTTTATATGGTGCGAACAAAAAGGTAAACTTTATCAATATTTTGCATCTAGATTAAAACAAACATCACAGAGTTGATTTACAGGTTAATAAAATTAAAAGTAACCAACCTTTCATTAACAGTTTTGGGTTCAGGCATAGTGTCATATAAATCCAATAAGTAAAACATAGTTCTCCAACATCTTGGATGCAGCTCTTTGATTTCTTCTAATAATGTATGTTCAGAAGCTGGAGCAGAGCAAGTATCAGGTATATCAATGGCCACTGATTCACTCAGTGTAAAACTTAAAGGACTAGAAGAGCGCTCTTCTTTTGATGTCATTTCTTGTAAATTTGTATAACCTTTTGTACTGGCTCTAAGTCTCTGTGAAAGTGTATGTGGCCTGCGAATCCCAGCAGTTATACTGGATACGCCAACAGAAGAAGATTTTGTTGGTGTGGGTGTGTTAAACTTTGCTGGAGGTGGCCTGGGTGAATTCAGCCTGTAACTTCCTGTTTGACTTTCAGATGGTGAAAACCCTTTCTTTTCATTCTTTACACTTTCCTTAAATGAACTTGGCCTGTTTGCTTTTAATTCAAGTCTTGTTTCTTTGATGTTTTCATACATAGTAGAAAATTGATGTAGCAAACGAAGTAATGGCATATTAACTTGCTGAGCAACAAAATTTATATCAATTGTAAAATTAATGACTGTAGAGTGTTTGGAATTGTTTGGCATAATAATTATAGATGGTGCAGTAATGAGAATGTCATTACTATAGCTCTCAGGTTTCTGGTGTAATGTATCTCGTAATTCCATTTCCAATGAAAATTTATCACAAATAAATGTAGGAGTATCCATACTAGTATCAATAAAAAACTTACCATGCATATTTGTTTGCTTACGACTAGTCTTTTTCTTTTGCCGAATCTTACTTTGATATTCAGATTCTATGATATCAATTTTTAGCATTTCTACTGCCGTAGAAACTGATATTTTAGGTCCAAATATTGCACTAAAGGATGTATGGTTAGTTTGGTTTGGCACATCCATGCTATTGAGAAATGGTTGGAATATTACATGAGCATCAGCTAATTGAGTACTTAAAGGAGCAAAATTGACAGCAGCAACTGATTTAGGTACTTCAGCTTCAAAACTGTTTTCAGTTGCAAAAGTGCTTTTTTTGGATTCTAAATGGGCATGTTCGATTCTCTTTTGTTTGTTAGTATTCTGAATATAATCTTGTTGCCTTGCCATCCAATTATATAAATCTTCATCTACTTGGTCCATGTCTCCATTAACAAAACCTTTTTGAGGTGTTCCAAAGACAGATGACTGTAAATTAGGTTCAATACTAGACAAGCTCCAAGTGGTTGATTTAAGGCTATGTCTACTATCACATCTCTTTAATTTCGATATAGCATTAACACCATATTGTTGCAAAGCAAATCCATTAGTTTTTCCATTCATGCCACCAGCATATCTTCCAGGAGAATCAAGGGGACCACCTAAGAGGGGAAATGCTACACTTGCTCGCGAAGTTCGAGGTGGATAACTAGGAAGTTTCCTTCTGACTTTTGAAGGACCTGAACCACTACTTACAGCTTCTTCTGTGGCTTCCTGTCCACTACTGCTGGATCGAGAACCTGTTTCAGGACTAGAATAAGATTTAATTGGTGGTGTACCATGAGTTGTAGTCAATTTTTGTCCTTGACCAACAGTTAAGGAACCACCTTCAGCAATTAATAGATTTGTAGTTTCATCAGTAACTTCACATTCATCAAAAGACAATTTATCTCCATCTTCATTACTGGATAACATGGCATCAATTTTAGGTGCAGAAAAAGATAAATTCAATGGTCTCATATTTTTACGAAACCTAATATTTTGTTCTACTAGAAAAGGCATATAAAGAACATTTTTCCACTGACGACTGAGTGCAATTAAACCTCTCTGCAGAGTTTTAATTGCAGGAATATATTCGGCAACTAAATTTTCTTCAACTGCCTCTATATTTACTTGTTTTAAATACCTTCTTAATACCATTAACAGCTGGCATGAAGGGTCTTCTTGAAGTGTCTTAGCCAAAGGTGACAGCTTAAACACTAGATATTTGCTCTGAAAATATAAGTAAAATAATTCATTGTCACAATATAATCAACAAAAAATAAATAAAACAAAAATATAACTAATAATCACATTGCAAACACAAATCTGCACGACAATTCAATAAATAAGAAAAATAGATAAATATAGTACATGATAGGGTGTCAACAAAATTCAGAGGGAAAATTAACTGAAATTTCCAGATTGAACTCCTAAATCTTTCCGATAGACTTCTCTGATGTTAAGGTTATACATGTATCATTAAAGTTGCATTCAAAAGTTCAACAATAACTCAAAAATGCATAGAAATGAGCAACTGAAAGGAACAGTATGGCCCTAAGAAGAAAATTGCAGAATGTCGGAGTCCAATATTAGCCAAATTGCAACACAACCGCAGTCTTTGAAAAAGTATTAGTATTACTGTTACTAAGCTAAAATATTAGTCACAGGGGATTACATTATTAATTAAGAGATAATTATGCTATTGCTTCAATTAACAGCTGTTTTAAGTTTAGAGCATGAAATTCTGTTTTCGAAAGATAATTCAGATAAACTTGATTTTCATTTTTTTTCAATAGTCTAGATCGAAAATAGTATTATCACTGTAAAAAAAGTGTAAACATGAACTTTTTCCTTTTTTGCAATAAGTTACTGCAAATAATGTTCAATTTCAGAATGTGAAAAAAGGTCGACAATTTTTTCTACAATTCTTACCTTGATTTACTTTAACAAATGGGATGATTATGGAGAATGTTGTTTCTTTTTATGATGACAGAATTTTCCATTTTTTAGTTAATGCAATTAGATGTAAGCATAGAGTTTCATTCTTAAAGGTGACCTTTGTTGTTTGCGCTAGATATATATATATATATATATATATATATATATATTTTAAATACTTAATAACTGGGGGCTCTTTCTGATGCTGACCTTTCTGGTTCAAGCAGAACATAGATTTTCCTTATAAGGATCTGTAGAGGGAAAAATGATTCTTGCCTGTGGTGAGTGATACGGAGAGTGTTTTGATCTTTGATTGTAGATATCCGGCACGTTCTTTAAGAGTGCATAGATTGGGTAAAACTTGTGCCGCTTTAGAAGAATGAATATTGAAATACACCAAAACAGTTTTTAGATTATCAAGTTTTTTTTTTCAAAAATGTTCCAAGTTGAAAATGGGTAAAAAATACACATTTTGCTTCTGTATAAAATCTATTGCCGTAGTGTTAAGAGATTCAGAGCGGGGTTTTCAGATAGAATCATCTATGGTCAATTGGTTATTCACCAATAAAGACAATCATATATTAAGACTCATTACAATAATCTTTGTTGAAAAATAAATATAGAATAAGTCATAAAATGAGCAATTTTTAAACTTTCACATACTTTTATTGGCATGTGTATACTTTGCACTTCTAAAGCCTCAGCCATGAGACAAGCCATAGATGCAGCAGACCTTTGTCCACTTTCTTTAACCATTTTTCTAGCTGATACAAGAAGACGATCACTGGGTTTCAGCCATGCATTTATTGATGGAGTAGCTGTACTCAATAAATGCCAATCCAACCTTTGAAAATAGTAATTTTATGCTAAAATTGATTAACACAATATTTTGATGAAAAATATTTGATTGCAAGCCAGAAATTAGCCAGGATTCAAATTAGGCAGCCATATTTAACAATACATATTAATGAAAAAAATTAAATAAATGTCACAAATACACTATGAAAACGGATGAGAAAACGTCATTATATTTTAATCTTAATCGAAAAAAAGAAACATGTGCATATAGAACCATATTAACAATTTTTTCCTAGATTGCTTGCTGGAGATTTTACGCTTTTTACAGTTTTCTAGCAACCTTTTTTCGCTTTATCTAATAGTACTTGTTACTTCCCCTTACATCGCTTAAAGTTTCAACCAATCAGTAGTACTAACTCTATATACTTTCAAGCAATTGGGTCAATGTTCTATTGATCTTCTATTCTCAGTGTGGCTGAACATGTGTAAATTTTTTAATATTAAATTCGGCTAGATAATAACTTGTCTGATTTTTTAAAAATTTAAATACCTTCTGTAAATAGTATGGTACAGAAGTTTCAGGATGATCTTAAGGGTAGTGTTCAGTTTAAATTTTCAGGAATAGGCATATATTTGGAAAGTCAGTACAGCAAACCATGTTTATATTGGAGCTATGAAAAGATATAGATGTTTTTTTAGGAATTAGGTTAGTGAAGTCAGAAATTTTATGAGTGAACAGGGGAAAATTCAAAACGGTTTAAATTTTGTATGTAAACTTTGCATTTTTGTATGCAATTGATATCTATGAATGTCTTCACTAATGCTGATTTCTTACAGAAATCAATAAACTTCTTATTTACGTAGCTCTAATATAATGATATAATTTCCAATGCCTAAAAATATACTCTTATTTTCAAAAAAATTATACTGGATACTACCTACCCTGAAACTTCTTGACATCGCACACCAAAACTTTATAAATTGAGATAAATTCAAACAAATAATTAGGTATATAACTTGATTTAAGAATCGGAAGTGGGCATTACGATTTAGGTTAATACCAATCAACAACTTTCCTCAACCTTCTTTGCAATAGTGCCCTATTTTGGTCACTAGTCACCACTAGGACCTGATACTGCAGTTATACCAAAACAAAATCTTACTCGTACAAATATGTTTAAAGAATCATGTTTATGAAGTTAAAAATTTGAAGACTACAATTCTAATTCAATATATTAAATAAGTTGTTACAGAGAAACTTAAATATTTTATTGCAGAGGGAAATATAACACACCTTAAAATTTTAAATATAAAATGTAGGATCACTTTGATAAATGCTACACATTTTATTGCAGAGGGAAATATAACACACCCTTAAAATTTTAAATATAAAATGTAGGATCACTTTTGTAAATGCAACACAGAGCTTTATAATTGTTTTAGAGAGAAATGTTTGTTAAACAATGTAGTTCTACAGAAATAAAATTATTTTTTAATGATATATCAAAGTTACAAAAATGCTAGCATTAGTTCAAATGGATCAATTTAAAAAGATTTAATTTCTACTAACTTTGTACTTAACAATAATGAATTTTAATTGTTTACGCACAGTATTAATTTAATTTTACATAAATCAATATTCTTAATAAAAATAGCATCCAGCAAAATACTTAATTTAGCTGTTATTTAAATGAAAACTAATAAAAAGTGAAAGAATACTTTTTTCAAATAATTTGTGATTTTAATGAGAATTAAAGAAGGATAGAGACATTGTTTTTAAACTTTCATTTCCTTTTGCAGATAAAAAAATATCAAAATATTAAATGCATATAAGGAAAAAAATATATATATAAAGAAATTTTAGGGAGGGGGGGGGGGGATTGCTACAACACAGATAAATATTATTTTTTTTTAGTAAATGGTACATTGAAGTACTAAATTAAATTATTTGTAGTAATTATAAATAAAAAATTATGACATTATTTTACTTTAAAAAATTATGTATAACATACACTAAGAAAGTCATACCTGGTAAAATCAATCTTGCGTGTATTTGGGGTTCTTGGTGGAGCGGCGAAATTGAACCAAACTGTTTTGAGCTCAATTATAAATGATGATGCATCACCTTTTAAGTTTTGGTGATTGATTTCTGATTTGCTCTCATCAGTGCTGCTATAACTTCCACATTCTGACACACATGATGGAAAAGACATTTTTGTATCCCAAGTTTCATCATAATTTGTGGATTTATGACTATGTCTAGAAGGAGAAGATTGTTCCTTGGTCATGGATATTTTCTTAGAGGTTTTAATCTCACAATTAACTTTTGGAGCATGTTTCTTCTCTTCTATATCAATACACGGCAAAGAATTATAACCCCATCTCTTTACAAATTTTACGCCAATATCTTCAAGACCACATTCAAACATTATGAATCCCATTTTTTCTTCATCTAAATACTGATTCCAATCAGAATCCATAAAAGAATCAGGTTTCTCATTTTGTTTAGATGGCTGACGTCCTAAGAAGCAATGATTTTCAAATGTAAACTCAACTTTGCTTCTATGATAAGGAATAACAGTTAACATAGCTTCTTTTAAAATGCTGCTATTGTTTCTTAATCTCCGTAACTGACAGTGAATACACGTAACAGACGCAGACAAAATTGTTTCTTCTTGTTGAGTTTCACTAGTTTCTACAGTCAAAAGCTCAGTAGGTAATGAATCTGTTTTAGCTTTCTTTGAAGAACGTTCACTCACTTTGGTCTGAGCAATATCACTACAGTAGTCAGTGAATGTTTGTATAACCTTTTTTGCTTGACAACTATGAGACAATTGGATAAGAGTATTGTCCACACATATTGAGAGAAGAGAAACACAAGTTAAGTCCTTCAAATTATCTAAAGCAGAAAATGAAATAACTTCTTCCACAATCGATGCTTGCATTATGCTCACATTGATCTAAAATGAAGAAAAAAAACACAAATAAGCCTTTTCAAATTAGGAAAGTGACAGAATGCAAGTTAATTATGTTTTACAGTACTAAATATATGTAATGGAGAGAACAGAAAGTAATGTTTTTTGTACATTAAAATCAAATAAATAAATTTTTAAACAATTATGTAATCACCCTCATTTTCAATAACCTTTTATCATCTAGAATGCAAATTTTTAACGTCAGATGGATAATTTAATTGGTTTTTGAACAAAATAACCGGAAATTGCATTTTGGATATTATCTAAATTCTCAAATTTTTTCACATAGAAAACGTTGTAGCGATCAGAATAAATGGAAATCTGATGGTGCAATGTAGGGGGTGGGTGAGGTAGTTCCTGCCAGCGGACAGATTATGTGAGATCCAAACACCTGTTCTGCTTACTTTACCAATCTGCTTCAGATGGTCGACCAAGGATGGTTATGAGTGTTGGACTATTGCTTGATTGTCTCACACAGATTTTCTTCCACTTCCTCCTTAACACGTCATTGTCTAAAGTTGTTCGTCTTCCTGATTAATACGAGTCAGAAAGATAAAAATTAATGGATCTGAACTAAGAAAACCACATTTGGCATTTATGAACGTCTAATGCACATGGATAAATATCTCAACTGTTTCTGGTAGCAACTGTTGCATTACTAACATTGTGAAACTGAAAAAGCCTACAATGGTGGATAAGTACCTCTTCTGGTATTTGGCTGGCCATTTCCACTGACATTTGCCATATATCTATCTATCTATATCAATATCTATATATGAATTTATATATCCAGTGTTCGTCAGTTAAATATTTCCAAAGGGTATTTCCCCCCTCTCTAAATTTAAAGGGGTATTTTTAAAATCCAAAGGGTATTTTTTAAATTAAAGCAAAATAAGTTTTTTGACAAAACTAATAACTACAACACTAACAGTGATGCATGATCGCGATTTCGCATATCAGAGCGGAAATATGCTTATTAAAACACTTGATGGTTATAAATCTTAAACTAACACTTAACACTATGTCGTTCGGTGACACCACGAAACTATCAGGCAAATGCTTGCGACACCTTGAAAACGATTGAGCAAATGCAGGCAACACAACGAAAATTATCGGGACAGACAACTCTACGAAAACTATGGCACCAATGATGGAGTAGTAAAACTTGACGATTTAGTGATATCCCAAAATCTCGAAAAAAAGCCGGCGATAGGTGTAGGCAAAATGATCTAAGCTTCTGAACCAGTCCTACCGGCGCACACAAAGAAATAAAAAAAAAATAAGAATCCCAATTAGACGTAAGGACTACTTACAAGGAGACCTTACGGTCTCGGAAATTCAGATCGGGATGAAATTTGGCAGATTGATAGTATACCTTAAGGGTATCCATACTGTAAAGCAGCGTCAGCCACTAGGCGGCCCGCGGGCCAGATCCGGCCCGCGACAGCTTTTTCTCCGGCCCGCTGGCAGTACACAAGAGAAAAAATCAAATTTTGCGGAAATAATTTTAATTTGTTTACAATAGTATGTGTTTACTACCAAAAACCGCGTATTCCATTAAGTGGCCCGAGTCAGTAAGTCTGAAAAATCCTTTTTTTTTTTCTGAGATTGCCATAAAAAATAAAAAAAGCAATAGTTTGAATTATTACCAATGGCGCATTCTTTCGCATTGCTTAGTTTTGTACTTATGGTACCCTACCCCCTCGACTCGTGAATGGCACAATTCAATTTCTGCTTTTCTGAATGTGATGTGCAGGATTTGGGGGTTTTAATGCATACTGGCCTCTTTTGTTTTGATGTGAAAAGAAGTATCGCGATCTCTATGACTCCAGTGCAATAATGGCGACGAAGACTAGTTTTAAACGCAAAGTAGATAGTAAAAAGTGGAGCTGCCGTCATCGTCTCACAATTAACAACGATTAAAATGGAAGATTTAGGAGGTATGGTTTAAATATCTATTGATTATGAGTTTATGTCAAGTCACATTGTAATATTGTCACTAAAGATTAACTTCTTTTATGACTTTGATTTACGATGTAAAGAAAATTATTTTTTTAATTATTTGAAACAAGAATCAAATATCAATTGTTATTATATTATATTAATATAATATAATAACTATTATTAGATTAATATTAAAAAAAGTTAAATTATTATTTCTTTTTTCAAAATTGTTTTATATAGTTGAGTCTTTAGTAATTATTACACTTCTAACATTGAACATATGTAATAAAGGAATATATTCAATGGCGTATTGAGGTATACATCTGCGGCCCGCGGAAAGTCCCAACATAAGTCATGCGGCCCGTCTCTATAAGTTAGTGGCGAACGCTGCTGTAAAGTAATAAAGCGCACTAGCCAGAAGATTCCGAGAAAATAGGCTTTAAAGTGTTATGCGTAGCTTACATACTAGTAGAAATTTTTGATGAGCAACTCCCCGGTGGCTAAGTGGTCAGCGTGATGAGTTCCCGTACGGGAGATCCGGGTTCGATACCTCGTGAGGCAGGCTTTTTTTGTTTTTTTTTTAAATTTATAGTAACTGTTACAGCTAATTGAAATTTGAATTAAAGATAATATTTTATTTTTAAATACGTAATGTATTTTTAATGAGGTAATTTTTAATTTTTATTTTTTCAATTTATAAAGTGACTGTTCCAGCTAATTGAAATTTGAATGAAAGATAATACTTTATTTTTAAATACGTAATGTATTTTTAATGAAGGTACATTAAAACTCTATTTACTATTTTCACAAACAAGTGATTATAAATTTTGAGATATTATAAGATGTAGAGAAGTAAATGATTTTCCCAAAAAACACGAAGAACCAGTTTCTATATGGAAAAGTAAGAATGTTGTCCTATTGTACTCAAGTAGGTAGTCAGAAATTTTCAAAACCCTAACGGCACTTTGCGACGTCTATTTTTATAGACAGGTAAAGAATCTACTAAAGCGTATGCAAAATTGCGCGTATCTGGTTGAAAATAATAGAGAAATAAATACCCGTGAAGACTGCATAAAAATACAATCAATAGTCCATCATCAATTTTTAATAAAATGATCCGGTATGCCTGATATGCTTCCAAGTTTTCTGACGAAAGATATATTTTCATGAATGTTAATGAAGTATGTTTTCCAACGAATCTTTTACAAAAAGGTTGTTCCTGTAAACAATCTTCCTTTATAAATTGTGCAAGATGTCAAAACAGTTTTTGTTTTCCATGTTTTTATGATAAGTGTCATTCTGGTGTATGTATATAAATAAATAATTGACAAATAAAAACTATATGTCAAAATCCATAGATAAATTAAGTCCTACCCTAATTTTGTTGCCGTGGTAATTAGAATTTTAATTTATATCTATTTAATTTATCTCTATTTTCTCTATTAAAAATACATTACGTATTTAAAAATAAAGTATTATCTTTAATTCAAATTGCAATTAGCTGTAACAGTTACTTTATAAATGGAAAAAAAAAAAAAAAAAACCTACCTCACGAGGTATCGAACCCGGATCACCCGTACAGGAACCCATCACTCTGACCACTTAGCCACCGGGAAATTGCTGATCAAAAATCTCTACTAGTATGTAAGCTACGCATAACACTTTAAAGCCTATTTTTTCGGAATCTTCTGGCTAGTGCGCTTTATTACTTTACAGTGTGGATACCCTTAAGGTATACTATCAATCTGCCAAATTTCATCCCGATCTGAATTTCCGAGACCGTAAGGTCTCCTTGTTAGTGTTAATCTACGTTTTACATGATTTCACGCATCAGGTTACCTTTTTTCTCTATTTTGTGCAAGAAGGCATAGTAAAAAGCCGGCAAAATACACTTAATTAAGGAAAATATCAAATTAAGATTTGGAAATTGTGGGATGCTCGATAACTTCAATCAGTCACTGATCTGTGCGAAGCAAGTTTAAACGTGAATGTGCATGTGTAACTGGAGATTTTTAAGAGAATGATCCATTTATAGGATTGTTGGAAAATAAATGAAAATTTGTGCATTTTTTCAGAAAAGGACACTGTTTAAAAGAAAAAGGGCAGGGATGTAGCTCCGCCCTTCAAAAAATGGCTAGGAAGATAACCGATTTCATAAAATGGAGGATTTTTAAAAATTTAACCATGATGTGCCAATGCGTGAAGTCACGTACGAGGTTAATCCTATGGGGTGAACTTGATTTTCAATGCGTGTTCACGCAGATTTCATGCCCTTTGGCGAACTCTGTATCTATCTATCTATATATATATATATGTATAATTATTTACAAGTAAACAAGTCATTTCATCAATCCTTGAAATGTCTTTGGCATGACTTAAAAGTAAAAAATGAGCTGATAAATAGTAAACAAATATTGACATGAGTAGGAACAGCATTACTTTATGGTCTTCCTAATATATTTATGAAAAGATTAATTGCATTGATTTTCAAAGTATACATAAATATCAAATATTTTTCTGAAGACATTTGTAAACTCTTGCATTATATGGGTTTTAATGAAATTTGTTTTTATTTTTACTGTCAAATTAAAAACCATCATTACATCAAAAGGTATTTTAACACGTCAGGTCTCATATCAAATTAATGTGAAAAACACAATTTAAACTTATTGATCCATGTGGTATCTAATAAAAACATATGCACATATGTCTATAGTGTCAACTATTACATATATTATGTGGTAGACATCTGGTGGAAGGTTTTAGAACTTTTTTCTCAATTAGAATGCCAGGTAAAAAGATTTAAATAGCTTTCAACATGTAGTAGTAGCACGACAGATAGAACATAGCATTTCAAAGGCAAATGAGAATAGAATTTTTGGAACTATTATTGAAAGGATACACCTTTAATAAATTTTTTTTAATAAACTTACAAAAGTACTTGCAACAGCAGTGATGAGAAAACGATGACGGATGAAAGAATGTAATTATATGGACTGTAGAATGCTTTGTTCATTATAGAAACTTCATCAAGTACTTATTTCTGATAAATATTAAAAATTAGACTGCTGCGCCAGTTTTTCCTGGCTCTTCTGTGTGTATGAACACGTTTTTTATTTTTACTGAATATATTATAAAACAGGAAAATTAAAAAAATTTCATCATACCTTTGCAATATTTATAAGTGTCCTTATACGATTGGTACGAGTTTCCTCGTAATTATTTCCTAAGTTCTCTGAACTTCCATCAGAGTTTTTAACAGAGTTCTTAAAATTTCGCTTCTTGTACTTTTCAATAATTTGAGCTCTTAATTGACTTAAATGCAGAACCTTTTCTTTTTTTAGCTGATTGTTTTTCTGAACTTCTTGAGAACATTTCAAATGTAAATGATTAACTATAGTTAAAGGATGAAGTTGGGCCAAAGTAGGTGTTAAAACATCAATGAAACTGAAAGAAAAAGAAAATCATTATAGTAAAAAATAGACCTTTCAAAATAATATAGTTGAACAACATGATAGCATTTATCTCACCTTCTAAGGCTTTCCACTAATAGAGGAGATATCATAAAATGAACATCACCACATAATTTAATTACTAAAATGAGCTTTGTTGCATTTTTGGGGTTACAATCACCAGCTACGAAACTTTCTATAAATAAAAAAAAATAATATTAAGTTACCAAAATAAAATTTGCATATAACTGTTGGAGCTGACAAAATCTTATTTATAAGTATCAAAATTTTCAAACTAGAGGTTACGTGCGAAAACCTCCTCCACTCTGTTGTGAAAAATTATCTTGGTAGTTTATTATTAATTTTAATAATATTAAAAATTTTAATAATAATTATTAATATAATTAATTTTAATAATAAACTACCAAGATTATTTTTATATAGTTTATCTTATAATTCAGGATGAGTAAAATTTACTCATTTCTAAAGAAAATATACTTTTTTTAAGTTTCCAATACTTTGTATTAAGCCAATAAAAAAGCTTTTTGCTGATCCTGTTAAAAAACTAGTTCTGGAAAATGTAAAACTAAGCAACTATTCAATACTATTGACAGAGTCCGATAAAATGGACGTACGCGCATACGATGTACGCAGGAAATCGGCATATCCTGCAGGAAATTAAAATCAAAAGTCGTAAGTGTTTTTTTTTTTTTTTTTTTTTTTTAATGCCCTTAACAGCTCGAGCGATCTGCATTCCTGCAAAAGCGACATCGTTCCGCAGGATTGCTATTCTCCATATAGTTTCCCACCAGTTACTTCGAGGAAGAAGGAGAAATTTCAGTTAGGTAGGTGGGAAGAGATGTTGACTCCCGTAACTTTGGGTGGGAAGACGTTTGGGGGGAGATGCTATTCAAAATATACTTCCCCACCATCGCCATTTCTCCTTCTAGGAAGAAGGAGAAATTTCAGTTGGGTTGGGCGGGGAAGGAAGAAGTGTTGACAGCCTTAGGGAATCATTTCCTAATTTTGGAATCTGAACCTATTGAAACATGCCAATTACAAGTTTTTCTTTTACTGTAACTTTTTCAATCCATTTGCATCTTGAGTTTTAGGCACTTGAGAGTTTATTTCCTTCAATCTTCTTCTTAATTTGAAAGAATTCTTGGGATATTTCATTGTAATTTTAAAAAAAACTAATTTTTCTTTAAAATAAAAAGGAGCTATCCAAGCAAGGCAAGGAAAATAAAATGCTGTATTTGCAATGAAGAAATGTTGGAGCAAAACTATTCCCATCATTTAAATCGAAATCACAAAAATGAAAACAGTTAGAAAAGGAGGCATGTTGGACAAGCATCAATGTTTGCTTCCGTTTCACAAGTTCAGCCTTGAAGCCAACCCAGTACTAATGACCCTAATATTGAAGCTGAAATTTTGCTATTGGAAACCAATGTTTATCTTGATGCTTCCAAAATAAATGACAAGAAGGTTTTGAATTAAACAACTTTAAATCCTCAATAGTACGTAAAAATTAATTTTCTGCTTCGGTATAATTTAAAGCGCACAGACTCGCAGGAAATTTTTGGTAATGGTATTTGTGTACGCAGGAAGAAAATATTTTTCTGGAGCCCTGACTATTGAATTAAATGTGATTTGTGACCGTAGTTTCAACTCACTCTTTACGTACTTTTTTTGTATTTTAATGCTAACATTTTTTTATTTTATAACTTTTCCTACTATTGCAGATATTTCAAATTGAATGGAAAGACAGATTAAAAAGGCCAATAGAAGAGGTTAGAAAGGCTTGAAAAGGTAAAACATTCTTATTCTCTAGTACATTTCCCAACTTCTAAAGCATTTCAAATATTTATTACATTGTTTATGTATATTTCAGTGATTTCAGTTAATCTTTTAGGCTGAACAGTTTTGATGGGGAAGTTACAAAAATACTTACACAGAAACCACAATGTAAAGCATCACTATACAAGAAATTCATTGATTCCATGTAGCTTTTTGCTTTAAAGTAAACATTTACAGATACATAATTTAAATACTAGAAGTATACTCCAACAGCTTGAATTATCAAAGTGGAGTTTGATGAAACCATTTGAAGAGGAGTACTCCTTTAACCTGTTGAATGGGTGAGACGAAATATTTTATCATACCTGTAAGATTAACCGTAATGTCTTGAACGCATTGCGTTTTATACAATTCTTATTTATTAAATCCATCTTGGTTGTATGCCATCATATTGTTAATGGATCACATACTTTCACGTTTAGCCAATCTGTCACATAAGCGCTATTCATGAAAAAAGAACATTGTATGCACTTGTCTGCTCATACATCCTGATATCACTTTGAATTTGTAATCTGATCGGAGCTCAAAATGGCAAGACGTCTTTGGCTGTGTTAAGGACTTAATTGCGGCAGAAACAAGCAGTCCCCAAACATCAAAAATATTTTACTTATATATTAACCAAGTAATTAATTTTAATCAGAAAATAGGTTTTCTTTATCTTATCCAATTTAGGGTCATAGATGGAATTCTTCTTTTTTAAGACCAATTTAATATTAATAAATATCATGGTCCTTATTAAAGAATACTTAAATACCAAAACATGAAAAAATAAATACTTTTAGTGTAAAAAGATAAATATTTTTCAGGTAGCTTTTAATAGTCTTATAAAAAACTAACATACCTTTTTTCATATCCGGATGGAAAGAACCAGGTTGGAATTCTTCGTCCGAATGGGTCGAGACAGATTTTTGTACAAAATATTTTTGACGGTAGCCCGGAACCTTGTTCTTATCTACCATGTGCAGTGAAGTGAAACCTTCAGTTAAAGGTAGAAATTTTGGCTTCCAAGCAGAATGTGTTCTATAAAATATTAGAGGACTACCATGATTTCCTGACTGATGCATGAATTGAGGTAATGGAGGAGGCTGTATCCATTGGTGGCATTGAAGTTGAGTCATATGTGCCATATAACAAGACATTAATAAAGGCGACTCAATTATAGGCTTATCCATTTGATTATGAAGATCAACTAAAGCAATATCTTCTTGAGAAGACATAGCAGACAAAAATGATGTACTTGATATAGAATTAGTATCAGATGGATCATGATTTCCACATGAAGGTGTCCGTTGCAAAACAGTGACATGCAAATCACTGTCACTTGATTGTTGAGATGGAGTTTCCTGGATATCATGAAGTGATCGACGTGCTGTAGAAATTTTTCTATCTACTGAATTGGTGCCATTTTTAATAACTATGTGACGCTTTTCTTCCTCAACACAAATTTCATCTGAGATAGCTGTTTCACATGTATCCATTGTTGATATACCATCATCATCAGCTGAAAAATAACTTTCAGTAGAATGAGTGGATTCAGTAGATGCAGCCCTTCTAACTGATCGAGGCGAGTAACTGCGAGCTGCAATGTTAGCAAGAGAATGCCTTGAACCATTGTCCCCACCTCCAACAGGACAAGTATTTAAAGAAATACGAGAACTATATCTATTTTTTGATACACCAGGACTCACACTTCCTTCTCTAACCGGGGAAGGATTAACAGATGATTCAAAAGTACTTTTCCAATCATCACTTTTCATTATCATTTTTCTTTCATGCTTTCCTGAAACAGGGGCAGATTGGGCCATAGAAATTTGAAAAGAAGAAAGAGCTGATGAACTAGATGGCATTGACATATGAGTAGGACTACTGAATTGTCTTTTAATGCACCTTACTGGATTTTGTCTGTGTTCTCGATTTAAAGATGGAATATTTGAGTCTCCATACTGTAAACTGTCTCCATTGTCAGTTATTATTTTGTTGTGACTAAAGAAAGATAATTTATCATCTAGAAAACTTTCAGAAAATGCACTGTGTCCTCTAGGAACAAAATGAGAATCAGTGTCTGAAGATTTTGATAGCGTTGTATCATGTACTTTGTTCCCACTAGGTGCAATGGAACTATCAGTAGCAATAAATGACTTTTCAGAATGACTAGGACTGTATCCAGTACACATAGCAGAAGCATTCTCTGGTATATCAAATACAAAATGTCCCTTATGTAATAAACTTTCACCATATCCCAAACTGTTGTCCAAACTAATATGGTACCTGGCTAATACAGGTCCAAAATCTTCAAGATGATTATTCATACAAAAAAAGTGAATACCATTTCTATTGCTGCTAAAAAACGAACAGCCCCCCACACATCCACATTTTCCTTGAACTGGAAGAGATGTGGTTAATACCTCAGATGGCCATAAAAACCACAATTTCTTCTTCTTAGCATCATGTTTTCTTAAAAATTTATCTTGTTGAACAACTTCATCTTTTTTCATTTGTGATGAAGCTGCATCAATGTGGATAGGTCCAAAACTAAATCCACCAACTTCCAACCATAATTCAGATGTTGTATTTTGTTGAGATCCGATTCCATGACTAACAATGCTGTATACAGAAGAACATACTAGATTCGAACTAATTTTAGCATATTGTTTAAATTGTACATGCTGAAGTAACATGCTTAAGCCAGACAAAGTATCACCTCCATGCAGATTACATGTAGCAAGCCGTAATGGAAAAATCTGTAAAAGATAAAGTGATCATTAAAATATTTAAATGGATTTCGATAAAACAGGAATCTAAATTAAAAATTAAAGTATACTTACTTCAATTTCTATAGCAGTTCCACTTTCCACGATGCATATGTCTAGAGCATCAATGGAAAGCCGGGTCATTCTATATTTAATATCATCAGGACAAGGACATACCAAAGCAGCTGTTGTATGGGAGCAGTTTGGTTGAGGTATGTCATGCTGGCACAACTTAAAAGCATGAGGAGGTTGAAGATCACAATCAGCTTGCTGCACTTGAAATACAAACAATTCCAATCCAGTAACTGTGTGATACATCTGCAAAGTAAAGCTGTTAAAAAAATCTTATACATGTCTGAAACACTATATCAGCATAATTGAATAAAAAAAATGTTTCATACAAGCAATATTTTGAGTAACAAGGAAAAAAAAAGAAGAGATTTTTGTTTATTTATAATTATTTTATAGGTTATGGACAAATTAAAATAATAAATTATTTTTGCCCTACAATTGATTTTTACAAAATTGAAACATTCTACTACTATATATAATGGAAGACATGTTTCTGACATATAGAATTATTTCATCAAAGTTGTTCTAAACCAGGAAATCACAAAAACTTTAAAAGTTTTAGAAAATTATCCCATAAATGACAAGTACCACAAAAACTCTTTGAAGGAAGCATTTCAAAATCTTCTTTAATAAGAAATGTGAAAATGCTAATTTACGTCCTGCATAGTTAAAATTAATGATCTTGTAACAAAGATCGATAACCCATGTAAAAAGATAATTTAACCAGTAATTAGGGTCAAATGGAAAACAAACTTAAACACAAATATGAATAGTCAAACCTGAGGAATAGTTATACGTCCAGTAATATCACCAATTAATACTTCTACAAGCCAGGCATACTCTAAAGTTTCGCTAGTTAGAGGTCTTTCAATGCCAGAAAACATGGCATGTCCTCGAACCTTTAAGAAATAAATAATTCTTGAATACATACAAGAAAACATAAAATGAACTACTATACACACAATCAAACAAAATACTCATATTAGTTATTAACTTCTGAATTTACAAAAAATTAAATACAAATTTTTTACTTGAAGTGATGAAAGAGCAACATGCCCATCCTTCAAATGTGCATGACTCTCTGGACGTATCACAGTATCAACAGTGCTTAATATTAAAGGAGATAATAAAAGCTGCAACACAGTCTCTTCATAACTTTTGTGCATTTCAAATGCAAGTCTCTCTAGATATAAGCTGGGACATGGAGGGTCACTGTCATTACAACACTGAAAAACAGTTTTAATTAATATTATGAAGTTCTTAAGATCAAAAAAACAAACAAAATATAAAAAAAGAAACGAATTGTAAATAAAAGAATACATACAACTAGGTTTGGGCGATGTATCGATACATCGTCTAAATCCGGTGTGAAATCAGCATCGTCAAACCGGTGTCACTATTTTCCCTAAACCGATACATTACGATCTTTTTTGACGAGAGCGCGATACACTCATTGCCTAGCACTTCAAGGACAAAGAATCGATGATGCCACGATTCATGCGCGGTGTTTCTAAAATACTATAGAAACGTATTGAAACCGTCGACACCGCGCCGTTTGAGACACGATACTTCACCACATCGCAGTAATCCTCCCTGCATATGTGCGGTGTATCCAAGACTGTTTAGAAACGTAGTGTTACAGCTACACCGCACCGTTTGAGACGATTTCCATTTGCTTTTGCTGTATCGGCATCGTGGTAATCGTATCCGGTATGTGCGATGTTTCCATGATTGAATAGAAACAAAACACCACAGATGACATCGCGCACTTAATCACTTAATACATGTTGCATTCGCTTTTGCATCCCCTGGCTTTTGGAATTTAAAATAAAGTTGGAAAAAAGTGCACATTTCAAGGGAAAAAAAGCACGTATGACAAGTTGAAATTATTATTTAATTTTTTTTTTTTTTTTTTTATTATTATTTTAATTTTTTTTTTTTTTTTTTTTTTTTTTTAGGTCTCGCGTTATTTTCCTATTTTGTTTTTACAGCTGAGTACTGAAATTACGAGGTGGTTTTCAGGCGCCAGTTAGTCTAGTAATATTGGAGATTCAATGAAAGAAGTATTCCTTTTATTGTTTGAACATTTTTGTTTTTTTTGTTTTCTCAACTCATGAAAAACGTTTTGATTTTTATGTAATTTGTCATCAGATATAAGACCTTGATATTCTATTTTTGGAATTCAATTGAGTATTTCCTAAACTTTTAGTGTTTCATTTTTGATTTTTTTTTCTCTAACTTGGAAGAAATAAAATATTACATTTTTGTATTTTTAAATCTTTTACATTAACTTCAGGATTTTTTTTATCTAACAATTTTACCCTTTGAGAGCTTTGCTTTATTTATTAACTCAAGGGGATTGCGGTATTTTTGCTTGGTAATTTCTGTCTGATTCTTACCCAGTTAAGATAATCAGGTTGTTTATTACTATGATGGTTTGCTATATCTCCCAAAGTCAGTATGAACTAGCGCATGAACGGATCACAGTTATGTTTCTCTAGTTTGATTTCTTAAATACTTATAAACGATTTTTTCCCATTTATGTTGAAGGATTTTCTCTTCTGACTCGTAAGTAAATAAATATTTTATGCTTTTTTTTTCAGTTTGTACGATTTGAATAAAGTTTATTTCCATAAGATTAATTACTCAATCCAACATTGCTTCTTAAAAATGCTGAAATGCAGAGTTTTTTGGCACAAAATAAAGATCATTAGAATTTTAAATGTTATTCATTAATTTTATTTTTATTGTTTAATAGTTATATTGTATATAGTAAGTAATAAAATATCCATTATAAAGTATGTTTTTGATTAAATAGTTAAGAATATCCAATAACTAAAGTAACATTTGCACCGCCAGGAAGTGCACTTGTCCTCCCCTCTCCCACCTCCCGATTTCAATATATAATAACAAAGTAAAATTTCATTAAGATAGAGAAATTGAAAAATCCGGATTAAAAATAACCGGCTTATACCCCCTTGGGTGCTTTATGTATCCCCCTGAAAGTAATTCTGTCGCTGCTCATGTTATTTAATATAAACTTCTGTACGTAAATTAATTAAAATGTTACAAAGCTAAGTAAGCATAACTCTCAGCTACATAGCTTGTTATGAAAACATTGTTTTATAGTATTTTGTAATAAAAATATTTAACATCGTGATGTATCGTGACATCGCGATGTTTGCTTCCCGATATATCGCGATGCAGAAATGTAAACATCGCCCAAGCCTACATACAACATAATTGATATCTGGACATGTAATATTTCCTTTTTAAAGAATGGTTTTCAAAGAAATTAATGACAAGTTATACTAAGAATTCCGTCAATTGTATACAGCGCCTTTTTTGTGACAAACCAATCAAGTCAAATGTTACTTTTTCTAATTCTTACCAAGTATAAATAAAATGTAAATATGTAAATCGCTCTAATTGGTGCCAAAACAATTTAAAATGGAGGCAAAGTTAAGAAAAGTTGCCTGCCCCAAACTATTTGTTCTGAATTATCATACTAATGTATAACTGATTAAAAAAAAGAAAAATCTGTACACGCTAGTGTAAGTCTTGAAATAAGCTTAAAATGTAGAAGAGTTTTTTTTTAATTACTTACTTTCATAATATGCCCTTGTATATCATGCATTGTAACAGAGACAGTCACCTCCAAAGGACGATATACTCGGGGATCGAATTCTTTACTGTCATTTTCATTGGAGGAATTTAACTGTACTTGATTAGGAGTAATGATTGGAGAATCAAACTCAAAGAATTTCTGACTTTCTCCAAAGTAATTTTCCTACAAAAAATTAGCAATAAATCATTTAGTTTGTAGTATACTTTAAAAAAAGAAACAGAACTAACATTTAAAAATAAACATATAATAAAATAGTTTAAACTTTTATCAGAATCAACTAATTAAAAATGCAGATAATTTTATACCATAAAACATTGAGAAGTAAAGTATGCTTATAGAAAGCATAAATTGGTGCCACAGCTTTTTGATGATTATCACTGTCAGTTTTTTCTGAGATATAAAAAATGTAGAGCATTTGCCGTCAATTTCAAAAATTTGGTGCCATTTAGGTGGCAGAAGATATCAACCTATAATTCTAAAATTTTGTACAAGCAGGGGTCAAAGTGACAAAATAAGAATATATAGGATTTTTTTTTAAATAATATAGGACAATTTAAAACATCAAATAACTGCACACAGTAGCTACTGAACTTAAAAATTTAATTCGTTATACATTTATATACGCGTTATATTGTATTTAAGAGAATGAAAACACACATTTAAAAAAAAGAAATCGCCTCGAATCAAATATGTCATCCGTTATTGTCTCAATATTTCATCCCTAAATGAAGTTTTATTAATTACATTAATGAGACAACATAAATAATTTGCTTCCGGCATCTATAACTGCTGGAACTGCTCCAATTTCTTTAAGTATTTTTTTTTATCTCTGTTTGCAGTCTTTTCTTGGTTCAGATTTATTGTTTTGTTCAGTGTCGGTTGGATTGGCGGCGAAAATTGGGAGATTTAGCGCCGAATGTGGCTAACCGGGGACTTGGTTTTCCGGAAACCCTAGTGACCGTACAGATTTGCAACACAACGTATTGACGTCATTTTCAATTTTGACGACTTTTATGAAAAAATCATGGCTAATATTCCGAATCCGGTACTGATTCTGCGCCACGGTGATTTGACAAAAAATGGCAGCCCTGCCATTATTTTAAGAGTAAGAGAACTGCCTATGGTAGTCATAATTAGGCGCAGTTTGATGTAAACAATTCGTGGCGCAGAATCCGTATAGGATTTGGAATAAAAAAATCGCCATCCGATATCATACAGATACATCCGAAAAGGATTGCCATTTCATCTATCATATGCAAAAAAAAAAAAGAAAAAAAAAAAAAAAAATTTATAGGATCCAATGGCAACGCATCTTTGATTTATTCTCAATATGAAAAAAACAAATTCTGTAATGAATAACCAGATGCATTCCTTAATACAATAATTATTTTCCAATAGGTTAATAAGTTTCAGAGTTACAAAAGTTACAATAAATAAAAAATATATTATTAAAAGAGCACGCATTTTTTTTTTTTTTTTTTTTTTTTTGTGGTTGCAACTTTAATTTAAATATTACAGGGGTGGGAAGTGTGAAAGCCCAGTTTGGAGCAATTTTGGAGCAGCAAAATTTAACATTTGGAGCAGATTCGCGAAAAATTCGAGCAGCAAAATTTAACTTTTGGAGCAGAATAAGAGAAAATGTAGCAGCAAAAATTAGAAAATTAGTAGTAGAAATATAATAAATTGTAGTGGATTTAACTACAATTACAATAATTAAAATTTGAACTTGTATAATTTTTATTTTTATTTAGAAATTTAAAAGATATAAATTGTAAAAAAAAAATTTATATATTTTTAGCTTTTGACACTTTGCGAACGGGTTTGCTATGCAAAATCAAGCTCTCTTTGCTTGCTAAAAGTTTCATTGTAACACAAACGCAGCTGGCTTAGCTCTCTGAAAAGTTTAATTGATACGCAAGCACAAGCTCGCTGAAAATTTATTGCTACGCAAGGACAGGCTCGCTTCACTTTCTAGAAGGATCAATGCAGTGCAAGCACAAGTTCGCTTGTCTCACTAAGTATTAATTGCAACATAAACCCTTAATATCAGAGCCCCCCTCCCCATAGAGAACCAAAAAATTTCCCCTTAATACAATAACACAACCCCCCTCACCTCTCTGAATTATTTTAACAAATGTTTATGAAAAGCAAAATTAGAAGGCCAAAACTACTTATGTTGAAAATTTCAGAGCTCTAGATCTAGTAGAAGTTGCTTTGTAAAAATATTAATTAAAAAACAAATTAAAGTTTTAAAATTCTGTGTTTCAAAAGTCTAATTAGAAGTCCAAACCTACTTAGGGTGAAAATTTCAGAGGTGTACCTATATTTAAAGTCGCTACGTAAAAAAAAATTTAATTAAAAAAATAAATAAAAAATAAAATTTTGACATTCTATTTGTCAAATGTACAATTTGAAGGTAAAAACTACTTATGTTGAAAATTTCTGAGCTGTAGCCTAATTAAAAGACTTTTTTTAATTAAAAAATTAGTTAAAAAAACTAATTAAATGTTAACATTCTGTTTTTAAAAAGTCTAATTAAAAAAAGGCCAAAACTACTTATGTAGAAAATTTCAGAGCCATACCTCTATTTGAAGTCGGTAGGTAAAAAAAATAATTAAAAATGAACTAATTAAAATTTTAACATTCCGTTTGTCAAAGGTACTATCAGATGGCCAAACTACTTATGTAAAAAATTGTATGTCAAGTTCTACTCCTATTTTAAGTAGCTTTCTACAGATCCACTGACTCTTTGTTTTATTATTATTATAAGAATCATTTGTATAAAAATAGCAATTCTTATAGCAAAAATAGCAATACATAAAATTAAAATAAGAATGTTTCTAAATTTCTGTGAATTTTTTTTATTTTCCAAATCGGGTCAAATTCTATGTCAAAACGCCGATTTTACCCTTCATGCCGTTCTATAAACTTTTAATATTTTATTTATTTTTTTTAAATCGGAAACATTCCGGGATTTTAATTACATTTCTGTGATACTTAATTTCAAATGTAAACGGAAGTTTAAAAGTTAATTACCAACAGCCAACAAGTAAATTACCAAAAACAACCCTAAATTTAATAGAAGGCATCGTCATCACGCGTGTCCGAGTGGAAATATTCTTTTTAAATGCTTAGCCCTAAATTTTATCTAGCAATGACGCAAGTGATATCAGCACTCGGCGATTTCAGTTTGTCCCGGTGCAAGACGCGTTTGAACATGAATGCGCATGAATGTTAGGAAATTCGTGCAAAACGGCCCTTGAGATTGCCGTAATTTCGTCTCCACATAGATTTGGTTTGGCGCTTTAGCGTGCGGGTTTAAATGAAGATTTAAAGCAAAATTGGCGCAGAATTGCACTTAAATGTGGTTTTGTAGCAGGTTGGAGCAGGATACAACTTTTGGTGAGCGCTGGCACAATTGGTGCAGAATTCCCACCCCTGATATTACTTGCTCAAACATTTACCGTTAACGATTTTAACTTCAAAATCAATGGTATTCCTAGTTATGAAAGTGACAAGGGCTTAGTTGTAAATTACTTCAAGAGCAGTTTTTGAGAATGTAAGAAAATATTCCTTTACATTCCACAAACTTATGGTAACTTCTAGCATAAACTACCAGCTACTATAAAGGTGTAAGCAGCAATATATTTATTTGATCAGCAAGGATCAAAATTTCCCAAACTATACATTCGTGATCCAATGATAGGTGTTTATGGAAAGTGAGGCTTCTATATGTGCCCAATGGTAAGTACAACTTTAACTTTTGGATGAAAATTCTTTATATGATTAGTTTTTCATTAAATTTGCATAGTAATGTATTATATGTTTGGTAATTTTTTAAATGAAATTAAATAAAAAACAGTTTCATACTTGACTATTTTCAATACACAGATAATTTTTTATCTCTGAATTGAAAAGAGTATCTGAGAAAAGAGTAAGAATAAGATCACTAAAAGAGCCAAATATATGCAAGTGCCTAAACTGCATTTTTTTACTTAATAAAGATTTTGATACATAAATATTGAATTCAATCAAAGCTCTAAATAGCCTTAGGTTTTTATAAAAGTTACATAAACAGTAAAATTTTAAAGCCAAAATGGCGACTTTTGTTTAAATTGAAAAATAGTATTTCCTTGCAGATTATCCAAACAAAGAAGGAAACAAGTTAAAACGTCACAATTCGAGAAAAAAAGAAATTAAGTAGAAAATTTACAAAAATTAAAGATGTTCACAATGTAAATTTTAGCAAGTTTAACGATGGTAAATTAAAAGAAGCAAGAAATCTTGAAAAGTTAATTATATTGGAAGTCAGTCATACTTCTAGAAAATTTTGAAGGTAAATTGCTCTTTTGATTTTGAGAAAAAAAAAGGTACATTCACAATCTGCTAAAAGTATCATTTGGCAATGAACCCCATACAGAAAAAAAGAAAATAACTTTCAATGATCCTTGAAATAATTACAATATGCGACATTTTAAAGTGATGTTAATGAACTAAATAATAAAAATAAAATTGATTAAAAAATATTGAAAGGTATATTTTACTTCAAAGATCGGGCTGTTTATAAAATGGTTACAGAACCAAAACACATGTTCCTACTTATGCTACACCAATTTGTACCTTAGAAATAAATGATCGAGTAAAATATAGGTATAGTAATTACCCCATAAATAAGATAAACCTCTCAAACATTTGAAAGAAAATAAAAATTTGTCCAGTGTAAAAATATTTGTTTTTTTTCTAGAGAAACATCATTTTAAACCTAGCAGTATAAAATAATATACATAACATTAAGTTATTTTTAAATAACACAAAAAGTGTGTTTTAGTAATTAATTCAAAATATGTCAATGCTAAAAATATTTCTTATAAAAAATATAATTGAGAGCTAATTGTTAGATTTACCTTTAAGTGAATTAAATTTCTAAGCAATGAACCATATAATTTCAATACAGATGGTCCTATTTCTAATTCAAGATGTACAGTATCTGCTTCTAATGACATGGGATCAAATTCTGAACTTGGACTAAACACTTTTTTTCTAGTCTGAGAACCATTTGGTCTTATAGGAGACAAAAGAATTTCTTCTTTTTCTGGTGTAGTAATATCCAAATCCAAACAGGAATTCCCACATGGTGGTGAAGGATGATATACATATCTAATGCTGAGGGCAACTATAGGTACAGACCAGCAATCCACCCAACCAGCACTATAAAAAACACATTTTAATTTAAGTTTTAAGACAAATTACTGTGACATTACCATTTAAAATTTCAAATAAATATTTATCAACATACAAATCAAATTATGTGGTAACATGAAATAGCTAATAGGTTGTTCGGTAAGTAATTTAGTTTTTTTATGAAAATAAAAGATGATTTTTTTATAATGAATAAATATTTTATTGAATTATATATTGTCCATTCTGATCCAATACCTTTTGCTATCTTTTTGGCAGTAGTATGATTCCACGCTCACAAAATGTTTGTTCTTTTCTGGTAAAAAAACTTATCCAGGTGATTTTTGACCTCCTCATTTGTAGAAGCAAATCACAGACGTCAATACAACAACACAAATTTCTTTATGCAAGAACATGAGGAACCCATGTGTCGATCTTTGAGATTAAACCTAAGCATTTCAAATGATCATGAATGGACCGAATTTGGTAAATTTAATCTCTCAGCGAGGTCACAAGTTGTTATTCACCGGTTTGCATCAATTAAGGGCTTTATTGTGTTTTAAACAGCTTCAACTGGACTTCCAGAACGTGGTGCATTTCCAACATCAAAATTGCCGGATCAAAATTTTGCAAACCAGTTTTAGCACTGGCATTCGTCAATTCATCTTCTCTATACACATCGGATATTTTTTTTCTTGCTTGAACAGCATTTTTACCTTTTCAATAGTAAAAAAATAAAATATGCAGAAAATGCTGCTTTTCACTTTCCATATTTGATAGGGCACCAACCAAAAACTACTGCATAGAATCAATTGAATTTTTTACAAGCAAGTCTTGCTAAATCAGCTGTCAAAATATATAATGATTATGTGGCTTAAGTGTTAAGTTGGCTGTGAAAAAATACAATTAAGTCCTCTGTTGGGAAAAAACGAAATTACTTTCTAAACAACCAGATAGTATTATTAAATACACTCTCTTCCAAAGGTTAAGCAAGGGGAGGGAAACATTAATTTCCATAAGCTAATCTGTATTAAAGAAGCTGAAATTTGCTGCAAAGGTAGAAGGAAGTATGCAATATGTTAGGTAGCATCCAATTACAGTTTCACATAGAGAAATATGCAAAACAAGCAATCGTAAAAGAAGCTGGCATTGTGAAGGGTAACAGGAGTGGCATGTAAGTGCTGATGAAAGGTGTTACATACATTCGTACGATTTCTTTTCAAGCTAGACGTGTTTCTATGGCTTCCAGAAGACGAATGGAAGATTCTGAGTGCTGGCTGACTGTCTGACGCAAGCAGGGTAGTTTATCACAGAAATTGCCATTTTCTTCGGCGTTCATCATTCCGTCATTATAAGATTATGGAAACAATTCCAAACCAGCCAAACAATTGTCTGAAGGCCTGCAGCCGGTCATCCAAGGGTAACGACCCCCGCAGAAGATCGATATATTACTGTTGTAGCCAAGCAGAATCAAAGATAACCCTCCACACGTGTAACATCTATAGTTGCAGCGGCCATTGGTAAGACGATATCTACAACTACTGTTCGTCGAAGGCTACACATGAATGGTCTGTACACCCGAGTACCATGAGTTTGTGTTCCTTTATCCATCTAATCAGCTCTAACAAAATAAAATCCTTTGTATTGATTGCTCAACCAATTTATGAAACGATTAAAAATATTTCTTTCAGAGGAACATATCTTAGTTAGGAAGAGCAATGCTAAGTAGCCAAGCTAATGTTTGCTAATTTGTTAAGTAAACTTACAATTAAATAAATGTCATCAAAATTAGTGGTTACATACTTCAACTAATCTAGCACAATAAAAAAGTTTTAATTACCTTTGGAAAAAGGTAAGTACTCTGTCTTCTTAACAATCATTATCATTATCTAATAACAATCTTTAAAGTTTAGTTTTCCTGCACTTGGATTCTTTCTATTGTTTTTTCTTTCTTTCTACAGCTTTTCCTTTTTCATATTTGTTTTTTGCTTCTCTTTTTCATCTTTTGCAGCTTTAAGTTCATTTTTATGTGGATTTGCAGACAACTTCATAAAGCAAGCAATGACCAAAACTTTCATATTTTCCTGCTGTTGTTAAATGAGACACGGAAGCAATGTCTTTTATCACTTAATCATCAAATGATAATAAGACTTCTATTCAATTTTTTTTAATAAATCCAAATAGTAATAATCTAAAAGAAGAAAAAAAAGTGGGACTGTTTGGCAGGCAAAGTAACCAAACTGTCAACACCAGTTTGGCTATTTTGCTCAGATTGATGCCATTACACAAAAGTCGTTATACTTTAAAACTTTTATGTAACTATTTAACTAAAGAAAAAAAAACGCTTCAGCAAAACATTTCATTCGAAATTACAAGTTCCTCTGTTTAATAGTAAAAAAAAAAAAAAAAAACACAAACTGAACACCTACCATACATCAGGATGAAAAAAAAACATAAAAAATTATCATGACTTTGAGTCACAACATGTTAAGGGGAGTTTAAACCTTTTGACGAAACCAAAAAGAGCTTTTCTTAAGAAATTTTCGATATGCTTTAAAATCAAAAGTATTCGGTATTTTTAATTGATATTTTTTATGCAGCATAATGTTTATTTCCTTCTTGAAAAACATTAATTATTTTAAGCATAAGTATCTTTTTTAAAAAGTTATCAAGTGAAACGTAATGATGGAAAATTTAGGAAAAAGAATTATGAATATAAGTTACCCACAATATTAAAAAAAATAGTTATTGTTCTATCCCTTTAAAAAAAATGTATGGATATGCACGGGATAGTTTTACATTCTATGAAGCAGGAAATAAGAATATACATGACAATTTTTTCAAAAAACATCATTTATAGTTAGAAAAAATATTTTAAGTTAAAATTTTAAAGTTATTTTTTTACATAAACATATTTTTATATTGTATAAAAGAATAATTCTGCTTTAGAGAATAAACCCATAAATTAGCTTTAATTTCCAGAAATAATATTGAGTTTATTCCAGAAACTTAATAAAATATCTTGTGGGTAATTTATGTTAAAAAAAAAATTCTAAATTTTTCATCGTTACGTTTCACTTGATAACTTTTAAAAAAATATATTTATGTCTAAAATAGTTATTTTTTTCAAGAAGAAAATAAGCATTGTATCGTATAAAAAATTACAATTAATAATATAAAGTATATTTTATTTTAAAGCGTATTGAACGCAAAAAAAGCTGTTTTTGTTGGAGTCAAAAAGTTTAAACTCCCCTTAATGAAATAGAGCTTCTCACAGTTAGAAAATTGGGAGGAACAAGTTAAAGGGTTTCTTTCATAACGGCAGTAGGCCCCAGAAAAAACACTAGCAACTCCAACCAGCATTTATTAATATGAATTTAAATATAAATAAGAACAAACACTTTGTTTTCAATTTAATAAAATTAATTGTTTGTTTCAATTCAGTCATGTACATGCAGCCTTCCATTTATAAAAAAATGCGAAAATTCAAAATAAAAAGTTAAACAAATAACACTGCAAGTTGAAAGAGTCGTAAGAAGTTAAACCAATAATTAGAAGTTGCAATACTTGAAAATCATATACCTTATATTAGCCATATTTCTCCACTTTTTAGCATTATCTGAAACTGCAGCAGGAGAACCATTTCTAGATGTTAATTTAGAGCACTTTTCAAGCATCAGAATTATATCTCTATTTGGGTTGACTTCAGGAAGATACATGCACATATCTGCACTTTCTCCCTGTACACAATATGTATAGTAAATTAAGAAATAGATATAAAATCATTATCATGCTAAGCAACTAACATGAGCACTTACATTTTATTAATTTCATTTATAAAATTAAGACAATCTTTATTTGATTGCTTAACCAAGGAGTATTTACATGGGATACAATACACCCTTTAGGTTAAAATTAACTAGTGCTAAATTTTTATTGATGATAGAAATCCCTCTTTTACAGTGTCTAAGTTTAAGAATGTCCTAACTGCACACCTTTCTTTGTTTGCGAGAAAGAGGTACATTCTTTTACTACGGATAACAAGTAACCCAAAAAGACACTTTACAATATTCTGTTACAAAAACATTCTACATGCGATTGCTGACAGTGTGAATAGAAATCTTGCTCCAAAATGTACATTCTATTTGGGAATATGTAAAACTTAAAGAAAACTAAACAATTCCGAAGGTGCACTTACTGTATGCCCATGTCTAATAAACAGGCAAATTATGCCTGGAATTAACATGATGCAAAATTCAAATTCCTTAAAATTATAAGTAACACATTAAAAGAGTTGTATTGCTCCTTATCTTACTGTGCACTTAGTCCATCACCAGGTAAATGAAACAATTTAAATAATATAAAAGGAACAATTCAAAAGAAGTACTTTTTAAGAGAGAAATAGAATCATACTTGAGTTTAAACCACCCCACATGAGTACTAACATAAGTGAAGCAAGCATGAATATAGCCAGTTTAATATTTAATAAATATAGAAGTTTAAAATATTGTTGATAAATCATGCAGAACTGTTGCAAAAGTTTGACACTAAATTATCTTAAAAAAAATTATACAACTATCAAAACATTTAATGAACAATAACTTTTAAATAGTTTCAGACTTCCACTTTCAACAATAACACATTCAACTCTAGCCTTCATTGTTATTCATAAACTATTTTTATCAAATTAGTACACTGCATTTTGATTTTTAAAGAATCAATGTATTTCATAATTTTTACCTGGATCCAAAATTTTAACGTAACGGTAGTCGGAAGATACTCAGTGAATGGTAAATCAAATGATAGCTCAAACTGATCACCCAATACTGCTATATAAGCTATATAATAAAAGAATTTCAAATAAAATTAATAAGAACAGAATACTTAGACAAATACACTAGTTAATTTTCCAATTATAAATACAAGGGACATCTAAAATGTTCGGTAAATGGATGGATACCTCAAAAGCAACACAAGTTAAAATGTGGCACATGGCCAAAAGCGACCAATGAAGGGGCGGCACGTAATAAGGAACACAAGATACTGAAACGTATTAGACTGCCATGGGCAGTTGAATAGGGTGTGTGCAAAAACTCACAGAACATTGAAATAGAGCAATGGATAAACAAGAAATTTTGTTAAGAAATGGAAAAAATGGCCACAGAAACGTATGCAACAGCATCTGTCGCATTTGCTCGATATTGTCATTTGTCATTCTTGTTGAGGGTCGACCTGAACATGGTTTGTCATTCATAGTTTGTTTTTCCTCCCAAAAATGTTTGAACTAGTACTAAATGAATTTTTTGCTTACAGCGTCTGTTCCATAAGCCTGGACCATGCATTTCTGGAGTCATTTTTCCCATTTTGTAATAAAACTTCATGTTTATTCGTTGCTCCATTTTAATTTGATGCGAGTTTTTACATACAGATCACTCAACTGTCCATAGCAGACTAATCTGCATCGGTTCTCTGCACTCCTAACTAAATGCCATTGCTCCAAAGGTTCATCCCCGATACGCATACAGTCACATTTTTAAATGGTATTGCTTTTGCTATATCCAACAGTTTACCAAACTTTTAAAACACATCTTGTATTTCAGTTAGTTATTCGTAAACAGAGAAACCAACTTTTAAAAAGTGTCATCAGTAAAAAAAAATAGAAATTATATAAAAAAAAAATAGAACCAAAATATCTTAGATTCAAAGATAGTACTAAAAACAAATATTATAAAGAAAGTAGGCTAATATTTTTTATTTAAGAACCAAAGATGATTAGCAATTACAAAGAAAATGTTATCTAACATTATATGCATAAATTATGTTCCTAAAGAGATTAAAAGGTTAATGGTACTGACACTGTATTTTACATTTGAATAAACTACAACATAAAACTCTCTGATGGCTGTGAGGTTAGAGGTCTGGCCTCGCCAGCCAAAGGTGCCGGGTACGAATCCCGGGTTAGGCATGGATGTTCGTTGTTTGTCGGAATCCACGCGTAGGTCCCGGCCTGATTAGCCATCATTGTGCATAAAAATAGGTTGTTAAGAGCACAAACCAACCAACCAACAACATAAAACTGGAAGTCCATTTTTTTCATGAAATAAATATTGGCTTGTTATATACATATTTATTTCAAATTATTAATTTATAGACAGAATTAGAGACAACAGATATAATTACATAAAAAAAATCTTACTATTTTCTTGATGTTGAGAAGAACAATCAATCCAGTTATATTCATTCACTACTGTTATTAATTCAAATTCCTTGAGGATCAAACTAAAATGCCAAGTGTAAGGAACAAAATGCAAAATATCTGGTCTGGATTTACTAGCCCAGTCTTCCATAAGAGCTGTAAAACATTAATGTATATTTTAAGTCCAAACAATACAACATGGGAAAACTTTCTTAATTGAGAATAATATTGATTTAACTGTTTTAACTAAAAATATAATATGGAATTTTTAAAAATAACAATGATGTCCGGACCTGTCAAACCTCCTGATGAGAGGCAGGTCTGGACCTCATTGTTGTTTGACGATTCCACTATATATTTTTAGTTACAATAGTTAAATTGATATTGTGTTTTTATACTTCTTGTAGTCATGTAGCTTTTGCACTGACAATAGAATTGTAGTATGTTTTGTCCTCTTTTTAGCAGTACATACTTTCATATAAATTTATATTGTTTTTTTATTTCTTAATTGAGGGTATATATAAGCCAGACAAACTATGAATCAGGGTAATTATAAAATAGTGTCAATACGTTTACTTAATTTTGAACAATTTTGCTTTTCCTCACCAATATGTTAAAGATCAACTTTATTTTTATGTCTATTTACAGCAATTTTACATTGAAGACAACATAATAAACAAGTTAAAAATACCACTGAACACATTATACAGCCTAACAAAAGATGAACATTGCAACTGCAATTTTAAAAAGGCACATATGTTTTGATTCTTGTATGATTGTACATCTTATCAAAGGTTGCTAGTCTTATGTTCAAAGAGTGAATTCCATTATTTTGTTGTATCTATGTTTAATAAGTCTATTTGAAAAAAGAAAAAAATTCTACAATATTTGCAGTTAAATATTGTCCTTTACATGGCAAGTATAAGATTTCTCAGTTAAATGGCTTTCTTTTGAAAACTGCTGAATTGAAAATTAGGTTACAGGTAGCAAGATAAATATTAAATCATGAAACAAAAAATAAAAAAAAGAGGTTTAAGTAATATTTTTGGGTGGTAGTATGGTAAATAGCAGATGAAGAATGTAAATGAACTTGATCAAAATATCCTTTACCATCGGCTCTTAAAGGCAAAACCTAGCCAAATTTCTATACAAATTGCAAATTCATTATACTAATTACATAATTGTAGGTTTTTAAAAATGACTATTTCAGATGCAAAAATTATCCAAGAATTTGACAATAAAATTTATAACTTTACCTAACTAACATTTAAATTGTCTCATTAAACAATTTGCTTAGATTACTTTAGCATTATTTATTTTATGAAAAACTTTGAAATGTATTAGTTGGCATTATCTAATTTTGGTAGATACATAGAGAAGGCCTCAATAAAAACTTCTTTGTCATGGAAATTTCAAAAGGTGAAAAAAAATTTACAATATTTTATAAGAATTTACAATGATTTTTTTTTTATCTATCTCACTCTACTGGTAACATCAATGGATTCAGTTAGAACTTGGAATACCTGCCACAAATGATTTGACAAAAACATAGCCTGTGCTGAAATATTTGAAGTCAATGCTAATATTTTTAGCTCAAATTTTTTATTTGAATGCTAAGTTACAAGTTTATTCTTATTAAAAAATTATCATTAATTTTGTTGAGTTTATCATGGTACTGAAGAGCCCAAAGAATATGTTGTAAAGAGAAATACGGAAATATCTAGAAAATATTTGAAAAATAACAAAAGAAATTACTGATTATTCAGTAACCAATGGTATGTAAAGTAACTGAAGAGGCGCTGTTGTGGAAGGTTATGTTTAGGAAAAGGTTGATCTGACTCCATTTATAATTAAGATATTTAATGATGACTAGGTTACAATATTTGCAAGGGGAAATTAAGATGGAAGAAACAACACACACATCTGCTTCTCTCTGATAATCTTGACCGTCTGATGGTTAGTTGATATGCAGGGTTGAAATTAGATATAAATATCATGTGCACAGAGCGTGGGAGCATAGTGTTGCATGCTTGAGATGTGCTCGTGATCGAAGAGTAAGATCGGATTCCCTGCATAACTAATAATAGTAAATGTAACCCTGTAGCATGGGCACCAGCAGTATTATTTTCAGGGGAGTAAGGGTGCAAGGCCACTAAAGTTTTTGTTCATGGTTGATTTTTCAAAAATAATTAAATTTCCAACTGGAACATTAATCAAAAGCAATGCAATGTTCTGTTCAAACCCTTCCTACTCTTGACTCTCCTTAGTGAACCTAATTAGCTTATCAGTACTCACTTTGGTTAATCAGGTACAAAGACTTCCTTATGACTAAGAAATAAAACATGACCATTACACAGACAAAATTGATTTCAGTACTTTTTATAGCAGACCATTGTTATAATACTAAGTTATTATGATTTTATTTTTTTTAATTCTTTTTTAATACTTGCATTGTGATTGTTGAGTGATTAAAAACTTTTAATCCAAATTTAATTATAAATAAATTTTATGCTAGTGATCTTTGATTAGTTATGATCAACTTTTCTTGAAATTCATGTAATATTCTAATCCAATGCTTCACTTCTATTCAACATAATGCTTTTCTTAGGGTGCTGATCATAATGCTTTCTTAGGGTGCTGGTTATGAAATAAAGTGCTTCTATTTCTTCAGGCAATCGTGCTTTGTGGTTATTATTTGCATGCTTAAACTTGATTTAATACATTTGCTTTGCAGGTTCTATTTACTCCACTTGGTGCTCAATGGTAAATTTTAGGTCTGGCAATCATGGTTTTTATTATTGTTTATTCTTAATATAATTTTTTCAAAAATATGTCGAATCACAACATTCTCAACTCAAAGAACTTTACTCCACGGTTCATTTTAAATTAAATTTATCTTAATTTATTATGAGAGTGACCATACTTAACTTGTTATGTCCATGAGTAATACATGGTTCAGAAACGTTTTATTGCGAATATAGTAGAGTATATCAAATCAGGAATCGCTGGGACTTCAGTGATTCCGGATTTTAGATCATATCATTACTTATACACAAAATCAATGAAATAAAATGTATAAATGGAATAAACTAAGAAAAAAGTTTACATAACTTGATGTAGTTTTGAAAAACATTTGTTTTAAGATTAGCTGTTTTAATAGTTTTGACTTTTAGCTAAACTTTTCTCCTGTTTTTTAATCCCCATTAGTTTCAATTCTGAAATTGTCTCTTTGCTCTAGTCCTTTAATTGCAGTGCCTAATAATTCAACTACCTGTTCCTTGGGAAATTAATTCTCAACTATTTCGTTTTTGCTGTCATCACTTTCGATACGGACAAATTTCCGTAAAAAATTTTTTTTTTTAAAGATAGATGTGCTAGAAAAATGTTTGGATTTTAGATATTTCCAGATTTTTGAAGTCCGGATTTTGGATATTTTAATGTAATTATATATATCAAGACACAATATTACAGAGAGTGTCTAAAATGCTTGTCTCAAAACTGTAGGAAATAATTATTCACTTTATTGTTATCGGTAACAAAACACTTTTAGGCTACATTGATACTTGGAACATAAGATTTTCCTTAAAATTTTAATTCTAGCTCATTTATTTACAAATGGAGTATTTCCTACCAATTTAAAGAAGACATTCACTTCTTTATGACAAGCGCTAAGAAAAGAATATCTAAAATCCTACAGCTAACTTTTGGATTAGCCTTGAAAGTTCCTAACATTTTCAGCATCAATTTCTCGTGATCAGAACTTTTGTTTACAATGAAACATAAAAAAGGCACACCTGCTTATTGAACAGAGAGAAATAAAAAAAATAAAAAAACTGGACAAAATTGCTACAGCTCATTAGCTGTTTTGATCAAACCAAGAGACCAAAATTCGTGTGACTTCAGTCATTATCAAAGTACTTTTTTGCCAAAATCCCTTATTTAATGCTCTTATTGTTTGCAAAAGATCTTAGTATAGCTAAAGTATAAACTAAGAAATGAGTTGTCAGAAAGCAACCTGAGCATGGTCAACATAACAAATATCTTTATAGGTTTTGCTACCAAAATCGGAGCATGAAAGCAGAACAATGTTGCATTCATAGATTTCAGTGAATAAAACTTTTATAATTTACAAATAATTTAGATCTTCCACAAGGCTATACATCAAATAAATTGACACATCAAATAAATCGAGCAATAAATAATATATAAAGTTTAAGAAGTTAATTAATAGCATAATTTAACAAAGTTTATTCTTACCATGAAAGAAATATTTATGAGCATATATTAGATGTACTGTAGATTTGCAGCCCGTCAAACAACAATTCCATGTTTGGTGATCATTCCATACTTGAGGATACTTTATTTTCACATCAAACTAAAGAATAGAAATCATTGTTTAACATGTACTAATGCTATATAAAAATAAGATATTACATGTTTATTTGCTACCTAAATCGTACTGAAACGGCTGAACGAATTGTAATGAAATTTTACACACAGCACAATACAAAATCTAAACTATAACATAGGCAACATAGTTTGAAAGTAGACTTTCAGATTTGTTTAAAGTTAATTATTATCTTTTCACTATTGACTTTATATTAAATTGACATAATTTTCAGACAATCCTGACAGCAATATGTCTTTACTGAAGGACTTTGTCAAAGATATTGTAAAAGAATGTTTTCATTCTAAATAAAACATTACTTTAAACTTTAAAGAATATAAGGAAAAATAAAGGGGGGGGGGAGAATAAAAGGGAAAAAAAGCAGGTTTATGCAAGTTGGACAATTTATGATGCTTAAGTAACAGAAGAATGTCTTCAGTTACATGAAAAAATTTCAAAAATTAATAAGTTTGTATAATTTTTATATATGCATTCTTTTTTAAGAAAACACACTTTCATACCTATGTAATGTATTAAAAGTCCCCAATAGAAGCAAAGAGAGTAAAAATAAAGTCTTTTTTTTATTCAAAAGGTTAAAATGTGTTACAAGCTTCCCCATAGAGAGGAAAGAACTGGGTAGAGAGGGATATTCCTACTTTTCTGTCCTCAACATAAAAGTAGCTGAGCAGGTTTTTTGCCTTAATACTTCAGTTCCAATTTATTGGCATGCTTTTATCAGTAACAAATAAGTTCATCTTTATAAACTGAATAAAAGATTTAATAAAACACCCAACAACTTAACATTTAAACCAACTCGGGCATAAAACTTGCCGATATAGCATCTCTACAAATCCAACGATCAAAGTCAGTACTACTACTTCATTATAAGCCAAACCTTAAATAGCAAGAAATCAAATTTGCTTGTACTTTCTCAAGTTTTCCTGATCTTGAACACCATAGTGAAAAATAAAAAATAAACTATAAGTATTACACAACTAACCACTAAACCTACAAAATCCCAATAATTGGCCTCATTGGCCATGATAGTACAGCTGGAAAAGCAACTATAATTAATAGAAATTTTTTCTCAGGGCATATAGAAAGTTGACTCAGAATGCTATATTTTTCATAAAATCTCTCAATATTAAAGAAATAAATAACTGTACCTGCAGTTTCACAATTTTCCCACCATGCGAGTGACTCTGTCTCGCAACACAAAAACAATTGGATTTAAAAGTGGAAAAGTTTGCACCTTTGTAGAAAAATGTTTGGGAAAAGTGCTAATAAGATAAATTTAGAGATGTAAACTTTAGTTTATGAGTGATTTTATGTCAAAGTGAACGAATTATTATTTTGCATCTGCTGTTTTCTCAACGGAAAACTAACCACTGTATACATTTCATTTTTAGCAAGCACAAAGGTATATATCTTATTAAAATACTACATTTGCCCTTTTTTAATTTTAATATAGTTTTGAAGTTATTAAATATCCAAATTTCAAAAAATTCGATTTTAAGCTTGAAGATTTAAAGTTTTTTTATAGACAGCAGAAAAGCATAAAAAAAAAATCAATTTCTCCACAACAAGGATTCGACTAAAAAAATAAGACAACAGATTGTTAAAATAATGACAATTCAGTATACTTAGACACGAATGTGACTAATTCAAGTTAGTTAAAAAATGGTGTTTTGTTCATTTTGACTTTTTCACTATATAAAGAAACATTTTTTCTTCCCGACAGTTGAATTTCTTTTATGTTTGTGTAAGTTGAAAGTAATCCACTGTTGTTAAGAGAGGAGAAAGTAGTGTTTTGGGGATTGTGTTAGTAATCCGTAAACATAGGAAACAGGCGATTTGGAAACTGAAACAATTTTCTTAGTTTGCAAAGCAGAAAAAAGGAATTGGCATCAACAATTTGCATGTGAAGTGAACTTATGCTGAGAGTTAGCAAACCGGAGGTGGAACTCCAATTTTTTAGTGCTCGGCAGAAGTCTTTTGGTTTGTAAGTTAACTAAAAGGATTTTCAAGTAATCCCTGGAGGTTGACAAGCATAAGGAAGCAGGGACAGGAGCCTCCTAGTTATATATATAAAAGAAATAAACTGGTAAAGCAGTTAAATTAAGTTGCAGTATTTGAAGAATTGTAATACAGGTAAGACTAAAAAATTAAAATCACTGGATTACTGACCAAATTAAAAACTTTAACACTAGAAAGACGGTAGTTTCGGTATACCTAAAACGATTGGATGGGTCAAAATGACACGGAATACAAAACCCCATTTTTTAGTGTAAAAAGTTATTTTCTAGTAATGGAAATTATTTAACTAACAGTAATATTTTCAGTGCATAATAAAATATTAAATTATAAATAATAAAAATAAGCAAAAATTATGTTTAAAATATACTCAAATGGAACTTTTTGAGGCATTTTGTCAATGTTTTGTTTATTTTTATCAAATTTTTAATAATTATTATCTGTTAGGTGGTACATGCTATATATATTACACACAATTGCAGTTAACAGTGATGACGTTTCTTCCTTTATTTTCAAAAGGTTTCACTAAACCTAAAACAACATGTTTGCCAAATTCTAGAATTACTTGACACTGCTCATCTAACTTTACGTAAGAAAAGCCATTTATTATTTAGTATTTAATATCATCATCAACTGCAAGCCAAAACTTGATTTCAAATTTATCTAGTTTATTCTATAGGAAACAGTTGCTCATCAACTGTTTTATAGAGTTTTAGTTTGGCAATCAAATTTTGAATGGACTTGCCACAAACCACAGGTATAAGGCAAAACTTATCCGTTTTCAGAGTTTCATATCTAGTTGTTTTTTGGTCAAATTGTGGAATCTCATAATTTATTTGAATCTGTCTCTTACCATAGTGTCGGAAAAGAAAGTTGGACCTTTTATCGCAGCAGCTAGATGCTGAAACTTTTAATAATATGCATGCGATTTTAATTGTAGAACGGTGGATGTTGCAACTGATAAATGCTGAAACTTTTAATATTGCACACACGATCTTTAATTTTAGAACATGAAAATATAAGAATGTTACAATCAACTTTATTCCTCTTGCCAATCCACCATTCTACAATTAAAGATCGTCTATGCAATATTAAAAGTTTCAGCATCTAGCAATAGCGACATCCCCCGTTCTACAATTAAAGTCGTCTGCATAATATTAAAAGTTTCAGCATCTAGCAGTCGCGACATCTGAAATAATCTGCTTTACTGAATACGAAGAATTGGTAAATATTGTTTTTAATTTTTGTTCTAATATGGTATTGAACGACAATTTAAATTTGCTAAAAAGAAAACGAAAAACTGTTCGTGGGAATATTATGCATTTTACCAGTCAGTTAAATGATCAATTAAATCTGAATTCAGAAGATATAGAGTTTACAAGTGTACGACTGGTAGAATGTCCAAAAGAAATTAAATCATTAGATAATGAAATTCACGATTTGCTTTCTGATGCAGAGTACGAAAATGATATCATTCTTTGTACAGAATATACCGATAGTGCCGAACTATGTATTTTTAAAGTCCAAAAAAGTTTCAGCAACTAGCAACCGCGACACCTTTAACTTGAGACCACAACCATAAACTACTCAGTTCAACACCATCTGCACAGTATAGATACAAAACATACAAAATTGCCATAAAAATGTTTCTTCCTTTGTACATTTCTTTATGTGATGAAGCATTGTATTATCTATAAATAACCTCCATGAACTTAATGCATGCTCAATTCTGCACTCTTTGCAACAAAAATTTCTGTTTCTATCTCATATGGCGTAGAGTCTGAGGATTTTTTTTTTTTCATTTACGGTGAAAACTTTATTTTCTTGCACTCGGTGATAGTAGAAATGTTTTCATTACTTCCACATGCAAAATGTATTTCACAAGAATCAGACTCATTGTGAAAATTATTTGAAGATGTAATTTGAGTATTTGAAAGCACAAACTCTTCGCCACCAGTAACAAGCTCTTCATCATAACAGTTTTTGGATTAATTATCCGACAAATGTCGAAAGTACTCTGATGCTTCGCCAACAATAAGTTCACGGGACATTTTCTTCTAACTTTAAACAATTTAAACTTATTCAGTTGCAGTCATGTCACCACCAAGAAAAAAATTTCATCTCCACTTTTTCTTGTCAGAGACCAGTTGAGCGAGACAAATTAGAATTGTAAAATTATGACAAATCCAGTAGTGGTTTTTATAATATTTGTTTGTGACAAAGTTTTATGGAAAAATTTATTTTAATTAGGTCAAATACGCATTTATAACATTTGATGCATTGGATACGTCCATGCCCAGTGAGTTGGTAGCTTATAAATGTATATTTAATCAAGTTAAAATAACTATTTTTTAATACAACTTTATCAATAACTAATAATAAAACAAAACTATTAGATTCATTTTAATTTTACAATTCTAATCTGTTTACCAGTAGAGAAAAGAATCAAAATGTTCCGTGCATCATTCAGAGAATTGCCCAGTATAGTTTCAACAGTGACATTAAATATCCAGTTCAAGGTCGCTTACTCCCTGACCAAGGAAAGCCCAATGCATACAAATTTGATGCAATGTGTTTCATAGTTCCATAAATCATTGTGATATACAACTTGCATTCGAGGAGTGTTTGGATCCCAATTACTTATTCAGTCGTTCTAGGTATAAGTGTTAAAAACACCAACTATAATAACTGCCAGGAGAATTATATATTTCTATGCTGTTATATGCATAATTCTGAGAAAAGTAAAAAAAATTATTTGGTTCTGCTTGTGAGTTTTCGGGAAAACTAGACACGGAATTAGTTTTCAGTCAAATTGACCCACTCCATCGTTTTAGTTTTAATAAATAATTTGCATCATTAGAACAATAGCCAAGTGAAATTTAGTGATTGAACTTATAACACTAAACTTCAGTTTTTATTCAAATAAAAATAATATTTCCTAAATTTCAAAAATTATGATGACAAAGTAACAATAAAAATTAGATGCCTTACTCTGCAAAAAGTTATTTTGAAAGTTTATTTGACTTTAAATCTATACTGAAAATATAAAAAAACCTTTAAAAATAGGGGATAGAATACAAAAATGTATCATTAAATTTAAATGCCACTACAAAATCAAACACATTAGGCATTGTAGAGTGCCAGATCATTTCATTACACCTATCTTTTTAATTGTTACTTTATTCACAAGTGCATTCTATCCTAAGAAATAAGTGAAAACTAAACATCTTCTAATGAAATTAGATATTTTTCCCTTTTACGCTGAAACCTAAAAGAACATTGTAATGAAAATACTAAAGCATTATTTTTCAAAATATATACCTCTAGCGTTTCACTTTCAACTAATGAGCGATATTGAAGACTAGTTGAAGCTTCTAAGTGCAAAAGTTGACCATTTATTTTGCTAGCATATCCATCTTCTGTAATGCGCATTGGAATTGTTATTTCTAAATAAGATCCTTGCCCAACATTCATATGAACTGCATTTGTTTCCTATAGGATAGTATTTCAAAATTAAATAAAAGTATGATAATTGTAGACACTGAATTCAAAAAATTAATGCAGTTTCTACTATGGAAAAAAAAAATAAAATATTTACAAATAAGATTTCATGAAACTTAGTTTTATAACCAATTTAAGTGGGCTTAATTAAAAAAAAGTTTAAAAGTAATTTTTCATTCAATTTTATTGCAAAACAAATTGGGCAAGTTAAAAGTGTTAGAATCACTTCAAAACCTTGAATGACACAATTACAGTTCCAAAGAAAATGAATTACATCACATGTTAAACAATTGTTCTTTTACTTATTTTGGATGAGAAACACACCACAAATATGTGGAACCCAAAATATGTACAAAGCCACAAAAATTTAATATGCAAATTATATTCAATTATACATGCAACATATAAAAATGGCTCGAATTTTGAGAAGCCAATAAGCATAGTTGAGCAACTAGTTATGTTAAATAGTGGACATACAACATAAACATAACTTTTTAATTTTAAAATATTTTTAAAAATAACATAAAACAAGTCTCAGAACAACATTTTACAATAAATAATATTTTATTCTTGAAAGCATGAATAAATTTTCCCATTGCTTACTTTTTCTTTGGAAAATAAAATATCTATAGTTGCCTCAGCCAGGGTACTCAAACGAATATCAAAACTTTCACAAAATCTTTTTTCGCCAACTTGACTAGGTCTTGTCACTTCTAAAGTCTGAAAGTCCTAAAATACAAAATACCATAATTGTAGAATCAGTGAAACCATCATTAAATGAATTACAAAACATGCTCTTAATTTTATTATAAGCATGACTTGAAATAATTTCAAAACAAACTTTTACAAAATTGATAAATAAAGCTAACATTAACAATCAGCAAAAGCATCATTGACCAATTAAGTTCTTCAACTACAGTACTTTCTGTTCTATAGCTGAAATTTTAAATAATAATTTTATGGAATTTTGGAATTTGCAAAAGAAACAAATCAGACTAAAGCCAAATAAAGGATGTGACATCATTCAGATGGCCTTTGTGGAAAGATTTCCATTGAAAGATTTTATTCTAGTCTAAAACTAAAAACTTTTTTTAAAATGCCTTGAATGTTTTTAACACAAAAAGACTATTTAAAAATTTCAGTTTTGTTCTTTAATTCCTTATCAGGTAATGCAATCCACATAAACTACAAACAGCTCTTAGTAATTGGCAGGTATCTACATGTCACAGATACTCTTATTACTATCTTCATCAGTTTAAACCTGATTTTAAACCTCGGTAACAGTGGTTATACTTTTACGAGGATTTCATCCATTTTATTTTAGATAACATTAATCATTGATTCATTTTTTTTTGGCACACAATATCCAATAATTAATAATCATACAATGTTTTTGATTGGTTGTGTGGTTAGAAGCTTCTAAACTAAAGCAATAGTATAATTGTGCAAGTAAAGGGATCCATAGCAAGGGCATTTAACATTTCAAAATTTCTGAGATAAGCTAAAGTACCGAAAGGAAAATACTCTTTAACAAAAGAACGAAAGGGTCCTTTTCTAATAAATTACCATAACTCAAAACTCAATATCTTCAAAATGTTTTGAAATTACAAAGGCTGCAGAGTTTTCTAAAAAATTCAGGTAGGAACTTTAGGGATAAGTCCGAAAAACTATTTATTAGGATATTTTTTCTTTTAAAAAAGGCATAAGCTTCTAACACAGATATATTCTTTCTGGAGCTTGTTTCAATAACAACAAAAAACTGCTAATTTTCAAAAAATTAACAAGTTAAAAAAAAAATTAATGTATTTGAACAATTATAGTATTTTGAGAAACGTGTGAATCTAATTAAACCCACTCATTTAATTAAAGCAAAATTCAAACTATTTCAAAAAGAATATTGCTTCAACTTTTAAGCTTAAACTCATATTTACGAGTTTAGCTACAATTTAAAATTGTTTGTCAATAATTAAAATTTTAATGTCTGATAATTTTAAAGATATGACCAATACTCTGGAAAAATCACGGATATAGCGGAATTTACATCAATGTTACCATTGGCGAAAATGACAACTACAATGTAAATCTAGGCGATAGCATATTATGTTTAATGATTATTCTATAAGCAAAAGTCCATGTTTAGGGTACATTTTTAAATTAATAAAAGCAAAATTCTTGCTGAAAATATACATCCCATGGGTTTTTTCCTAGAAACAATAAAATACAAACCCAGAATTATATTTTATAAAAAAGTAGTATTTGAATTTTAACCTTTTTGTGAAAAAGTAAAAATCATACCTGAGGAAAGAAAAATTTATAGAGATGTTCTCTTTGACGATCCGCCCATGGCCCATAACTAAAGTCTGTACCTTTTCCACACTTGATATCTAAACCCCATAATGGAGAAGTTGATCGTTGCACAACATCTCCATCTGCAAGCTCTACCATTTCAGGCTCTCCAGTAACAATGCCTTTATTAAATTAAAGAGTAGATTATTATTTATAATGTGAATAATGTAACTTATAACAATGTGAAAAACTTCAGGATGTATTTTTTCTAACTGGCAGTTCATAAATAGTTTATTAACCTTGTGAAAATTTAGATTAAAAATGTGTACTTTGTTGCAAAACACCAAAGAAGTATGAAAAAACCACTTAGTGGACCTTTATAATTACTTGTTATCAGTCAACATAAAAATTTAAGGTGAAAGAAGGAGCTCAATCTCTGACAGATAGCTATTATGAAACAAACCTCTTTCACCACCCCCATAATAGTTTTTCTAACAACTGAAAACCATTTGTTATCTTCTGTTGCTATAATTTTAAGAAACAATGTCAGTCCTTAAGTTCTACACAACAGATAAAATTAGTAAATTAACTTTACAAATTAGAAATTAATCAGTACTTTCGATGACCTTATTTTGAATTTTCAAAAGCCTGTGATTAGAACATATGTAAAGACACAGCAGAAAATGTTTCATTATTAACTAGTACTATTTTAATCAAAATTATATTACCAAGAACACTAATTGCTTAAAAAGGATTACAAGTTGGATATTTTTCAAGTGTTATAATACTATTGTAAGAAAAGTGAAGCCAACAAAAAAATTTAATTACATATAGAACTGATGGGTAATAATTCAAATATACCTGCTTCATCTTGATAATAATAAAGGTCAACATAGTTGGATTGGAAAACAACAAATCCTTCACCCATATACCTTGGTGGTTCATCACTAAGACCCGTATATTTAGGACTAGGAGCTAATATCACTTTAAAATTCTCAGCTTTACATTTTGTAATGTGAGTAAATTGATCCAATCGTGAAGATGCTGGTTTTGTTGTATATATAATGTGAGCCTCCTCAAAGTTTACTGACAAAGTGGTCGGCAACAAACGATTACCAAACACAATGCGGCCCTAAAAAGTAAATGAAGATATTTCAGACATTATAATGGTAAACATAAAATGGATAAATGCATCTTTTTAGTAAACTGCTTCAATAATTAGAAAAAAGTATTGAATCCTCCTAAATTTTATGAATTTATTATGTTTTTGTAACATTTTAATCATCCCCCCCCCCCCTTCTCCCCTATTAAGCAACATTAGGCTATCCTCAATCTCCTCTTAGTGCAAAATACCATGATAAAACCTCAGAGTTTTTAAGTAAACCTTATTTACAATACTCTTTTTATATTAAAGCAGATATTTTAATACAGGAAAAATATCATTACAATATATACGATGTCCCTGAATGCTAGAAAAAAATAAAACAAGTGAAAATACATGTCATGAAAAACAATTTCAGTACAGGAAATTAAAGTCTCAATCCATTTACTTATTAATAAAAATAGGGATTGGTATCATTGCATTGATGCACTGTCCCAGAAATTAAAATTGCAGTCATGACAAAGTAGTCTTTCTTTTAAGAGGATAACTTACTATTACTACACATAAAAAAATGCAGCTTCCACTGAACATGTTGGTAAGGAATCATTTCATTTAATAGAAAATTGGCTTTTATTTTAAAAAATTAACTTGAAAGATGTAAATTGAGACATATTAAAAAATGTATTACATTTGGCATGTGCTCTTATTCCTAAATGCTGTTTTTAAAAAGTACATTTTTCAAACATCAAATAGTTAACACACAATTATCCATCACTGAAACCCTCTTTTTGTCATCATCCATAAATCATATAGGGTAAGGTGAGGTAAAATGGGTAGTCAAAATATATTGTTTAAAATTTTAGAAGTTTCTAATATATTCATAGTTTTAAAAATTGTAAATGATAGTATGATGCCTAAACTTTATTTCTCCACTTTATTTTTGTTTCAATAATTTGTTTTATATGAATACCAAAAGTAAAAATACTTGTGTACAGCTTCATGTCATATGTTTTATACCTAAAATTTCTGTCTGCAGCTTAGAATTTTTAATAAAATTACATTCCAGTGACTTGAATGTGTTAACTGAACATTTTTATTGCTTATTCAATTGGCAGATAAAATGAGTTTTTTATTTATTTGTTTCAAATCAAAATTTTGTGAATGGTGTAAAATGAGTATAGTATTAGGTTTAACATATGTAGGTATTTTTAAGGTGATGATATAAAGTTTTTCTGAGAAAAGTCTTACTTCTTAAAAATTAGAAGAAAAATACATTTTAAAGTATCCCATTAAAATACTTTTGTTATATTTAAAGCTTTTAAAAAAATTAAGATGGGTAGTTAAATATCCTTCATGGAAGAGATCAGCAATCTCTCAACTGGATACTGTAATAGTATCACTATTCAAAGGAGGACCCACCTAATGGCCGTGTGGTTAATGCTCTGGCCTCGCATGCCAAAGGTGCTGGGTTCAAATCCTGGGTTAGACATGGATGTTCGTAGTGATTCAGAATCCAAGTTAAGCTGTAGATCCAGGCCTGATTAGCCATCATTGTGCATAAAAATAGGTTGTAAGCCTTATAACGTAATTAAATCTACTGTATCTCCAAATATGAATGTATATGTATATACAAATCTTCTTTATGTAATATATTCGAGTTTAACAATAATATGAATAAAAAATTCACAATTAAAATATAAACCTGCCCAAATTAAAGCTGACAAAGTTTTAATGAATGAAGAAGTCACGATGAGGTGAAAAATTAATCTGAAAAACAGAGCCCTAAAAAAGTAAAAACCAATAAATATCGAAAATCCAAGTACATCATAAGGAATCAGCCTAAAAGTGAAAAAAAAATTATGAAAATGGGCCTACATATCTAGTGTGCATGAGTAAAAGAAGAGTATTTAGGGGAAAAAAGAAGCAAGAATTTATTGGAAAAATAATGGCAATCAAAGAAGACTCATACGAGTTAAAATAAAAATAAAAATCCAAGATTGACGAGTTTTATGTTTTCTCTGAAGTGCAGCTCACAAATGTCATTGAAAATAGCCAGACAACAGAAATTTTAAATGAATCAGCATTCAACAAGAGGAGGCATTATACTTTTGCTAGAATTTGATTATTAATAATACTAATATTTTGCAGTCATTAAGTGTAATATGGAGAAGAATATGATTTAAATGCAAATGTTTCCACAAACATTTGAGTTGGATGCATTAACCAATTTCAGACTATAACAAGAGTTTTAAATGATTTATGGCTTACTATATTATTTTTCATATTTCATTAAGCTTGCATTTTCTTTTGGTTTATTGTTTACCTATGGTTTATTACTTATTGTATGCTTTTCATTGTTAAACTATAGTACACCCATTTACCCCACACTATACCCATTTTCACCTGCGTGGGGTAAAATGGGTATAGTAAACATATATCTATAAAATGTTTTCTCACAAACATATTTATGTAACTTAATAATCAAAAATTATGAATTCTTATTCCCGAGATGTGCAGTGTAAAGAAAAACCAAAATAAAAATTGAACTGTCAAACATTTACATGAAAATTTTAACTGAACATAAAAAAAAAAAAAAAACAGTGATTTTTATAACCACTTTACCCCACCGTATTACATAAACAGCTGCATAAATTGTCATGCTTTTGCATTAAAAGATTAATCAGATAGTTAGTTTATCACATACCGTAGAAATTTCAGTCTTAATCACAGGAATTAAATCTCTCCACTCAAATGTCTGCACAGTGACAGTATTAGGGTGAGAAGTTTCAACTGGGGTTTGAGTGTCTCCTTCACCCCCAGAATCTTGCCAATATGGTTCTGAACCAGAGGTAACTACAAAAGGTTCTAAGCCAAATAGGTGCTCCAATCGTGAATAAAGTTGCGAGCGATTATAAACATGAAGCTCAAACCCATTTAGCAGTAAAGATAATCTTGTATCTGAATGGGATAAATCTAAAAATAAAACCACTTTTTTAATTTAAATAACATTTACAGAATATATCTATTCTAAATTGCACACATTTCAAAACTGTTTTTAATGTACTATATAAAATGCCATAAGGAATATAGCACCATAAGGAAACACATTTCATAGCAACTATAAAAGATGGCAAAAAAGCTGAAGCATTAACTAATGTTAGCGAATCATGGATTTAATGCATGGTGGTATCACAGACAACTAATTTTTATGGGGAACTTAATGTGTTTGTGATTGGCTGAACATTCAAATTTCTTTTTAAAGATGCATCTTGATCACTGGTGGGACTGGCTGAATTGATTAATGAGCTTAATATACTACCAATCAAACTTTAATGTTTCTCTTGATTATCATCCATCCTATTCTATTTTAATTTAAACCAAAAAAAAACATTATCTACCCATTTCGACCAGTTGTTTGCAGGGTCAATTCTGTTTGTGCTGTTGATTTTGGAATCAACCCCCGGATGTATTCCCCAAAATTGAACCATACTGAATTTACTTCAAATAATTATTTTCCAAATATCTAAAAAAAAAAAAAAAAAAAAAAAAAAAACTAATATTGCTTAAAATAGTCTGAACAAATAAAAAAATACAAATGAATTTGTTAAATAACGGACCTTATGCACAGAATTGCTTGGAGTGGGGATACATATCTTCATCTGTAAAGGAAGAAAAGTAACTAATCACATTACCCACTTAAAAATAAATTTCGAATTTCAAATTCAATATTAGCCAACCGGATAATTCATGGTAATTTGTTTAGATATTTCGGTTGCATGTGACATAGCCATGCATGAGATCCATTCACGATCGAAACGAATGAGAAATAATTCTCATTCGAAAAGATTAATTTATGTTTCTATAATGGCAAGCTACACAATCCTGCTACCAGATATTGGTGAAGATTGCCAGAGTATCAAGTGGATGGCTTTAACAGAAAAAGTACTTTTGAATTTACCAATCACTAAAACACAGTTAAACATGCAAGAAGTTGAATCCATCAAATGTGAATTAGTAACCTAGATCAATTATAAAAGCAGAGATATGTTATTGAAGCCTATTTGAAGTTACGATATTCAAGAATTAAAAAAATAAGATGAACAAAAAAAAAGAGTTAAGAAAGCTGTTATAAAATCCACTCACACAACCTGAACTTTAAATATCAATTATTAAAAGAGTCAAGTGTGAGTAGGCACTCAAACATTCAGTATTCCATACTCCTCTAATAAATATCACAATCATAATATAAAAATTATTAAGTTGAGACAGTTTCGACACAAAGTTAAATTTTGCTAACTAAATGACAGTTAAATTCAAGATTAGGCTTTTATATTTTGAATGTACAGGAAAAATTGTTACATGGATAGCACATGTATTTAGAAATAGAAAGATGATCCACAAAGCACAAGGTACTATATTTAACTTTCCAAATTATCAGATATAAGACTTGGAGTATGATATAATTTTACATATAGTAAATTATTTAGTGCAAATATTTTTAAATGTTAGAAAAGCAGCATATATTAAAAAAAAAAATTACGTGATCTGGCAAAATAATTTACTCTAGCAAAAATTCAGAAAATCAATTTTAATGAAGGATGTTTGCAAGGTCTCAAAAGCTAGAGAATAAAAAGGGTAATATAAAAACCTTCAGAGATTTCTTTATGAACGTAAGGATACCACCAGCGAAATATAATCCAGCCATCCTGAGCTCTCCAAGTACAGTCTTCAGTTACATAAGAAATATCACGAAACATTATTTTTCCAGACAGTACAGAAACAGACAAGGAACCTATAAATTGTGATTTTAGCAGACATTAGTAAAAAAGTAAGCAGAAAGATATTTCACAGATAATAAGCTATTTAATATAGTTTTTGGCAGAAGTTCACCTTGAGGCCCACAATGCATAGAAATATCTTAACATTTAATGCATTTAAATATGCCTAGTAATTTTGAATTCAGTCAGATTTTGAGATTGACACCTGAGCTAGGATCTCAAATCTCCAACCATACTAGGCCAATCCGAGGACATGAGGGTACAGGAGATTTAGGGCAGCTTGGTAAAAGATCTGATTTGAACTTGCAATTATCTTCACAAGTATCAGAATACAAGGATTGTTTTTGAAAGCAAAGCATTTTTTTTAAATGTTCTTAACAATTTTGTGAAAATAAAACATATATGGCATCGTTTCATTACATTTATTCCTTTTGATACAATTTACGATAAAAATATGTCTATGTAAAGTTTACATTACACAGAACAGATGTAAAAATATTTTTAAAAAATTAATGTCACATGCTGCCATAAAATGCTGAAAAATCTATGACAAAATAGTTAATATCAGACTTAATATTTTTTGGATTTAATATATAATTAAAACCATGTTCAATAAAAACACTATTAAGTGCACTGGAAATTTAAAGAAAACCATTTTGACTCAAAGCAAAATCAAACCTGAAAACATTAAAAAATTCAAAATGTCCTCATAATATAAATGTAAAAATGCATTGAGAACATTATCTAAAATGTTTATAAAGTATTATAAGGACAAAAATTTTTATTAAATTAAAAACACAATTAATCTCCAGGATTCATAAATTCCTGAAGAAAGTGAACGGAATCTTCCTATGGCAACCGTTTGTTTGGACTAACCAAGCAACCATACCATCAACAATTGCAGCCCCAAATGAGCTATTTGTGCCTTCATGTCATAAGATATAAATGTTTATTAAAAAGTACAAAGTTTGTTAAATAGTAATTCTGAAGTTGTATACTCCATATACATTAGTAGACCTCATCTCAGGTATGCAGTGCAATTCTAGTCACCTCATCTTAGGACAGATATTACTTTAATTAAGGATATTACTTTGTAAAAAAAATTCAGCATACAGTAAAAAAAATAACACAGGGGAGCGAGTTTGAATTTTAATGATAGATTGATAAATTTAAATATGTATACATTAGAAGAAAGACAGGGTTGCCACTGAAAATGCAAAACAAAATTCCCTGACTTTTCCAAGTTTTCCAGACAATTTTTTTAAATTTCCAGGTTTCATTTCAAGCCAAAGTAAAAAAAAATTTTTACATAGAATTGCAGTTAAAATTGTAATTTTAAAGAAGGATTATACAGAAGGGAAAAAAAATACGATATTTTATTGAGCATTTTTAACAATTAATCAAAATTTGGGTAAGAAATAGCGGAAATCAACTTTTTTGAGGAACTGTGAAATGTTTGTAATTAGTGTCACCAAACAAGACAAATTGTTTTTATGGTAGAGGTAGCTAACTGTGCACCTCCCTTCATTTTTCTCAAGGATGAAAACAATCAAAATATAAAAAAGGGGGAAATATACGTACACAGCATTATTTCGAACTACAAAAATAGCTGATTAAGAATATATTTATGTACAAATGTATGTACAGAACAGTGGTCCAGCTAGAATTTTTTCAAAGGGGTGAGACTTTAAGCCCTACTAAGCGCATTAAAATTATTTAAATTGTAGAAAAAGTGAAAAATCCAAGAAAAAAAGCTGAAATCGGAGTAAGAGCGAAAGACTTTCATCCGTTTTTCAATCAATTTGTTTTCAGAGGGTGCATTTTACACATTGTTATAAGAAAATATCATACGAAATATCCAATTTTCAGAATGCTGGCGTGCATTCTGAAAAAAAAAAAAAATACTGAACTTCTTGGAAGAAAACTGAATCTGAAAGAAATTCCCTGACAATTCCAGGTTTTTCCTGTTTTCCAGGTGCGTGGTAACCCTGTCCTAGTGATTACATATCAAACGTTAAAACTGTTGTGGCAACACTCGACTCTCAAACTTTTTTCCTGTTGGTATGTAAATATTGAGTGGGTCAGTATGTGTAGGTGCCCACGTAAATGACTTTTCTAGTTTTTACCTAAAGTTTTAATTAAATATGTTTTGCCTAAGAATTGCCTTCTTTTCATCTGTTATTGTGGTCAATCCCACAATGGTAATGGGACCCAGCACGCTTCCACTGAGCCGAGATTTGAAGGTAGTACTAGGCGAAGCTATGCCTAACAACGTTCACCGTTAAATCAACGAGCAGCCATTTCGAAAGTTTTGTTCCTGCATACTAATTCAGCATTCATATAGACCGAAAAAATGTCTTGAAACACCATGAGCATCCAAAGATTCAATAAAGAGAATTATGATACCTGGAAGCTTCAAATTGAAGCCATATTGGTTAAAAATTACTACTGGATTTATGCATCCGGCACAGAACTGAAACGAAATTGACTGCAAATGATCAAAAGGCAAAAGCAGATATAATTTTAGCTATGTGTACCAGTGAACTTTGTCAGGTGAAACATTGCAAAAATTCGAACGAAGTATGGATGAAGTTAAAATCTGTTTACGAGTCAAAAGGTCCGGCTAAAAAGCCACACTTCTAAAACAGCTATTATTCAAACGTATGACTACCGAGGATATGTCCATGCATCTAATCTCATTCTTCAATACAGTTGACAAACTGACCAAGATGGAAATCTAGATTGCAGACGACCTATTATCAGTTTTATTGTTATATTGTATCCCGGATAGCTTCGAAAATTTTCGGTATGCAATCGAATCAAGAGACAAATTGCCAAAACCTGATGTTTTAAAAATAAAGTTATTGAAAGAATTCAAGTTCCGACAAGGAAAAGGAAGCCAGGATACACCGAACGTATATTATTCATCTAAAGGAAACTATCAACAAAAAGCAAAACCGCAAATTTCCTGGAAAGCAGCAAATCAAAATAAAAGGATGAGTAATAGACCATTTTGAAACATTGTTTGCGGATTCTGTACAGGATTGCCACTCAAAATTAAAAACAAAATTCCCAGACTTTTCCAGACTATTTTTTTAAATTTCCAGGTTTTATTTTAGGCCGAAGTAAACAAATTTTTTGCATATAATTGCAGTTAAAATTACAATTTTAGAGAAAGATTATACAGAAGAAAAAAATTCGGTATTTTAATGTGCCTTTTTATCAATTAATCAAAATTTTGACAAAAAAAGTGAAAATCCACTTTTTTGTGAAACTGCAAAATGTTTGCGATTTGTATCATCAAACACTGATGTACTTGCACACGAAAATTAATTGATTAGACGGTAGAGGTAACGAACTGTGCATCTCCTAGGGGTGAAAACAGTCCAATAAAAATACATAAGCAGCGTTATTTTAAACTACAATCGGGTCACTGAATAAGAATATATTTGTGTACTAATGTGTGTGCAGAACAGGGGCACAGCTAAAAAAAATTTCTGAGGGGTTTTTAAGGCAAGTTTAGTCTGATAAAGCCCTACAAAGTATATTAAAAATAATAAAATTGTAGGAAAAGTGAAAATTCTCAGGAAAAAAAAAGCAGAAATCAGCGTAAAAGCGAAAGATTGTCACCCGTTTTAAAGTTAATTTGCTTTCAGTGGGTGCTTTTTACACATCGTTACAAGAAAATATCATATGAAACATCAAATTTTCGGAACGCAGACGTCCGTTTTGAAAAAAATTACTAAACTTGGAAGAAAATTTAAAACTGAAAGAAATTCCCTAACTTTTCCAGAAAATATAAAAAAATTTAGTTTTCCCTGACATTTCCCTGACCTTTTTTAGGCATTTTCATTTTCCCTGACAATTCCAGGTTTTCCCTGTTTTCCAGGTGCGTGGCAACCCTGGAAAGATAATCTAGAGAATATTTGATTCAGTTGTTTAAATTTATCAAATAAGGCAATTTAAATAAAGCGACCCGTTAGCCGGATTTGGCCCAACGACAGATTTTTCTGCGGCTCGCCGTCAGCACAGAAGATTAAAAAATAAAATTTCACAATATGGATTTTTTTTTTACATAATTGTAATTTGTCTAGAATAGTATGTGTTTACTACGTAGTACAGAATTCTCCTCTACATGCCCGAAGAAATTATATGAAGAAGTTTTCAGCAAGATGGTTTCCATCAAGAATAAATACAGGAATAATTTAACTGAATCCCTTGCAACAATTTATTAAGACAAATACTACGACAGATATCAATTCTATCATAAAATAAACTGAATGATTCCGACTGTCATCGTCTCTCAAAACAATTGATATTGACTAAAGCAGAGTAATCTGGAAGTACTGGTTAAATACTTTTATTAAAAGTTAGTTCAAGTACCATTGTCACGTTGGAACAAACGATTCACTTCTTTTTTAGACTTTAATTTACTAATAATGAAAGTTATTCTTTTTTAATCATTTGAAAAAGTAATCAGATATCAATTGTCTACATCAATTGTCAATAATCCAAATCCAAATTTTTTTCAGTTTCAGAAATGTGATAAATATTGGCGTATCCGGCCCGCGAAAAGCACCAACATGTCATACGGCCTGCATCTAAAAGTTAGTAGCGAACGCTAGTTTAAAGCAAAATATGGGCGACATGACAAAAAGTCATGTATGCATTCACATTATACAGTTCTGAACAAAATGATAGAGCCATATAAATAATTGCCAAAAGCTGTGTTAGTTCGCCAATGATTTAAACCGCTTCATTTGTAATTCAATTCCAATCCATCCATCTTTTATATCTTTCTGTTCTCACGTTTTGAGCAACCACACATTCTAAAACATTTTTCTCATGCTTTTTTCCAGACAGGAAGTCCCTTTCACACACTTATACAAGACTTTCCAAAAGATTCCCTTGTTAATAATATTCAGGGATAAATAATAGGTTTTTCCCAGTATATCCATAAATAACTAGCCCTTTATCAGAGTCATAATGCAAAAAAAAATACCTTTCCCCATTGACATATGATTATTACTATCTTGTAAATTAGTAATTAAGTCCAAATTCGTAAATGGCAAAAAGTAAGTTTCGATCCCAACACAATAAAAAGCTTATGACGCATTCTTGTGAAATTTACCAAAATAACAGGTACAATCAATTAGTTGTAATAAATATTAGATGAGACAGTAATAAGGATAAATTTAAAAAGTTATAGGAAAATAATGGAAAATCCTGGTAAGGCCTCTTTTAAAAGTAATTGAATAATGCAGCAAATACATAGATTAAAATTGTATGTGTCAGAACGATGAGCTGGTCTTATCATTTTACCCATGTGTTACAAGAAACCATAATTGAAATCAAATTATTTTGATTTTATGATTAAAATTTCAATTTTAGTAATTATTAGCACAACAATATACACTGAAGAGACAAATAAACTGGTATAGGCGAGTGTTTGCAAATAAAGCAGGCGTTATGCGATGTAATCGGAAGTGTCTACATAGAACAATAGGTATCTGACAAAGCTATTAGTTTGATTCCTGTTGTTACAATGGCAGCAGGACTTTGAACATGGCATTATAGTTGGTGCGCGAAAGAAGGGACATAGTATCTTCGAGGTGGCAAAGACATTTGGATTTTTGCGTACGACTATTTCACGAGCACATCGTGAATATCAATTATCCTGCAAAATGTCAAATTTCAGACAACGGTGTAGCAAGTAAAACACCTTGAAAGATCAGGACCATTGACAACTAAGGAGAATTCTAACATAATAGAAGTGCAACACTTCCACAAATTGCAGCGGATTTTAATGCTGGTGCATCAACAAGTGTCAGCGTGTAAACAGTTCAAAGGATCATCATTGACATGAACTTTTGAAGGCAAAGGCCCACTCATGTACCGTTGTTGACTTAACGGCACAAGGCTTTACGACTCGCCTGGGCCCACCAATACAGCCATTGGAATGTTGATGACTGGGAAAACGTTGCCTGATCTGAGGAGTCTCATTTTCAATTGTATCAGGCAGATGGACAGGCATGGGTATGGAGATAATCTCATGAATCCACGGACCCTGCATGTCTACAGGGGACTTTTCTAGCTGGTGGAGCCATTGTGATAGTATGGAAAAGTGTAGTTGGAGCGATATGGGACCCTTGATTTGACTAGAGACAACTATGACAGGCGACAGGTAAGTAAGCATCCTGTTCGATACTCTGCACCCATTCATGTCCATTGTGAATTCGGCCAGACTTGAGGCCGGGACAATGGAGAGTTGCTACGAACTGGCTCCATGAACACTCTTTTAACTTTAGACATCTCAGATGGCCAACTAAATCCCCAGACATGAACATTATTGAGTATGTCTGGGATGCTTGCAATTGGCTTTTCAGAAAAGATCTCCACCACCTAGCACTCCTATGGATTTGTGGACTGCCCGGCACGATTCATGGTGTGAATTGCCTCTAGGATACCTTCAGACATTAATCGAATCCCTGCCATGTCATGTAGCGGCACTTCTGCATGCTTGTGGAAGCCCTACACAATATTAGGCAGGAGTGCCTGTTTTCCTGGCTCTTCAGTTTACTACATAATACAAAATTAACCAAATTTTCTCTAATGTAGACATTCATTTTCAGCTATTTTTAACTGACCCTATAATGCTGTCCAGGATTGTATAAATTGTATTTTAACTAAGCAAATAGAAAGCATTTTTTTACAATAGAGGGATTGATAAATGGAAAAATCTTACAGACAATATTTTAAATTGAACTAAAGTAAGCAGTTTTAAAATACAGCTGGATCTACATTAGGGGATTGTCATAAGGAGTTAAAAAAAAGAGCTCTTGAGCCTGTAGTTGCTTATCATTTGCATACCTTAATAGTAAGAGATTGTAACTGAATTTGTGCGCTTAATATCGCTGTTACTGAAAACCTTTAGAATGCAAAAAAAAATTAAGAGACCAAATAAGTTGTCGACTTGCATAACCTACTTTACCCATTAAGAAAACTTTCTCTCTTTGCAAATTGAGTAGAAAAAGAAATCACAAAGACATAATAAAAGTAAAGAATAGTCACAAATCCAACGTTGGCAAAAAAAAAAAAATTCTTCTGTGCACAAAATTATTGAATTGAAAGTATAACTTTGCAATTAGCTATTCAAAAGCTTTAAAATAATCTTATATATTATTTCTGGTCAGTGTGTTTTAGTAAAAATCTAATTTTCAACTATTGTAGAAAACCATAATTGATATACCAATTTAAAGGTTAAGACTTTTACTCCTGACGAATTATTTACAATTGCACATTATGTTATTTGTTTCATAAACAAAGTTTAAAAATCAGAAACTGTTAAAAATATATTGGGAAGTTACGATAGTACAGATAAAATGGCAGGAACAGCAGAAAAAAGAAACTCACAACTTAAGCACATTGAGGAAACCTAAGGAATCGGTTATCTTTCAGCAATAGAATACAATATCTAACTTGGATGAAGAACCAAAAAAGTAGTAGTTCCTATAAACAATCTTAAAAGCGCAAGCTGCTCATGGACCCACTAGTTCAGATACTACTAGATATAATGCTTATTAGACATAATTTTGAACATTTTACCGAACATCAAAGAGCTTAACTGAAAATTTCTATTAGCCTAAAAATATATATTAACTCAAAATTGTCATATTTTTAGTAGCAATGAAATTAAAAGTTTCTAAAATTTATATTTATTTTAAAGTATCTTTCATCTGAATATACTTGCAAAATTTTTCATTGATAGGATTGTAATCACAAAAGTTGAGTTCAGGCAAATTTTTAATAGAAAATACAAATTAAAATCTGTGCTACTTCGTAAATTTTTTTTTAATTAAAATATATATATATTAAATAAACTAATAAAACTTTTACATTGTGTTCATCAAAAGACCAAGTAAAAGGCCAAAACTATGTATGTCAAAAAATTCGGTTGGTTGTATTCAGATTATCTGGTGCCGTCAGCAACACGAGGGCTATAATTCGCCGAAACATTCGTCATTAGACAAGCCAACATACATTTACAAACACCCATGCCAACACGGGACTCGAACCTGCAACCTCGCGGTCTAGAAGCTAGCATGCTAACCACTATACTGTTTGGTCGGCGTCGAAAAATTCGGAACTCAACGCCTATTAGAAATCGCTTTGCAAAAAAACTAATATAACCCTTGGGTATGAGCAATCAAGAAATCACTTTGTAACACACAATCGACCTGAGAGGTCGTTCATGTATTTTACAGTGGAAATATAATAGCTTTTATTTGTTTTTGGTTAAGGAATTCCAAAACACTTGAATTGAGGAAGTATAAAACTTTTCTTTACTTCTAAGGCAGGCAAAGTTGTAAGCAGGGAAACCTCTCAGGGCCCGCGTTCCTCAAGGTTAAAACTAACTAATTAAAACTTTAACATTCTGTTTGTCATAAGTTCAAAACTACTTAAGTTGAAAGTTTCATAGCAATACCTATTAAGAAGTCGCTTTGTAAATTATAATTTATTAAAAAAAAAATATTTAAATTCCAAATCCTTAATTAGGTCTTACGTTGAGGCAAAATTCTTACAGGTATCTAGGATACATAACGTGCATGCATGCGCTTGCATATTTTTATTCAGATCCTTATAGTCTTTTAAGACTTTCTCTGCCAATTCGTTAAAATTTCATTGCAAATACTTAATCATCCTGTAAACATAAAAATGTGCCGATTCGTGGCAAGAAATCAATTTAGAAACCTAAATGTTCATCTTCAATTTTTAGCTCTTTTGATACCATGCTTACAAGAGTGAAATTGAGATAAATTCTCTAAAATGAATCCAGCAACTTTACTAGCTGCAATATTCGACGATCACAAAATTGGTTGATTGGAAGTTACAAAAGTTCACTGATTGAGACCAAGCAGGTAGATGATGCCCGAAATGACAAGAAAATTATATTTTTAAAATTATTTTTTCGTATTAAAATACTTTTTAAATAGTAACTTTCTCAGAAGGGCCACATGTGGCTGCGAGTTGCTGACCACTGCACCAATTAATACAATAATTTAGATAAATTGATAAATACATAATGTAATGATTAAAAATATATTCCTTATATTATACATAAAAGAGATTCTTCGTACCAACTTTGAAGTAGCCTTGTTTCAGAAAATGATTTAATACTCTTGTTAAAATGTAGCCAATTACTCGGGAATTATAATAAGTTATATAAATAACCCAACTCATTGCTAAACAAAGTGCAAAAAGTAGCCATGCTAAATTTGAATCAATTGGTATATTTTTTAGAGGAGCTGTAGTATTCCAAGTTGGAGCAGGGAAACGATTGGGAGCAACAGTGGAGATTGGAATCTCAAACCTGGAAGAAAAAAGGTACTTATTACTTTAATAAGTGTATAACTATACAATATTATTACATAATACACATAATTTTTAACTACAGAAATGATAAATTTGTAGAAAATATGCAGTAATATGAAATAAACACATAAATTTAAATAATCACCATTGAAATCAATGTGGTAGTGAAGAAAACATAGGAGTAGGAAAGACACACACAAGACAACAGCCTGGAATGAAATTCTGCATAGTTTGTTCGCACTATATTTAATTCCTTTTCCAATGACAATAAGAAATTATAAACCCAGTCATAAAGTATAACTAATTTGAAGAATTTAGTTGCATAAATACTTATTATAATAAACAATATTGTTACACGAATTTTGTGTTTATAATTGTATTCTGTATATAATTGTATTTTCTGTATATAATTGTATTATATTTATTTTAAAGCTATATTTTATTTCATTTGTCAACAGCGATAATACAGGTTAGAAAAAAGGTGGCAACATCTAAAGCAATCGGGAAATTTCGAGATGTTGTTTCTATCATGTGACCAGTTAACTGAATATTTTTTTTTTAAAGTTCTCATGTGCTCTTGTAAATGAGACCGCACCATAAGATTGGGGATCAGTTTAACTTTAGGTTTCGATTTGAAAGAAGTTGATCTCTTTGTTTACTTTTTGGTGCACCTGAATTATCGCTGTATTCGAAGTTGTTTTTATTGAAGCTTGTGTTGAAGCTTGATAGGGATTTCACTGTTGTTCGAAGAAAAGTTTTGTAAGTCTATGAAAGAGCAATAAATTATAGCTTTTATTTAGTAAAAACTGCATCATCATTTTGTTCGAGAAAAATCCATAACAATATGTACTACAAACATACATGACAACATTTGAAATTTCAAATTTGTAATTTTTATTTTTTCACAATTAATTGAAAATTTTTTTTGTCTTAAACATGCTATTTAACAATAAAAATTGTAATAATAATTGAAACTATAATGATCGCCAAGTAAAATGGTCAGCCAGAAAAAATAATGAAATCTAATGCTGGTTTCTAAGTGCCCGCATTTCATTTCGATTATTGGGAAAAAACACTATATGCAATCAGTACTTTCAGTTCAATATTGTAAAATAATACACACATATGAACTGAGATTTCAAAATTATTAATTCTCAAACAATAGAGTTCCCCCACTTATTACCACAGTGTCCAGTACCATGCTGACCATATTCTGTTTTTGAAAGCATGTAAACAGTATCCTTCAATTAATTTTCTACTAATTTTTCCATGGTAAAAAAGGATGGTATTCAATCTTTAAAGTACAGGAAGCAATGACACTTTTGGGCCACACATTTTACACAGACCAATCTAATAATAGTTAGAAAATTTATAGGTAATCTTCAGAAATTTAATTTAGCTTGCACAACTGCAGTGGATGAAGATGGGGATGGAGGGGGACAAATACAGAATGCATACAAAAAATATTAAGTACAAAAAGCATAAAAAAATATTTTACAACAGCTGTCCAGTATCAATACCAGGAAAAAAATCCTTTCAAGATTTCTTGTGCAAATCTTGTATGAATCTTGTTCTAGCCCTTTCTTGTATGAAAGGGGAAGACTACATTGGCATCATAAATTGAAAGAAAATTATTGTAACGAATCTACATTTTTGATGACTAAGTCATATCAGAGTTTATACTAAATCCAAAGCTCACAAAGGAAACAATACTACAATTTGTCCAACTATTATCTTGTCTGACTCAAGTCACTGAATGATGTGCTAAACAAATAACAGGCTGGCTTTTATTTGTAGATCTTCCTGATGACACGATTTCGGTAGATCTTATTTGGAATACTGCAAGTTCCCGTTTTCAATACCAAACATTGTATGATGTAATATTGATTGCCAATGTGATTGCATAAAAATTACACATTAAGTTTATTTTAAATGTGTTAATTTTAAGTTGAAATTAATAGTATTTTTGTACTTGCTATTCCTCTTTCTTTTTTATATATTTTTCCAAAACTTTGCAGTCCTTGAGAGTAAGGTAAAATTAAATTTTATAAAACACTTACTTTACAATTGTAGTTGTTCTGCAAGAGTAACATTTCACATTGCTAAAATTGCTATCTTGTTTAAGAAAAGATTTTGAAGAAAGAAAGAAAAGATTTCACTCTACTTTCTGTCAACTTGTATACATTTCAAAAGTGAAATTTGTCGAAAAAATATCATTGAGATATCAATAAATTTCTTTCATTTGTCCGAGCACTCACTAAGTGAAATTTTTAAAAATCAAAAATGACATATATGTACAAACTTGTGTGTGCATATATATACAGTCAACTCGCGATAACTCGAAGTTCAAGGGACTGGCCAAATTCTTCGAGTTATCCGAAGTTCGAGTTATCGGAAGTCCCTCGGATGTTATCTTCTATTCAAGGCATATTCTTGGGACCTAATGAAAACTTCGAGATAAACGAATATTCGACTTATGAGACTTCGAGTTATTGCGAGTTGACTGTATATACATGCACACACAAGTTGCAAGGGGGTGCATATATACGCACACACTTGGTAGACTCACTTGTTACGTAAAATAAATTTTTAAAATTACAAAATTTATAGAGTAGAACCAATGCATTAAAATCAGGGGAGGCTTAAGGGCCGTGCAAACTGTGCAACCGCACAGGGCGCCAATTTTTTTTTTCAGCATTTTTTTTTTTGCTTTTTTGCAAATTTTGATTATTTTTTATTTTTTTTACCAATTTTGATTTTTTTAAAAACTAAAGTTCTTTAATCATTTCGTTGCTGGATTTTCACTTGACTGAAACTATAAGTATCCTTAACCCCGGAACATATTCTTGATGTTGGAATTTCATTTGCTCAGATTTCGATTAGTAAGTGAGTGATCTATGTCCCTTTATACGTGTAAGTGTAACTGCCATTGCATTTGCATAGGACCATGCGGCCACGCTTATCGGAGAAAAAGAACTTTCTTCAAAAAATTTGATACTTACTATAAAGGAAGATATAATTAAGAGTAATAATAGTATTATAGTGGTTGAGATAAAAAATAAGAATTTTTTATTTTTTATAGATATTATAAAAAGTAGTGTTCTTGGATGTCACATGAGGAGCAAAATCCTGCTGACAATTATTTAATGAAGTTAAATTTAAAATAAAAGTTATAAAATTTAAGTAACATTACTTTTACAACTGGTTAAATATTATGCAACTTAAAAAGAGACCAAATATAATAATTTTAGTGCATATTTTTGATTTTCGTAAGATTTTTTAAACAATTTTTTGACTAAGTTTATTTCTGAAAAATAACCTAAATAAAAGGGAATATAACTATGTGAGGTGTCACCTTATTCAGAACAAATTATCTTATTTCTTTCAGTGTTTTAATATTACGTATAATTAATTTTAAATTTTGACTCTTCTAAAGATAGATGCAAAAAAAAAGATATTTTGTAGGAGAAAGTTTTCTTATTTCACCTCTTAATTGACTTCAATAAAATTTAGTAATAACTAAGAATGTTAATTGAACTCCAGTAACTTTAAAAAAAAAATTCAAAAACTTGGGAGACAGAATCCAATTTTGAGACATTTGCGTAGAATAATATTTATTTAAAAATTCAAATTTCCTAAATTCCAACTTCAAAGCATTTTAAATCAAATATACAAAAAAAATTAAAAAAAGTGCCTATAATATGTGTTGTTTATTGTTTTAAGATGCTTTTGCATCTTAAAAAACAATATATTAGGCTGTTTAATACGTTCAGAAATGTACATAACCACAAACGTATTGTGCCATTATCTTTCGCCCATGGACACAGATGTGACAAAATGGTAGTTTTTTGCACCTGGTGAATTCGACGTTAGTTTTTATTTCACAATACTTACAGAACAAAGCTATTTCATCATATATTATAGCTTCCAACAATTATTTAATAAATTTAAATGATAATCCAAATTCTATTGAGTTCCATGGATGTGACATCTCGTCTCAACCTTTTTCCTGTCAAGTCCAATAGCTTGAAAAAATTATTCATAAATGGCTTAGTCTGTAGCATGTTCTTTGCGTCTAAGCCAAACATCTGCTTAACACCTAATTTCTTTATCAAAACAGTATATTACTACAAACTGCAAGGATTTAATGACACTTGTTTGGGTGTCTACGGATGTGACCTATTGTCCTGGTTACAGGCATAAAAATTGAATTAAAATTAACATAAAAATTAAAATTGACTAATAAGTGTTAGAAATGTGTTCTAAAGCATTTTCTTAACCTAAAAATGTAGTCTAAAGAATTTTAAGTTTGTTTAAATCATAAAATATTACCCTGGTAAAAGTCAAAATAGTAAGTGGTGACGTTCCACAGATGTGATATTTCACTGTTTGGGAGTAAAATTTGAGTAATAATTAAAACATTTTATTCCAATTTAAAATTGCAATTAATTTTATCCATCATACTAAGGATGTTTATACCTAAAAAAGTACTTTTAATTGATTACTTTTTGTAATAAATGGCAGTTACACAAATTCCTGATTTTCCGTAGAATGACCCACCTAACTAAAACTCTGTTCGAATTCCACTCCACCAATCAGGAAATACAAATTGGTTGGTTTGTACTCTCAATGGCCTATATTTATGCACAATGATAGCAAATCAGGCCGTGACCTACAGCTTAATGTGGATTCCGAACCACAACGAACATCCATACCTAACCCAGGATTCGAATCCAGCACCTTTGGCATGCGAGGCCAGAGTGCTAACCCCACAGCCATATCAGGTTGGCAGGAAATACAAATTAAACAATGCATAAGTTGATGCACGCATAATACAAATATAGCATAAAATTACGGTGTGGCACAGATAAGTGGCGGTCCCACAGGGATAAGCAAGTCAGAGATAGTACATGTAAAATAGAACCAAAAACCATAAGAAAAACAAAAAAATTGGTCCGTTGATGAAACTTGGCAAAAATGTCCCATTTGTCATGAAAATAAACAATCAAAAGAGTCCATAAAAATATCTAGCAAAGAAGAGTGATTTTTGGGAGTCGGGAGGTTTCATAACTGAAAAATTAATTTTGGAACAATCTAGGCATACGACACGTTTTTAGAGTATTTACGCTGAATCGAATGAAAAAAAGCAAGATGATATAACTAATCTAAAAAAAGTTACAGTTCTTTTTATAAATGAAGACACATGTAAAAACCGAGGAATGGTAAAATACGACAAAGATAAAGAAACAAAAGAGTCAATAAAAATATCTAGCATAAAAGGGTGTTTTTTGAGGGGGGTGGAAGAGTAAGGTTTTATCGTTTAAACTGAAAATTAATGTTCATATATAACCCAGGCATGCGACACATGTTTGTGAAGTGTTTTTTAACACCTAATCGAATGAAAAAAAAGTAAGATAATCTATACTCATTTTCATGACAAATGAAATATTTTTGCTAAGTTTCCTGAAAAGACCAATTTTTTTTTAAATGTCCTATTTTACCTGTACCATTAAAAAGAATTGTGCATCTTGATAAAAGCCAATATATTTGTGCAGAAAAAAAATGGCACTATAGAGAATAAAAAGAAAATTTATAAAAAAAAAAAACTGCATAAAACTGAAAAATAAAACAATACTTATACAGGAATAAATTTTTAAAAAATGTAATGGAATTTATTTTCCTAAGCTGAATCAAACTGATTGCTTTTTACTAATAAATTGATGGTTGGAATAGCTAAGCCCATTTTATAAAACAGTTTTTATACATTTTACTGAGGAGTATGATGTGAAATGAGACTGACTGTTCTTAATTTACTGGGATCATAGCGAAATGTAACAAAGTTGATGGTATGAAAATACATTTCATTAAATTTTTAAAATGTATCCTTCTTCATTTAAAATGTATTCTTTTTCATTTTCAAAAATTTTAGTTTTTAAACAGTTGAATTTTGTTATGGTTGACCTGTTTCGGCAAAAAATAAGCTGTATGCAACCTCCCTGGTCTAGGACATATGAAATTGTTGGTGGATTATCATTCAAGCAGAACAAGATCTAATGAAAGGGCATCGTACTTGAGTTCTTTTGCATGCTAGACAAATATCCTATCTTTCAACCACGAGTCTGGCTATACAGCTGGGAAGTGTCATTGAATTTTTATGACAATTTCTTAAAGTTTCATACTTATTTTGAGGCTTGCAAAATTTCAAAAAAAAATTGATTTCAATAGTGCATGGAGTAATAGCTGAAATTGAATATAAGAACGGTGATTGTGTCATATAATTTTGATGCAAGTAGTGCCAGCACAACTTTGACAAGTGCACTAACCATGCATCTAGATTTCCAGAAAAATATTTACGAAATGGTGATTCCATTTTAAAGGGATTACAGAAAAGGTATATTTATAAAATTATCCTGATGTGCATTTGTACCTCAATGATATAGCAGTGAATGTAAAACAACATGTGTAAGAGAGAACCAATATATTTTTAATGTGAATATTAAATTCCCGGTGTAAACAAAAATAAATATGCTACAAAATAGCAATAAACATACAAAAAAAGTTCTTTGTAATTTATGTGGTGAATAACGAAAATCCACGGAAGTAGAATAAAAGCAAGAATAAATTACTTCTGTGAAAAAAAGTATTGTTCTTAAAATAAAACTTAAATGAATAAAAATTCGAGATGAGTAATTAGAGTTCCATTAAACTTACAATGCAGAATCCATTGTAAAAGGTATGAAATTTCAGGAAATTATGGCTCTATTCATGTGATTATTTACAAGGAACTCGTTTTTGACGGAAATTCTGTCAAAAGATTCGTCTGTGGAGAGCGAAAATATTTGTGTTTACAGTTTCCTCCGGTCCTGATGAATTAAGAATTGCGATCCCGGAGAAAAATGAGCAGACAGATAAGTGATTTGAAGAAGAGAAGACATGCTTCTTTAAAAGTTGAAGTATAAAGCACTGCATTATGGGAATTTAAAGCCACCAAGGTACTTACTGCCTTGACCCATAGAGTCTAAAAAATGCAAATTTTCACAACCAAGTGTTTCTTGTTCCGTACTTAAGATAAAATTAAAATAGAGTGTGGGATGTAGAGCAGAAAATTCAGGATTTTAAAAAGAGTTTTATTATTATTTTTATTAATATTTTTTTCTATTCATAAATTGTACTAATAATAAAATGATCTCAGTTCAGTAACCATTTTGTAGATATTTGAGTAGAATTACAATGATTAAAAAAATAATAAGTATATTAATTTTTGACGAAAACAAAATGTTTGATTTACAAATAAACCAATTACTCCTGGTGTTTGTATGGGCTTACTTTAATGTAAATAAAAAGTGACAAAAATACTTCACATTACAAAACGGTTTTGGGCTTAGTGACATATCTTCCTCCTTTTTGCTCCTTCGTCTGTCATTAATTGCTTCCATTTGTTTTGGATTCTCCAAGTCCTATGACATGTATCTCATCACGTTAGGATCTAAATGAATTATTTTGGATATTAAATGAGTTTGTCTGTACTTAAAAATCGGCAGTTTGTTATAGAAAAATCTCAATTGTGAAATTTTTGGAATCTCTCTTACTGGACACCTTATACTAATTACAGAAAACACATATCCTAGCATTATCCATGTTGTTAAAAGCCGCATTCGTCTTTTTTGCTCTCAGCTTTGTTGCATGTGGTCCTCACACACATAAGAGCAAGACGGGCAGTAAAGAGACTGTTGAACATGGAGCATATATTCCTCGAGACAGCAATCATTATAAAGATGGAAAACATGATTACGAATTCGATCATGAGGCAGTATTAGGTAAGTGATTTAAGCGCTAATTGCATGCTATACATTGACGTATTTCCAGAATCTGCCGTCAAGTCCAAATAGACGAATAGCTTGATTTTCGAGATTTGAACCTTAAAACGTTTGTGACGTTCCATTTTTCTATATTTGTAATTGCCTTAAATTGCAAATGACATTTGAGCTTTAACGATATCACATCCACAAACTGATGGTAGCAAAATTTGAACTAACAGACAATCGGACTGATTTCCAACATGGTGTCAGAAGTCATCAATATTCAGTTACAGCATAAAAAGATGTAATCCTTATCATGGCAGTTATATTAGTATCAATCCATGAAAAAGCACACTGCATATCACACACCAAAAAATCATAAAACATCTGTCAACTTATGCAAGCTTCATTTTCTAATGAGAACTGAGTCAACTACAAAACTTCACATCTAAACTATGCACTCAAATTTACACTAATTTACGAATATAAATGAACATAACAAACATATGAAGTAAATAAAAAACAGGATTGTGTTATCCAAGGCATCCAGTGTACTAGGCTAAAACCGTAACCCTTGAGTTTTCAGTTGACTGGATGGCTATTGCAGGGCTGCCATAGGCTACTAAAAAGGTGACTATTTTCGAGGCAATGCTACTATGAAGACTTTTTTCGTCAAAATTGGGCTAAAAGCTACTTTTTCAGCTAATATTGTTACTTTTTCAAATATTCAGCGACTATTTTTGGAAAAAAATCGTGTTCATGTTTTTATTTACAAGTAAAAATGTGGGAAAAACGCAAGTTTGGTCCTGACGTTAAAAGTAGACGGTCTCTGTTCTTTAGGTCTGTGGCATCCACCAATGATGTCGCACTTACAGAGCTTCATTGAATCTGAACTTAAGAGGATTGAACATTTTTCTTCTAGAGAACTTCTTTTGTTTTCTGCTTTTATTGGTTCTCTTGTGAATCACTGCAACTTTTGTGATGCATATTTCAAAAGTTACATAAACAGCATTCAGATCAAACCAAAACCTAACGATCACTTGACCCTCTAACGCCGGTGCACCCCTCTGACGCTATGACAGGAGTGATTTTTTTTATGTAATTTCGAACTAGAAACCAGAACTTTGGGTCCACGTGACTTCTTTTATTCTGATATCATTTGGCAAAGGTCAAGCACCACAGGTTTTTTTTTTTATTAAGAACATAAGGTTTTGTTAAATTTATTATGTTAAAGTTACAAATTTTAATCTGGAATATTCAACATAAGTAGTTTTGGCCTTCTACTTGGACTTTTGGAAAACAGAATGTTAAAATTTGAATTAGTACGGTTAATTATTGTTTTAATTAGTTTTTTTTTTTTACAAATTGACACCTCTGAAACTTTCGACTGAACCTCCTGAGACCCCGAGTACATTTAAATGTACATTGGATTTTTAGCGCATAATTTTTTTTTGCATGAAATGGCTTTATTCAGTCCTATAGCTGATGATAGTTCTACCGATTGCGACGAAGTAGAGCCTGTACAAAAACGGCAAAAAAACAATTGCTCTGCCAGTAGAGGCGTCACGAAAAGTTGGTGCGAATAACATGCCAGCAATGGACACTAAGACTTTTTCTTCACATCGTTGGATGTCTGTATGCTCAGCACGAATTTTTTTTTTTTGCACTAACTGTAATGTATTTTTATGTATCGTCCTCACGAAATTGTTTTGTAGCCTTTCATTATTAAATTTCACATCTGAACAATTAAATTTCAGAACTTTTGTAATCTTAAGGAGATAGTCATTTTTTGTCCCATATTTATAGTTGAAACCCAATAACTTTAAAACTACGTTACATAGACCCAAAATAATAATATACGTAAAGATTAGCTTTAAATCGTGTTTCAAACAGTTGTGGGTCTCAGGAAGATAAGTAGTTTTGTCCTTCTAATCGAATTTTTAAAAAATATAATGTTAAAATGTTGATTATTTTTTTAATTAATTTGAATTTTTTTTACAAAGCTATTTCCAATAGAAATGGAGCTCTGAAATTTTCAACAGAAGTAGTTTTGACCTTCTAATTGAACTTTTGACAAACACACTGTTAAAATATTCTCAGAAGTGTGTGTGGGAGTATGAGAATTGTGTTACTGTGTTAACGGAGGTATTCTTTTTGTTTTGTTTCTCGATAGGGAATCGTTTTACCTACTAAAAGATTACATATTTATTTTATGCTATTAATCATGCTATTAATTTTAGTATTTGAGGATACTATTTTGGCTACTATTTTTTACATCCGAGGCTACTAAAGCAACTATTTTTAATGCTATTAAGCTGTGGCAGCCCTGCTATTGTGTACTTGGAGTAAGAAGAATCATGTACCTGCTTTTGATAATTAAAATAAATCCGAAAGGCAATTTAAGTCATTGGATAACCCTCTCTTGCCGTTTATCTTGGATGTCACTGATCCTCTCTACCACCACCTGTTTCCCACTGTTAAACCAGAGGTAAAATTTTTTTGGACTACTTGAATTATATTTTGCATACAAAAAGCATTTTGGTCTGTGTTTGCTGGTTGAGAACTTAAAATGTGTAAATGTTATTAACAGAAATGACAATCTTAAGTGGTTGTACATACATTTGGCTCACATACAGCTATAATAGGTTCATTGTCCATAAACCAATTTCAATTGAAGCTGTACATTAAAGTTACATTAAGTTTATACAGCTGTGCAGTGAAATTTAATTCTGGCTGTTTTTGTGCATAGAGAACAAGAAGAATTGAAAAATCTGGATGAGTGGAATTGTCAATCACTCTTACCTATAACTTTGTAGGTCCAGTGACTGATGTTAGTGTGAAAAATGTCAAAAGAATATGAGGGATTGGCTAGGTGGCGTATTAAAAGGCCCAGAGAAATGGCCCGTCACCATATGGAATTATACAGATTTGAGTTTATATGGCACCAAAATCAAGAAGCTAAAGGAAACATTACTTTGAATCGATTTTGAATCCCTTGCAATGGAATTTGAACTTGAAGAGAAAGCATAGTTTAGTTAAATATATCCTAATGTTTAATGTGTTGTGCATAAGAGTATAAAATAGTTAAGTTTTGGATTTGTAAACATAATTTTTTTACTTCTGTTAAAAAATTCACCAAATTACTCTTATTAATACTCAAGTACCAAACATTTGAAAGAACATAGATTTGATGACAGAAATGCAACATTGAAGACTCTTAGAAATAATTTTAATGTTACTTCCTTCAGGGCTTGAAATTATGGGACAAGGGTAATACACTTGGGGAGGGGAATTATATTGATTGAGACAAATGCAGATTGTGATGAGTAATATATAGATTGAATTGTAGGAGAATATATATAAATTGAAATTTCTGATGATATTACGTGGTTTTAGTGGTGCCTCTTTAAATAGAGCGATTATTTGTAAATTCATGATATTAAAGGGATTAACCGCTTGCCTGATTATCCCTAGTTATCTCAGGTTCGTATATTTTGCAGTTAATTATGATATACCGAGAAAACTCGGGCGAAGCAGAATTTGTCAGTGCGATTCGTTTTATCATGGTTTTACTCGTCCTGGAGGAAATGAAAGGAAATATTCAGCTTTGATTGGCAGTTTGCCAAGTTTTGTTGGTTTCATGGTTCTTTTGGAGGGACTGCTCATGTGTTTTCCCTATTGTATACGTCATCTGGTGGATGAGTAATGTGTAAAGAAGGATAGTTGCGTTGAAAAAAAGTAAAATAATGGCGATGATGCAAGATAGCGAAAGCGATGATTTTTCAGATAGTGATTATGAAGAGGTAGACATTGAAAATAGTGGAAATGATTCTTCTGTATGTATCCTTATTGAAGACGATAGTTCAAGTGATTCGGATTCGGATGATTTGCCAGCAGCACGTTAATGGTGTGCAATTCAAAAAACAAAGTTGTCACCTGCACCTGTTCGTTTTTCTTTTACTGTCCATGTAATATGAATTTCACTATTGATATCCGTAAAGTTTTGGAATTTTTCTATAAATATTTTGATAATGAATTGATCAACATTATTACAACCGAAACAAATCGGTATCCGGAAGAGCGTGCTCATAGATTTCATTCAAAACCATGGTGTTCTACTTTTCAAAACAAAATAAGAGTGTTTGGGAGAATAACCAGTGTACAGAATGTCGGGTATCACTTTGTGTTGTCCCTTGTTTAAAAAACTATCATACAAAGACTAATATTTAACTTTTTTTCATTTGCCGGAGATAACTCGGGATAGTAAACTAATATTAAAACTAAATGCTTGTGAAAAAATTAAAAATTCAACTTAAAACCTATATATTTTGATTTGTGTCGTTTCCTTGTGTTTAATAATAAAATTAAAAAATTTATGATTTTTTGCAATCAGATATTTTTTATTTGTTAAAAATATATTTTTTAAATTAAAATTTATTAAAGTTTTAATTTTATAATTAGTATATATTTTTTTTTTAAATAGGTAGTCATGACGTAGCAGAAGAATATGACAACTTACCTCCTGAAGAAGCAAAAAGAAGGTTGTCTGATTTAGCTTTAAAAATGGATATTAATGCTGATAAACACGTAGATAAATCAGAGTTGGTGGCATGGGTTTTGAATTCTTTTAAGTAAGTTATGAACTTCCTTTTATAGCATCAGTGGTGCCTGAACCGATATAGCAACTGCCATACTACATGTATAAAGATTGCATTCACCCTAAAATGTCTAATATTCCTTAAATTTTTGTTTCTCCCTAAAATTGTAATTGAATTTTTCGATAATTCCTAAACAAATTAAAAAGCTTGAAAATTCCTCGATTTTCCTCTAAAACCATCGAAAAAATCCAGACATTTCTCAAGAGAAGAAAATATTTTCTGAAATTTTAATTATTGGCAAGCAATTTTAAATTGTAACCAAACTCATATTAATTAGTTCAAGTTTGAAAGTTCAAGCAATATTCTTTTTGAAGTACCTTTGAATGTTGCTTAAAGATTAAATAAGTGGATTTAATTTAAAAAAATATTATAATTGTATGATTATTTAACTGTTGTTCTGCAGAAAAATTGTTTAACATTCAATTTTTTGAAAATTGCAGTTTTTTGCCAGTATTGAAACACGCTTTGAAAAGAATATGTCTGTATTAGGAGCCTATATCAGCTTTAAATGAAATAACCCTGATTTTTAAAAATTTATCCCTAAAATTTTTGAAATTATTCCTAAAAAGTTCTGGATTACCCCTAAAATTTAAAAAAATTATCCCTAAAATGTTCCTGAAATTTTTAGAATTATCCCTGAAATTCCTACCTATTTTTTTTTGGAAAACTCACTACACCCTTTGCATTTAACCAGATTACATTGTGAAAATTATGCAATTACAGTAAAAGCCCGATTATCCGGCATTCAATCACCCGGAAAGCTCAATCAACCGGAATTTTTTGATAATCAAGTTTGGCGAGAAAATTTGCATTATTTCGCCAAAAAACGGCGATAAGTCGACAATTTTTTTTTTAATTTTTTAAAAATTTTATTTGAGATTTTAAAGTTGAGTGTGTGTTTTTTTTTCTCTTTATTTTGATGGTTTTTAATTTGTAAAGGCGAAATAGCTGAATTTCCGGAATGTCGAAGTTCTTATTCAAACAACTGTGAATTCTCAGCAAAAAACCTTAATATTCTTAATGGAAAATGTTTTTTTCTGAAATACAACCGGAAAAATAAATATACTGTGGTTATTTGCCGAATCTATAAACGAATCTAACTTGTTTCAATTGTATAAGAAAGAGGGCTTCGTAATCGAAATTCCATTATCCACAGCATCGGGAAAACATTCTCCAGTAGATAATTTGGTTTATCCGGAATTCTAATAAAAATAAGCACAAATAAAAAAAACTGCACATTTTGCAGCTATTTAATCTTGCATCGTTTATTGCATAAAAATTTATATTCGTTTCCGGAATATGTGTAATTTGTATGTGCGGAATCTATAAATCTATCGACTACTTTCATTGTAATTATAACAAAGAAAGGTGATTTTCCACTTGAAATTACGTTCTCAACCGCATCCGGCAAAGAGTAATTAGGAAATTCAAAATTTTTTAATGGTTTGACCAAAATCCGGATAAAATTAATCATTCGGTTTGAAAGCTAGATCTACATATGGAACATGCATTTCACAAAATTTGAAATCATGTATAACGGATAACATTCTATTCCATTCAGTGTCGATGCATCCATCATTCATTTATACCCGCGATTTAATTTTTAAATTTTCAACCGCATCCGGAAAATGTGCAATTCGGCCGAATGATCAATCAGAATAAAACCTAATTACATCCATTTAAATGCATTTCCCCCTATAATTCCAATCAAATTTTCGATTTGTAGGCTAGTCAACCATTTTGTACACAAAACGGAAAATGTTTATTTTTCTTTTTTGTTTAACAAAAAGTATGGGTTATATTTTATTGTATACTAATAACGTGTTTTGCAATCAATTAAAAAATAAATCTGTTTTGCTGTAATTTTATTTTAATAATATTTATTTTTAGATTAGCCTACAACCAGACAATCAAATTCAAAACTTAATAGTCCGTAAATTATCCGGAATTTCGTGGCGATTTGCATTACAATTCTTGTATTCCTTTTTTCTATACAACATAATAGTCGTTCTTTGAATACGAAGGTCGTCTTCCCGAGCATATTTTACTTTAAGGCGCTTCTTTACCCTAGCGTTATTTTCTCTGCGACAAAACCAGATATTGTTGGCAACAGTTAAGGCGTGTCTTGCTCCACGAGGTAATGAATCTGATTCGAGGAGAACAGGGGGATTAACAGTTTGACAGCAGGGGAAAAGGGGTCCAAAATTCAGAGGGGGTCATGGTTTTCTTTTGTTGATCGTTACAGTGAGTTGTCCCCCCGATAATTAACTTGGAAAAAGTTAGTTCTTCACTATTGCTCCCAGAAAAGAGAGGGGTGTTTTTAGTTACTTGCCGCAAGGACATGTTGTACGGGGGAAATGGTTTGGAAAAATTTACCGTTTATTATCTAATCAAATCAAATCAAACAAGAGCGAGGTAGCATTCCACGCAGCAAAATACTTTTGATAATACTCACAATAATTTAAATAAGAACACTTCACATATTTTCGAATATTGAACGTGATGAATTTTCGAATAATGAATGTCTGAAAGAGTATGAATCGAATAAAAACCTCGGCTCTATATATATAAAAAAAAAGGGAGAAGGGAGGGGGGGGGGGACACACTGGTCATTGTAATAGAAAATATTATTATTATTTAAAAAAAAAAAAAATAGGAAATAAATAGCATGTTTCACACTCGTATCTTCTTATTAACTTTAATTTGATTCACCTCCATTATTTCACAACTGAAGAATAAACAATCTTAATGTTGTTGTTTTTCCAAAAGTGAAGTCACTAGTCATTTTCTTATGTTCTACATTTGAAATGTTTACAATTATTTATTCTACAACAAATAAATTTGAAAACTACGATGTATCTTTTCTTTTCTGGCACTAAAAATAGGGAATTATAATTTTTTTAAATGAGAAACTTTTTCTTCAAATGTATTGCGACTTCTATACGTCAATTTGATCTGTATGTAAAGTGGTTCTAAAAGTCTTCGTAATGTACTAGAATATTGCAGCAAATACCAATATGTAAGAAAAAATTTAAGTTTACGAAAACTTTTGGGAGATATTTTATACGTTACTTACAGTTTAATGATTTTCTAAAAAAAAGTTTTGCTATGCATTAAAAATATTTTATGTAGTTTTATTAAGATGAAATTAGAGATATTATTAAACAAATCTTATTTTCAAATATTAATTTTTGATATGGATAATGCAGTATTTAATTGAAATTAGTGCACGAACAGTTTTGGGAACCACCTGTTGTAAATTGTTTGGAACAGTTTAGAAGATCCGAAAAATCCAATGAAAGTGTGATATTCAATTAATTTCTAGATGAAAAAATCCCAATGCATGTTACAACTGTTTTTTATGTCATATCTTTCCAAAATTATTTTTAAAAAAATCGTAAGCCAATTGTAATTGTAAGAAAAAATTGTAAGCCAATCTGCTTAAAAATCGTAAGCCAATCTGCCATTTGTCAATACTAAAAAGTACTTTAAGAGTTTACTTCAAAACGAAACCATTATTTTAACACAAAAGAACACACGAATAAATTTAAACCTATATCATTTTAATATCAATGAATAATTTTATAAAAATAGATCTCCAAATTAAACAAAAATTAATATAAAAGAAAATTGTATACATTTATTGAGAAATACCAAAAATTTAAAAATAAGCAAAAAATAAAAGGATAAATAAAATTTTCATAATTACAATGCAATGAAAATGGTACAGTGGCGTTATTTTTTTCTTTTAAGCGCTTCTTTTCTTTTTTCCATCACTTCTAAAATGGAAGCTGGATCCCTTATTGCCATTGATCTTGTATGGCGTGGATCAATTAATTCTGGCAGTATGCAATCGAAATAAAACTTAGTTAATTTTTCTTTCATTTCGTTTTCCCAGAAAGAATCATCCCGTAATACCTTTTCATACTTCATTCCTCTCCTGGTCCAAAGCACAAACAGGCAGTAATTACGTTTTGTTATATGTAATTGTCCTTGAATTCGAAAATAGTATTTGTGTCGTCTGTTTATACCGGATATTACTTTTTCCGTATTAAGACTCCAAAACGTAAACTTGCGAGAAATCACAGACTCTTCTGGCGATAAGTTTTCTCATAACATGGGGCATTTTACTTCAACGATACCCTCCTCTTCCACCAACCCGTCGGGTGTGGCCCCGAGATATGGGGATAGTAGCAGGACATAGACATAGTAGCATTGTCCCCTGTTTCAACCCTGTGGCAAACGTTTTTTTAGGGGGGATTGTCACACGCTGTTTGCTGTCCTTTTGAATTTACCGACACTGAACACGTTGGCAGAAGCTGAAAAGAAAAGTATGCTTAATGCCACTGAAATTTGGAGAAAATTTTGATAGAAACCTAAAAGAATTTATACAAAAGTCCATTGATTTGTTTGCCAAAGAAAAAAGGAGAACTTAATTTTTCTTAAAAGAATGTGTAGTAAGTAGTTTGTGTTGTGTTCATTTAGTAAATATCCGTGGCACTGATTTTTTTGTCTACTTATTTCTTCATCCTATGGTGATTATTGGTATATATCCATAATCTTTCTTTCATGCACGAACACGTTTTCTGGCTCTTAATTTTTTTAAATGTCATTCCCGCCTCAAAATATATAATAGTACTGCTCCCCCATCCCTCCACTAGCAAAATTGTTTAGCGGCGCCTTTGGGATCAATAAATACGATTTAGAAACTCATATTTCACCATTACAGATTTGCCTAAATCAAGTTATCGTAATTACAGTAAAAAAAGTCGAATTTAATTATCTTTGCGTTCCTGTGAAGTTTACAAAGCAATCCGACATATTGCATTCTGAAGACCAAAACTCTTTCCCCACCATATCGTCGTCTTGAATTGGCATTTACCACAATATCGTTCCTACCTTCTTGCAGCTCCTCTGTGTGGGACGCTTCCACGATATGCGTTTTTGGAAAGTGTTAATGTATTAAGAACTTTCCATAACTTTAAAACAGTTCTGAAGGTAGTACGAGCAATTAATCGATTGGAAATTATAAAAATTCTCATTTTAAGTATGAGAATACTGTTCGAAGTAAACAGACGCGGATTTGGAGGGGGGGGGGGGGGAGTCCCATGTAAAAATTATTGCCAAAAATATCGCCAAATTCTCCATTTTATTTAAATGAAAATATGGAAACAGAAAATAATACCATATTTGAATACAATGATCAATATTATAGTGTAGTCTCAAGTTTATATAACTTATATTTTAATTTACTAATGTGATGTCAAACCGAGTTGAAAAGCATTATTTAAGGCGCTTCTTTACCCTAGAGTTATTTTCTCTGCGAGAATACCAGATATTGTTGGCAACAGTTAAGGCGTGTCTTGCTCCACGAGGTAATGAATCTGATTCGAGGAGAACATAGGGATTGACAGTTTGACAGCAGGGGAAAAGGGGTCCAAAATTCAGAGGGGGTCATGGTTTTCTTTTGTTGATCGTTATAGTGAGTTGTCCCCCCGATAATTAACTTGGAAAAAGTTGGGTCTTCACTATTGCTCCCAGAAAAGAGAGGGGTGTTTTTAGTTACTTGATGGTTTGGAAAAATTTACCGTTTATTATCTAATCAAATCAAACAAGAGCGAGGTAGCATTCCACGCAGCAAAATACTTTTGATAATACTCACAATAATTTAAATAAGAACACTTCACATATTTTCGAATATTGAACGTGATGAATTTTCGAATAATGAATGTCTGAAAGAATATGAATCGAATAAAAACCTCGGCTCTATATATATAAAAAAAAGGGAGAAGGGGGGGCGGGGGACACACTGGTCATTGTAATAGAATATTATTATTATTTAAAAAAAAAAAAAAAAAAAAAAAAAAAAGGAAATAAATAGCATGTTTTACACTCATATCTTCTTATTAACTTTAAGTTGATTCATCTCCATTATTTCACAACTGAAGAATAAACAATCTTAATGTTGTTGTTGTTCCAAAAGTGAAGTCACTAGTCGTTTTCTTATGTTCTACATTTGAAATGTTTGCAATTATTTATTCTACAACAAATAAATTTGAAAACTACGATGTATCTTTTCTTTTCTGGCACTAAAAATAGGGAATTATAATTTTTTTAAATGAGAAACTTTTTCTTCAAATGTATTGCGACTTCTATACGTCAATTTGATCTGTATGTAAAGTGGCTCTAAAAGTCTTCGTAATTTACTAGAATATTGCAGCAAATACCAATATGTAAGAAAAAATTTAAGTTTACGAAAACTTTTGGGAGATATTTTATACGTTACTTATAGTTTAATGATTTTCTAAAAAAAAGTTTTGCTAATGCTTTAAAAATATTTTATGTAGTTTTATTAAGATGAAATTAGAGATATTATTAAACAAATCTTATTTTCAAATATTAATTTTTGATATAGATAATGCAGTATTTAATTGAAATTAGTAAGTTCACGAACAGTTTTGGGAACCACCTGTTGTAAATTGTTTGGAACAGTTTAGAAGATCCAAAAAATCCAATGAAAGTGTGATATTCAATTAATTTCTAGATGAAAAAATCCCAATGCACGTTACAACTGTTTTTTATGTCATATCTTTCAAGGGGCAAGTACTATCGAGAGTTCAGGTGTTTTTAGATTTATGCCGACCCAAATTTTCAATACAATCATCAATTAAATTAAAACCCCAATTGTTGTTAATAATAAAATAATTTCAGTGATCAATTTAATAATTTAATTATTATATAATTTTAATAATTATATAATTTTAATAATTATATAGTTTTAATAATTATATAGTTTTAATAATTATATAGTTTTAATATTTAATGTGCTTTATTATTTAAATACTTATGTTTAATAATTAATTTCAATAATTGAATAGTTACTTTTACTAATTAATTTTATTAGATAAATTGTTTCAATAATTAATTTAATACATCAAAAATTATTTATCTATTTCTTATACCTCGTTTGAGTGAATTTGGTTTTCAAAACCAACCATAGATCGTTGCTAAACTAAAACAAAGAAATCTGAATTGTATATTAATTAATGTCCAAATATATAACTAGTATGTTTACCAGAAAATTGCATAAAAAATTATAATATGCATTTCACTTTAAAAGTTGTAAGTTGTTTTAAAGTTGTAATAAAGTAAAAAGTCGTTGTACGATAATACATAAATCTTAGTGCATTTATTTTATAAACACAGCGTAATCTATAAAAACAAATGTGATTTCCTTATGTAAAATGATTGAATTTGCTTATTTGTCAATTTCTTTTGACAATCCAATTATAGTAATGGATTTATGATCCATCAATGTTTACATTAGACTTTAGGAAAATAAATAGTAATAATAACTTCCGGACCGGTTTATTTTTACGGACACTGACCGGCTCATTAATTGCACCGGACAGCCCAATGGACAGTACGCCTCTGAACAGAATTAACGGTAGCCAAAAATATTAACAAAAACGCTTAATTTTATCAATTACCAATTATCGTCAATATTGCTAAATCCTGATCATACCACAGAGTAGGAATTAACTCAAATAAAAATTAAAAAAACAAAACAAAGTATCGCAGAACCACGTATAGCGTATTCAGTCCAGCTCCAATGCAGCCACTATCAAAAGTGTAGACTGGCTAGTTTGTTTTTGTCCTCTTATAACCAGACCACATCCATGTAACTTTCATCGGCGTTTCATCTATTTGTCGCCTTGTTCACAAAGTATCGCAGTTCCCATGTGAAACACCCTGAAGCAAGGTTTGGAGTCTGGATGTAAAAAAGAAGAAAAGGCCCCTTATTCTTTTTGAAGCCGTTCTAGGAATGCGTAATCAGTAAACCCTTTGCTTTTAAAATTCCGACTTGTGACACAATGAGTGTATGGCTACCCGGGCCCTGACTAAAGATTTTGATGGTGGGGGTAGTAGTAGGACATAGACATAGTAGCATTGTCCCCTGTTTCAACCCTGTGGCAAACGTTTCTTTTGGGGGGATTGTCCCTTGTCCCACGCTGTTTGCTGTCCTTTTGAATTTACCGACACTGAACACGTTGGCAGAAGCTGAAAAGAAAAGTATGCTTAATGCCACTGAAATTTGGAGAAAAATTTTGATAGAAACCTAAAAGAATTTATACAAAAGTCCATTGGTTTGTTTGCCAAAGAAAAAAGGAGAACTTAATTTTTGTTAAAAGAATGTGTAGTAAGTAGTTTGTGTTGTGTTCATTTAGTAAATATCCGTGGCACTGATTTTTTTGTCTACTTATTTCTTCATCCTATGGTGATTATTGGTATATATCCATAATCTTTCTTTCATGCACGAACACGTTTTTTGGCTCTTAATTTTTTTTAAATGTCATTCCCGCCTCAAAATATATAATAGCACTGCTCCCCCATCCCTCCACTAGCAAAATTGTTTAGCGGCGCCTTTGGGATCAATAAATACGATTTAGAAACCCATATTTCCCCATTACAGATTTGCCTAGATAAAGTTATCGTAATTACAGTAAAAAAAGTCGAATTTAATTATCTTTGCGTTCCTGTGAAGTTTACAAAGCAATCCGACATATTGCATTCTGAAGACCAAAACTCTTTCCCCACCATATCGTCGTCTTGAATTGGCATTTACCACAATATCGTTCCTACCTTCCTGCAGCTCCTCTGTGTGAGACGCTTCCACGATATGCGTTTTTGGAAAGTGTTAATGTATTAAGAACTTTCCATAACTTTAAAACAGTTCTGAAGGTAGTACGAGCAATTAATCGATTGGAAATTATAAAAATTCTCATTTTAAGTATGAGAATACTGTTCGAAGTAAACAGACGCGGATATTTTTTTTTTTTTTGGGGGGGGGGGGGGGATTCCCATGTAAAAATTATTGCCAAAAATATCGCCAAATTCTCCATTTTCATTTAAATGAAAATATGGAAACAGAAAATAATACCATATTTGAATACAATGATCAATATTATAGTGTAGTCTCAAGTTTATATAACTTATATTTTAATTTACTAATGTGATGTCAAACCGAGTTGAAAAGCATTATTTAATTTTGGAAATTAGTAAAACCTTAGAAATATAGAGCTTTACGTACCTGCAGTGTTGTCTAAAGTTGTTAAAAGATCTGCCGCCTTTTTCTGCATTAAATGATTTGTGATGTTGAATATATTGGTAAATTAACTTGTATAAAAAAGTTGAATTTTCAGGGTTGTTAAACTTTTTACACTTCACCTGATCTGCATGGGATATTTTTTTGTGCTCTTAAATATTTTTTATCTAATAATAAATACAAAAATTTATAATTTAATTGAATTAAAGTGTATTACATTTTCGGGGTAATTTCTTATATGGGCGCAAAAGAGGATAGTTAAACCCTCTAATTGTTATCTTTCATTGAACACTAGTAGTATCATACTAATTGATGATAACCCTCCCCCCTGTCCCCCAAGTTCACAAACTATCACCACCACTGTAAACACTCAAGGTCATAATCGCACCCTCCTTGATTGACCTCTAAGTCCGCCCCTGGAAGTAAACACTGATGACAGGGGAGTTCATATCTCTTTGAGTTGCGTAACTTTTAATATGGATAAAACTGTATAACTGTACAATAATGGTACTCTATTGCATATGACCCATGTACATTTTGCATTTTATTTTACATCTGTGTTACTTTACTTATCATTATGTTACATTAAACAGGGGCACAACCAGAAAATTTCTGTGGGAGGGGTTTTCAAGGAAACAATTAATTTGCTGCTGTATTTCTCTACAAATACGATTTTAAAACATCCCATATTTGTCCCATATCATAATATTTTTTCAGTTTTTTAATCTGCCACCTATATATGCAACTAGTCCAGTATTCGAGTTATATTAAATACCTCAACATGAGACTACATATTACTTAGAAAAAGTATAATAATATTATCTAGATTATATATAGTTTAATAAAAAAATGTTGTTTGTTTATATTCACTGAGAAGGAGCAGTATATTTAGGCAAACGGACATACACTAATATCATATCAGACTGATTTTATTACATATTTATGGTGATTGAAATACAAAGGCCATGTAGCCCAGGGTTCCCACTCTTATTGAAGAAAAAAATTCAAGGACTTTCAAGGACCTTTTTAAGAAAATTCAAGGACCTTTTCAAAAAAATTTAAGGACCATAATTTTAAATACATCAGACGTAAAACTACAAAACGGAGATTATCGGTGGTCAGGGGTGTAGTGGAGTGGGAACATGAGGCAACGGCAATCCTTTATCTTTTTAGAAGGCCAAATGACGTTCCCTCATCTAAAATTTTTTTAATTTGTATTTTTTTTCTCTTTACGTAATACTGAACTCAAAGCCAAGTAAGCACACAAAAAAGTCATTTCGTGGGAACTTGATTTCGTCTGGGATCCACAACTTCAGAGCTGAGCAGGCAAGTTCTAGTTTTTGTAAAACACTTGAAAGAGGCGCGGCAACCCACACATGGCCATTTCTCCTTCATTAGAAATTAACTGACATATATGTTTACATTTAGCTACGATTCATTCCATAGCAATTATCCTCTTCAACGAATGATCTGTATTTGTGGAATCCAGACGTCAAATTTGTATGGTTCGTCGTATATACAGTCTAAAACTTCCATACACAAATTCACTCCAAATATCTACATTTTTAAAGAACAAACCTGTGACCTAGCACATTCAGTTCTTTGCGTTCTTTCCTTGAAGAATATTTCGCCTCCTCTAATTTTAACTGGAACGCTAACCGATTTATCAACAAAAATTAAGTAACTTTTTGTTTATTTTAATTTTTATGTCACGGATTTAATAAAATTATTTCTAAACCTCTCAACGTACCTAAGAAATGAATTCGATCAAGAGGAATAAACAAATGACAATAAAAAATAGGATTTTTTACAATAAAAAAAAGTTAAACATACCTGTGGTTCTGACGGAATAAACTGGTTAGTGCTAAAAATCAAGATAAGTAAGAGCAGAATGTTGATATTTTGTATTAGCTTTTAAGGTGTTTTGAGATCACGGAATTATGTATTTATATTTTGTCTGATATTAGGAAATATTTATTTTATTCCCAGATATTGGGAAAATCAAACTGATAACTTGTTTGAACATGAAAAAATATGTTCAAAATAGTATTGATTTTTAAATCCTTTATATTAACTTTGCTTTCGAATGTTTGTGAATTTAAATATGTTTAGTTCAACACATAAAATGTTGCTTGAATGTACAGTAAAGAGACCGGCTTCAAGCGCTCCGCTACGTTGTTTTGACAGAACTGAACAGTTATTAACTTTGTTTCATTTAAACTTGGCAGTTCTGATAATGCTACATTAGCCGAATTGCAGCCCTTCACAACCCAGGGTTGCGAAGGAGTTCCAAGGCTTGCACTAAGAGTAGAGGACTACTAAAAAAAGTATTACGTAGCAAAAATCAGTAATTTTAATAACATGTATTTTATTAAATTCTTACAAAAATAATTTTATTACAATTTTTTATAAAAAAAGATTTAAAAAAAAAAATAAAAAAATTTAATCTGTGGGTTCCTTAATAAAAGCTGACTTAAAATAATGTTATTTAGTGCAGAAAACGCTACGATTTTAATAATTTGCACCCATACCATATAGAGCACTCTTACCATTTTTGGAGTGTTTTCTATACCCATTTTCATTGTAAGGGGCACCAAAACTCATTCTTGCACACATAGCATTTTACTTCTAGGCTGGTCCTGTATATTTGATTTTCCTTAATATAAAAATGCTAATGGTTTTGCAAATGGGTATAATACATTGAAATTAGGCTGTGAAGAAGTAGGAAAGCAGTTCAGATGTACTTTAAAATGCAAAATTAAATTTCTTTTCGGTTTGAGAATGTGAAAATTTTACTCTACAGTTATTTCAGAATTTATTCCTAAAATGTAGCAACAGTTCTTTAAAAAAAAATCATACAGTGGCGGCAATAAGGGGAGAAAATTTCCACGATCTTTTTTAAAATCTAGTGATTTTGATGGCCATATCATATATATTTTGCAGTTTGCTTTCTCCTCCAATTTATGCGCTGACCAAACGGTATAGTGGTTAGCGTGTTAGCGTGCTAGCTTCTAGACCGCGAGGTTGCGGGTTCAAGTCCCGTGTTAGGCATGGGTGTTTGTAAATGTATGTTGGCTTGTCAAATGACGAATGTTTCGGCGCATTATAGCCCTCGTGTTGCTGACGGCGCCAGATAATCTGAAAACAACCAACCTCCGATTTATGCCTATTTTTGACTATTATTGTCACCTAACCGTCACCACAGTCGAGATGACAAAATTGAACTGGATAAGATAAAAAAAACAGGAATGTCCCAAACAAATCTGGCAAGTAATGAGTCTACATTGAAATATCCTGCTTAAAATTAGAGACGATTAAGATAGTACACAAATTAATATTTTATCAAGAAATTTTAAATCAACTGATGGATTTGAATTTTCCAATTATTTTATTAATGGGGCAAATTTGGAAAAGGAAAGGAAGGATCTATCAAGAAAGAGGAACTTCTCTACATTTTCTTTTTGAGAAGGAGAAAAGCCATAAAACTTTCAATCAACTTCTGCAATAATCACAATCTTTTTCATTCATTTTGAAAACAGATTTCGAGGAGCTACAGAATCCGAGAATTTAACCGAATCCATTGCATGTAAGGCATCTCTGATATTTTGGAAAAAATGTTTAAAAATTTGTGTCAATAATATGTTTGAAAATGTGTTATAATCCTTTTTAAAGTGTTAAACAATCTTTTAAAATGAGTTGTGCAAAGCAAATTATTTAAAATCCATATAACTTAATAGTTTAAAATAATTATTTGTATAAAAGAATAAGTCAAAACGCGCAATTATTATTATTTTTTTTTTTTTAATTTTTAGAGGTGCTTGTGAGCTATTTTGAGATTATTAAAGTAATATTAACAAAACTATTTAAAGTTATCATTTCCACTCTATCTCCCCCCAACCGAAATATATATATACGTTTATAATGACGCAACATAGCATTCCCACACCTTTTTATTTTACACTACACCACTGTTGTTGGTCACTTAAAAATTCAAGGATTTTCAAGGACCTTATCCTTTTTTCAAGGACTTTCAAGGACCAAATTTCATCAAAAAAAATTCAAGGACTTTCCAGGACTTTCAAGGACCGTGGGAACCCTGTAGCACTGAAATGTTATAATTACATTTGGAAAACATCTATATATTTTAAACATTTCCTTTTTTATATATATAAACGGTTATTCAGAATTCCCTCCTAGGTTTCGAAGCACTATAGTAAAAAAAAACTAAGACTAATACTGAAAATAAGAATATTTGAAAGAATACAGAAACAATTCAAGTTTTATTTACATAGCTTACAGGTGTTCTATGTGTGGACCCTTGGTCACACGGCATACATCAATGCGATAGTCCAGTTCCTGCCGATAAGTCCAGTCCTTGCTTCGAAACCCAGGAAGGAAGTCTGAATAACCCTGAATATGTAGTTTATATTAAATCTAAATAGATAAAAAATAAAGTATGACGATTTTTTTATGTAATGAGAGTTACAAATGTTTTATTTGTTTAAAAGCGATACGGTAAGCTAACCCTATCGGAATGATGGTAAATTCAAAAAAGTATTTTTTTGAAATTATTTATGATTACTTTTAGTGTTTGTAATTCATTCGTCAGAAAACATCGGGATGTCGGGGGTTTTATGTGGATTATGACAGTGAAACTTCCTCCCCCCCCCCCCCCCTGAGAACGCGCCTTGATGCAACTTCAAATACATCAGTAAAACACGTTTTCTGGAATTAACGCTAAAGACCGCTTGGATAAGACCATCTTAACGACCGCTTATAAAGAACCGCTTTATACAGCAAAACAGGTCCAGCCAAGATAATAAATCACTTGACCCTCCTCGCTCTTGAGGGGGGAAATATCTATGTCCCCCTTTGGAGGTGTGCCTTCTTGCGAAGAGGTTTTTTTTTCAAAATATAGCTTTAATGTTTCTCTAAATTTGACTGTTTAAGAAACACGAAAATAATTTTAAAATATGATCTGGATAGAAAAAAGTTTAACCTTTGTCATTGCAATGTTATATTTTCAATAACTCTTTTCAACTTTTTTTAATATGATGTTAAAGTAAACAATTGATATTTTAATAAACTTAACAACATTTTAGGCCAAAAACAACATAGCAAAACACGGATAGAAGTTACGTCGATCCAACAAAACAAACCGTATAAAAATATTCGTATAACTTCTTTCTATTTTACGAATAGGCATATAGAGATTTTCCCATAGACTTAACATTAGGGGGGAGAATCAAGATGGACGGTAGCGAAGAGCCTTAACTTTGGAAATTAGTAAAACCTTATAAATATAGAGCTCTACGTACCTGTAGTGTTGTCTAAAGTTGTTAAAAGATCTGCCGCCTCTTTCTGCATTAAATGATTTGTGATGTTGAATATATTGGTAAATTAACTTGTATAAAAAAGTTGAATTTTCAGGGTTGTTGAACTTTTTACACTTCACCTGATCTGCATGGGATATTTTTTTTGTGCTCTTAAATATTTTTTATCTAATAATAAATACTAAATATTTATAATTTAATTGAATTAAAGTGTATTACATTTTCGGGGTAATTTCTTATATGGGTGCAAAAGAGGATAGTTAAACCCTCTAATTTTTATCTTTCATTGAACACTAGTAGTATCATACTAATTGATGATAACCCTCTCCCCTGTCCCCCAAGTTCACAAACTATCACCGCCACTGTAAACACTCACGGTCATAATCGCACCCTCCTTGATTGACCTCTAAGTCCGCCCCTGGAAGTAAACACTGATGACAGGGGAGTTCATATCTCTTTGAGTTGCGTAACTTTTAATATGGATAAAACTGTATAACTGTACAATAATGGTACTCTATTGCATATGACCCATGTACATTTTGCATTTTATTTTACATCTGTGCTACTTTACTTATCATTATGTTACATTAAACAGGGGCACAACCAGAAAATTTCTGTGGGAGGGGTTTTCAAGTAAACAATTAATTTGCTGCTGTATTTCTCTACAAATACGATTTTAAAACATCCCATATTTGTCCCATATCATAATATTTTTTCCAGTTTTTTAATCTGCCACCTATATATGCAACTAGTCCAGTATTCGAGTTATATTAAATACCTCAACATGAGACTACATATTACTTAGAAAACGTATAATAATATTATCTAGATTATATATAATTTAATCAAAAAAATTTGTTTGTTTATATTCACTTAGAGAAGGAGCAGTATATTTAGGCAAACGGACATACACTAATATCATATCAGACTGATTTTATTACATATTTATGGTGCTTGAAATACAAAGGCCATGTAGCACTGAAATGTTATAATTACATTTGGAAAACATCTATATATTTTAAACATTTCCTTTTTTTATATATATAAACGGTTATTCAGAATTCCCTCCTAGGTTTCGAAGCACTATAGTAAAAAAAACTAAGACTAATACAGAAAATAAGAACATTTGAAAGAATACAGAAACAATTCAAGTTTTATTTACATAGCTTACAGGTGTTCTATGTGTGGACCCTTGGTCACACGGCATGCATCAATGCGATATTCCAGTTCCTGCCGATAAGTCCAGTCCTAGCTTCGAAACCCAGGAAGGAAGTCTGAATAACCCTGAATATGTAGTTTATATTAAATCTAAGTAGATAAAAAATAAAGTATGACGATTTTTTGATGTTATGAGAGTTACAAATGTTTTATTTGTTTCGAGGTTCTTGCACCTAATAGCTACTTAAATGCGATACGGTAAGCTAACCCTATCGGAATGATGGTAAATTAAAAAAGTATTTTTTTGAAATTATTTATGATTACTTTTAGTGTTTGTAATTCATTCGTCAGAAAATATCGGGATGTCGGGGGTTTTAGGTGGGTTATGACAGTGAAACTTCTTCCCCCCCCCCCCCCTGAGAACGCGCCTTGATGCATCGTCAAATACAACAGTAAAGCACGTTTTCTGAAATTAACGCTAAAGACCGCTTGGATAAGAACATCTTAAGGCTCTTCGCTACCGTCCATCTTGATTCTCCCCCCTAATGTTAAGTCTATGGGAAAATCTCTATATGCCTATTCGTAAAATAGAAAGAAGTTATACGAATATTTTTATACGGTTTGTTTTGTTGGATCGACGTAACTTCTATCCGTGTTTTGCTATGTTGTTTTTGGCCTAAAATGTTGTTAAGTTTATTAAAATATCAATTGTTTACTTTAACATCATATTAAAAAAAGTTGAAAAGAGTTATTGAAAATATAACATTGCAATGACAAAGATTAAACTTTTTTCTATCCAGATCATATTTTAAAATTATTTTCGTGTTTCTTAAACAGTCAAATTTAGAGAAACATTAAAGCTATATTTTGAAAAAAAACCTCTTCGCAAGAAGACACACCTCCAAAGGGGGACATAGATATTTCCCCCCCTCAAGAGCGAGGAGGGTCAAGTGATTTATTATCTTGGCTGGACCTGTTTTGCTGTATAAAGCGGTTCTTTATAAGCGGTCGTTAAGATGGTCTTATCCAAGCGGTCTTTAGCGTTAATTCCCGAAAACGTGCTTTACTGATGTATTTGAAGTTGCATCAAGGCGCGTTCTCAGGGGGGGGGAGGAAGTTTCACTGTCATAATCCACATAAAACCCCCGACATCCCGATGTTTTTTGACGAATGAATTACAAACACTAAAAGTAATCATAAATAATTTCAAAAAAATACTTTTTTAATTTACCATCATTCCGATAGGGTTAGCTTACCGTATCGCTTTTAAACAAATAAAACATTTGTAACTCTCATTACATAAAAAAATCGTCATACTTTATTTTTTATCTACTTAGATTTAATATAAACTACATATTCAGGGTTATTCAGACTTCCTTCCTGGGTTTCGAAGCAAGGACTGGACTTATCGGCAGGAACTGGACTATCGCATTGATGTATGCCGTGTGACCAAGGGTCCACACATAGAACACCTGTAAGCTATGTAAATAAAACTTGAATTGTTTCTGTATTCTTTCAAATATTCTTATTTTCAGTATTACTCTTAGTTTTTTTTACTATAGTGCTTCGAAACCTAGGAGGGAATTCTGAATAACCGTTTATATATATAAAAAAGGAAATGTTTAAAATATATAGATGTTTTCCAAATGTAATTATAACATTTCAGTGCTACATGGCCTTTGTATTTCAATCACCATAAATATGTAATAAAATCAGTCTGATATGATATTAGTGTATGTCCGTTTGCCTAAATATACTGCTCCTTCTCAGTGAATATAAACAAACAACATTTTTTTATTAAACTATATATAATCTAGATAATATTATTATACGTTTTCTAAGTAATATGTAGTCTCATGTTGAGGTATTTAATATAACTCGAATACTGGACTAGTTGCATATATAGGTGGCAGATTAAAAAACTGAAAAAAATATTATGATATGGGACAAATATGGGATGTTTTAAAATCGTATTTGTAGAGAAATACAGCAGCAAATTAATTGTTTCCTTGAAAACCCCTCCCACAGAAATTTTCTGGTTGTGCCCCTGTTTAATGTAACATAATGATAAGTAAAGTAACACAGATGTAAAATAAAATGCAAAATGTACATGGGTCATATGCAATAGAGTACCATTATTGTACAGTTATACAGTTTTATCCATATTAAAAGTTACGCAACTCAAAGAGATATGAACTCCCCTGTCATCAGTGTTTACTTCCAGGGGCGGACTTAGAGGTCAATCAAGGAGGGTGCGATTATGACCTTGAGTGTTTACAGTGGTGGTGATAGTTTGTGAACTTGGGGGACAGGGGGGAGGGTTATCATCAATTAGTATGATACTACTAGTGTTCAATGAAAGATAAAAATTAGAGGGTTTAACTATCCTCTTTTGCGCCCATATAAGAAATTACCCCGAAAATGTAATACACTTTAATTCAATTAAATTATAAATTTTAGTATTTATTATTAGATAAAAAATATTTAAGAGCACAAAAAAATATCCCATGCAGATCAGGTGAAGTGTAAAAAGTTTAACAACCCTGAAAATTCAACTTTTTTTATACAAGTTAATTTACCAATATATTCAACATCACAAATCATTTAATGCAGAAAAAGGCGGCAGATCTTTTAACAACTTTAGACAACACTGCAGGTACGTAAAGCTCTATATTTATAAGGTTTTACTAATTTCCAAAATTAAATAATGCTTTTCAACTCGGTTTGACATCACATTAGTAAATTAAAATATAAGTTATATAAACTTGAGACTACACTATAATATTGATCATTGTATTCAAATATGGTATTATTTTCTGTTTCCATATTTTCATTTAAATGAAAATGGAGAATTTGGCGATATTTTTGGCAATAATTTTTACATGGGAATCCCCCCCCCCCCCCCAAAAAAAAATCCGCGTCTGTTTACTTCGAACAGTATTCTCATACTTAAAATGAGAATTTTTATAATTTCCAATCGATTAATTGCTCGTACTACCTTCAGAACTGTTTTAAAGTTATGGAAAGTTCTTAATACATTAACACTTTCCAAAAACGCATATCGTGGAAGCGTCCCACACAGAGGAGCTGCAGGAAGGTAGGAACGATATTGTGGTAAATGCCAATTCAAGACGACGATATGGTGGGGAAAGAGTTTTGGTCTTCAGAATGCAATATGTCGGATTGCTTTGTAAACTTCACAGGAACGCAAAGATAATTAAATTCGACTTTTTTTACTGTAATTACGATAACTTGATCTAGGCAAATCTGTAATGGGGAAATATGGGTTTCTAAATCGTATTTATTGATCCCAAAGGCGCCGCTAAACAATTTTGCTAGTGGAGGGATGGGGGAGCAGTGCTATTATATATTTTGAGGCGGGAATGACATTTAAAAAAAATTAAGAGCCAAAAAACGTGTTCGTGCATGAAAGAAAGATTATGGATATATACCAATAATCACCATAGGATGAAGAAATAAGTAGACAAAAAAATCAGTGCCACGGATATTTACTAAATGAACACAACACAAACTACTTACTACACATTCTTTTAACAAAAATTAAGTTCTCCTTTTTTCTTTGGCAAACAAACCAATGGACTTTTGTATAAATTCTTTTAGGTTTCTATCAAAATTTTTCTCCAAATTTCAGTGGCATTAAGCATACTTTTCTTTTCAGCTTCTGCCAACGTGTTCAGTGTCGGTAAATTCAAAAGGACAGCAAACAGCGTGGGACAATCCCCCCAAAAGAAACGTTTGCCACAGGGTTGAAACAGGGGACAATGCTACTATGTCTATGTCCTACTACTACCCCCATCATCAAAATCTTTAGTCAGGGCCCGGGTAGCCATACACTCATTGTGTCACAAGTCGGAATTTTAAAAGCAAAGGGTTTACTGATTACGCATTCCTAGAACGGCTTCAAAAAGAATAAGGGGCCTTTTCTTCTTTTTTACATCCAGACTCCAAACCTTGCTTCAGGGTGTTTCACATGGGAACTGCGATACTTTGTGAACAAGGCGACAAATAGATGAAACGCCGATGGAAGTTACATGGATGTGGTCTGGTTATAAGAGGACAAAAACAAAATAGCCAGTCTACACTTTTGATAGTGGCTGCATTGGAGCTGGACTGAATACGCTATACGTAGTTCTGCGATACTTTGTTTTGTTTTTTTAATTTTTATTTGAGTTAATTCCTACTCTGTGGTATGATCAGGATTTAGCAATATTGACGATAATTGGTAATTGATAAAATTAAGCTTTTTTGTTAATATTTTTGGCTACCGTTAATTCTGTTCAGAGGCGTACTGTCCATTGGGCTGTCCGGTGCAATTAATGAGCCGGTCAGTGTCCGTAAAAATAAACCGGTCCGGAAGTTATTATTACTATTTATTTTCCTAAAGTCTAATGTAAACATTGATGGATCATAAATCCATTACTATAATTGGATTGTCAAAAGAAATTGACAAATAAGCAATTCAATCATTTTACATAAGGAAATCACATTTGTTTTTATAGATTACGCTGTGTTTATAAAATAAATGCACTAAGATTTATGTATTATCGTACAACGACTTTTTACTTTATTACAACTTACAACTTTTAAAGTGAAATGCATATTATAATTTTTTATGCAATTTTCTGGTAAACATACTAGTTATATATTTGGACATTAATTAATATACAATTCAGATTTCTTTGTTTTAGTTTAGCAACGATCTATGGTTGGTTTTGAAAACCAAATTCACTCAAACGAGGTATAAGAAATAGATAAATAATTTTTGATGTATTAAATTAATTATTGAAACAATTTATCTAATAAAATTAATTAGTAAAAGTAACTATTCAATTATTGAAATTAATTATTAAACATAAGTATTTAAATAATAAAGCACATTAAATATTAAAACTATATAATTATTAAAACTATATAATTATTAAAACTATATAATTATTAAAACTATATAATTATTAAAACTATATAATAATTAAATTATTAAATTGATCACTGAAATTATTTTATTATTAACAACAATTGGGGGTTTTAATTTAATTGATGATTGTATTGAAAATTTGGGTCGGCATAAATCTAAAAACACCTGAACTCTCGATAGTACTTGCCCCTTGAAAGATATGACATAAAAAACAGTTGTAACGTGCATTGGGATTTTTTCATCTAGAAATTAATTGAATATCACACTTTCATTGGATTTTTTGGATCTTCTAAACTGTTCCAAACAATTTACAACAGGTGGTTCCCAAAACTGTTCGTGAACTTACTAATTTCAATTAAATACTGCATTATCTATATCAAAAATTAATATTTGAAAATAAGATTTGTTTAATAATATCTCTAATTTCATCTTAATAAAACTACATAAAATATTTTTAAAGCATTAGCAAAACTTTTTTTTAGAAAATCATTAAACTATAAGTAACGTATAAAATATCTCCCAAAAGTTTTCGTAAACTTAAATTTTTTCTTACATATTGGTATTTGCTGCAATATTCTAGTAAATTACGAAGACTTTTAGAGCCACTTTACATACAGATCAAATTGACGTATAGAAGTCGCAATACATTTGAAGAAAAAGTTTCTCATTTAAAAAAATTATAATTCCCTATTTTTAGTGCCAGAAAAGAAAAGATACATCGTAGTTTTCAAATTTATTTGTTGTAGAATAAATAATTGCAAACATTTCAAATGTAGAACATAAGAAAATGACTAGTGACTTCATTTTTGGAAAAACAACAACATTAAGATTGTTTATTCTTCAGTTGTGAAATAATGGAGATGAATCAACTTAAAGTTAATAAGAAGATATGAGTGTAAAACATGCTATTTATTTCCTTTTTTTTTTTTTTAATTAATAATAATAATAATATTCTATTACAATGACCAGTGTGTCCCCCGCCCCCCCCCCCCCTTCTCCCTTTTTTTTATATATATAGAGCCGAGGTTTTTATTCGATTCATATTCTTTCAGACATTCATTATTCGAAAATTCATCACGTTCAATATTCGAAAATTCATCACGTTCAATATTCGAAAATATGTGAAGTGTTCTTATTTAAATTATTGTGAGTATTATCAAAAGTATTTTGCTGCGTGGAATGCTACCTCGCTCTTGTTTGATTTGATTAGATAATAAACGGTAAATTTTTCCAAACCATTTCCCCCGTACAACATGTCCTTGCGGCAAGTAACTAAAAACACCCCTCTCTTTTCTGGGAGCAATAGTGAAGACCCAACTTTTTCCAAGTTAATTATCGGGGGGACAACTCACTGTAACGATCAACAAAAGAAAACCATGACCCCCTCTGAATTTTGGACCCCTTTTCCCCTGCTGTCAAACTGTCAATCCCCATGTTCTCCTCGAATCAGATTCATTACCTCGTGGAGCAAGACACGCCTTAACTGTTGCCAACAATATCTGGTATTCTCGCAGAGAAAATAACTCTAGGGTAAAAAAGCGCCTTAACGACCGCTTATGAATAACCGCTTTATACAGCAAAACAGGTCCAGCCAAGATAATAAATCACTTGACCCTCCTCGCTCTTGAGGGGGGGGGGGGGAATATCTATGTCCCCCTTTGGAGGCGTGTTGCGAAGAGCGTTTTTTTCAAAATATAGCTTTAATGTTTCTCTAAATTTGACTGTTTAAGAAACACGAAAATAATTTTAAAATATGATCTGGATAGAAAAAATTTTAATCTTTGTCATTGACTTGTTATTTTTTCAATAACTCTTTTTAACTTTTTTTAATATGATGTTAAAGTAAACAATTGATATTTTAATAAACTTAACAACATTTTAGGCCAAAAACAACTAAGGCAAAATACGGATAAAAGTTACGTCGATCCAACAAAACAAACCGTATAAAAATATTCGCATAACTTCTTTCTATTCTACGAATAGGCATATAGAGATTTTCCCATAGACTTAACATTGGGGGGGGGAGAATCAAGATGGACGGTAGCGAAGAGCCTTAAGGTACAAAGTAGGTTGTGTGTGGGGAGGGGGGAAGACAATAGAATCAACGGGGTTTCCAAATACAAAAGCTACTTTTCCAGAATTCTCGGAATCTGACTGCGAAAACGCACACAAGAAAACTTCCCCTCTGGAACTGAAATAGCGAGTCCACTTTGTCCGCCCGGTAACCCTAAAATATAGGTTCGGTTAGAATCGGTACAATCAAGAGACCTCTCTATTTTTTTTATTTACATATTTTACAAAGCTTAATGTTCTATTTTTTTTTTACGGAATTTCTGTTATGAAAATGATTTAATTTTGGTAACATAATTCAAATTACTGCCGATTATAAAGGTAAAATATAACATTATTTTAACTGAAAAAGCTAAGTACAGGGTGTCCACAGATCGGGAATATCGGGAAAAGTCAGGGAATTCGGCATTTCGGGAAAAATCAGGGAATTATCAGGGATTTTGTCAAAAAGTTTAAAGGAATTTTCCGAAATTAAAATGAAACTTTTAATTTTGACAATTAAAGATACACTGTTACCAAAAATACAAAAATCAATTTGAAAAAAAATTAGAAAAAGTTAAAAAAAAAAAAAATACGTCGAAAATTCGGACCGCAAGACCGACCACGTAACTTTTCGCATTAAAATTTCCTGACAATCACTGAACCTGCTTGCTTTCAGATTTGCCTCAAATCGCCGATGGAATGATTACATTTCTTCCTCATTTTTCTCTTATATTATAGTAGTCTATCGGCATTATTTACGTTGATATTTGATGGTCATTTTTCTGAACGTTACAATGGTAAAATGACCGATATTGTCGTGATTATAGAGGGCAAGATACACGTTCTTGCATGCTGCTCATTTTCGTGATGTGTCCTTGACGCTATTTCAGAGATTGCACCTGTCAGCCATGGTACAGTTCTGCTTTTTTAGATTTCAGCATTTTTTTTTTTTTTTTTTTTTTTTTTTTGAAATTTCCATCATTCCTGAGACGGATTCAAAACTGCATTACAATTTCATTGGGTTTACTTGCTTGTCTGACAACCAAGGAACCTACATACTTTCAGACTTCCCCAAACTTGTGATGTAATGACCATTTTTCTTGCTGATTGCTAGCATCTATCGCTGTTATTTATGCTGGTGTGTGGTGGTTAGTTTCGCCGAACGTTACTCTGATGTTAAGCTTGTTATTGCCGAGATTTTCGCTGCTAAGAAGGGAGCTTTCACCGAGATTAACATTCTTGTGATGTTCATTTTAGTCCCTATTAATCACTATTCTAAGGTTTGCGCCTCAATAGTTGTCTATATCGCCGAGATTTACGCTTGTGATTGTCAATTTCGTAGATTGTGACGTCGATACAATCGCGTCTATTTCAGCGATTTCCATCGATATATTGGATGCTAGCGTTGATATTTACGTTGGTGTGATGGTCATTTTTGCCGATTGTTGCCTTAATGCAGGGATGTGATTGCTTCTGCCGATCTTTCCGCTTTCGTGAATTTTTCTTATTTTTCCACCTATCAAAGTTTTCCTCCCACAGCCGACCAAACGGTATAGTGGTTAGCGTGCTAGCTTCTAGACCGCAAGGTTGCGGGTTCGAGTCCCGCGTATGGCATGGGTGTTTGTAAATGTATGTTGGCTTGTCAAATGACGAATGTTTCGGCGCATTATAGCCCTCGTTTTGCTGACGGTGCCAGATAATCTGAAAACAACCAACTTTCCTCCCACAAATTTCTCATTGATTCCGCGGAGATTAAAATTTCCTGACAATCATGGAACCTGCATGCGTTCAGTCTTTCCCAAACCACCGATGGAATTATTATCCCCTCCCACATTATTTTTCTCTAATGTTAGACTCTATCGGAATTATTTACATTGGTATGTTATAGCCATTTTGCAGAACGTTACGCTGGTGAAATGGCAGTTATTCCTGTAATTATGGCGAGCGTTATCGCCGTTATTACGTTGCTGTGTGATACTCATTTTCGTCGAGTCTTACTCCAAAATAATAGTTACTGACGTTATTGCAGAGGTTTGCATCTGTCGGACATAGTACAGTTCAACTAAAACGCGAATTTCGACTTTTTCTTTTAATTGAAATTTTGATCATTCCTGAGATCGATACAAATCTGCATTACAATTTTGTTGGACCTACAAGTCTGACAATCACGGAATCTCGGCAACAATCGGCATTTTGCCTGTACTGGTATGGGCATTTTTGCCGATTGTTGGTTTAATATAATTGCCGAGACTTGCGCCCGTACTTCGGCCGCTATCACCGATATTTACGTTGAAGTAGCTGTAATTTTCACTTAGATTTAAGCCGTTTTAACTGAAGTTATTGGTGAGATTCACGACGTCGTTTTGGTGTCATTCGCCTAGACTTCCACTGATGTGAAAGCCGCTATGTACGTTATTAGTGTGTATGTGAGGATCGTTTTCAACGTTTGGTTTGAATTAATGATGAATGATTAGAATTTTAATTTTATTTTGCACAAGAAATTAATCCAAATCGTCCCAGTTTTTTTTATGTATCCTTATTTTAAATTGTCATTTTAACTGCTACTGAATGTAAAATTGTTTATTTTAACTTCAAAAACAATTTCACATTTTAACTATAGATGTAAGTAATAGTTTAAAGTTAAAGCAATTTTTTTTATGTATAATTGTTTAAAATTAATTGTCTGGGGAAAATGTGCTAATTTTGTAAAAATTTTGCTTGGGTATTGTACTTAAACAAGCGGCTACAGCTGATCTTAAACAAAAAAGAAAATTTCAAATAATGCATATAATGAAATTGAACAATTTGGACAACGAAATTATGCAAACTAAAAAGCCAATGAAAATAGTGTAACTCCCCCAATCCAACTACATTTGAAGACAGTTTTTTTTTTATTTTTTTTTTTATTAAATACACAAATTGATATATAATTCATAAAATATAAAAATTTTACTTTACGAAAATATTTTAAAGCAATTATCGATTTTTAAAATTTGATTACAATATCAAGTATTCAGAAAACAAAAATAGTTAATATAATATATAGAGTATTTGTTAAATGTGTGTGTTTGATCCATTTTGACATGATTTATGGTTTGTCTTTATTTTTAAAATTTTACTTAAGAAAACAGTTTATTAAATCTGAAATTTAATACTAGAGTCCTCTTTTCTTCAGATTAGATTGTAATGAAAAAAAAAGTGTGATTTTAAAGTATAATTGCACATGCACAGTGCAGGTACACTATACATACACTACACTAAATGAAGCAATTTGGTATTTGTGTCATAAATGTGTAAAGATAAACAGTACATGCATCGTAATTTTCTTTATGATGGTGAATTTGAATGTTGTTTTACTTGAAAGTTTATTATTTATATTTATTTTGTCGATAACTTATAATCAGGGAAAAAATTGGGTGTTACAGGGAATAATCAGGGAATTTTAAAATAACTTTTCTGTGGACACCCTGTAAGTAGAATATTTTTTAAATATTCCGGTTGTGACGATTTTGATGTTAGGTGCCATCACTAGCGTTATTTACCGTTTAAATTTGGCGAAAAAACATCGACATTCAATTAACCGGAAAATTCAGTTATCCGGAAATCCTAATTTCCCTGCGATTCCGGATAATCGGGCTTTTACTGTACTACAAATAAAAAAGTTTCCCTCAAGTTTTAAGATTCAGTTTTGATCTTTGTAGAATGCTGTTTTCCAAATTATTTGTGCAATCTTTGATCATACTGTCTTTAGTCTAGAGTTCATGGAAGGAAAGAAATATTTTATATATGTATGTATGCAGTGTATATATATATATATATATATATATATATATATATATATATATATATATATATATATATATATATATATATATATATATATATATATATATATATATATATATATATATATAAATGTGTGTATGTATATGTATGTATGCTGTGTATGTATATGTATGTATGCTGTGTATGTATATGTATGTATGTATATGTATGTATGCTGTGTAAATATATGTGTGTGTGTATATGTATGTATGCTGTGTAAATATATGTGTGTGTGTGTATATGTATGTATACTGTGTAAATATATGTGTGTATGTATACTGTGTAAATATATGTGTGTATGTATGCGGTGTATATGTGTGTGTATGTATATATGTATGTATGTATGTGGTGTATATGTGTGTGTGATATGTATATTAGGGAGGTTCGAAAAAAAATAATTTATTTTTGAAATGCATGAGGTGGAAAAAGTTGATACACATCTTCACAAGAAAAATTGTAAAAAAAAATTTGAAAAAATAATAATATCTTCCGATCGCGCATTCACCTCAAAGTTGGGAGAAAATACAAAAAATAAGTATTTTTCCTAAATTTTTTTAAATTTCTAAACATTATATATTTGAAAGGCAATTGTTCGCAATAGATAGTGAAAGGGTGGTATAAAACAGGAAAACACTCTTCTATACATTTTTAAAACATATATTAATAATTAAAAAATATTCGAAAATAAAAAATTTTGTTAAAAAAATTATTTTCTATAAAATGGATACTAACGTTATTTTTTACATATTTTTATTAAAATTGTTTTATTTACTTCAAGCATTCACTTCAAAGTTTTGAATAAATATAAAAAATACCCTTTTTCCATCAATTTGTAGAATACATCAATCACTAAATGATCGAGGTACATTAGTTTGTATTGTGTGGAATGAAGTAGATAGAACTTGGGGAAAAAATCAAATTAGTAATTATCCAACAATAATCGTTCGCGCATAACCATTGAAACATTGATAAAAACTGTGTTTTGGCGGGTTTCAATCTGGGCGGCCTTTCTCGTGGTGCCTTCTCTTCCTTTGAAGCTCATAAACTTCTATCAAAACGCATCGTAACTTATTCATTAGGTCATAACGCACGTGGCTGTCATTGGGACTGCCATGAATACTGGCTGGAAATAATTTGACAAATCAATCTGCACCGTGGGAGACCACTACATTGGGATATATGCCTCCTATACTCCAATGAACTACCATTCAGACGCCTATTTAAACACGTAGATAGTACTACAACAGGACAACATCTTTCAGTGAGATAAAAAAAATTGAAGAACCTTGAAAAAAATTTCGACTGATTTTTTGCGTGTTGAATGTTTAATTCCTCAAGTTGAGATGAAAGTACTGAACACAAATCAGCTATATCTTCTTGATATTATTACATTAAAAAAAAGTTAATTTTCTGAAGGACCTAAGAACATATATATGGCAATTCAATTGTCTCGATACCTCCCTGAATATTTACTGGAAGTTTTAAACTCAGTTATTGGATGAAATGCTTCCTTCCCTCACCCAAAAAATGTGATTTCGGCAATGATTTTGTACGCAAGGAGACATGTAAGAGAACTGGGTTCTGAAATCTCGAGAAATTTCCTAGAGAAAGACTATCAGCATACCTGCCAACTTGTACGAATCATCCGTACAATGTACGGATTTTTACTATTTTGTACGGGTGTACGAACAGCTAAAAAAAATCGTACGGATTTCACTGTAATTTTCGTTTTTCCCTAAAACCGTTTTTTTTTTTTTTTTCTTTTTTAATTTTTTTTTTTTTTTAAATATTTTTTCAAGACAACAACGAAACCGAAACGATTTTCCAAAGCTGCCGCGTCAATCAAAATATTTATTCACACTCCAAGATTGCGCATATGTTCAGCACTAAAGCGCGTTGGCGAGGATGCATTGTTTTCTTTTCTGTTGCCGACTAGATTTGGCAAACCAAACCACTGCTTCGATTTTTCGGGCTTTACAGATTAATAAAGAAGCAGAAAACCGAAAGTGATTCTACTTTCTTTTGGACTGGACTACAAAACGTAAATAATAGTACTGGACTTGCGCGTAAATAATAGCACTAAACCACGGCCCCGGGGATGCACTGTTTTCATTTGTGTTGCCAACGGGACCTGGCGAACCAAACAACTATTGCTTTTCCTCAGACTTAAGAGATTAACAAAGAATCTGAAAACCAAAAATGCTTTAGATTTTGGTTCTTCCTTCTGTTTGGACCGTACAATAATGTTGCGCGTATATAATAAAAGCACTTAAGCGCGGCGCCGGAAATTCATTGTTTTCATCTGTGTTGCCGACGGGATTTGGCGAACCAAGCAACTGTTTCGTTGTCTCGAACTTTAGATATTAATAAAGTAGGAAACTGAAAGTGCTTTAGTTTTTTTTTATTCTTTCTTCTTTTGGACCGTACTCCAACGCTGCGCACTAAATCGCGACGCCGTCGTTTTCAATTGTTTTGGCGGCACTCACCGAACGACTGTTTCGTTTTCTCGGACTTTAGAGATTAAAGCACTTTTGGTTTTCAGCTTCTTTGTTAGTCTTAATTATTTATTTTAAAATATCCAAGTTAAACAATCCTGGTGTAAGATTCCAGAAAATATCAAGTTTTTTTGGAGTTTACTTCAAACCAAGCGGTTTACTTCTAATCATCAGAAATTCAAACAAAGAAACAAATTTTGCATTCTGCTATCTATGCATCTGATATTAAGATTTCTCATGGAGGATTTACTGATGTCATAGTTCATATCAATTTTAAAAGCACAGTGACAACATCAAATGTAATAATAAGAATTCGAAAGCCTGCATAATTGATATTTGTGCGTGTGATTAAACACTTTGAATACCACCAACTCATTGTATGTTTCACTAGAGTTTTTGTGTCATAAAAGCATGTTTTATTTAGGTGTAATGTAGACTAAATCTTAAACCTCATCAGAGATTTCATAGTAAAGTTTAAATTTGATTTATTTTTAAATCCAAGTTAGTTTTTTATTTTATAATTTTCATTTTGTGCTAAAATGTAACAATTTGTTATATTTGAGAGCAATTTAATATTCTGCAATTTTTTTATTTTTTTTTGTTTTTTGTTTTTTTGCATTTGTTATAGAATTACTATTATTTCTATATTACATTCATAAATATTGTCGCTATTTGACTTTCATAGGAATGCAAATATTTGTTCCGTAAAAATTGTACTAATTTGAAAATGCCAATGTTGGCAGGTATGTATCAGGCATTTCAAGACAGCTGAACTTAACTTTATTGCCACTGATTACGTGGATGCCGACCAAACGGTGTAGTGGTTAGCGTGCTGGCTTCCAGACCGCGAGGTTGCGGGTTCGAGTCCCGTGTTAGGCATGGGTGTTTGTAAATGTATGTTGGCTTGTCTAATGACGAAAGTTTCGGCGCATTATAGCCCTCGTGTTGCTGACGGCGCCAGATAATCTGAATACAACCAACTGATTACGTGGACATAATTAATTGGAATGCTTGTAATAGGACCCCACCTTTGTTAAAAATAACAAATGAACATTAGTTAATAAAGACTGGCACATCCGAGGTAGCACAGCTGTATTGGAGGAAACAGGGGAAGATTGGCTAATCTGACCGAGCAGAGTTTCAAAATATACGATTTTTCAACAAACAAGTCAAAATCACCACATAGTTTTGTTTCACATAAATACATTATCCCTAGTTTAAAACTGTATGTCTGCTTATCAAAACCTCTTCTATATTTTATCCAGAATTGGGCGAGATTGGCTAATATTGTTTCCAACGACCGATTCACAACGTTCCACATCAGGATTGGCCTATGTCTGACGAAATTTGCCAGCGTATCTGTGCTACTAGGGACCATTGAAATCAGACTTCAACTCGTTTCCTTGTCACTCACAAGCTGTGGAACGCCTATGTAGAGAGACAAGACAAAAAGTGGGTGGCCCTGACGCAAAAGACGTTATGACAACACTTTTTTGAAAAAAGATCCATAATGCCCGACTTTTCTACAAAAGTTTCTTTCAAAGTGCATCACTGGGATAGAAAGCTTGTGAAAAAAGTGAACCAAATGAATAATAGCATGTTTTTTTTTAAATGAAAAATAACATTAGTACCTATTTTAAAAGAAAAATCATTATTTCTTGCAAAAAATGCTACTTTTGAGTATTTTTAATTATTAATATATGTTTTAAAAATGCATAAAATAGTGTTTTCCTTTGTTATACCACCCTTTCACTACACATTGCAAACTATTGCCTTTCAAATGTATAGCGTTTCAAAAAAAAATTTAATTTATGAAAAATAGTTTTTTTTTGTATTTTCTTCAAACTTTGAGGTGAATGTGCGATCGGAAGATATTATATTTTTTTTCAAAATTTTTTTTACAGTTTTTCTCATCAAGATGTGTATCAACTTTTTTCATGTCATGCGTTTCAAAAATATTTTTTTTTTTTTCAAACCACCCTAATATATGTGTGTATGTATATATATATATGTATGTATGTATGTATATATATGTATGTATATATATATGTATGTATGTGTATATATGTGTGTGTATGTATCTTTATATGTATGTGTATATATATGTGTATGTGTATATATGTGTGTATGTGTATATATATGTGTATATATGTATGTATATATATGTATGTGTATATATATGTGTGTATATGTATATATATAAACTTTGCAAATATATAATTGTTATACTCTCTCATCCCCCTACGGCATCTTTAAAAAGACAACGAGATTGGGTCAAAGTCTTAGAAGAGTCTGTGATGGTCCCCTCTATCCAAAAGTAAAAATTTTGGGAGAGAAACTTTTCATTGTTATTGAGATTAGACTGATAATTTGACTTAGATGGCAGAAATGACAACACACACCATATGCCCAATTCTGTGGTGTACGTGTGGAGATGTGAAGGTGTGGAATAAAAATATTAAATTTTATATTTTTTATTAGAAAAACCGTTGGCGCTACTCAAAAAGACAAAATCACTTTTTTTAACAGGAGATAGAATACGGCTAATATTGCCGCTTAAAACGTAATAAAAAATATCAATGAATGAAATGTAATAAATTTAAAAAAAGTTCACACGTAACAATTCGATAATAATAATAGTTGATGAAAAGACGTCAGATTAAATTTGAATAGTTCCACACACACACACACATATATATGGAGTGTGCTGTCATTTCTGCCATCTAAGTCAAATTATCAGTCTAATCTCATTAGCAATGCCAAGTTTCTCTCCCAAAATTGTTGCTTTTGGGTAGAGGGGACCATCGCAGACTCTTCTAAGACTTGGACCCAATCTCGTTGTCTGTTTAAAGATGCTGTAGGGGGATGAGAGAGTATAACAATTATATATTTGCAATTATATAAGTTTTTTTATTTTCTGTGCTAAACAAGATACATTCTTAATGTTGGCTGGATGGAAGGAGGTTAAAAAAATCTCTGGTTTCATCTCAATTAAATTTAATAAAGGAAATCTTATAAGTTTCAACGTCTTTCTTGCCAATTGTATCTTATAGTATTACCAATTGCATCTTAAAGTATTTAGAGAAACAAGTTATATTATGCCTGATAAAATTGTTTTTTCCAATTCATTTATGATTTAACTTTCCAGAATTCAATTTGTAATCGGGAGTATTGAACACCACATAACTTTTACTTACAATAAATATGAATTCAAGATGCAAGTCAATTTGGCGAGTTTAATGAGTTTTTGGCATTATTCCTTTCGGGTAAGTGAAATGGGAGCGGAACAGTCATTGATGGGCAATGCTCAAGCTGCCAAGGGCAACTAAAAAGATTACTAAAGCAACCATTTTAGAGGTCAGGCAACTATTGTGTCTATATCAATGAAAAAAGGTCCCAAAATGACTATTTTAAGCAATACCTTCAATTATTTTTGGGTTAGCGCTGCTATTTTTAAGGAAATTAAATACTTTCCAATAGCAAGGCTGAGAAAAATAATAATTAAAGTGTTAATTTTAGTTCATATTCGCGGACCAAGTAGCCCCTTATTTAGCCCGACGATAGCATTTCCTTGGTAACAGTGCATGCAAGATTGTTATTTTTGACCGCAAACGACATTATCCGTTTGATTCCTATGTTTTGTATCTTTCACCGTTCAAGGCTCAATAACATACAGCATTATATCCTCAAATATTAGATAGTTTTGCTGTTATTTACTTTAGTGAACAAGAATGAAATTGCAGAATCTGCTGTGAAAGCCGGAAGAAAATGTCATCAGTATATACATCAGATAATAGACTTTATTGCCAAGATTTACGCTGGTATGGAAGGCACTATCGTTGGTATTTACTTTGGTGTCAAAGGCATTTTCTCGGAAGGTTACGCTGAATTAACAATTAACAGCTGCTTTGGCCAAGATTTGTGCAGCCGTTTTGATACTGATGTTATAACCGCCATTACCAAGATTTGCGTTATTCAGGGATGAGAGTTTTCCTCCTTTTTTGTTTTTCGGGTAACACTTTCTCTTTGTCCCTGTTTCAAGGATCCGTATTTTTGTGATCTGAACCAGTTTTTCCTGCAAAAAGTATACTTTTCCTCATGTCTAAACAAAAGATTTTCCCTCTTAGCTCCCCTTTCCTCACAGATTACTTCAGAAACTCCTAACATTTGAAATGGAATTATTATATAGTAGGAGAAATTTCATTGTATCTTTAAAATTATTGAATCATCCTTCCTGCATACTTTTTTGTTGAATTTTTTTGCATTCCTTTTGCGAACTTTTTTAACGAATTTTTGCATTTCATCCTTTTTGCTCTCTGATCACTCTCATCCCTGGTTATTCTAATGGACACTTTTTCCAGGACTTTCATTGATGTTATATAATTTGTGCTGGTGTGAAGGTTGATTTAGGTCAATCGATGCAGAGTGATTAAATTTTAATGTTGTTGCTAAATTTCTAAATAATAGTTTAAATTCATATATTAAAGCAATTGGTAGGGTTCATTCTACTTTTAAACTCACAAAAATTATGAATTAACTTTAATATCAATTATGTTAATTTGTACCTTGGGGACTAATTAATATAGTTACATTCTGTTTTTACCAAAAGATAGATCGAACTATTTTTTATCTACGCAAATATTATCATTATAATATATTATTTTGATTTTCTACCAAGTCATTGTTAAAATGGCAATAAAGTCTATTTTTAATGTCCAAGGTTACTATTTTTAACATCTGAGGTTATTAAAGCTGCTATTTTCAAATCTTATAGTCACTAGTAGCCCTGCTCAAGGGATGAGAACTCTATGTCAAAAATGTTTGCTTTTTAACATTTTATACTGAATTTGTAAAGGGATTTCAGGGATTGGACTGTTTAAAGCACTTTAAAAAGCATTGCTGGCTGTTATTTTTGTCAAAATAATTGGAGTCAATTTTTTACAATTACTGTAAAATCTAAATGTTTCAATGCCAGCTACCTTATGCACAGGCACTATTTTGACAAAAACCATAATGACAGTTCCCATGGTGACCACTGAACCATACATAAAAGTTGAACATCATAGGTCAAACCATTTAGGAGTTATGCTGACCATAAACACAGAAATTTTTTCTGGACCGCTTTTTTAGATTCAAGACGTTGCAAAACATATAAAAATGCAAAAAAATCTGAACTTTTTTTACCGATTGCAATACTTTTATTACCCTATGTCAGTGGTTGGTTAACCATATGCCTCAACCACTAATCGCTAAAATTCTTTATCATACCCAGTTTAAACAATTTTTTAGTTGAAATGGAGAGTGAATACGCAAATATTCTGCTGTATAATATAGTTTGTTGGCTTGCAAGAAGAAACACTTGAAAACTTTTCATTTCCTTGTTATTTGAAATTAAAGCATTTCTCCTTGAGAAGAGTGTTAATTTTTCTGAACTAACAGACAATCTGTGGAACCAAAAATCTTATTTCGACAGGTTTTTATTTTCTCCTTTTAATATTGAGTTTAAATTTTCTCCCTTTAATATTAACATTGGTGCTTTTAAAATGCAATTACTGAAGTTGAAAAACAAAGAATTATGGAGCTCTAAATTAAAATGCCTCAATGTTATTATATAAATAAATAAATGCGACATTGGTTCACAGAAAAAGCGGTCTGCTTTGAAAGACCTGGAAAAAGAAAAGAAAAAATTTCAACACCTGGAATAGTATTCCTGACTCATATGATCAGTTAAATATTATAACCCGTAAAAACATAGTTTTTAATATAAATCCTTTTTATGCATTGCCAGTTACCAGTTTTATGATTTGCCAGTTTATGCATTGCCAGCCATCGGCGCAATGTAAATTCATTAACATTGCGCCGATTCTGTTGTCAGAGTGTGCTTGATGTTTGCATCTAATCTATAATAATAAAACAGAGTCTGCTTTTCTGTGCATCTATAGAAAGCTACTTAAAATAGGCTCAGATCTCTAAAATTTTCAACTTAAGTAATTTTGACCTTCTAATTGTACTTTTAACAAACAGAATGTTAAAATTGTAATTGTTTTTTTAATTAATTTTTTATATAAAAAACCTCTTCTAACAGAGCTACAGCTCTGAAATTTTCAACTTATGTAGTTTTAACCTTCTAATTTGGACTTTTGAAAAACGGAATTTTAAAATTTTGATTAGTTTTTTTTAAATTAACTTTTTAATAATTAAAAAATATTTTACAAAACGATATTAAATAGAGCTACAGCTCTGATATTTTCAACATAAGTAGTTTTAACCTTTTAATTTGACTTTTGAAAAACAGAATTTTAAAGTTTTAATTAGGTTTTTTTAATTACTTAACAAATATTTTACAAAACGATTTCTAACTGGGCTACAGCTCTGAAATGTTCAACATAAATAGTTTTGGTCTTCTAATTGGATTATTGACAAACAGAATTTAAAAAATTTGATTATGTTTTTTTTTTTAATTAAAAAATATTTATATTATATCTTGTAATTAAATTTTTTCACAATGCATAGAACTTTAACAGAAGAAGAGGCTCTAGAAGAGCTTGAAGATGAGGATGGAAATGGTGATGGTAAAGTTACATGGCAAGAACATATGGCTGAAACTTATGGCATGTATGATGATGATATAGTTCAAAAACAAGAGTCCGCAGAGGAATTAGAAGTAAAGCTTTTTCTGATTCATCAAAGCTTTTTCAATTGTATTATTATTTTTTTTATTGTTAAAGATAAAAACCAAAGATAAATATTCTTGTTCAGTTGTAACTAACATGCAACAAGGTCATTCCATGTCAAATCAACACAAAAAAGTGACATTTTCAACCCGACCTCTTCAGAATTTAATAAAATTTTGCTCACTTGTTGGGTTTATAGAGAAAAGAAAAAATGGCCAATATTAAGTTTGAATATCGTTTGGTTTGTGAAATGCAGAGCTTCAAAAATGGGCCAAAAGGTCAAATTTTGTATTTCTTGCTTTATATATTTGTCCCTAATTATCATAAAACATTGATTTTGATGTCAAAAAAAAGATAAAAATTTGATCTTTCTAATGATGTATTACTTATGGATATTTTTTTTAATTTTCATTTTAAGGTCAAACGATTTGACCTTTGACCTTGAATATTTCAAAAAAGGGTATTTTTATTTTTCTCAAAAAAATATATGTTATTCTTACATTAATTATCTACACAAATACGTTAGTTTCATTATGGGACCGCAATGGGATGCCAAAATATAAATTAAAATGTGAACTCTTGTCCTTAATTCCACGCAATAATCATCTTTGAGTGCGAACTGAAGAATCCCATATTCGCATATCCTAATGCAGTCGAATATACAGGGAATCGAGTGTAATTTAACTAGTTTTAAAAAGGAAGGAAATGGTGAAGATTTCTTGGTTCTTTTATTCAGTTGTGTAGCCAGGGGAAAGTATGTGGGAATATATCCCATACACCCAAGCCATATTAACACCATATTACAAGAATTACGTACAAGCAGTGGATTAATGTTGACAGATCTACCCTTGAAACTTTGTCGAGCCCTTGTGATGACTTTATTGATTCGTTTCTGGATAAGCTTACCAAACTTATACGGCATTCATTCATTGCTAAGGAACAATAGTATTTTTTAGTGCTTGTAAACAAAATCTGAAATCAGGTGAATATATAGTTGTTTGTGATTTTTCTGAAAATTACTCCTTTATTCCTCAAGATGCAATTCAAGGATTCCACTGGAATAATTCGCCAGCGACTATACATCCATTTGTGGTTTATTATAGAAGAGACACTGACCAAGTCGTAGACAATTTTAATTTCGTTGTAGTTTCTGACTGTCTCCACCATGACGCGACAGCAGTTCACTTATTCCTAGGGCATTTGATTGAATTCATCAGAAAAAAATTCAATGTGAAACCTAACAAACTTTTGTACTTTTCTGATGGTGCAGCTTCTCACTACAAAAATCAAATTTTTTTTTATAAACCTGTGTTTCCATAAAAAAGATTTTGGAATTCAAGCAGAATGGAATTTTTTTGCCACAGCCCATGGTAAAGGAGTTTCAGGTGGCATTGGAGGCTAGCCGCTCGTGCCAGTTTGAAGCACCCATATAAAGATCAGATAATGACTTCTCTTCAGTTATTTGAATGGGCAACTGCCAATATTGAAGGAATGCAGTTTGCATATGTAACTTCCTTACAGTATGAAAGAGAAAAAATCTTCCTTCAGAAACGATTCTTAACCGCCCGAACTATTCCAGGTACTCAAAAGTTTCATGCATTCAGACTCATTACTATCAAGCAACTTCTGTGCAAAATGTATTCTAATTCCATGGTCGAAAAAAAGTCAAACAAAAAAAGAAATTATAAAATCAATAGTTACCTATGCAATGAATCAAGTGAAAATGAGTCACAATAATTAATAGAAGCTACATATGTAAGGAAGTTACTTATGCATCTGATAAATTAGTTTCAACAATAGTTTAAAGATAATGTATCAATAGAAAAGTTTTAAGTATTTCTGTTTTCTAATTTCGAAATATGATTTTTTCCAAATAATTTGTATGACCAAATGTTTCTAATTGCATGCAATATTCCTTTTAAAGAATTATCTCAAAAGCTCATTATTACCAATTATTCATGTCATGTTTTTTATTTTTACAGCAAACAATGTTTGCATACTTAATGCAATGCTGAAAAATGTAATTTTTCCAATGTATATGTAACAGGGATGACAGTTTTCCTCCTTTTGGAGGATTTCCTCCTTTTTGGTTTTTTATGTAACATTTTCCTTCTCTTTGTCCCTGTTTTGAGGATCCACATTTTTCAGATCTAAACCAGTTTTTCCTGCAAAAAGTATACTTTTCCTCATGTCTAAAAAAAGATTTTCCCCCTTATCTCCCCTTTCCTCACAGATTACTTCACTAACTCCTAATATTTGAAATGTAATTATTATATAGTAAGAGAAATTTCCTTGTATCTTTAAAGTTACTGAATCATCCATCCTGCATATTTTTTTGTTGAATTTTTGTGTATTCCTTTTGCGAGCTTTTTCAATGAATTTTGAATTTCCTCCTTTTTGCTCTCTGATCACTCTCATCCCTGAAGTAAACAATTAGTTTTAGCTCTTAAAGTTAAAAAGTTATAACAAATCAAAGATAAATAATTATAATTTTTAGCTAATAATTAAGGCTAAAGTTTTATTTGCATTACATGTATATAAAGAGATTTTAAAAGGAAAATCTATTTACATATTAACCGTTTTTGTAGGATAAGAGTGGGACTACAGTTACGATTGAAATTTATAACTTGGCATCCCATCGCGGTCCCAAAATGAGACTAATATATTTGTGTAGAGAATTGATATAAGAATAATATATATTTTTTTGAGAAAAAAAAAACCTTTTTTGAGATATTCAAGGTCAAAGGTCAAATTGTTTGACCTTAATATAAAAATTTAAAAAAATACACGTAAATAATACATCATTAGAAAGATCAAATCTTTTTCTTTCTTTTGACACCAAATTCAATATTTTATGATAATTAGGGAAAAAATTATACCCAAATATGTAAAGCAAGAAATACGAAATTTTGTCCTTTTGGTCCATTTTTGAAACTCTATATTTCGGAAACCAAACGAGATTCAAACCTAATATTTGGCATTTTTTCTTTTCTCTATGAATCTAATAAGTGAACCAAATTTTATGAAATTCTAAAGGGGTCGGGTTGGGAGCCGTGTTGATTTGACATGGAATGACCCAACAACAGTAATAAATTTCATATTAACACTAATTCAGTGATAATTTTCAATTCTTACAGACAATTTTTGCTAATTTGTTATGAGGATGGCTTTATCTGAAGGTATATCTGGCCTAAGCTATACTAATAGAACTAGAATGACCACTCTTCATAGGAGAATGTAGCGATTTCGCGATCCAAAAGGGGGAAACAATGGCTCCAAAGAAAGATTTCAAACTGTTAGAGTGTTCCTTACACTTTGCATTGATATTCATGTTGAAGGGTGGTGATTGTCTTTATTTTTTTTTGTCTCGTTCTAAGATAAGGATTTTAAAATTATTAGAAAGATGGTTAAGTCTTGTACTGGAGTATGCCAGCACAAATAATTGAAACTTTATAGAAGTTAAAAAAAAAAAAAAAATTCAAATTCACAAATTTCCCATTTTATTAATGCATTCAAAAAAATTCTATGTTTGTTTTTGCCAAGACATTTATGATACTGTGTGTTCGATCAATTGCTCAAAATACTAATTCATGAGGCAAAAATGTACTCATTGCAGTTCTTTTGTTTGGGCTTTTGTTGCTAAGTTGCAAAAATGAAGTTATGATTTTGTAATTCTTCAAAATATACCAATCTTTTTTCAGAAAAATGGTTCTTTAAAAAAGAAATTTTATTAGTTTCAGCGAGAAGCTTCTGTATATATGATTGAATCCTTAACCAATCGTTTTACAAACCCGGTTGCTTACTTTTATTATGTTGAAATTGACTCTTATGTTCTTTATCAGTTAATGAAAATGTGTGTTTCTAAATTTTATGATGTAGATGTAACCATTTAGACAGTTCATCAAGCATACAGTTTTATCAAAATCTGAGTTGTAAGATTGTTAAGTTCAACTATATATATATAAATATATTCTTTTTAAGTGCTGAAATCTCAAAATGATTGCATGTGAGTTGTTGATAAGAAATTTTTTCTAGAAAGCTTTTTAAATTTCTAATATCATTAGGAAACAATAACTGGTGGGAAGAGGTTTTTAAAAAACAAGTATAATTTCTTGGTAATTCACATTTAAAAAAGTTTTCAATTTTAAAATCAAGAATTAGGTCATCAGAAAAAAAGATAAAGGGGAAAAACTGTATCATTATGGATGACACAAATCATATTTGAATTTTGGAATTTTGCAAATATTAACATCTACTTTAAAAACCAAAAACAAATGATTAAGAAGAAAGTCAAACACGAGTCAAATGCTATCGTTAAAAGGAGCGAAAATCACTTCTTGCTATTTTTGCTTTTCAAAGTTTGAAGGGGAGGGGAACAAAATGGTTTGTGAAAATTCTCCCAGTCGTCACTCCAGTTTTATTAGTATAACTCAATGGTCTAGCCTCATTTTTATGGCTACCTGTTGGGAGTTTTTCATGGTTTCTCACATTTAACATTAAAATGAACAGCAATTGTGCATTAATATAACCCCAGTACTTTCCTAGGGAATTTATAAATTCTGTAATTATCTGGGAATTTTGTAAATTTCACAAAGTTAAGGAAAATTTATGTTTTTCAATGCAATCTGCATTGTTAAAACCGTACTTCATGCTTGTATTGTAATTTTCAAAGTTTTTACTGGATGTTTTTCCTCCTGTAATTTTCCATTAACCTAAATAATCCAGGTGCTGAAAAAGAATTACCCATAGCACCTGTTAAAAATAAATTTTCTTCTGCTAACCCAAGCAATTCTTTTTTATCTCTGTAACAGTAAATCATTATAATTCCTATTTATCAAGATAGGAAGAATTTGGGAATCGAACCAATATTTCTTGTTAAAAAACAGGTCATTTTTTAAAGAAATTCTTTGATCTTGGATTACTTTAAGAAATTAATTTAAAAAACTTGCATCTCTGTAGCCCGGTTTCTGTTCGTCGATACTGTGGTTCCAAACATTATTTTGGGACAAACTGAATGTGTCCAGAAAATCTAATCATAAAATATGTAGAGATGTAATTATTTTGTTTGACCTAATACAAAGATACTAATGCAAATTTTTTTTTTTTCAAGCCTTGCTAAATGGACAAGAAGTAGCACCATTGTCTTAAAAAATTGGCTGTTTATTAACTACCAACTTACTTTAAAAAAACACTTCATTATTCATGTAGATTAATTCAATGCACTTGCATCATCATTCTAGCTAACACATTCTTTTACTGTAGAACGATTTACAAAAACAGACTTGCTAGGGGAAGTGCGATAAATGATTTATGGGAAATTGATACTAGTATCCTTTACTAGTAGTTTCTTGGTTTCCAAATTGAAATAAAGTAGCATTTCAATAATAAGAGTCATTACTCTTTGGTCAGACTATTTGATTTATTATGAAGAGGTGGTCAAGTTTCTTATATTAATTTATAGCACTGGCCACATTGAAATCTCCTCATTTGAAGAATAGTTTGTATTAAAGGTATGTATTTTTGTTAACTATTCTTCTATTTGTTTAATTCCTTCATTATCTATTTCATTTAAGTTTATAGATAAAAAATTGTAACTTGGTTAATGTAGCATTTTTCCAAACATCACTGATGCAGTAATGCTTCAAAATGAACAAAATTTTCCAGAACTAAAACAAATGCAAAAAAAGATAATTAAAAAATGTATGGCTACTATAATTATTTAAAATATCATTTCACTATGTGTTGAAAAAAACTTATTTCATTTGATGGCACTTCTAAAAATGAGTTAAAAACCTAATTTCTTAATTTAATTTTAGTGCAAAGCTTTTAATTAACATTAAATTACAGTGTGAACACAGAACTTGGAAATCAGAGAAATGTCGGGGAACTTTTTAAAATTTCAAAAAAATCGGGGAAATTTTCAGGCATGTTTTCCCGTCTTCCGTATTTTGGTGCCACTTGCCCGAAGATTTATTGTAGTAATCGTTAGAAGTTTAATGTTGCGGAATTATTTCAACTTTTCATTACCACCCAAACTATTTTTAAAAAATTGCATTTAGGATACATGTTCTATTTGATTAAGGTTGTTTCAGTGATTTTGCTCTTTAGTATACATGTTCTATTTGATCAGATTGTCTACAGATCTGGAAAAATTGGGGAAATTTGAAAAAAGATTTCAGGTCAGAATTTAGTAAAATTTTACTCACTTGTTGGATTCATAGGGAAAAGAAAAATTTACCAATGTTAGGTTTGAATATCATTTGGTTTCTGAAATACGGGGCTTCAAAAATGGGCCAAAATGTCAAAATTTGGCATTTCTTATTTAACAAATTTGCGCATAATTTTGTCCCTAATTATCATAGAACATGGCTTTTGGTGTAAAAAAACCTGAATATTTGTGCTTTCTTATGATGTATCATTTGCCCCTATTTATTAAAAATTTCATTTTAATGTCAAACAATTTGACCTTTGATATTTCAAAACGGGATATTTTTATTTTATTTTTTTCAAAAAATGTATTTTCATCATACATTTAATTCTTTACAAAAATCTGTTGGTTTCATTTTGGGATCGCAATGGGATGACTACATATAAATTTAAATGTGAACCCTTATCCTTAACTTTGCACGATAATCACTTTTGGGTGCGAAGTAAAAATTCCCATACTCGCGATACTTATTGCAAAAGAATGTACAAGGAACTGAATGTAAATTTGTTGTGTTTTTTAAAAGAATTTAATAATGAAAATTTAGTTTTTAGATCTTTTGTTGAATGTATGGAAGAGTTACCATATTTTATAATTGGGTTTTTCGAATTTGCTGATGTATGACCAAATAAGTGCCGTTACAGGGGGAAGTTGAACACTTACTGTTTGTGTTTGTCATATTCATAAAAATGTGAAATTACTGCTGATAGGATGTCATTCGAACACATTAAGTAAAGAAATTGAAACTCTTATTAGATTCCTGTGAAACCTGCATATCTTGCATTTGTAAGAAATCATCCTCAAACAATATGTTACTTGTGAGATTGTAACAAATGCCCAAAATTCGAAAAATTTAGGAAGTGTATAGGAAAACTTTTTAATAAAAATTGAATCATAAGAGTAAAATACAAGCAGTGTAATAATTTTTACAGGTTTACTTTGAAACTTTGTAGACCCTTTGTAATGACTTATTAATTTATTTCTGGAGAAATTTGCAACATTTTAATAGTTTAAATGTAAAAGAGTACTCATATTTCTTTAGTGCTAGTAAAAATTTTTAAATCAAAAAATCAGATTATTAAAAATTTTTTGAAATTTACTTCTTTATTATTCAAATTACTTCTTTATTATACGAGTGGACTACAGTTTCAATTTAAATTTATAACTTGACACAATAACTATTTAATTCATTAGAAAACTAGACAATTTGCATTTAATTCCCTGTGCATTCTTTTGTATTGAGTTTTAGGAATATGGTAATCTTCATTTTGCAGCTAAAGTTGATTATTGGGCAAAGTTTGTATTTAAATTTATTACTTGGTATCCCATTGGCCAAATGAAACCAACAGATTTTTGTAGGGAATTAATCTACTTACCTTACACTTACTAAATCCCTTGATTTTCAGACAATTGTTACAGTCCCAACAGGTGACATATTGTTTGAGGAGAATAACAAACAAGTAGATATGCGGGGTTAACTGGAATAAAATAGAGATTCAATTTTTTTACCCAATTCCTTTGAATGACATCCTCTCAGCATTAATTTCACAATTTTATGAATATAAAAAACATAAACGGGGAGTGTTCCACTTCCCCTGTAAAGGCACTTATTTGATCACATATAAGTAAACTTGCAAATCCCAATTATAAAATATGGCAACTCTCCCACACATTTAACAAAAGATCCAAGAATTAAATTTCCACCATTTAATTTTTTAAAAAAACTATACAATTTACATTCAGTTCCCTGTGCATTTTTTGCATTAGGTTGATTGGTTGTTTTGTACCCTCAACGACCTGCTTTTTGCTCAATAACAGCTAATCAGGTTGGGAGCCACAGCTTAACATGGATTCCAAACCAAAACGAACATCAATGCTTAACCCAGGATTCGAACCTGGCACTATTGGCATATAAGGACCGAGCGCTAACCCTACAGCCATCAGGTGTACCTTTTGCATTGGCAATTATCGTACGAAGTTGTAGATAAGGGCTTGCATTTAAATTTATAACTTGCCAAGAGAATTAATGTATAAAGAAAATGTATTTTTTGAAAAGAAATAAAAATGCCCCTTTTTGAGTTATTGAAGATCAAAAGTCGAAATGTTTGATCTTAAAAGGAAATTTTTAAAAATAGGTGAAAATGATGCATCATAAGAAAGCTCAAATATTCAACTTTTTTTTTTAAACCAAAAGCAATGTTTTATGATAATTAGGGATAAAATTATGTGCAAATTTGTAAAGCAAGAAATGCAAAATTTTGACCTTTTGGACCATTTTTGAAGCCCCGTATTTCAGAAACCAAACGATATTGTATGGTTTCTAATATTGGCTATTTTTTCTTTTCTCTATGAACCAAACAAGTGAGCAAAATTTTATTAAATTCTATTCAAACAAAGTAGTCACAAAATAGCAACTTTTCTGTGAATAGCTATTTTGTAGGAAATTCTAACTAGATCATCACCAACATCCATGCACATTCTTATAGTCTTCTTGAAATGGTAACATTTGTTTTATTTCTTTTAAAAAGCAAAAATATTAAATTTTAAATAACTTTATTGACATTTTCTAAATATCTGTAAGCTTCTGAGCTTTCCATCTGAAATTCTAAGCTGTACCTATTATTTTTACAATGTCTTACTGAGCACTTTTTAAGAAAATGGCCTGTGCATTAAAACAGTAGCCATAGTTTTGTACTACATTAGGAATTTTTAAATGGTTTTTGTGACGTTATGTTCAGTTAAAGTTATTGTAATTGTAATCTTAGAAAATTTTAACTTCAATATTGTTTTTATGAAAAAAACTTTTGTTTGTAGATGTTAGAAAATGACATGGAACTCTTTAAAGCTGCTGATCTCAATTCAGATGGAATGTTAGACAAGTTAGAATATCCAGCGTTTTCCCATCCTGAGGAATTCGAACACATGCATCAGGTAATATGAAATATTTACAAATTATCACCAACTTTTAAGTTGGGCGATTGAAAATAATCATTTATAAAATAAAGAATTGAATTTAGTAACTTTATTAGAAATTAATCATGATCTACTAATATTGTAGGTAGTGTATGAACAAGCTATGCGCAAACGAGACACAGATAGAGATGGACTTTTGAGTTTTCAAGAATTTGTGTCCGATAGTCACGGATCTGCACCAGTCCCTACTACAGAACACTATGCTATGGAAAAAGATCGTTTTAAAAAGGATTATGATTTAAATGGAGACCAAGTATTGAGCAAGGAAGAAGTTTTGCTGTGGTTGATTCCTAATAATGTGTAATGTGTTTTTTTTTTAATATATATTATTCCTTCTCAAGGCTTTTAAGCATTTTCTTATGCATATATTTAGTCAAAAACTACTTCTTTAGATTAGTAAACACCTTGTATACTTTTTAAAGTACATGGAAAATGTCTTTGTGAATTGTTATATTACCTATTCTTTAAATGCAAATAAAAAATATTTAAGGATAGTTTTATTAGATAAAATTTTTTTTATTTAGAATGCTTAATGTCTGAATGAATCTCAGAACTATCCTAATGTTGAATTAGGTTCAAATTTGTTTTATCTTAAACAAATCAAATTCTTTAAATATATCAAGAAAATGGAGTTTGTATAAAATATTATTGTATAATAAATACATTGTAAGTCTACCAAGAATTGTATAATAGCTTACATTTTTATAATCTTCATGTTTTAGGGAGGCTGCAGAATCTGAAGCAGACCATTTGATAGAAAGCTCAGATTCTGATAAAGATGAAAAGCTATCCATTCAGGAAATAGTGGATCACCATGAAATCTTTGTTGGAAGTGAAGCAACAGATTTTGGTGAAAGACTACAAGATCCTCATAGATTTGAAGATGAACTATAAAACTTGTGAAGCAAATAAAAGTAATCTGTACTACTTAATTTTTAAGTAAAAGAAAGGATTTTTTTTTATCTCATCTAAATAGAAATTGTATGAATATTTGTGTATTTGGACAATAATATTTAGTAATTGATTTAACTTATTCAGCATTTTAAAAAAATTGAAAAAATAAAATATTCAGTTTTTTTATTAGTTCTTATAGGGTTTTACTATTTCCATTCATGATCTTGCTCATATATTATATGTTACCCAGAGCCTTATTTTACAAAGGCTCAATATTTGCTGAACAAATATTTAGAAATTTAACAAACTTCTTTATTCTTTGCTGATATATTATTTTTGTATTATGCAAAAACAGTTATTCTATTTTTAAACAGGTTTTCTTAATATTATAATAAAATTTCAAAGTACTGTAAATTCTGCATGCCCATTATGCATTTAACTACTTTATTCTGGCACCTTTAAGTTTTTAATAGCAACCATAGTGTAATGATTTATTTAATCAATAAGGAACCACATTTAACCTTTTTGTGTTGACCCATGTTTATTTTGTAAGTGTATTTCATTTTGTTGCATTTAAAATACTTCATTAGCCATTTTTTTTTTTTTTTTTTTTTTGTAATTATGCTTATGAATAAAGGAACTGAAATTATTTTGCATGTTTGATGCTTATCAGTGTGTCCAACAATAGTTTTCATTAATTTACTGAAGTATGTGTTTCACTGGTTGCTGGTTTTAGGAACCTTCTAACCAAATTTCTAACAAGAACTATTAATGTGCTTAATATTTAGAATATGCTAAAATGTCTTAAATTATTGTTTAGTATCTTAATTGTGTAATAGTCGTTTTTAAAATCAGGTGTACCATATTTACTTACTCTACCACTATTTACTTAAATTGAGCTTATAATTTAGCAGTGTCTCCCAAAGTATGTGTCTTAGCATATTGAGCTGAGACTATAAAGGCAATATAATTTACAAAATAACATAAAAAAGTGCATTATTAGGTTCTTAATTAGTATATGAGAAATAATTTTTAAAAATTCATATAGTGTGGAAAGTTAACAAAATATATACGGATTTCAAAACAAAAAGAAAATTATTGCAATTTGAATGCTATGCCTTATTATTATACATATTTTATTGCATAAATGAATCTGTATTTTGAGTAGAGATTCATAATAATGAATACTAAATAGAGATTCATAACAACAAGCAAGGAACAAATGATTTTTAAAAGCTTGCCTCTTGTCTAGTAAGTAATCTTAACATTTTTGACTTCACCTTTCTTTTAATAACACTTGCCAGTAAATTATACATTGGATGTTTTGAAAATACCAGTAAAAACAGCTTTGAGTTAATAATTGCAAAGCTATCTTTTATTTTCATCACTCTACTGGATGTAGAAAAGCTTTAAATATATTTATATTTAACAAGATACTTATTGGCTTGTAGTAGTAATTCAATAGCCAACATAGCAGATGTTGTTAAACTTTTTTTTTACCATCATTTAAACTCTTTTAGTTTTAAATGTATAGAATACCCCTCTAAACTAGTTTTACTATTAAAGTTCTAAACTCAAATTCTAGCCTTATATATATTGTTATAAATCAATCGAAAAGTGCTAAAAAAAAGTTCCTGCTTATCAAAACATCAGCATTAAGGTTTTATTTTGTATTATTAAGTTGAAATCATTTTGAAAAAATCTTTCCTAAGAATTTTGTAGAAAATAAAACGTCATCTTTGATATGAACTCAACCTTAATCTTTATTTTATAATACAACCTGAATACCTATACTTTATAATAACAAAATGATATATTCCAGACATAATTTTTTTTGTAAAGTAAAAAACATTTAATTTCATATTCTTCTCGTGTTTATTTTTTAATTATCAAAGAAATGGATGTTGATAATAAATTTGTAATACAATCATAGTCATAAGTGGTATTGAATATTGAAAGTAACATTGCAAAAATGAGGTATAATTTAAAAAATAAAAGTCAACTTAAGTTCTAGTCGACTTTTGGTCAGTTTAAACATTGAAGTATCTGTGTGTGCCAAATATTTTTGTATTCTCTAGTTATTAATATATTATCCTATTTAGGCATAGAGCATTTTGAATAAAAATATAAGTAATTTGAATTAAGATAAATATTTTTTAATTGAATGAATGTATAACTAGAGTTGTTTTGTTTTTTTAAGTTCTTTTCATTTTATGTAATTGCCTAGTGGAATTTTTGAATTGAAGGGTTTTTCAAAATGATAGTGAGTGGCCAGATAATTTTGCATCAGGCTAATAGTGTAGTATATATTTTTATTTTTACTATCAGTATTCACCATATTGGATTAAGGAAGCTACTTTAGGTCTTATTCATCAATTTTATTTTTTTAGCTTTGAGCCTATCATTAGTTCATAGGAAAAAGTTTAATCACTGCTAATATGAACGGTCATAACTAAGCAAAGAACAATATTATGGAGTGTCATTTATTTTTAAATGGCTTTGTTAAAGATAAATCTTTACTTATTAAAGCATCCCAAATTGCACATGCAGTACTAAAATGAAACTAAAAACATATTTGTATTGCATCTGAAAATTATTATGTACTTTCTTACTTGCAAAACTTAATTTTTAGTTATGAAATTTAAACATCTCTATCGGAATAGAGCTTTAAAGATCTCTCATCCTAACCATTAAGCTATGAAGTAAAATGAAAAGATCTTAACCTATTGTGCTTTTTTACAATCATGATTAAAAAAAACTTATTGATATTGTTAAATTTGATTGCTTTATTTAATCATTTTGCATTTATGTGAACCTCTAATAGTAGAAATTGTTTTAATTATGTAGAATTACATGCATTGCAAAGAGGTTTTCTATGTATGTGATAAAAAGATTTCTAAATGTATGACTTTTTAAAAATATGTTACAATATTTTGATCAGTAATTTAAAGTATAGAGTTTTGCATACTTATGATTGATCCATGTATAATGCCTTCATAATAAATGTCTTTTTTATGTCATAATGTTTTTTTATTTAAGAAAAAAAACTATCATCATCTGTATGGGCAGAATGTGTTTTAATGACTATTGTAAGACTGAGTATTAATTTGGAAATTTTATTTTCCACATTAAGTATAAAAATATTTTTCAATACTTCTAAAAAAAATCTGAATAAAATAAGTATTCAAATTAAGTGCTGTATATTTTTTTTTAAACCATGCTAACAAATTGTTTCTAACATGAAACTTATATTTCAACTTAATATGTATACACTATACATTTTAAACACTTTCAGAATCAATTCTATAATTTAACATTGATATTCTTATCAATGTGACTTGACAAGTCACAGTGCTGTCCACATAATTTACTTATGAAAGGTAAAAAAATTTAAGCTACATAGGCTTGAACTTTTATGTCCTGTTTTTTTTTCTTTCGTTATAAATTTAAAATATTAAGTATATGTAGACTGCTTAGTTACACAGAAATATATGATTTTGTATAAGTGGCTTTAACATCCTTAAATAATAAATTCCATGGCTCTAAATCTGATAAGAATTTTATTCTAATTAGTAATATTGTGTGGTATAGAAATTATTTGAAGTGAAGTACTTTGACAGCTGTTAAGAACAACCTTACTTCTATAAAGGGCTATGCATATTTATACAGCTTTTATTTGTTTTGTTGAAATGGCAAACGACTTTTCTGAAATAGATACAACCCCTTTAGTACTAGAAAGGAGCTGCTTAGAATGAGTATGGACAAACAGCAATTGTCTATATTTTGGTATCTAATTATGTATTTCTGCTATTTCCTAACACTATTAAAGGTGAACTTTCACAACGCATCCATAACGTAAGGAATCTTTTTAGTATCGCATCTTTATTTCATATCTTAACTTTGATAAATTTTCTCTTTAAAATAATTTTTTTATATATGCATTAATGTGTTAAAGTATGTTATACAATATATTTAAAGAAAAAACGTGCAATTGTTGATGCTGCACTTAGTTTACAAGGACATATACATGGAATGCTATGTAAGTAATTCTATATAGCTTACCAATAAACAATATTCTTGAAAACCACTTGTCTAACATGTAAATTTACATTGTTCACAGAAGGTTATATGGTATCCATTTATTTAATTGCTAATTTGTGTTTATTCTACAAAGTGTGGTGCTGGCTGGCCTCGTGTACCATGGCCTGTCACTGCAAATACTGCACCAGCTAAAGGTTCTGAATCTTTTTCATCTTCTAACAGTTCACTTTTTGCAGTGGTTACATATAGAATATCTAAATGAGGTCCTCCAAAGCAACAGGAAGTAACATTCTTGCATGGGATATCAACTTTTCTTAAAATTGTTTCTATAAACAAAGGTTCAGGTTTAAATTTGAAATACATTAATGTTCAAATTACTTTTAATCTATTACTATTATGTTAAAAATCAAATTTAGGGCCTATGATTTAAATTTATTACAATTATGTTTTTAGCCCAGCAAACCATGCAATTGTGCTTATTTAGGTTTCTTTTTAAGATAGTAACTATGGCAATCATTAAAAAAAAGTGTACTAACATTTACAATTGAATGAGTGAGATTCAAGAGATAGCATGGTTTTACTAAAATAGAATATGATAGTTACATTTTTTATAATGCTATCTGGTAATATATAACAGTAAGAAATAAATTATTTATTTAAATTGACTTTTTGAAAAAGAGGCTAAATGAGCTATAGAAAGAATTTAGTCCCTTTACAACAGCATTATTTAACAAATCGAAATAATGCAATTAATAGCACCTTTAGAATTTTGTTCTGATTGGAATTGAAATTTCTATTAATGTATTATCAATGCAGGTAAAGTTTGTTTTAAAATTGATTTGGCACCTACTTTAAAAAGTTGAAATTTTAATTGAGTTTATCAAGATTTTTATTATTATTTTATTTTTAGCTCATTTTGAATTAGTTTTTTTTTTTCATGAATACTGATCCTTTTCAATACCTTAACATTAAAAATATTGAATTTGGAGGGATGTAATTAAATACATAATTACTTGTATCTGGATCCAATCGTAGCAGGCATGCACCTCCGAAACAAGCCACCCATAACTTCCCTTCTATATCAATTGTCATTCCATCAGGTACTCCAAGATTTTTAAACTCTTCCCTTTCACTGTAGTTAACTAGTATTTGCTGGTTACCTGTTTAATAACATGGAATTAATATATTTACTATTAAGAAGAAGAATAGCATAATGAATATATTCACATTGTAAATGAGTGCATACTTGCTGTCCCTTCTTCCAAATTATAATCAAATGAATGTATTATCTTTTTCTCTGAATCAACATAATAGAAGGTCCTGTTATCCAATGACCATGCCAACCCATTGGAAAGGGTAACTTTATCTGCAATTTGTGTTAATGTATAGTTTGGATCCAATCGATACAAATGGCCCTTCTCTTCTTCTCCTGGTACTAATGTACCTATTAAAAGAAAGATAATAATGAATTTCAAAGATTTTATCTTTTTTTTTTTTTTGCAAATTTAATGTTTTTCTGATTTTTTGCATTTTTGTGGATATAGTTTTCTAAAATGCAATGTTTAGAACTAATATCTCAAGTTTTGAAAATGATTCTACCTGTAAATTAGTAAAAGATAAAAACTGAATTAGTTGATCAAGTAAAATAGAAAAATCTCATAACTTGCTAAGTTATTTTATATCCCACTAAACAATTCACACCTGGGATCAATAACTTGAATGATTCAATCTTGGAATTACTAGGAAGAGTGTCCTTCCACATCTGTATATTTACATTTTGTGAGGGTGGATGTTCATTAAATCCCAATTGAATTATAATTTCATTGTGTAAGAGCTGCTCAAGGGCTATACTATGAGAAAAATAAGTCACTAATGTCTGTAGTACTCAAAGTTGTCTAGTTTTTAGGAGGTTTCTTAACAAGCAATTACGCAGGAATCATGGATCAAATGAGATAAAACTATAACTCTTTTTAATTAATGTATGGATTGAAATAAACTGTATGTAGGGTTTCCGCACTTATGGAAAGTCATGATTTTGAGCAAAAAATATGTCCGTAAGTCATGGAAATACAGTGAATGTCATGGATTTCTAAACATTTTAAATAAAATCACGTAACTGACGTCATAAACGCCATGATCGCTACTCAGCTCATCAAAAATTCATCTATGTTTTTATTTACGTTTTGCTGAAAATAACGGTCACAGTTAAAAACCACGGCCAATGAAAACATTTCTGAACTCCAAATTTGTGGCATCACACGAGTAAGGTCTCATAAGTGAAAAAAAAAAATTCATAATATGAGAACTGAAATGAACAGTTTTGATAAACCTTTTGTTTACATTTTTGAAATTTTTTTTCCTCGTCTTCTTTCTTCTATTATTATTGACTTGTTCTTTTTTCAAATATTTCATTATTATTAAAGATTGATTAGCTTTTTTAACACCTGAAACATCTAAGAAGGTAAAATTATGTTTCCCTTTTTCTTCTGATTTGGAAGTTACTGAAACAGGGATTTTTTACTTTAAAATAAAACTTTATAAAAATCATTTTATGGTACATTGATTTACTTACTATACTAGTGTTAGTAAAATTCATATAGGTTATTATTATTTTGTGATTTGATTTCTTGAGTCATGGAAAATTATTTGCTTCAGTCATGAAAAGTCATGGATTTGTGACATTTTATTTCGGCAGAAACCCTGTGTATACTGTCCTATAAGTGAGAAAGATTTATTACTGGCTTAAGTAACATTTTGAACCTTTTCACCGTTATTGTACTCCCCTCCCCTTCGAGAAACAAATAATAGCTTATTAAAATTTTAATATTCTGGCTATTAGGTACCCACTTAGAGGTTAAATACTATTTATATTTAAAATTTCAGAGTTTTCCTTTTAGTGGAAGTTAGTTTCTGTAGAAGGGGAAGCACGCGAACTCTTTGTTTAATTAGAAATAGATTGGTTTGTGTCTGTTAGCTTGGTCAAATACTAATTCAGGTTGAGTTATCTATAGCAACCTGTTTCAATATTTTCGTAATAATTATAGGATATCGGTAACTTTACAATGATTCAATCTGATTCATTCTAAAACAAATAGTTGTGTTTCAATTTGGAACCTATCACAGAGTGGCCACAGAACCTGGAAATCAGGAAAATGTCAGGGAGTTTTCTGATTCAGGAAAATGTCAGGGAACTTTTTAAAATTTCTCGAAAATCAGGGAAATTTTCTTTCTTTTGAAGGTACGCTTCCTCGTTCATCAGTATTTTAGTGCCATTTACCCAGAGATTTGCGGCAGTAATCGTTAGAAGTTTAATGTAATGGAATACTTTATTACCGTTATTAAACTTTTCATTACCGCCAAAACTATTTTTTGAAATTGGCATATTATCTTTTTAGCATACATTTTCTATTTGATCACACATCTGGAAAAGTTTGGAAAAATTTGAACAAAAATGTGCAGTAAAATCAGGAATTTTTTTAGAAATCTATCGGGGAACTTTTTTTTCTGAATTTTGTGGCCACCCTGTCAATTTGTTTCAAAATAAATCAGGGTGTCGATCCATTTCCAAAGAAATGAAAATCAAAAATATTTTACTTTTATGTATTAAACAAAGTTCTGAAAGTTATATACGAATTACACACGTATGATAAAGAATTTTCACCTATGATATAATAATGACAATTTACTCAATCTACGTTTGGTTAAATATAATTTTATGAAGTTTGTAAGGATTATTTTTGCATTTGAAATAGATAAAATATACATATTTTTCTGAGCATAGAACTACGAAATTCTACGACTGTGTGCAAAGCCCTCACTGACTCACTCACTCACTTATCACTAATTCTCCCCCTTACCACATGGTCACAACTCTGAAAATTGATACAAATATCAACAATAGTAAACATAGAAAAAGTGAGCTATACCGTTCTCGATTAACCCATTTTATAAGGGGTTAAACGTTCCAAACTAGGGGTATTCGAATGTTCCACTTCCAATGTAGTCACAATTCTGATACTTGGTACAAATGTTAAAAAGGACAAATTTAGAAAAAATAAGTTATTCCAATATCGATTGATAAATTGCTACGAAATGAAAAGTCGACGCAACATTGAAACTATACGAGGAATATTTCAATGTCTCACTTCCAATACAGTTACAACTTTGAAATTTAGAACTAAGAACAAACATAAACACAATAAACTATAATAATCCCGACTAACTAATTATAAAGGGTCAAAAGGGGGTTAAACGTTCTAAACGAGAGAATCTTAAATGTCTCATTTCCAAATACATTCACAATTAATAAATTTCGGAAAAAATTTCAACAAGGGCAAGCATTGATAAAATAAGGTATTCCTATTTTGATAAATAAATTTGTCGAGTTCGAAACGGAATCAAACGTCGGAAATGTGACATACAAAGAAATGTCTTTTGATTGCTAAAATGCACATAATAAAATTTTGTAGCGAAGCACAGGTATTCATCAGCTAGTCAGGATACAAAATTAATAAATAACTGTTAATTAATATTTCATTAGAAAATCTAATCAACATTTTAAAAAACTAAATTTGAAAAAAATAACCAAAAAAACACTTGCGTAGTTTTATTCCCCGCTGAAAATAATTTTAAAAGGGTTCATACTCTAAATGACTTTCTTAAAAGAGAAAGTATTATATAAACTAGTTGGGTAGTACGCACATACAAGGCAGCAAGAGTTTTTATTGAAACCTTTATATTTTTCAAAATATTTTTTTTTTTCACACAATGATCAATTTAAAATCCATTGTACGTAATAGGCATAAAGTTTCTTATTTCCAGTGAATTTTTCCGCTTTTCTCCAGTATTTTTTTTAATAGATGAAGAGCGAGAAGGAAGGGGGGGGGGGGGGCTGATGCATACGTACATCCTTTATACGTCTTCGGTGGACACCTGTGCTTATTATATTTACTGATTGAGTTGAAAAAGCAATGTTGCTTTGAATATATTTTGTCGAGTTCAAATAAGTCATGTTTTTGTTCGGCCTTCCAATATCTGGTAACTGGCAAGCCTATATAAATGTAAAATTTGGTGATCTTCAAGCAACTTAGAAAAGAGCCATTACAAAAATTAATGTTCTCACCCTAAAATCTTGATAATCCCAGCACCGGCCAATTTTATATCGGAATCGATTGCTTGTTTGCCTTTTTTAGATTGTTCAAAAAATAAAATTTCTCTACTCATTCATTTCCTAGTAAGGCGAGAGATTCACAATCAAGATCTTTTCAATTGGTGTCATAAAAATTATAAGCAAAAGAGAATGAACTGAAAGTGCCAGAATACAATTTTTCTTTTTCAAAAATGTTATTTACGAGGGTTTTGGTTCGCGTTTCATGAAAAAACATTCAAGTATGACATCTGGAAATCATCTATTACAAATAAACATCACTGATTTAAGATTTGGATGACACATAATTAGCCACAAACTAGAGTCAGTTCAATTCTAATGAAAGGTGTGAAAGAAAGAAGAAGCCTGTAAGGCCTCTTTAGTTTATTGCAACTATATGTTAGTGAGGACGAAGAGGGATGGTGTCTGATTTATGTGTTATATATTGGGTTGTTGAAAGATACGGCCAAGTGAAGTTTCTAGGAAAAAGGGTGACGCCAATCCTCCTCCGCTACACCTCTGATTACGGCTAGAATTTTAATTGCGTCAAGATTCAAAAGTAGTTGGCAGCGATTAAAATTTCATATTCATCCCCCCCATTCCGACGTTCATGGAATTATGTAATTAGGAGGACCTATTAGCAGGGCCGATCCTATGGGGGGGGGGGGGGTGCCCCCCCCCCCACTATTTTCTTAGTCGGCAAATTGTGATTTTATTTTTAACTGAGTCGTCAATTCGTGGCAAAACATGACCAGTTGCAAATCAAAAAATCTATTTATCAAAAAATTTCGATTTATTTATCAAAATTTTTTATTATATCCTATATAAATAATATAACCCATAAATGTACTTGGTGTTGGTATCTAATTTTAAATATTAAAACACCTCTATCAGCAAAATATTCGGCAAACTACTTTTCAAAATTCATTCCTTATAAACGAATGTGATTTATGCACTCACATCCAAATATCTTTTATTTATTCTGATTAAAACAATTTATTTTACTATTTATTTATTAAAACATAAACAATTTTGGCAACAGGAAAGCGTTTCTTCCCTGATCGGTTAAATACTGTTTCAGGGCGATTAGATGACGGCCAGTTGGTTTATTAGTATTCCGTAAAAGCGAACTTTTAGTGACAATGATAGCTGACAAAATTTGACCGAATGCATTGTCCTCAACATCAAATCTATCTGTCAAGTTTCAGTCCGATTGGATGACCCATCGAAATTAATATAAAGGATTTAAAAACACTGTAATTTAATCATTGAAAAAATGTTGAGCCAACTAATTTCAATGCGTAGTTTTGATTTTTTTTAACATGAGAAAGAACCGAACCTACATCAAAAGTTGTGGATGCATATAAAATACATTTTTTTTAGTATAAAATTGGTTTATAGTCTTAGACAAAAGTCCATTCCATTTTTATTGGCTGCATTCAGATTCCTACAATTATATTTATTTGCTCCCCAAATATTTCATCTTTTTGACTTTTACTTATTGTTAAGAATAAAAATCACATTAAAATTTCTAAAAAAGCGTTTTGATGAATTTTTATCACTTCCTAAAATTTGAGTTCTCTTTGCAGCTTTTTCTTTCATTAGACGTAGGTTTATTTTAAAAATAATCATATTTCAACAACGGAACATTTGCCTTTCTCTTGTAAATTTACAGTTTTCGGTACTTTTTTTAAATTCTCAAGCTAGGAATTATAAGTGCCTTGCACCTTCCTGGCGGTGAAAGCCTGAGTCAGTACATTAATTAGACAATCGATAGTGAAGTATTTTTCATGTATGTTTTATCCTTTAGCATCCGTGATTAGGGGCTTACTGCTCATAGAGGATTGTCCGGTACAATCACAGGGCCGGTCAGTGTTTGTGAAAAATGGGCCCGTCTGGTGTGGAAGTTCGTATTTTTTTTTATTATTATTATTATATCCATATATTAAGTACTAATTGCTTTACTTAACGGTTTTTTTTTCCGTAAAGCCCAAATGCATTTAAGGCTCTTCGCTACCGTCCATCTTGATTCTCCCCCCTAATGTTAAGTCTATGGGAAAATCTCTATATGCCTATTCGTAGAATAGAAAGAAGTTATGCGAATATTTTTATACGGTTTGTTTTGTTGGATCGATGTAACTTTTATCCGTATTTTGCCTTAGTTGTTTTTGGCCTAAAATGTTGTTAAGTTTATTAAAATATCAATTGTTTACTTTAACATCATATTAAAAAAAGTTAAAAAGAGTTATTGAAAAAATAACAAGTCAATGACAAAGATTAAAATTTTTTCTATCCAGATCATATTTTAAAATTATTTTCGTGTTTCTTAAACAGTCAAATTTAGAGAAACATTAAAGCTATATTTTGAAAAAAACGCTCTTCGCAACACGCCTCCAAAGGGGGACATAGATATTTCCCCCCCTCAAGAGCGAGGAGGGTCAAGTGATTTATTATCTTGGCTGGACCTGTTTTGCTGTATAAAGCGGTTATTTATAAGCGGTCGTTAAGATGTTCTTATCCAAGCGGTCTTTAGCGTTAATTCCAGAAAACGCGCTTTACTGTTGTATTTGAAGATGCATCAAGGCGCGTTCTCAGGGGGGGGGGGGGGAGGAAGTTTCACTGTCATAACCCACCTAAAACCCCCGACATCCCGATGTTTTCTGACGAATGAATTACAAACACTAAAAGTAATCATAAATAATTTCAAAAAAATACTTTTTTAATTTACCATCATTCCGATAGGGTTAGCTTACCGTATCGCATTTAAGTAGCTATTAGGTGCAAGAACCTCGAAACAAATAAAACATTTGTAACTCTCATAACATCAAAAAATCGTCATACTTTATTTTTTATCTACTTAGATTTAATATAAACTACATATTCAGGGTTATTCAGACTTCCTTCCTGGGTTTCGAAGCTAGGACTGGACTTATCGGCAGGAACTGGACTATCGCATTGATGCATGCCGTGTGACCAAGGGTCCACACATAGAACACCTGTAAGCTATGTAAATAAAACTTGAATTGTTTCTGTATTCTTTCAAATGTTCTTATTTTCTGTATTAGTCTTAGTTTTTTTTACTATAGTGCTTCGAAACCTAGGAGGGAATTCTGAATAACCGTTTATATATATAAAAAAAGGAAATGTTTAAAATATATAGATGTTTTCCAAATGTAATTATAACATTTCAGTGCTACATGGCCTTTGTATTTCAAGCACCATAAATATGTAATAAAATCAGTCTGATATGATATTAGTGTATGTCCGTTTGCCTAAATATACTGCTCCTTCTCTAAGTGAATATAAACAAACAAAATTTTTTGATTAAATTATATATAATCTAGATAATATTATTATACGTTTTCTAAGTAATATGTAGTCTCATGTTGAGGTATTTAATATAACTCGAATACTGGACTAGTTGCATATATAGGTGGCAGATTAAAAAACTGAAAAAAATATTATAATATGGGACAAATATGGGATGTTTTAAAATCGTATTTGTAGAGAAATACAGCAGCAAATTAATTGTTTACTTGAAAACCCCTCCCACAGAAATTTTCTGGTTGTGCCCCTGTTTAATGTAACATAATGATAAGTAAAGTAGCACAGATGTAAAATAAAATGCAAAATGTACATGGGTCATATGCAATAGAGTACCATTATTGTACAGTTATACAGTTTTATCCATATTAAAAGTTACGCAACTCAAAGAGATATGAACTCCCCTGTCATCAGAGTTTACTTCCAGGGGCGGACTTAGAGGTCAATCAAGGAGGGTGCGATTATGACCGTGAGTGTTTACAGTGGCGGTGATAGTTTGTGAACTTGGGGGACAGGGGAGAGGGTTATCATCAATTAGTATGATACTACTAGTGTTCAATGAAAGATAAAAATTAGAGGGTTTAACTATCCTCTTTTGCACCCATATAAGAAATTACCCCGAAAATGTAATACACTTTAATTCAATTAAATTATAAATATTTAGTATTTATTATTAGATAAAAAATATTTAAGAGCACAAAAATATATCCCATGCAGATCAGGTGAAGTGTAAAAAGTTCAACAACCCTGAAAATTCAACTTTTTTATACAAGTTAATTTACCAATATATTCAACATCACAAATCATTTAATGCAGAAAAAGGCGGCAGATCTTTTAACAACTTTAGACAACACTACATTTACGTAGAGCTCTATATTTATAAGGTTTTACTAATTTCCAAAGTTAAATAATGCTTTTCAACTCGGTTTGACATCACATTAGTAAATTAAAATATAAGTTATATAAACTTGAGACTACACTATAATATTGATCATAGTATTCAAATATGGTATTATTTTCTGTTTCCATATTTTCATTTAAATAAAAATGGAGAATTTGGCGATATTTTTGGCAATAATTTTTACTTGGGACTTTTTATTCGATTCATACTCTTTCAGACATTCCTTATTCGAAAATTCATCACGTTCAATATTCGAAAATATGTGAAGTGTTCTTATTTAAATTATTGTGAGTATTATCAAAAGTATTTTGCTGCGTGGAATGCTACCTCGCTCTTGTTTGATTTGATTTGATTAGATAATAAACGGTAAATTTTTCCAAACCATTTCCCCCGTACAACATGTCCTTGCGGCAAGTAACTAAAAACACCCCTCTCTTTTCTGGGAGCAATAGTGAAGAACTAACTTTTTCCAAGTTAATTATCGGGGGGACAACTCACTGTAACGATCAACAAAAGAAAACCATGACCCCCTCTGAATTTTGGACCCCTTTTCCCCTACTGTCAAACTGTTAATCCCCCTGTTCTCCTCGAATCAGATTCATTACCTCGTGGAGCAAGACACGCCTTAACTGTTGCCAACAATATCTGGTTTTGTCGCAGAGAAAATAACGCTAGGGTAAAGAAGCGCCTTAAATCCCAAACGCTCGGACATGTTCCTCCCTTTTTCGTTTAGTAGGGATGATAAGAAATTCTAAGAAAAGTACGGGGATATTGAAGAGAGCGGCCGACGTCGACGTTTGCGCTCAAAGCCTAAGGTGAGAAAGGGACCAAGGAGGTTTGAGGACCCTCTGCAATGGTCCACAGGTCCAGACACTGATGGGCTATAAACCCATGAGTATAATTGCTCGCCAAGATTGTTGGTGACAGTAACAATGTCTAGTACTTTGAAACAGTACAATGACATGTGACATTACGACATCAGTAGTCAAACGTCAAACGAAATTGACAAAAGATGGAGCACAAAAAAAGAGCGACCATTGTTTTGTTGAGTTGAGAGGCCATTTTCATTTTCCAATTTACTGTGGCTTCATACAAAGCTAAACTGGACGTTTTCAGGTCAAATTAAACAAGTCATGTTTTAGACTATCAAGAAACTAAAAAGATTATATGCGTCATAAGTGTTTATGTTTTAATATCTAATGATGCAATTGGCAATTAGATACGATAATCAACACCAAACGAAAATGTTATAACTGTTTATATACAAAAAATATATGAACATGAACGATGCTGTTCATCGTTCATGTTCTTCAAATTATATACACGTATCTCACATGAGCTCAGATGTTGCAATCTTGGATATCTTCTAATCGACTTCAACAATTACATTTCAAGTAAATGTCATTTTAAATTACTTATATATAATGACTCTTAATTCTTAAAAACTTTAGATGAATTAGTCTAATTCATACAAAATTTATGTGATGTAACGAAAGTCTTCTTATTTATGTGTTATATATCCCTCCACATTTCTCAAGGTTCTTGTGAACTGCCATTTTCAAAATCGAAGTTAATTTTAAATCGATTACTTAGCACGATACCCCAAAAACATCTAGAAGCGTTCATGTTAATGGCAGTTGAGAAAGACATTTTAAAAACCATATCATCGGAAGATATTAAGAGTTTCTTTGATTCAGTAAATAGCTCTTCTGTTTTCGTACTTAATTTTCAACTTAAAATATAATTTAAATAATTATTTACAATGGCTTATCTACCGAATAGCTTCGAATGAAAAACTTTTCAGCAAATTAAAGCTAATAAAAAACTATTTGCGATCCACAATGTCTGACAACAGGTTGGATACTCTGCTGTTATTAAACTATGAAAAAGATTTTGCTGACAGCATTGAACTTAATTCCCTTGCTGGAATTGGGCTACTTTAAAACGTCGTTGTATTAATGTAACATAAATGTATAAACGATATCTATTTTAAATATAATTCTTGAATTGACTTATAATTGAGAATTTTTCTTCATTAAATGGCTGGAATGATAATATTTTTACGTGTGTGTTTATAACTAAATTATTATTTTATCTTCAACTATATATAAATTTTCGTAAGTTGAATGCCGTTATTGTAACTGATTAGGTGAGGCATGTTTTCTATTTTTAGTATACATTTATGTAAGGTATTCCCTTTGGAATCTTCGATTTCCCATTCAGAATTCTCTAGTATTTTCCAGTGTTAGCGAGAGGCGCCTTGAATAATCGAGCGTCACTAGTAAACCTATAAATACTCCGTATTTCGGTTTGCCACGCCTTTTGATATAATCAACTCTTGGAACTAGCCAAACGTCCTCCCGTCTCCTCTTTTGTCTCTAGAAATAAACTTTTGTTTTTTTTTACTCATCCACGATTGCTTACTTATAACGGTCAACATCCAAGGTTATCATTACATTTATATATTTATTGTATTTATATTTCTTAATTATATGACAAAAATGTAATTTTGTAACTGGAAAAAAGTTACAGAATCGATAGATTCTTACGAAGTAAGTCAACCTCAAACGGCTACATAAGAACGGGTCATAATTTCTTAATATTAATTAATAGTAAAATGAGTCGGTAAATTTTCATTTATAGTCGGCATTTTCAGAGCTACATCCCCCACAAAAGTTTTATCGGATCGCCACTGCCTATTAGTAGTCAACCTTACTAAAAAAAATATTTTTAGATTCTTTTCCCCTTCCAAAAACGTACAGCCTCGATTTGATACTTTTCTAATTCTTTAATTTTTATGTTTTTGTTTACTTTAGAAAGGTGGAAGGGTACAGTTTGAGAGGAAGCAAAACATCAAAAAGGCTGATGTCCCTCTTACTAAGTTTTAGAGAGGTATCAACCAATAAACCTTTGCATTTATCCCCCCCTCTCTCCCCCCCCCCCATCCCACACTGTTAAAAAAATCAGTTCAACGTTGAACCAAATTTTGGTGCAATTTCATGGCTGGCAGGCAGTTGCACCACTTTTTGGTGCAACTTCCATCAACGAAAAATACTGATGAGGAGGTTGCACGAAAATATGGTGCAACCTCGGATCACCGCAACCGTAACTTCGATTGAAATCGACAACAACCGCATCAAGACCGAAAGCCAATGTCTAGCACAGAGTATTTAAATCATTAATCGAATATCAAGGTTAGTAAAATGCTTTATTTTACATATATGGTAAATGTTTTTTGCTTACTGTAAATTATTTATCGATGCAGAAACTGATTTGTCCTGTGTTCAGTTAGGCTTAAGTGATGTTGACAAATTCGCAGCAATGCATTACCAGTGAAATTACCTTAAAATTTCTGATTTCGCGATGTTTTATCGCACTCTTGCTACAAAAGTGACACAACCCAAAATTCTTTTTTTTTTAAGTTAAAGTGTATACATAATCATAGATTATATGGGCGGGAAGGACGCTTAAGTCTGTTTCAACTTGAATTTAATATGAAAACAATCTTGTGCCATTCAACTAGCTTCAAGTACATGCAGTCTCGGATTTTTTACTCAAAATGATAAATTTTGACTTATGTCATTTTTGTAGAAAGGGTGCAATATATGTATGAATAAAAAATTATTTTATTCAATAATTATCAGCATTATCCTAAAGTTTATAAGCTTTAACTGTTGTATGCAGTTTCAGACCCGAGTCATTTTTCATGAAATGTTTCCACCCTTGAAAGTGAACAATGGTCCCTCCTCTTTTCAAATAAATAATAGTACTTAAATAATATTTTATTAATTTTCCGTCAACTTTTAATCACGCTTATGGAAGAATGGTTTGAGAGGCCGCTCATATGAATTATGTAACAGTTTATGCCACTGCAGTTGAAAGTTTAATCATACAAAATATTCAAAAGTTCAATTTAATCAATTTCTCGAACAATTCAATGCATTTTCATCTAAACATGTTTTCTGAAAAAGAATGTTTAAGGCCCCTTTCGTTCAAATTATACGTTTTCAATTAATGCTATTTTAAATGTATTTTTTTCACGCGTAGTTTATTGTCTTTTTATATATCCTTTATTTCAATTCTACCTGTATCACTAATAGACTAAGAGACGACTGCATGTTGAGGTATATCATCGAACATCATTCTGTATTTTTTATAGAATGCGAAGAATGTAAATCCCCTCGTCTGCTGTGGCAAAAATGGCCAAAACTGTTCGAAAATTTACATTTAATGACTGGAACTAAATCCGACTGCCAAATATGTCGTAACTTGCTAGTATATTAACCCACTTTTTCTTCTGGTCAGCCAACGCACTTTGATTTTCAATGAAGAAGGACGCAAATGATTTCTGATTTCTGGGTCAGAAAACTAGCATATTTCAAAAGTGAGCTTAATTGGCAACATCAGTTACGTCATTAGGGACATAATATATATTGTGTACTTGATTCATTTTTAAAAGATACAAGTAAGCCGTCGCCTTATATCTGAACCGTCTGCAGCCTTTAATTGAAAATTAAAGAACTAAGGGTTATAAAATAAAAAAAGAATGCTCATTATTTGGCAATCGGATTTAGTTCAACTCATTCCACGTCGATTTTTGACCAGTTTCGGCCATTTTTGCCACGGTAGACCAGTGGACTCATAATCTAACTTTTCTCCACATTCTGTAAAAAAAATTATAATGATGTCCGATGGAGTACCTTAACATGCAGCCCTCTTTCGGACTATAAGAGTTTAATTGAGAAATAAATTGCATAAATAATAAATCGTCTCGGATAGTTATCGATTAAATAACAAAAAAAAATATTATGTGTAGAGCGACCAGTGATATTTCAATGAAATTGCAGTAAAGTAAACACAATTTTATACGTAATAAAAATAATAATAAACTCGGGACTTAATCATGCTCTTTTGTATATATCAGTTTCCCGATGATGATGCTCAGTTCTCAGCTCACAAATTCATAGGAGTGCGAGGTGGTGGAGATCTCTTCTGATCATCACGTTGCAAGGCATCCCAGATATACTAATATTCCTGTCTGGGGGCTTAGGTGGTCAACGAAGATGTCCAAAGTCAAAGGAGTGTCCCTGGAGCCAGTTTGTAGCTACTCGTGGCATGTGGAGTGTCCCATTGTCCTGCTAGAATTGCCCAAGTCCAGCCGAATGCGCCATGGACATGAATAAGTGCAGGTGATGGGAGAAGATGCTTACATACCTGTCAGAGTCGTCTCTAGACTAATCAGGTGTCACATATCGCTCCAACAGCATATGCCACATACCATCGCAGAGGCTCCACTAAGTTAAACAGTTCCCTGTAGACATGTAGGATCCTTGGATTCATAAGGTTGTCTCCAAACCCTGCTTGTCCATCTGCCCAATACAATTGTAAAGGAGACTCATCAGACCAGGCAACAGTTTCTTGTCATCAACAGTTCAATAGCGATATTGGTGGGCCCAGGCGAATCGTAAATCCTTGTGTCATGTAGTCAACAACGTCATGTGTGGGATTCCGCCTCACATCATTGATGGTTCTTTGAACTGTTTGCACATTGACACTTGTTGATGCCCCAGCATTGAAATTTGTGGCAATTTGTAGAAGTGGTGCACTTCCATCTTGTTTAAGGATTCTCCTTAGTTGTTGATGGTCCCTGTCTTTCAAGGTATTTTCCTAACCGCATCGATTTCTCTGAGATTTGATGTTTTACCGGGTAATAGATACACGGTTTATTTACCACCTCGGAGATACTATGTCCATCTTTCAAGCGCTGACTATAATGCCACGTTCAAAGTCCATTAAATTTTGATAACCTATCATTGTAGCAGCAGGAATGGATCTAAGTCAAATGAGTACACAATTGAAGACTATGCTGCACCAGAACGTGGTTCGTATATGATCTGGATAAGTAACCTGATACTCCGTTCAAGAAGACTAGAACTTAACAAGTTTTATTCTAAAAAAACCTTAAATAATCTAGTACATGTTTTATATTTAATTTATGTATAAACAATGTTTCTACTAGGTCTTGCTCTTTAAGAAATCCTTACTTTTAGTTTTCATTTATAAAAACCTTTAATAATTCTTATTTTTCTCTAATAGTAATTTAAAATTCCAGCTTATTTATTACAGCTAACTAGATTTGACTCATTTTCGATATGTTTGTGGTATTAATGGTTTCAAATGTGTTGTTTATTTTTAAATAAGATAGTTTATGCTAATTATCATACAAAATCTTGTTCAGGTTTGATTTTTAATTCATGTATGCAAGTTAAGGTTAGTTCTTATGAAAAATATTAAAGGTGTTTAATAGCTTCTTATTGTATGAAAAGTGTGGGAACCCTGATTAAAAACAATGTTTTTGTGTGCTAAATAAAGTAGACTTTCAAAAGTTTCATTTCTACCCTGCTCGTAATAAACATAAACATGAGCTATCTTTTTCGGTATGTTTGTGGTATTATTGGTTGTCCCTCAGCTTTTTTTAATTATTCTTTATTAAGAATTCCCCTATTTCAACATGAAAAACTTGCATTTAGTACAAATAACAGTAAAATGACTTCCTCTGAAGGTGACTTTAAATAATTTTTTTAAAAATATATTCTATTTTAAGCTACATGATACCATTGCATAATGAAAGGTTGCTGTAATATGATAAAAAATATAATCTGCAAAGTAATAAGTTGATTTAGTGCTCAGTTACAGACTTTTAATCAACTAAATGTTTTAAAAAGCCTCTTCAGTACTTTTCCGTTAAAGGAGGCCATTGGCAAAATCCAAGTGTGGTACGGATTCTGCGCCAAGATAATTTTTGCCAATAAATGGCAGCAGCTGCCATTTTTTAATAAGTTAACTGCCTATGGTTGCCATGATTTGGCTTGGTTTTACGTAAACAGTTCTTAACGCAGAATCCGTACTGTACTTGGATATTTTTTGCCAATAGCACCCTTTAAGGGAAAAGTACTGTCTCTTCTGTATTAAAAATGCATGTTTATAATATATTACTTTTTTACAAATATATTTAAACAGAATTTGTTTGATAGTATAATTTAGATACACATGTCCAACAGGGCAAAATATAATGGTATTCTGAAGCTGTGGTTTCCTTAACACAAGTTGTGGTGTAGAAAGTGGGATGCTAATTTTACCAACCGTATTGTTATTCATAAAATGTTTTGTAATTACATCTGTTCAGTTTGCTTTTTTGTAATGAGCAATTAATAAAATATTTTGATTTTGTATTTTCATTTATAATGTGAAGCTGCTATTTAAATTTGAATATATATATGAAATTGAGGGTGTCATGTGACTCATTTTTATTGCATTTGAGATCTGTTTAAATAAGTAAACAATGTTTTCCTGTTCAAGTATTCTGTGTGAAATATACAGGGCTATAAAAATAGTTTGCTAAAATATGAGAATTGTTGATCTGATCATAATTTTAATTATTTAAAAGGGTTATTGTTGGTAACAATAAATAAAGGTATTCAGTTTTTAAATAAATAGTAATGCTTATTAGAAATAGAATTTTTTTTAATTATATTTTCTACTTAATATGTGGATATTTTATTTGTTGAAAAAAAAAATTACTTTAATATTGGTTGTTTCCAAATGGATATATTTTTAATTAATGCATGATTATACTACTTCATTGCCCTAGCTGAAGAACCCATGCAGTTATATCCTCATTGAATGTTGAAATGATAACTATTTTTTATTTATAATACATTAAAATAATTTATATACAAAATATTATTTATAAAACTATATAATATATGAAAAAGTAATAATTTAAAACAAAAAAAAATTATTTAATACAAACAATATTTAATTTTAAAATATATATTCTATCCACAGCTATAACAAGCAGGGGGAGGGGGAAAAACGCATTATTCAACATTTAATGCACCTTTAAGTTGAGGACAGAAATCATAAATATTGATTCATCCTTAACTTCAAAATGCGGTACAAAAAATATAAAAGGGGGTTTAAACTATCACCATAAAATGGTATAACAAAAACGCAAATATTGGTTCAACGTTTCACCATAAAATGGAGTAGCGAAAACACTAATTTTGGTGCAACCATGCACCATAAAATGGGGTAGCGAAAACGGGAATCTTGGTGCAACCATGCACCATAAAATGGAGTAGCGAAAACACTAATTTTGGTGCAACCATGCACCATAAAATGGGGTAGCGAAAACGGGAATCTTGGTGCAACCATGCACCATAAAGTGGTGTAGCGAAAACGCGAATTTTGGTGCAACCTATCACCATAATATGGTGTCCGAGGTAGCACCATTATTTCGTGAAACTAAGCACCAAATGTTGGTGGCAGCTAAATGGGCACCAAATTTTGGTGCAGGGTGGAACCAAATTTTTAACAGTGCATCATATACTTTTGAATGCGATAATCGATTCTGAGAGTGAAGAGGATACCACGATTTAAGGATCGGACATATTTACTACATGATAAAATGCAGGGCCCCCACTCTTACTGACCACACTGATACAGTTACATACTAATTACTAGACCCCTCCCCAGTTTTCGAAGACACTGTTAATAGTAAAAGTACTCCCACCCCAAACCATAATGTTGTCCAGGTAAACAAAATTAAAAATACTGTGAACAGGGGCATACTGGAACATAAAAACGCGCCGGTGATTTTAGATTTACTCCGGTGATATAGAAAAAATGTATGTCTGTATGTGAGTCTGTGGTCAGCATAACTCCCGAACAAATTGACCTACGATGTTCAAATTTGGTATGCGGGTTACTGGTGGCCATGGAACCTACCACTAAGGTTTTCATCAAAATCGCGCATGCGCATAAAGTAGCTGATATTAAAAAAAAATCATGTTTTTCAATGATTGCTAAAAAACGGCTCCAACGATTTTGATAAAAATCGCTGTGCTAATGCCTCTTAAGGTGTTCTTAACATCCCCGTAAAATGCCTTAATGGCGTAAAAAGTTGAAAAACGAATGCCTTCAACACAGTGTTCACTTTCCTTGAGCATACCTTCATCAACGATTGTTTTTTCTTCTCCCCTAAGTTTCACTTATAATAAAGGATAAGATAAGGATTATCGAAGAGTACATCGCCAAAATCATTTTTTTTTAAAGACCCATACAAGAATTATCGCAAAAAATAATATTGCCATACTGGCCTGTAATTGAAATTTGTGCGATGCTCCACACCCCTAGTTTTAGTCGGGAAATCCTCAGCATTTGCGTACTGATGAAGGAGACAGAACTCCTCTCTGTTGCAAAATTATTTTATTTTGATTCATGCCTATACATTCAGGTATCACTGTCACTGGTAAAAGAGCAATGCTTCTTTTGTAAGACTGCCGGTTTTTGAATTGCACAGACCAACTGCGCCTTCAAATATTAGTAGCGAAAATAACTACAACAAAATCATTTGTTGCACTGGAACGTCTGGCCCCGACCGATTCTTCGACAAATTATCATAGTTAACGAGAGTACTTACAAATAAATATAGGGAAAGGTACTAAAGAAATAATCAAACCAGAAGAATGTGCTTGGTATGGAAGAAATCGTACTACCCAATACTCAGCGACTTACCACCAGCTCCAAATTATTTACTCAATATGATGCGATGTTCCTGCGTAAAAAACTGCGCTACATTACAACAGCTTGTGAACGTGCCAAATCAATGGATGTGAAAACCACCACAGCTATGAATATGATGAAAACGATTAAAATGATGCTTTTTTCTAAAGCATGTCTGACCTTAAACGAACTTATAAGCAACAATGCAAGATATGTATTGTTTAAGATATGCATATTGTTTAAAATACCTCTTGTATACCTGTACTTGTATATACTCCTTTCTTAAAAAGCTCCATGCAATTCTAAGCACAATAACCTACCATTTTGTTGTGTTACAGCTAACATCCGTTATTAAAATATCATGGTTGAGGAGGTTCTGGGAGGAAAAAACTGCGTTAGGTATCACCATCATATGACATGGTATCCGTCATTTTCAAATCCGTATTTTGGGGTGTTCCCACAGTTGAATTTTGTCCGATTTTGGATATGTTTTTCAGCAATGAGAACTGATTAAAAATCAATTAAAAAAAGCTTCTGCTGCATTTCCCCCCATGTTCAATCACATATTGTCTGCTATTGCACAATAAACGGTAGACCCCCTCCTCCCTTCCCCAAAAAACAGAACTTTAAAGAAACTGTTACATACTAAATTGCTTCCCCCGATTTTTAAAGATACTATTGCATAATAATGGTACCTCCCCTCCCCTGGATTTTAAAGATAGTGTCACATACTAAATGGTAGCCCCCCCTAATCACCTAACTATTATTGTTCTGTTTCATTTATCTTATTTTTTTATGATAAATCCTAAAATTTTCAATTTTCTCCCCCCCCCCCCCTTAAAATTTGAATAACGCAGTTTGCGTCATGAAATCCATCATAGTGCCTTGAGTAAATCATTCAAATAATTTCGAAATCTCATAAAAAGAATGTAAATCTAAGCAAAAAATTACATAAGGGAGGTAAAAAAAAGTTCCAATCAAATTACCAATTCAAAAAGTAGCGAAATCATATATGAGCCCACTAAATAAGTTACATGACTCATAAGCGTTTTGCTCTTATTTTCCATGGAATTGTTTAATTTTAAGCGCTTTGTTTGAATTAAGTTGACTTACCTGTCCACAATCGGCCTCTTTTGTCGCATTTTCCATCATTGAATCGATCTTCTCCATCCGCTGGGGTCAACTCTGTAAGAACTTCAAATTCCCCAGTGTTGAAATCCAATTTTCCCACTTGCCTTGTTAATGTAATCAATAATTTTGATGGATCCGTTCGGTAAGGAATCACAAATGTGGTTATTCCATCTAATAATAATTGTTCTAATTAATATTGACTTCATTTGACAAAATTTTTTAAAAGGTTACGAACTCTCGCTACTAAAACATTACAAAGAAGAAAATGTGTCCACCTGACATGCCTTTTGTTTTCAAATTTCATAGAATTACTGAATTAGAATCTTAGCAAAGCAAAAAAATCTTATGTCCCTAAATGTTAAAAAAAAAATAATATATATGTATATATATATATATATACAACTTAACTATCCAAAAAGTTATGCATAACTTGTTTGTGTGGAATCATAAAAAATATTATTGCCAATCATAGTATATAAGGTACCATCGTACCAACTGGTTTTTTAAACATTTTTCCTAGTGAATAAATTTACCCTTTTCGTTAAGTTGCATCCACAGGCAATGTCAGGCAGGTGCAAAGAGGTGCACTTAAAGATTGTCAAGATGTGTTTCTCTATGCCCTTCTTACAGGAATGTGTTTCAACTGCTGTAGTCACAATATTAGTGCATCCTTTTTTATACTATCTAACATTTCTCTTATAACATTCCTTAACTCATTGTTATTTTTTATGGGACCAGATATATTATTTTACCCGACATTCAAGAACATGGGACACGTTTCAAATAGCAATGGCTTGGAGGCACATTTCTCTGAGGAGGAATAGAAAAAATTCCTCTCGTCGCATGTTTGGTTGGTTCAAAAAGATTACTGAGAAATGTTCAGATATGTTTCATCAAATACGGTGTGAGCAAAAAGTTTTAGATGGATAAAAAAATTATTATGCAAAAACTATTTTGCTGAATAATATATGTTCTTTATTTGCATTGCAGGTGCGCTAATTAATTTTTATTAGCGTTAATTATATTAGTGAACTTAACTTATGTCCAATTTGTAGCTAAAAGAATGTCAAGTCTTTTATGTAGTTCTCGAGGTATGTAGAGAAATGTAATACCTCAAAAATTTGCTAAATTGAAGTTCAGAGGATATATGAAGATGAAATTTGAAATTCAAGCGGTCTGTTACCCAAATGGGAGAATGACCATGTTTAGAACCATGAATACTACATTAAGAAAACATCCGCTTGGTTGGTTGTTTTCAGATTATCTGGCGCCGTCAGCAACACGAGGGCTATAATGCGCCGAAACATTCGTCATTTGACAAGCCAACATACATTTACAAACACCCATGCCTTACACGGGACTCGAATCCGCAACCTCGCGGTCTAGAAGCTAGCACGCTAACCACTATACCGTTTGATCTTGAGGTCGGCGATATATCGATACGACGATATTTTAATCGATATTAAAAAAAAAATATATCGATATTAAAAATATCGATACAAGTCATTGATATATCGATATTTTCAAACATTTTTAGTTTTTTTGGTGATCTTTTTGTAGTTCCATGTGTTTTTTTTTCGACTATCTTTATTCACTTTTCAAAAACTTCTAAGCTAAAGTTTGGACTTGGCTAAGAGACAGTTAAAATGGCACCATAGCCAAATTGAAGACATGATGTCATGGAAAGATAAGATAATTTATTAGCAGTCATTAACACAGCGCGCCATTTCTATTGCCAAAGTGTGCCTGGAATTTGCATCTAATTTTAAGTATTTAAAACATTTCTACCAGCAAAATATGCGGTAAACTATTTTTCAAAATTTCCTCTTCAAAAATCTATGTGAATTTATACATTGACATTCAAATGTATTTTATTTAATCTGATTGATAATATAATTTATTTATAAAAATAATTTTTATAATTTATTTATTAAAACAATTTTGGCATGAATTCCTGAAAAGTAGAAATTTGCCTAAAAAAACTTCGTTTCTGGCAAAATTGAAAATCAAATAAAAAAAAAAAAGACTAAAAAAAAATCATGTATCGATATATCGATATTCTTTCCTATGCAACAATATAGTATTGATATTTATTTTGATCGATATTTCCGACCTCTAGTTTGATCGGCAACATAACATCCGGAATAATACTAAGAATATTCTAAATTTACTAAAACTTTTATACACTAAAATGCGAAAGTTAAATAAAGACCATTAAAACTTAAAAAATATTAACTAAATGACAATTCTGTGACTTAGTAAGCATCTAGTGTTCATAATCAGAACTTTTCTACAAAATGTTGAGCTTATTTTATTAAAAGTATTTGGGAGGTACTTCAATCAATGCAAAAAAAAAGTTGTTTGGTATGCATGCATATCGATAAAACAATAATTGCAATATACGGTAAAGAAACCCTATACTCGTACCTAAATGAACAGTTTCCGTCAAACCAGTGGCTGGATCCAGTCTGCAAACATCGCCAACAAAAGCATCAACATAATACAACTTCTGAATCGAGGGATCCCAATGTGGCCCTTCGCCCAAATCGCTTTTTCTCTCCGAAACGGCTGTTACGTTCATGACTATTCAACGTCGATGTTGCTCTCTGTCCGTTTAGCGAGTTCATCGGCTCTTAAATAAAAATAAAAAAAAACTCACCTAGTCACGTGTTACCTGCGATAAGTGATAAGGTTTGTGAACGACAATCACCGACTTTAATCAGTTGCATTATTTAATTCTTCGGATTTCTCGGTTGGAAATTGAAGGAGTACGGAAAGGGAAATGTGTACAAACTCAAAATTAAAAAATGGGAACATGTCGGAATTTCCGAACGGAAGCAGACAAGAAAAAATGGGCATGCAAAGTTGAGTTTTTGAAACGCAGGAACAATTGCTTCGTCTCTCATAATGAAATCAGAGTAAAGAATTATTTTTAAACTTTACACTCCGGATATTATTACAAATGGTACACGATAAGATAAGAGGATGTATGGTCTAAAAAGAAACGAGATATAGATACAAGATATATATATATATTACTTAGATTCTAATGACGTTAAAAGCTCGGTGATTTGAAGTACATATAAATGTTACATAAGCTATTGGGGTAGGGTGGTTCAAAAATATATGGAGAATTTTTTTTTTTTTACCTAGAGACCAGGACACCCCATCATTTTTTTAAAACTACCCATACAAATGTTCAAGCAAAATTTCATAATCCTACTCCAATTAAAAGATTGCGCTCAATGAACAGTACAATTTCGCATTTTGTGCGTTTTTGGGTATTTGTAGTGGATTTTGTAATAAGTATAGTTGAAAGCAATTTTCTTAAAGAAAGTTTTTATTTATACCATAATTAAAAAATGTTAAATAAGTTAGTAAAAATTTATGAAATAATTAAACAGTAGAGGGCTCCACCTCTGCTCACAAACGCTTGTTAATCCCCCGTACTACTCCATTATCTTTTGAAATTCTGATTATAAAACCCACTGTCATTGCAGAGACATGTTCGATAACGTAACATTGAAAAATTACCATATCAAGAGTTCTTTTTGTAAGTAAAAAGTAAATATCAAGAGTTCTTTTTGTAAGTAAAAGTAAATATCAAGAGTTCTTTTTGTCACAAATTCTCCAAGACTGACATTATCTTTCAACATTTTTAATAGCTCGCACCCTTTTATATTTCTGGAATCTTATGAGTTGTTCATATCTGCAATACTTTTTAATTTTTCTTTTGCTGTAATTCTGTGTGAAAATATGGCCTAACCAACCGATTCATTTGAGAGAAACCATATAAGCTTTTTCAAAACTTTTCAAACTGCAATTCCAATTTTAGAAACAATTATCTATACTTCTTAACGTTTTCCCACAAGTTCAGGTCACCACCAGAAGCAAGTGGAGCTTCTATTCATGTCTTTACTGTACAAAAAAAAGCATTGAACTGTACAAATAGCTGGAGCTGCATTTCCTCTCTCTATTAGTTTTATGGAAACCCTCTTGCTGGTCTCTGAATAGAAGGATTTAAAAAATTTAAAAATAAGTGTTTAGCTATCTACTGTGTGTGATGAATTTATGAAACTGCTCTGCAGTTGATTTCCTCTGATATATTGCCCAAAACGATTACTGTCAACTCGATTACTTCTTTATAATCATCTCTAATTATCACAGATTTGTTACGTAAGGTGCTTATCGGTTGGTTTTATTTAAGTAGAGATCATCGATGAACATTGACAAGCACATAACTAACTTGAAAATATAAAGGACATTACTTGTTGAAAATAAAAGTTGTTCTTAACAGTGCAAATTATACTTTAGAAAGTTGTTGAGTCATGACTGTCTGATCAGTTCGTTAGCTTAGTTCGTAGCACGTTGTCCGGGAGTTCAGAGTCATCTCATCTTTTCTCTGGATTGAGTCGAGTTGAGTTGTTGCTTTAGAGTTGGTGGGCATGTGACACCACAGATTTATCCACAGATGAAAGAAAGGTTACAGTTGAAACTTTAAACTTTTTAACGTCTTTTTTCAGTTCTAAATCCTGAAAGTTTTTTTGTGCAATTCTTTTTCAAACTGCTTTAAGTCTGTTGAAGAGAGAAACCTCTGTGAAATATGAGGGTCCATAGCACAACTTAAGTAACTTTGCCAATATTAATTCCATGACAAGGTGTCAGCAGGCTAGCCACAATAGTTCACGTCCGATTTTTTCTCCAAATTAATGCATGCCTCTTATACACAACCAATAGTACTCGTACCAACTCGTAGTATCAAAACTTTGTCCGAATTCAATTCTCAACTTGCCATTGTCTAGCATAAAAACAGTTTTTTTGAAATATATTTCGCTGTTCTTCCACCACTCAACTTTGAGACACTAAGAAGTTTTTCAATACCATCTCTCGAAACATATAAAGACAAACGGTCAGTTTTTCTTAATCCAAAAGATTTTGGCAGAAGTTTGCCGTTCCAATGAAGGGCTATAGAACAGTCAGATTTGAATTTACCCATTGCTTGAATCAGCGTATTCTTTTTTCGATATTTTTCTTGATTTTTGACCCTCTTTAAAAAGGAAACGTTCGAGGAACATGCCCCAAAGCTGTGACTACTGGAACAATCAAACGAAGTGCTTCACGATCACGATCAGACGGTGTTTTTGATAATATGGATCTTGCCAGATTCAGTAGATAACTGTTGCCAAACTATATTGCATGTATTTAAAACCCATAAAAACTTTTTAAAAAAATGTAGACATGCGTTCTTCTCAGTATAAAACTCGAAAATTATGCTAAATTACAAAAAAGTACAAAAATGAATGTCATTGAGCTTTCTTATGAAAGTAGGAAGCTAAAATTTTAGGAGAATAATACTATGGGGTAAATGTAAAAAAATTAGGGGGGGGGGGGTGAAATAAGGGGGGTTGAAAAAAAGTTTTTTGAACCACCCTACTATTAGGGGTGCACATGTCACCCTTCCTAGCATAACGCCTGAAAAATAATAGGAGAAAGTAGTGGTAAAATAATAATAACAGTTTAACAAACGATCAAATTAAAAGACACAAATAATACTTAACCAGAGGGGTACTGACTCACCGGGAATCCGGGAAAATCCTCGTACATCAGTTCGACATGTATTATGACACCGGCAACGGATCGCTGACTTCAGAAGGAAAAAAAACAAGTAAAACTCAAAGAAAGAAAATCATTGTTAAAAATATTCCAAATTTCAACAATCCTAAATAATTTTAGTGGGAAAGTTTATTCGTCACTTTTAAAACGTGCCCGTTCGCTTCGTATGGCTATCAATACTTAAAATTAATTAGTATCAATACTTAAACTCCTTTACTTTGTATCAGTACTTAAAATTAATTAGGCTTTCTTGTTTTCTAATAATTTTTGCTGTTCTATACTTCATAAACAATTTAATATCCTATTATATTATTTTCGCTGATTTTAGAATATTTTGCGAGAAAATAATTTATTATTGAATATTTAAGTACGTTTCTGCTTTGTGTCATAGCGGTAAGTTTTTGTTTCCCTAATTCATGTTTTCATTGAAAATCGTTTCAAATACTTAAATTTAATTCGAAAAGTGTTGTAGCATTTTGATTGAAAATTTATGAAATTTTCGCAGATTTAAAATTTTTTTAAAATTATTATTATTTTTAATTTTTTTTTAAGTTCAGTATTACTTCGCATAATAGAGGTGTTACTGTTATGTCGTTTCATTCAACATCGTTCAAATGCAACTTGAATTTTAAATTAACTCACATTTTTTTTTTTTTTCGTAGTGCTTATATTTCAGCATTTGAAGACGGGTGGTTCCAGAGGAGGCGATTGTAGCAATTGCTCGCAGCAACGCGCACAAAAAACTCAAAATCAGCTGTAACGTAAAACGAATTTAAAGCATTTCTAATAAATACTGATACTGATAAAACTGGGAAAAAAAGAAGTTATTTCGATAATTTTTAGTATTAATTTGAAACGATGTTCAATGAAAACGGCACAACGCGCACCGAATGCATAAAGGAGACCAGTGACCGTTATTAGAAACAAGTACAAACATTCCTAAATACAATATTTTTTCCTGTAAAATGGTAAAATCTGCGAAAAATTGGTAATATTTAACTGTTAATGTTTTTCGAATTACATACATATATAAACCTAGCTGAAATATAAATTTTTATTAATGAATTTAGAGGCACTAAATGTTTTATGTAAGTAAAACATCTATTTTTAAACAATTATTAATACAATTTTTTTTATTTAATATCTTTTTTGTTTTGTTTTTTTAGCATTGTTTGGCCGAAATACACGCCTTTTTAGAAAGAGTTCTCCTGCAATTTTAAAAAAAATTAACTGCAAAACTAATTCATTATGTTATAGTATACTATAAAGATGTAGGGAGAGATTTTTTCATTTTGTTTGACAGGCAATTTAAAAAAAAAAAATTTTTTTTTCACTAGAAATTTCTAAATTTTCACAAAAAAAGCTCTTTTTTTATTATTTCTTCTTCTTCAAAAAAAAATATATATATATATATATATATATATATATATATATATATATATATATATATATATATATATATACAATTTCCTAAAAAAAACCTCTTCCTACATTTATAAAACAGATAGTCAAGATTTAAAAAATATAAACAGTTTTTTGTTCTCAGTACATTTTTCTCAAAACTTTAGAATTTTAAATTCAGTCCGAATTACCAAAACTAGATTTCTAGAAAAATGAACTTAAAATTAAGAACTTGCTTTAAACTTCATAATAGATAGGCATGTAAAAGTTTTGAAATTAAATGTTTCCAGTTCCTTAGAACCTTGGAAAAAATGATTTTTTTCCCCAAGTCTTCCAGAATATATATAGCTTACTTTTATGCAATAAAATTTTTAAAAAAATCAAACCTTTTTCAATATTTGGGGTACTGGTCTCTCTTAACCCCCTATTTTCGATTTCACCACCTTGAATATGGGTATTTTTACATTTCGCTTTATTAGCTGCATGAATAATTTATATTCAAACCCTTAATAATTCGGTCTCGAAAAAGTTTTACAACCCCCCAAGTGACAAGAGCTTGACTTTTTAAGGCTTCAAAATAAAACCGACCTCATGGCTCAGGGGCAAATACTTCCGTAGCATGCGATGCGAGAGGGCACAGGTTCACTTTCTTTTGTTCAGGTGCTATTCGATTTCAAGGCTGATTATATACTAGGGTGGTTCGAAAAAAAATTAAATTATTTTTGAAGCACATTAGGTGAAAAAAGTTGTTACGTATCATGATGAGAAAAACTGTAAAAAAAAAAAATAATAATAAAAAAAAAAAAAAATAATAATAATAATTAAAAAAAAAAAAAATTAAAAAAAAATCTTCCGATCGCGCATTCACCTCAAAGTTTGGAGAAAATACAAAAAATAACTATTTTTCCTACATTTTTCTTAAATTTCTAAACGTTATATATTTGAAAGGCAATAGTTTGCAATGTGTAGTGAAAGGGTGGCATAACACAGGAAAACACTAATATTCTATGCATTTTTAAAACATATATTAATAATTAAAAATGCTTTTATTCATTTGGTTCACTTTTTTCTCGAGCTTTTCATCCCAGAGATGCACTTCGAAGGAAACTTTTGTTGAAAAGTTTGGCATTATGGATCATTAAAAAAAGGTGTCCTGACGTTTTTGGCGTCAGCGCCACCCACTTTTTGTGTTGTCTCTACACAAGCGTTCCACAGCTTGTGAGTAACAAGGAAACGAGTTGAAGTCTGATTTCAGTCAAGGAGGTTTTCAGTGGTCCCCAGTAGCACAGAAACGTTGGCCAATTTCGCCAGACATAGGCCAATCCCGATGTGTAACATTGTGAATCGGTCGTTGGAAACAATATTGGCCACTCTCGCCCAATTCTGGATAAAATATAGAAGAGGTTTTGAAATTTCAATGCAAAAGGTCGGAGAACAAAAAATATGTGGTGGTTTTGACTTGTTTGTTATAAAAATCATGTATTTTGGAACTATGCTCAGCCAGAATTGGCCAATCTTCCAGTCTTCCCCTGTTTCCTCCAATACAGCTGTGTTACCTCGGATGCGCCAGTCTTTACTAACGAACGTTCGTTTGTTACTTTCCTTAACAAAGGAGGAGTCCTATTACAAGCATTCCATTTAATTATGTCCACGTAATCAGTGGCAATAAAATTAAGTGTGGTTGCCTTGAAATTCCTGATTGTCTTTCTCTAGGAAAGTTCTCGAGATTTCAGAACCCGACGCCCCAGTTCTCTTGCATCTCTCCTTTTGTCCACGATCATTGCCAAAATCAAATTTTTGGGTTGAGGGAAGGAAGCATTTCGTTCAATAACCGAGTTTGAAACTTCCAGTAAATATTCAGGGAGGTATCGAGACAATCCTATGACCTCATATATGATCTTAGGTGCTTCTGAAAATTATCTTTTTTTTATTCGGATTCAATGTGGCATGTAACAATTTAATAATTATTCAATTAATTATTGGAAATATTATTAAAATTTTATTAATTTTTTTACTGAAATTTGGGTCGCCATAAAATCAACGGCCCAATTTTATGTTCCAGCACGCCTCTGGCCAAGCTCTATAACAACGGCAGGTTTACAACGGTCCATATCAGAATTGACTAATGTAGAGCGAAATTGACCAGCGTTGTTGTGCTACTGAGGTCTATGTGATCGCATCTGTATCACACGCTTATAAACAGTCCTGTCTCTAAACACATATTTTTTTTATCGGCACCTCCTTTTCAAATGTTTTTGATACTTCATGTACCCACAGGCTCGCTTCGCTCTCTAAAAGTTTCTTTGCAAGCACAGACTTGCGCTTCGCTCGCGGAAAAGTTCTTGCTACTTAAGCACAGGCTTGCTTCGCTGGTTAAAAGGATCATTGCTACGTCTACTCTTATTACTAGAACCCTCCTGTTGAGATACAAACAAATCAACGTTAGTAGAATAATACAACCCTACTCACCCCTCTGACTTATTTTTTTTTAAATCCCCTTACCTCCCCCATCATCTGAAAAACAAAATACAAATGGAGTTTATGTATTTGAATTGTACAGTCGTGAATGAATGAAGTATGAGAAGAATTATATTTAATAACCTTTTGATAAAAATTAGTAGCTAAAAAAGCATACTTCATGGATTTCAAGGCTCATCCCAAAAAAATTCAAGCTCCCATCCCCAATTATCACCCACTCTAATCACGTACATAGCTGCTATCACATCAGCGGAAACAGAGTTGCAAATCTCGTCAATAGCTACATTAAAACGGCTTAAACCTAGGTGAAAATTACCACTACTCCAACTTAAATATCGGTGATTGCGGCCACCATCTTCGGCGCAAATCTCGGTAATCATATTAAAGAAACAATTTTCAAACTGACCATCAAACTAAAGTAAACATCAGGGGGAGCACCCAATATATCGGTGGAAATCTTTGCAATAGAGGCGATTATATCGGCGTAACATTGTACGAAATTTATTATCACAGCCACGTAAATTTTGGCGATAGTGACAATTATAGAGACGCAAACTTTCGGAATAGTGGCTATTATATCGGCATGATACTCGCCGAAAATGAACATCACAACGTAAATCTCGGCGATTGCATTCGCTGTAACGCAAATCTCAGCAAAAGCAGTCCTTACGTCATCGTAACCCTCAGCGAAAATAATTACCATGCGCCAAAGTAAATGATGCCGATAGAGGTTGGCAATTTGTAGTAAAAGTGGTCATGACATAAGAAGTTTGGGGAAGTCTGAAACGCACATAGGTTCCACCGTTGCGAGACTTGCAAGCAGGTCCAATAAAATTGTAATGCAGATTTGTATCTATCTCAGGAATGTTCGAAATTTCAAGAAGAAAAGAGTGGAAATAAACGTTTCAGCTGAACTGTACCATGTCTGACAGGTGCGAATATCTGCAACAGCATTAGTGGCTATTATGTCGGCTTAACACATGAAAATAATCATCATGTTACAAAGTAATTCTCCGGGACAGCGTCTCCATAATCGTGGACATTTCATCATTATACTTCAGCAAAATGGCCATCACATACCAATGTAAATAATGCCGATAGGAGGCAGGCAATCTGCAGGAAAAGTGGTCGGAGGTTTGGGTTGGTTGTTTTCAGATTATCTGGCGCCGTCAGCAACACGAGGGCTATAATGCGCTGAAACATTTCGTCATTAGACAAGCCAACATACATTTACAAACACCCATGCCTAACACGTGACTCGAACCCGCAACCTCGCGGTCAAGAAGTCGGAGGTTTGGGAGTTCTGAACGTACGCAAGTTCAGTGGTTTTCAAACTTGCAAGAAGCCCAATAAAATTGTAATGCAGATCTGTATCGATTTCAGGAATTATCAAAATTTTAGTAAAAAAAAGCTGCAATCCGCGTTTCAGTTTAACTGTACCATGTCTGACACGTGCAAATCTTTGCACTAACATAAGCGACTATTATATCGGCATAACATCGGAAGAAAATGATCATCAAACAACAGCGTAATTCTCGGCGATAGTGTCAGCGATAGAAAAATATTCCTCCTTCCGAAGTGAATTCCAACATTACAGGTGATTTGATAATTCCATGCGTTTTCCGGCGATGAGGATGAATCAACTGGTTTCCTCGCCAGTAAAAGAATTATGCCGCGGGGTTGAGCATATTTTTCGACAATTTTCTTTCGAAAACGGAAGATTTCTTTACTTTGGTAGAATATTCGGAAAGAAAAGCAAAAATCTGCAGTGGAGGAAAAAATGAAAAATTGTCGAAAAAAGAAAAAACGGAACTTTAAGAGGCAAAAAAGCGGATTTTTATCAAAAATACAAAAAAAGCGGAAGAATCTCATCCCTGGAATAAGTTTTAAAAACCTGATTTCAACATCAAGGCAAGAAAATAGAACGTAATAGCTAGCTGCATAGGTTGTATACTCTACAACAAAAAAACCTGACGATCTCTATTACACCCATTACAAAAGGACAGTATTCCTCTCAGCACATACCATATAGCTTTGATCGGTCCACTTCCATCACCTAACAAGAATTAGAATTATCTTCACAGTAGTGGACGCATTCACTAAATTCACATGGTTTTATCCTGTCAATTCAACAACAGCAAAATATGCAATGGATAAATTAAACTTGCCGCAGAATATTCTTGGCAACCCATCCAGAATTATTTCCGACAAAGAATAAGCGTTCCAATCCAAAAATTTCCATAAGTACTGTCAAGAAGAAGAGATAGAGCTCATCCAAATAGCAACTGGAATTCCTCATGGAAATGGACAGATTGAACGAATTAACTCTATATTGATTCCTGCACTAGCAAAACTTGTTGAAGCCAATTCTAACAAATGGAACAAATTTGCTGTTCAAGTTCAAAGAATTATCAACAGCTTTATTTCACGAAGCGCGAAGTACACACCTTTTTAAACTAATGATGATTGCTATGAAGATGAAGAATAAGGAAGGTGGGAATATAAAGGTAATACTAGAAGAAGAAAACGAAAGAAGCCCACTACAAGAAAGAGATAACATGCGAGAAACCAAGAATATCCTGAAAATACAAGAAAACCGCCGACAGTTTAACCGAAAAAGAAAAAAGACTCACCTATTTGCAAAGTCAAAGATATGGTGGCAATTCAAAGAACTCGGTTCAGAATCGGCATGAAACTGAGATCAAAGTTCTTCGGACTATATAAAGTGACAAGTCGTGAAAGGAAATAATAGATGCAAGGTAGCCAAAGTAGGTCAACACGAAGGACCAAACAGTACATCTTCAGCTGAAGACCACATGAAACCTTAGCCTAAACAATAACTTTGACTCTAAAAATGTGAATTGCCTACAAATTGGACTTTGCATACTTTTCATTTTCCAGAATAAATTTTATATGCATGTTTTAGTATTGTTCTGTTGCTTTACATGTCTCCAATTTCAGTACACCACATAAACATCATATTTAGCCAATACTACCAGTCCTCAAGGACGAAGGATTGTCAAGATGACCAAGTTGTGGGATCGGAACACCCTTTTTGCCTCCTCCTAATATACAATGCCCTCTAGTGGGAAGAAGCAGTACGAGACAACAGCTCAGCCGAACATTATAAGAGATTGTCATGAGGCATGCACACACGTCGTAACCTGCCAGCTTAAAGCTGTAATGATTAAATAAAGAGATCAATAACCTCATTTTGTTTCTGTTTTTTCACATTATATTGATGGCATGCAATGGAAGAGCCATAATTCGCTGCTTCTCATGAAGAAAAAATTAAAGCCTTTCTCATAATATATGGCTAAAAACATATTGAAAACATTAATAACAATGTTTAATGAGTATTATAAGGACAAAAATTAACAAATTGAGAAAATATAATCTAAAGGGTTCATATATATCTGTAGAAAGTTAACAGTCCAACCTACTCAGCAACCTTACCATCACCACTTGCAGCTTCTATTTAACCGCTTTTTGTCATAAGGTAATTATTATGTATGTTAATTATTAAAATATTATGAACTTTTATAAAAATAATTCTGATTTCATGTACTTTATTAATTCTACTAAAACCAGACTGCAAGGCTATTTAAACAAGTTATCAGACTGGACAATCAAATGGGATATATCTTTAAATATTAACAAATGTCAAGTCCTACACTTTGGTTGCAGGAAATCTATACATAGGTTAAAATTAATGAGTATGAGGCTATTTATGACTTAGGGATGTCAAAAAAATTTAACTCAAGTTTGGGCATAATTGTGGGGTAACAAGTAAAATACAAATGTGGTATTAAAATAGACTCCTTGATGAATCCTATCTATATATAAATCAGGTTATTATTTTACTACTTTACATAGGGCAGGTTAGAATCAAGTATGAAGTTTAATTCTAAGAAAATATATTAATTTGGGTAAGGCAGAAAAAGTTAACAAAATTGAAACAGGATAGTTCGATTTTGGATTATAGTGCTAGATTGAGGAACATAAATATGTATGTAGGAAAAAAGGCCTAAAAGAGATTTGATTCAGTTGCTCAAATTTATCAAAAAGAGTGATTACAAGAGTAATAAGATACGATTTCATGGAGTAGTATTAATGACAATCAATTAGAGAAAATGCTAGATTAAAAAATTCTTTTATTGTACAAAGGTTTGATATATAGTAAATTACTCGACTTATAACTAAAATACTAAATAAATTAATGATAATTACAAGAAATTTTTTATATAGGTAAAGTATGGAAAGCTATTGAGAAACAAATATTGTTCTGTAGACAAAGGAAACCATTTCATGAGGCGATAAACCTACAATATCAATCCAGACACACAAATCCTAGTATCTATTTAAACCTAGTTATCCATTCAAGACTATTATAACAACTAGCTAACAGAAGTCATTTAAAATCAAAAAGAAGAAAAAACACATGAAACTTGTTTCTATATTAAGACATCTTGGATCAATATTAGATTTACACTTTTAAAGTTACATGTATTTGTTGATATGAAAATGGTACATTCATTATTGGTAAGTTTCTGTGCATGCAGAAGAACCTATCCTAAAACAGTCACTTGGACTATTCAAAATGAACAGATCAGTCAGTCTTCTCAGTACTGAGGGTGGTTTCTGAAAAAACAAAAATATTTGACACTATTTATATACATTATAAATGCATATTTGACTTAGTTAAAATAATTATTTTTCCATAACTTTGTAACCAAGTTTATATATATGTAATGTTATTCTCACATATTAATGTAAATTCATCTTAACTATGCAATTATAATTTGTTTAAGAGTAGAAAAAGAGCACAAAATATCCTATACATCATCCAGTCTTTATAACTATTTTTAGAGCCGTGTTGATAACATTGCTTAGAGATGAAATTGTATAAATTTTATTTTTAAGCCTTAGAATTTTGAAAATTTTGTTTTTCTAAATATCCCCAAACCAAATTTTTCAAGTTTAATTACAGTCAAACAGGTTAACGCGCAATCTCTTAACATGAAATCCCATTTAACGCAAAGTAAAAGCAGTTTTCCTTACTTAAAACCTAACGTTAATTTATTCGTTTAACACGAAGAATTTCGGCGGCCCCATCGACTTCGCGTTAACGGGGTTTGACTGTATTAATATACATATTTATTTAAAATTATCTTCAAGTAACACACATTATCAAAAAATCGATATGCATTAGGGTAGAGAGAAATAATATTAAATTGTCCGATCAAGTTGAATTAGGTGTCAAAAGTAAGCATTTTACTACTGTGATTATTTTCTATAACTTTTCCAAAATATTATAAGCACTCCAATTAAAATTGCACTAGGAATGAAAAGTTGTTAATTGCCTAGTCAAGTATAACAATGAGTTAAAAAAAAAATATTAACCTTCATTTTTCTTGCTAGTCTTTAAAACTGGTAAATTGAGACAGAACTCAAACTTTTTCGAAACTATACATATTTCTTTCCTTCTTTAGATGTCCAACATTTTTCTTATTCATTACTGTCCCATCACAGTCAACTGCTAAGTTTTGACCAGTCATAGTTTCTGCTGTTCAAGGAAGCCCAGATAACTATTTTAATATAACGTGCAATATTAGACGGAGAAACATGCCCCAAACATAAATCTGCAGATTTGTGAATTGGCAATTTTTTTTCTATATTTCTACGATACCTCCCTATACGAGAGCTACTATTTTCCGCTTTTTTCCATGCTATAGTTGTTGTCCTTTCAGACACCAAAGTAAAGACCTTGAAGAGAAATGTCTTCATCAGTGAATCGATTAATTGGGAAGTTTTTCTTTGTAATTTGTTACGTTCTCTTTGGATCTTACTTTGGTCTATTACAAGCTAAAAATTTGCACACGAACTTATGCTTCCTAAATCATGTATTAATGGAGGAGTAAAAGTTTGGGTACATATGGAGCTAAAAGAGAATATTTAGGAAGGTTATTTATAGCTACTTTTGAAACAAAATCGGAATAGAAATCTATGATTTAATGATTAAGTGCCCGAAAAAAAATAGGGTGTTTGGGATTAATGTGGGTTGATCTCAATATGCAGCCACCCCCTTTCAGAGAGTTCCAAGAGAAAAAAGCAAAAAGTGTATTTTTAAATTGAATTTCATGCAGGAAATACATATAGTTTTGAAAAAGTTTCATAAATGAAAACTTTTGGTTTTATCTTAAAATTGGCTGCCAGTTTTGAAGGCTCTAACGAGAAATTAAGTTTATGTATTTGAAAAAAAAATTCATCAGTGTTATACTAGTTAGAAAACAACTTTTCACACTTAGTTTTATTTTATTGGAGAAATTTATAACTTTTCATGAAAACTAATTACAAACTTTAAGGTTCTTGTGGCAAATGAAAATAAATTTTTAAATTCTAAAAAATTCACCAGTGCTAGAAATCAAATTATAACTTTTGACACCCAATTCCAATTGGTCAGACAATTTTTTCGGACAGATTGTTTTTCTCTCCACCTTAGTGTGGGCAATTATCTCACCTGAATTCATTGACAGTAAAGACATATTAAGAGGAACAGAGCCTCTTCTTTGCAGGTACTTCAGTTGTGGATCAAAAGCAGATAAGGTTGAAGAACTACCTTTTGCAGGAATAACTTCACTATCCTCCATCCTCCATGAAGACCAAGCTTCCTGTAGTTGATGTCGTAAATTTAATTTACTTGCCATTCCTACACTTATACCAACATCATTAGTTCGAGGTCTCCAAATTCCACCTAGCATTTCTAAACCTCCAGATCTTCTCCTTGAGCCACCTTGAGCTACAGCACATGTCTCCTCATTTATTTTTTTACCACTAACAATGCCATGCATTGTGTTGAGCATACCCGATGGTCCAATAAGCACACTTAAGAGATCACTAGGAGTACCATGTCTACGAGCATGCTCAAGTAAAAATTTAGATGGGCAAATTGTTTCAGTTGATTCTTTTAATAACAATTTCTTTTCTCCACAGTAGGAAAGATCAGTAGGGAGAGAACCTCTCCTTTGTACTACCTTTTGTTTGGATGAAAAAAATGAGTCAGATGACAGCACTGATTTATTTTTGTGTTCATCAAGTTCATCTTTTATTTCATTAGTAGAAAATATGCGACTATTGTTGTGAACTGATTTCAGTGTGGAACAATTCTTCTGCAAACTATTTTCCGAGTCTACATTAGATATAGCAATAAGTGGTTCTAATAAACCAAAACTATTTCTTCTTCTGTTGAGCAAAGGAGGACCAAAGTTATCAGAATGGTTTGTTGGAGATTGAGCAACTTGAAGTCCTGCAAGTTAAGTTAAAGTTTACTTTTTGGCGATAAAAATTATTGAACTATAAATCAGATAAATAACTGTATAATATTCATATAATAAAATTCTCAAGCATTTCTATAATCAATGAAAGTATGCATGTAGAAGATTGACTTTCCACCCCTTCATGTAACTGTCAACAGACAAATTTGGTTTACCTAATAATTATTTAGGACCTGGTAATAGTATAAAAAAGAAAAACAATCATTATAATTTAACTAAGCTATTTAAAATTTAAAAACAAAATGCAGGGCAACAAACGGCACTAGTCATTATGTAATAAGTGTGTGTTTATATTTTCATTTATGTGATGTTTTTTAAATTGATTATAAATATGGATATTTAATTATTGTGACAAATATGCTTTATATTTAAATTATTCACTAGTTTTTTTAACTCATGGCACAACAGAAGATTCATTTCATGCATGCTCACATTTAACACTTACGTAGAAATATGAGTTAAAAAAAGCTACTTGCATACACAAAGAGAAAATATTTCATTGAAAATTAAAACTGATCACAAAAAAGTATTAAAATTGAGAGGCATGGCACTCGTTTCTTGTTACACATGATACACACATATATGATACACATATTTTTAGCTGCAGCTTAGTTGAGAAAATCGCCTTAATGTCATTGTCACATGAAAAAAAAAAAAGACTTGCGATCGCTACTGACCACTGACTTAGCCAATGAAAACTGTTAACTATTGCTGTTTGAGAATCACTGACATAGCCTTATTCATGAATCAATTGTACAGAATTTACCACCAAATTAATCCACTATGTTGTTCACATTATAAATTTTATTACTTACCTTCAACTATAATCGTTATGTTGTTTTTGATTTCAGCTTTAAATACAAAGACTTGCATATTTTATGCTGGTTTTAATTGTTTTTTGTAAAATGTATAATTTATTTTTTGAAATAGTCATTGATGTTCAACCGTAGCATCACTTAGAGAACTATAACTGTTTGCTTGTGGTTGTTTAACTATTATTCTAATTGAAACACAAATCCAGACATATTGAGATTATTTTTTTGGTCAGAAGATCTTATTACTCACCTACAATAGCAGTGATTGGATGCCAAAAGGGGAGGGAGGTTAATTCCAAAGTTAAGACACCACCACATTTTACTAAAAGTTCAAAAGGCTATCTCCCTCCCCCTCTCCTAACTGTAGACACTGCTCATCAAAAGTAGGTTGCAGATTTTAAACTGCTTTGGTTTTCATTTGAATATTGTCTGCACAAAAGACATGCCAGTAAAAAATTTAGCAATACACAAAACACTGAGTGCAGGGTAAATTTCTTATTTGGGCTTTTAAAAAAGAAAATACTCTTAAGTTAATGTATGTTTTAAGGATATGCTTGATAGCTTTTTTCATAAGTCCATTGGGTCATTTGGTTCACAAGTAAAAAATAAAATTCACTAATACCAATTCCTATTTATGAACTGCCACATCCATTAATAAATCATGTGGTATATGTCCTGGCTGAAAAAACCCTGTTAGATGGTATTTAAAGTCTTTATAAACCAGACTCATGTGCAGTTAGATAGAACTTTAAATTATACCTGTACATTTAGAATTTTGGACTTGAATCACTAGTAAATCAAGTGACCCAATTATAGATGAAATAGACTAATTTTATTTAACAAATATAAAACTATACATAAGTTAACAAAAGTATTTTTTATATAAGTTTATTTGGTTAATTTTCAAACAATATATGTATACTACAGTAATAAAAATTATGGTAAATTCCATCCCTACACTAATAATTTACAGTATTTGTGACAACAGCTTGATTGAAGAAGAGAGAATAACAGATGCAGAAATGGACATTCTACAGGGTTCCCAACTCAAATCACAGAATGAAAATAAATGACTTAAGGATCTAAATAATGATTTTAAGGACTGTTGAAAATTTTGTTTTCAGGCCTCATGTCTATACATAATATCTAATAAAGTATACTCTACCAAAAAAGCTAAAAGTTGATGGATGTTTAATACTAATATGTTGGAGAATTCCAATACGATGCAGATGGGTGGCTGTCAGGTGGGGATAGCAAGTCCGAGTTTTTTTTATAAATAGTATTTTAATAAATTTTGCATTTGGCCACACATCTGCAAAAAGTAAGGACTTATAAGGACCTCTAAGCATTTTCAATGACTTTTAAGCACTTCTAAGCATTTTCAAGGCCTTGAAAACAAGTTCAATATATTAAGCACTTTTAATGACTTTCAATGACCGTGGGAACCCTGTTCTATGGGCAGGTGAAAAAAAATGAAGGACCTATAAAAGCAGTCACCATTATAAAAATACTTGACGTTTTATGAAACATTTTTAGGTTTAAATGAGTTTTCAAAACAATAATAGAAATTCCAAATAAAATTTAGAATTTTTAGGTTAGTACATTTCAAAAACATTGCGTGTCAGTCACTCATACAACAAAAAAAAGATCATGCCACCAAATGAAGTCATCAGTATTGATAGTTATAAATCATCTAGGACCAGAAAGCAACTACAAGAGCCATTTCATCCTGAGGGCAATTCTCTGGCTAATGCATGGGACGTTTTGCATTTTTTTTTACACTCTTAAACAAATTAGAATAACAAATTAATGATGAAAATACTAGTTATGTTTTTGTATTCTATCATTTTAGTTGGTTGCAAAGTTATACAGAAAAATTATTGTTTTAACTAGGTCAAATATGCATTTATAGGCAGCTGACGCAAGGGACACGAAGAAACAAAAGAAAATTACTTTCAAGACAAAAGTTCAAATTTTCTCTGAATTTATAAGTATTAAAGTTATGAAATAGATACATTTGGGTAAATGTTAATAATGCAACATCTATTAAATTTTTTGCAAAAAGATTATTTTTGAAGATTTAATAAACAAAAACGTGAACTGACGCACAGGACATTCTGTTAGCAACACACGGAGACATTATTTTTGTGAGTGGGAAACACTGATATTTTTGCAGTTACAATTTTTGTATATTTTGTTAGATAAATTATATATACTTTTCATTCCTTGTTACTAAAAGTGGACATAATTTTAGAACATTTTGCTTGATAGGTTTGTTATTAGGCGATTCTCATGCTGATACAAGGAGCATTTTGCGTTTTTATTTTTACTCTTAAAAATATAAAAATATGATGAATTTACTAGTTATGTTTTAATTTTCTATAATTTTAGTTAGTGGTAAAGATATATAGAAAAATATTGTTTTTACTAGGTCAGATATGCATTTATAAGCAACCGATGCATGGGACATGGAGAAACAAAAGAAATTTACGCCCAAGACAAAAATTTACATTTTATTTAAATTTATAAGGACTAAAATTATGAAATGCATAAGTACTTGTTTATAATACTAAATCTATCAACATTTTTGCAAAAAAGATATTTTTGTGGATTTAAAAAACAAAAACGTGAACCGACGCATGGAACATACTATTTTTTGAGTGGAAAACGGTGATATTTTTACAGTTACAATTGTTGTATGTTTTTTAGACAAATCACACATACTTTATATTACTTGTTACTCAAAGTGGACACAATTTGGAACTATTTTTGTAGATGTACTTGTTATTTTCATTGAGAGAAGGTGTACCCTTTCTGGTGCTTAGTAAATTAAGCTTTAAAAAAAATTAAATTACTCATGAATTTTTTGGCAACGCAAATTTACCAAGGCACATTGTCGTAAATATTAATTTTTTATCCCTTTAATAAAAGGAGTAGTGCATATTTTTTTTCAAACTACCTCATTTCCCGATAACGAAGAAATGCTTAAAATTTAAGAATTATTTTTCTAAGAATTATTTATTAATTTATAAAAATCTGTTTAAAATTAATATTTAAAAAAATTAATTTCAAGTTAAAATGGGCATTGCACAACTTTTTTTGTTCAAACGCAAAACACCTTTAGATAACATCTGCCACTTTTTCACCTGTTGCTTCGTTTCTGCACTGATTTAGAAACAGCTGCATAATGTGTGGAAAAGTGGGAAAAATCAAAAGGAATTTTTTTTTACCTGTGTCTTTAAAGGATGCATTCGTCTTATTCAAAGAAAGAGAACTCACAAGTCAAAGTTTTTTTTCTACATCTTGCAAAATTCGACCAAAGAATGTTATACCCTTAAGTCACATTCCTGCTGACCTGCACATTGCTGCTATGATTTGTGATAATTTCTTTCTTGAACTAAACAGTTTGCAAATTTATTACGATTCAAAATCCTTTTTAGAATGAAACGTTATGCCATAATAATATCAACTCTGTTTGTTTTCAAGGGAAATGTTTTCATTGACGTAAATATCTAATTTTACAATAACTGTTATTAAAATAATTGTGCACTTAAAAATTTTACTTTTATGCAATAGTTAAAAAACTGATACACGGGACATATGTGTTTTCTGAAAAAAAAAACAGTTTAAATTATTTTTGTATTGTTTTAAAAATTTGTACAGCACTTTGTGATTGAATTTTAAAAAAAAATTATGAAGTTTAAAAAAAAAAAAAAAAAAAAAAAAAAAAAAAATCGAAATTTAAAATTTGTTTTTATTAAAAAAAATTCATGTTTCACACTGGCGCACGGGACACATGCAAGGACTTCAACTTTGAACTCATTTTCATAACTTTTTCTACCTAGAATGCAATTATTGGATTTTGTATTTCTACTAATTATAATGACTACTTTAAATACAATTTTTATTGTTTTTCTTGAATTTGTTCTTTTAAAAGTCATCAATTTGATCTGTTTTACATAATTTATAGTCATTGAAATGGGTGAACTTTCAATGTCAAAAAGTTAAATTAAATTGTTTTAAAACATTTTTTTATTACTCTTTTATAATACTTTGGACACCTAACTTTAGTAGCAAATCATTGCTTTTACATTCCCTCAAGGTTATTTTTTAGGTTTAGTAGTTTCAGTTTACAGAGAATTGCCTCTTACAGAAAAACCTGTTTCCCAATATCCACTGATCTGGCAGTAAAGGACGCCACTGTGGTGACAAGACTAACATAGATTGTGCTAAGAAACTACAAGGTGCAACTATTAATTTCCAGGACTGATCTAATAATTCTGAAATGTGAATTATGTGAATTACATACCCATTCGATATATTTTGAAGTATTCTCCATCTGCTGTCATTTTTGTGCTTTGCTGTAAAAATTTCAGAAACATTTTTAGAATTCTTTTGGAATGCTCTTCAATTCTGACTTCACAGTTTTTTTTATGTCTTTGACATCCTCAAACCTTGTTCATTCACCATGAATTCTTTCTATCTGGCAAGACTGTCACATGACAGTTTTCTGCAGAAGTTCATGCCCAACTTCGTCAAAGATTTTGCAGAATACCTCGATTTTGACAGAAAGGGAGTTGGCTTCTTTTACACAACAATGCCCGGCCTCATATTGTGTGAAGCGGTTTTTGCACTTAGCATCTGCAGACTCTATCTTGTTTCCAAAACTGAAAGGGAACAAGGATGGAGGATGTCGCGACATCAGAATTAACGAACATTTCAGAGGAGGACTTTAAAAGTGGTTTTCGAAAGTTTTACAGACGAGCACAGAGATTATTTCAAAACATATTAAATTAGTACATAATTCTTCTAATATTTTCTGGAGTTATTAGATTAGTCTTGAAAATTAATAGCAGCAACTTGCAGAATGCAATTAAGGAAAATTTAAGATATTGAGCACTCAAGATTATGCATGATCTTTATGGAATGAAATTAATAATTCTTGACACGCTTAGCACTCACTGACATAAGACAGTAATTATACAAAATAAAATTGTATATTTACTTAACTCTTTAAAGAGAATTTTTTATAGATATTAACTAGAGCTAAACTTTTATTTACAGGAGAATATTTATAAGACGTAAATATGAAATATTTTATAGTGTTCACATTTTCAATAAATATTTCTAATTAAAATATTTTCATTAATATCGGTCATTTTATAGTAGCCAAATATTTGTTATAAAATTGAAAACTATATCGCTTAACAGAAATTACTTGCAAGTTTTATTTTATATTTACAATACGATAAAGCAGTCAAATAATAAAAAAAAGGAAGAAAAACAAAGTCTGTATCACTTAACATGGATTGTCAATCTAGTGATCAGTGCCTTTTATTCCACAATGCACAAACCATTGAATATGATTCTAAGGTTAAGTAAATAATCAAAAATGAGTAAAATATAAAAACTTACCAGACAATAACATGTTAGTGAGAAAGAAACACATGAATTGTAAAAAATTTGATGTTCAAAAGCCAAGATAAAAGTAAAATTAAACTTCATTAGAATTGTTCTATAAAAAATATTGTTGAGTGATTCAAATTTGAATAATTAATGAGACCATAAAGGATAAAAAACTGCTTCTACAATGATATACTTCAATTTTGAAATTGATAGTAAATGTTAATAATTACTTTGAAAGCATTAAGATCAGTGTGTCCAGAAAATTATAATAACTACATTTTCCGTTTAAGAAAAGATTGAAACAATTGAACATCATAAAATATTCAGAAAAAATTAAATTTTTTTAATAGAAATGAAAAGTTTAATTCAAAGAAGCAGTATAATTGTATTTTATAAGTAAATAAACTCACTTCGTATAACTTTATTTTTACATTTTAACAGAAGAGTAAATTTTAAAGCCAAAAGATATTCAAGTAAATAACATACTCAATTGGTAAAAAAGACATCTTCTCAAAGACCGGACACCCCCAAATAATGGACAAAATGTCCGGTCGCTTACATGTCCGGTATTCGGAGATACCACTGTAATATAATTTAATTCTATATATTTTTGTTATATCAAAACTAATAATAAATTAAAAACAGCTTATACAATAACAATCATTTAATATACACATGCATACACATTAGTTACTGCTATTATAAGACAAATTTCAGAAATCAATTTAAGAGTGTATACCTGAAATTGCCATAGGAATGGACCATCTACGTCCAGACGCACCACTGATTTCAGATTCATCTCTTAGATCACCTTTAGATTGTGAATCTTCAATACTGGAGATTAGACCAAACGAGCTCTCTGTGTTGATAGAATATGTAACAGGGGCAGAACCTCTTCGACGATTATGCCCATTATAATTTAGACTAGACGCAGAACCATGTGCAGAAGGTGAAGGAGAATCAAAGTCATGTGTTGGTCGAACTGGCCTTTCTGCCGAAAAGCTTCGACTGATATGCCAACACCACGATGGAATTTTTTTTTCTGAATCAGTCCTACAAACACATATACCTTTTGAACACTCCTTGATGGAACATGCAGCGGGTGAAGCAAAATAGTGTCTTGTTTTAGAACTTCTGGAAGGGGAGTTATTCAAAGTGTTTTCTGTGCTATTAGAGAGGGAAGTCAAAAGTTTTTCGCGACTATGTTGTAGTTCACAAAATACTTCTTTATCTGAAATGGATGATGCAGAGCCTGAAGCTGCATATACATTATTGTACAGGTAAAAATCAAAGTCGGAAGCTCTACGATTCTGCAGTACTCGAGAACAGTGTTTCATCTCATCAGAATCATTAATAAGAGACTGTGACCTTTGCTTTGTTCTATATACATGTAAAGTTGGAGATTTTTCTGGTGTGGGTGGAGTACCGCATCCATCGGGGCAAGAAACATTCACTGAGCATTGAGCAATGACACTACTATTATCCTTTTCTTTCTCTTCATTTGAGCAAATTTTTTCACACTTTTGAGATGCTGGCATTTTGATTTCACAACACACAGTTTCTTTTGTTACCATAGTTTCACATAAAGGTTGGAATACAGTAGGGCATATTAGATGACTCTCTACTTTGGTTGCAGCATAAACTTGCCGTAGTTGAACAGTGTTAGTTATGCTAGAAAGTGATAATAATGTTGTGCTAGGATGAAGCTCTTCAGTTGAATAGGTTTCCATGTGAATTTTCGGAGAAAGCAATCCTGGTGTTAAGCCACTGTCACTTTTTGATCTGTGCTGCTTAAGAACAATATCAGATTCTGCAGTTAGGAAATTTTCTGCTTCAGAATCATCCTTTCCTGAAGTTGAATGCTCTTTTGCAGAAAATGAAGATGAATCTACAGTAATTTGAGGTATTTTGTTTTCAGCAATTTCAGCTTCCGATGCTTGCTGAACAGAAATCATCCTCTGTTGCCATTGATCAAAATTATGCTGAAGATTTTCTAACAACTTGTTGGATAGAGGAGTCTTTAAGAAATGGTCCCAAGTTTCAAAAAGTGGTGAAACAACAAACTGGAAAAAATCTGAAATGATATGTCAGTTAAAAAACTAGATTGAATGAAATGTATTGAGATTTATCGATACAAAAAGTACAATAAACTGAGTTGCGCTAAAATAAGAACCATCAATATGGAAAGATAATTTGTATGCATTTCACTTGTATTTCAATAAATCAATGTAAATGGCTTTCGAGCTTATTGATAAAATTTAAAACAAGTTGATTTTGCTAAATCACTCTTCTTGGACACATGTAATTGGGAGTTATTATGATTGAAGGGTTATGTTATTCAACTATAAAGCCAAATTGTGCATGAGTATGCATATTAAAAGTGTTTATGTAATTTTAATAGTGCAAAAAGATACATTTATAAGTGGTATTTCATTTAAGAAATTATTAATTTTAGACTGCTATATATTCTAAGAGAAAAAACCTACCTGCTTGAATTTTTGCAACTTTAGTCTTGCTGCAGTCAAAAGTAGGTGTAAGAGGAAGCTTAAGCTGCCTCTCATAAGCTCCTTAAAAGAGAGACTTATTTATAATTCATGTAGAGAAAGTTCATTTCCAAGAGAAACAAATATTGATTTTCTTTTATATTGCAATGTCTGATAATAATAATCCAAATAATATCAATAATTTAATTTTGTCATAAATGCTTTTGCAAAACAAGTAAAATTATAGATGATGAGAAATTATCTAAAGTTTAAAATGTTTTAGGTAACAACTCATTATTGATGGTCATTAGGGTATGTCGAAAAAAGCAAATTTTCTAGTATCAAAATATAACTTCTAAGAAAAGTTTTATATTTAGAAGTAAAAAATAATAATAAAAAAAATAGATAAAAAGCCATAGGTTTAATCCTTAGTTTGGGCAAAGGGCTAAATTTCGAAAAAATTTTGATCAATTATTTTTAATGTTTAAATTTTTTAATGTTAAGTTTTTTTTTTACTTCTAATAATGGAAAAGTACTTCATTTTAGTCCCAAATAATATAACTTAAAAAAAAAAAAAAAAAAAAAAAAAAAAAATCATGCGCTATACATTCACTACATACCCAAATCTTAAATTTGCAAATTTTGGTGAAAACTTCTTATTTTTACAATACAAACAAATGCATGGTTGTATAAAAAAATACATACCATAGCTAAAACTCAAAGACGGTTAATTTGGGGTATTGATTGGACATGTGGATTATTGGCTGATAGATGTGACTGAAATCTGATTATTAGAATTAATAAGCATTTTTTATATTTTGGTCAGTAATTTTGCGAAGTTATTGGAGATACTAGGAAAAAATTCAATGGATTGATGTTAGATGATCGTATAGGGGCAAATTTATCATTATTGTATGTTGGTGACATGATAACTGTTGTCTTAAAAAAAAGGTGTTATATTGATAACATCACAATCCAACTTGATTTTGGAAAATAAAAAATTACATCCCATTATCCCCTTTCTCTGCAAAACTCAGGAAAGGTACAATTGTACATGCTAATATTTAACTTAAAGAAATTGCAGACCATAGTTTGATGACTATCCAGACACTTCACATAAAAAAAATAAAAAATAGCTGGTATTTTTTGGTGTTCAAGGTCAATGAAGTAGAATTTATTGTTTCTTTGTTGGGGACGAAATGCATACAAAATGCTTTAACAGTTTTATGTCAGCAATTGATTGTACAAAAATAAATTAAAAATAAAGCCTTCTCTTCCAATTTTGACCAATTATATCATACTATTTTACAAACTGGCTGTCTGTAGTAAAAAAATTTGAAAAGTGCAAACTTTGGCTGGGCAATTTACAGCTCCCAATTTGTCCAAATGGGGGAAATGACCAGCAACTTCACAAATTAGACAATTTAAAATTTTGGCCATAATATATGCAATGCCATTTCTTTACTAATTTAGATCTACAAGTGTTTCATATATTCAGTTTTGATCCAACCATGCAACTATGCCCATCTCACAAAATTGAGTTTGCTGAAATTGCAGAGCTCGAACTCTAAGGTGGTTTCAATTTAAATTCTACCCACACCTATTCAATTATTCAGAGAATCATAAATCATGTTGGTTCTCCCAATTTAGTCAAAGAAAAGAACAAAATGTTTTGAAATTGGATTTTCTTTCATCAAATTTAAGCACAAAATACCTTGAGTGGAAAGTTGATTAAATGCAATCATTTCTGTTATCTACTATGCACTTTTTATGTGGACTCTGTCACAAGTTTTAAGCATCCTTCAATTGCTTTAGTATGGAAAGAAAAGTTCAAAAATTCCAAATTTGGACAGTTTTATTTTGCAGAAATGAGGATATATTATTATTTGTCAAGATTTCCATCATCAAACGAGGTGACAGCTTACATTTCGTTCATTCAGTCAGCTTACTTTAGTCCATGGCAATATTTTTATTAAGAAATGCAAAAAAACTCTAACAGATCTTTCATTTGGCTATTAATTCCTTGCATTTAGTATCCTTCTATAACCTATCTCTTGCAAGGTCTCTTATGCACTACAATGTTTTTTTTGAATAACAGAAGAATTTGTTTTAAAAATCACAGGATGAATGATTTTTTGTTTTGTTATTTGTTTCTCCAAGTGATTACTTTAAATGTGGAACCAAACAGGAGATTGGCCCTGAAAACATCTTCAATCCTGTGATTAAGAAAAGCACATTCTTTTATAATCCAGAGAAGACTTTGTTGACTGTAATAGTGGAGAGGGGGTAAAATACATGAGCTAGGTTAGCAGAGACACTGGGAGCAAGAAATCAATAGCTGAAGGAGAAATTTGCATATCTGTTAAAATTTGTCAAGTTAAATTCATGCAAGTGATACTTTTACATCCACTGTCAAAATGTCAACTGATATTTGTTTTCTTTTTCTCAGACATAATTTTACCAAGGTCAAAATGGCATGTTTAGCAAATTTTATGTATGCTGAATAGAACAGAATCTAGATAGTTCTAATCAAGTGTAGTTTAATTATGGCCACCCTGAACATCACATGTTTTTCTTAGTGCCACAACATAACAATCAGATAGAGACAGAGTTCATTGTGTTTTGAAGACTTAAAGAAAAGGTTACAAATTTCACTTCAAGTTAGAATTGTATTCGTACCATTACAAGTCAACAAAATAGGCTACTCATTTAAGGCTAGAACTATTTTACTGATTTAAGGCTAGAAGTTTGATAATAATTTGTTGTATGTAATATTAAAAGAAAATGGATTAACGAGGAACAGCAATATATTTTATAATTTTGCCAGCAGAATTAAAAAAACACATTTTCAATGACAAGATATTTAAGAATTTCAAAATGATTTGTTACTTGAATGAAATTAGACTACTTTTTTTAATATATTTTCAAGTATAGCTAAATTATATAGTATAATTCAAAAGTTAGTATGGCTTTATAAGAAAATGAGTTGTATTTTTTCTATTTTGTTAAAGAGACTTTGTATTGAAGAGTCTTCTTGAAATACATTCAAGACATTATGGGTTTGTTCCTTACGAAGTCAAAGCTTGAAACATAAGATAAGTTTACCTTGCCGATAAAATTCTTGGCATACTTGATAGCTCCATCTTTGACTAATTGCCCATGGACGGCAAGGGTTACATAGGTCTGCACATTTTAAAGCTATCTAAAAATAAAATTCCTTTTTAAAATGAGAATAAACAAACAATGTACTAAGCCATCACAATTGGAAAACACTTACTAAACATTTCTAACGAACAATAACGAGAGAAACGAACAATAGGAAAACACTAAAAGGTTAAAAATTATTTGTAAGTAATTGGGTCACTCTAACAGAGGCATACAAAGAGAAGTCAGACAAAGTTATTTCATTTTAAACTTTCAATAAAAGTTGAATAAAATGTATATGCAAATCTTAACATAAAAAGCGCAATGTTAGTCTGTTTGATCTAATCTCAGTTATCACTCAATCAATTTTAATCAGATTTGACTTTTCTGAATCCTGTTCCACTGCAAGTTTTAAGTTGAAATTTTTAAAATTGGGCATTTGAAATTTAAAGCAAAATTATGTACATTGTATTTTGAAGCTTGTTTAAATAGTATAATTACTTTTCTATTGAAACACACTAGTTGCAATGCTTTTGACAAGAAAAAATGAAATTAATGTGAAAAAATTACAGTTGATTATAAGTATCTTATTAATTAACTCAACTTATTATACTTCATAAATTCATAATATTTTTTGTTTCATCTTACATACTTATATTTTCTTTCTCTTTACAAAATTAGTCCATGGGAATCAATTTAGTGGAAAATGTAAATAAAAGTTAATCTTAAAGAAAGGGCATGTTGATACTTCCATGTGTATAATTTTATGTGGATGACGTTTTGCACAGAAAATGGCACTATGCCATTAATCCTTTGGGTACATTTGATGAGTGAGACTCGTCATCTGCTTACTTGGGCGAAAATACGGTGGACGAGTCTGACTCGTCATCCGTCCATCCAAATCGGTCCCATGGGCATAAAAATCTTCAAATAATTCAGTACTCAAAGGGTTAAAATTAATTTTATGAGCAACGCATTGACACTTTAAATTCCAATTTCACATGAAAAAGTGGACTAAAGTTTTCTTCAGAGCTCATAATATATATTATCAATTGGGCCAGTTCCAAACTTTACAAAACTAGTGGAATAAAGCTGCATTTTAAATTATTGAAAAAAAATTCTAATCTATATATAGTATGTTGCAATTATCGTCAAATATGCAACAACTACAAACTTATTTGGTTTAAGGAAAAAGTTAATATTTGTTAACTAAAAACTTATAGAAAATAATCAAACTAAAAAAAAAAAGAAAAGACTACTACTACATTTATTCATTGCAAAAATGTGAAGTAAAACATCCCAAGATGAATGCTTTGAGAGTAATATCACATTAACATTTTTAAGAAGTATTATTTTAATCAGAATTTATTTAACAAGATAATGAAACTTACCTGCAATGCAAAATGGCGATACTGAGTTTTTTCCATGTCTAAGCTTTCTGTACTTAAGTAGTCCTGGAAAATAAAGAACACTACTGACTAAAGTTTTTCTTTTTCATTCCTAACATCTTAAACAACTAATATAACAACTATTCATAAATTTAGTTACAAAAATTTATCAATTTACATGAATAATTTAGTTATAAAAAATTAGTTAAAAATCAGATGTTTAGTTAAAAGGGTTAATTACAATGCTGGAAATGAGTTCAATAGTATAACGAGAATCCTTATGAAAAAAGTTCTGTTACTCACTTTAAATCTGGCAAGAAATTCTTTTTGCCTTGTTATATCCGTAGCTAAAATAAGAGATCTAATCATCATCTGAATGTCATCCCTGAAAATTTGTAAAAGTAAAATATACAATCAATTAACTAAATTCACTGTAAAATTAACCAAGAAATACATTCAAATACACAAATTGTCTTAAGTGTATAAAATTGCTCAAAAAGCGATAGCTTTAGCATGCACATATTACTTCTACAGAGAAAACTATTACAATATTTTATTAGAAGAAATTATAATAGTAATAAATGTAAGTCTTACACCAAACAAAAGTAATTATAATGATTGTAAATGTGTTATACCAAACATCTTTATCCAAATGGTTAAAAATGCCAGACTCGCTTAGACATGATATTGCTGTGCGCCAGTGATGATTTTCCAAGACTGATGAATTCTGAAAAAAAAAAAAAATTAATTTACTGGAAAGTGATTTATATTGATGTAAAGATGTTTCTGGTCTTCAAAATTACACACATTTAAAAATCTGAGGGACACAAATATAAAAGTAAAGAAAGTTTTATACAAAATACTTAAGAAATTGATATATGCAGAACTGGCATCTGATGTAGAAATTAAAGTATTTCAGTTCGAAATTTGAGACAAATGTACAAATGTTTTGGAAATTTCACATGAAACAATTGCTTTTCAGAAAAAGGCACATCAAAGCTTTTTTTGTGTAAGCAAGATACAGAAGAGTTGAAGATGTTCATCCGCCCAAAAAGCAAACAAAATTACTCAATTTAGCAAATTTGACAAACAAATTTGTAAAGAGATACAAACACAACACAGACAGCAAATTTGCCCTGGGATGTTTCTGGAATATTTCAACATCCAAATTTTAATGCAACTTCACAGAAACATCACAATATTAATCTAACAAGGGTAAAACAATGAAAAAATTGCAACTACATCACATTGTGAATGTGAGATGAATTATCACTGAGATGCATCAGTGACATCGCATGAATGATTCACTCGAAATATACATTTATTATTGTTTTGAAATATTTTTTTATTTTTAGATTTTAATATATTTAACTTCAAAATCATAAAACATTTTACAAAATAAATCACATTAATACGATTTCATCTAATATATTTTATCCACTAGCGTTTAAAAGCAACTAGCATTGCAAAATCAAGGCAATCAGGAAATCGGACCCCATATTGCAAAGGCAATATAAGTTAGCAAAAAAATTATTAAAAAGTAATGAAACAAATAACTATTTGGATGAATTTTAATTAAATCAATAGGCATAGTTACCCCACTTGAAGAAACAAAAACTAATGTCATGATTTTCATTTCTTTTGAAATTTAAACATTGTATTGTAATTAAATTGGATTTTGTAAATGGTACTGTTGTGTTATCAAGTTTGAAAGATTTACAGCAAAAAACAGATATCCTTACAAAATTTGCAGAAACAATTGAATTGCAAATAAACAGAACTAAAACCAAGACATTGAATAAATGAAAAAACAAACACCAAAATACTTCTTATAAATGAATCTATAGAAAATGTTAATGTATTTTTATATCTTGTAGCAACATTGAGAACGAAGGGTGGAACAGATGAAGACATCCAAAACAGAGCTTTAAGGCGTCTTCTCACTTTAGACACCTCGAAAATAGGCTATTTTCGCGATTTTTTTTCGAGGACTTTTACAAACAATTATGGGATAAAATGGATCCTATATAATAAACACATCTTTCAAGTACAAGAAATTTTTATTTTTTTGAACAATTATTATAATAAAACAGTAGCATCGAAAAACCCGTATAGAAATGTAATGTTCGTGGCTTGTTGATGAAATTTCGGGAACTATCCGGCCGATTGTCATGAAATTTGAATGACATATTCTTCATAGTTATGGCTATAGCGCATATCATCAGATTTTTGAAATTTTGATTTGAAGTATTTTTTTTTTTACAAAAAACTGCAAAAAAACGCGTTTTTTAAAAAAACTTTTTCGAAAAACGTGCGCATTTTGTTATTTTCGTGAATATCAAAAATCTGATGATATGCTCTATAGCCACTGACATACTGAATCTAAAACTGTTTTATTTTTTTGTTTCAGATGACCTGTCTTGGAGATACCATCAACAAGCCACGAACATTACATTTCTACACGGGTTTTTCGATGCTACTGTTTTATTATAATAATTGTTAAAAAAAAATAATTTTTTTTTCTGTACTTGAAAGATGTGTTTATTATATAGGATCCATTTTATCCCATAATTGTTTGCAAAAATCCTCGAAAAAAAATCGCGAAAATAGCCTATTTTCGAGGTGCCTAAAGTGAGAAAACGCCTTAAAAACTTTTAAGTAATTCAAAAATATAATTAAACTTTGGAGAACACCAAAGATACTTTTCAGGGTAAAATTAAATAGATATAAATCTTTGGCAAGATCAGTAATTTCATTTGTTTCTGAGACAAGGAAAAATAATTGCACAGATCAAAACCTGAAAGTCTTTCAAAATAAATGTTTAGAAATAACTATGAAATCTTTAAGGAAATATCTCTAGAAATGAAATACTTCCATATGAAACATCATTAAGAGTAATAGAAGGATGAATAAAAATCATAAGATGGCTCTTAACTGGCCATATTTTAAGAATTTATATTGATGAAACCTCAAGCGTTGCTTTCAATTGGCACCCGAGCATCCTCTTGGATCAACACAACACAGAATAATGAAGGGCAAAAGGAATATGTACAGATGGGCAAGCTGGCAAAAAGCAATGAGTGTTGCGGACAGCAGGTGGAGCCGAGATCTACACTGAATTCATTATGTGAAGCAGGTTACGAAATAAAAGACGATGATTGTAATTAAATTAGTATTTAAATATATTATCGTTGTTAGACATTAAGAGCAGAATTGTAAATTGAAATAAATATTTCTCAAAAATATAATTTATCTTAAATAATAAACCTTTTTTTGAAATGTTTATTTTGTTAATAAAAAAACATTTCTAGTTTTAAAGAATTGTTTACAGTAAAATATGACTTTAGATAAACCATATTCAATACAAAAAATAAATTTTTAATTTTCAATGATAATAATTAAGCTGTACATAATTTCAAAGCGTTTCCCCCAAAATAAGTAACATTAAAAAAAAAATAATAATCTTGGTATGAGTCCCAATGGCTTATAAAGTAGTCTTCCTGCAGGCAACAATCAAGGCATCTGGTAAGTACCCAAGAGTAACATGTTATTCTGTATGTGGAGTAGATGTGGCAGAAGCATCACATGAACAACCATGTCATATGCAAACACAGGAGCTGAATAAAAAAATTGCAACAGGATTGAAAAAACGTATTTTTTCTACAAACGGATCTAATTGCAACGTTACAGAAGACAAGACACTTCCACATCCTAGGAACATCTCCGAGACGTTCATGTCACATATGCATTGTTTCTTACACATTATAAACAGTGGCGGCTGGAGCAGGGGGTCAGGGGGGGCCTGTGCCCCCTCACTTTTTTGGACCCTGTTAATATTGTTTTGTTGTCGGATTTTTTTAATATTTAAAAAAAAAAAGCTTTAAACTTATTTATTCTGTCATTAGACATTAACTATTGTGAAGGGAGCAGGGAGCTCTTGCAATAAACTCGAAAAAATGTTAATCAATCACAATCATTACTACAAAAAAGCGACCCTTCTCTTAAAGACTTAAAGATGCTAGTTTTCCTGGGGACAAAATGACCCCTTCTTCGGACGACCTTGAATTTGAAACCGATAGGGCATATAAGATTGCAACTTTCACGTGACATCCTGTTTTGCCAAAGCATAAATACAAAATTTCTAAAACATCCCTGATAACTCTGCTCTGGGGTGGACATCTCTGTAAAGGAATGGGCATTTTTTGTAGAGACGGCGATTGCACGTTGGTCCTCTAGTATGACGGTGCGAAAAAAGTGGCTACAATAAATATTCATTGCATTCATTTTCGCACTTTGTTTTTCAAAATGTAAGAGTAAGATTTTCTCTGCAAATTGTTTTTATTTAGAAATTTAATTTTTTCCCGAAAAATGTTTGAGTATTTAAATGTCGTCCATATAATCGGAAGAAGTGATTTGTCTCACATTAATATTTGATATCCTATTAAACTATTAAAGTAACTTACAATCCGATGCCATCAATGGAAGAATTTCTATACAGAGAATAAAAAATGTTCTTCTCTAAATAAGTGGCTCCACTAGAACTAAGCCATCGTATAATGCTATGTTAAAGTTAAAAGATAAACGTCACAGTTACAGAATTTTCAAAACTCCCCTCCCCCCTCTCCCAAATAATATGTAAAATGTAGATAAAGCAAACCTAGTTACTGTTACCAGAAAAAAAATTCATGAGCGTTTAGTAAAGAATCTGAGTCATGAACCTACACCCTTTAAAAAGCAAAATGATACAAGCCATTTGAAATTGTCAAATAAAATTTGGGCATTCTTAAAATTGAAGAAATGATGTTTATTCTTAACTTAGGTAGGATCCAATACTCAAAATAAATTCTGAATTACATAAAATATTAAAATTTGAAGCGAGTTCCATGTTTGCTCAACTTCTTTTCAAAATATCAAGAATCATGGTAAAATACCTATTTTCAACTATCGCTATGTCAAAACTCATTGACCAGAGGCAATATATTCAATTCGCATGTGAAATGTCGTCGAATCGAGCCCCATCGGATGTTTTGCAGGTTGGTTTCAATGTAAGTAGACATCTCAAATTTGAGATGCATATGCAATGCATTTTTCAAGTAATTATTCATCCTCAAATCAAGTAATTATTCATTTCTTCATGAATTTAAATTAAAACTGTTGAACTGGTCAATATAACAATACCTTTGACTTTGGTTGCAAATTTATAAATATTGCCCATTCTAAGTTAATGTCATTTTTCATTAGTTCTAATGTTAAGCCAAAATTATTTTGCATGAATTGATTCATAAAATATCATTAACTTGAATATTAGGAGCAATACCGATGTCTTTAAAAGGATTTATTTAAATTATTTTAAAACATTATAAAATTATTTATTTAAGTATTTACTCTAAAGTTAAGAAAAGTGAAATTGTTGCTGTCAGCATTTTTTTTTCTTGTTTCTTTTTTCTATGATTCATGTAATATTTGATGAAAAATTTTCCTTTGTGATTTCTACAGAATTTTTAACCACGGTTTTGACTTTATTTTTTTTATAACTCTTCCCTAACTCTTTGTTTTCTTTTTCTTAAATACAGAATAGAAATTGAGTGACATCGGTTTTCATACTTTAACTTATTTTTTTGTGATTAGTATTTTAATTTATTATTATGATGTCAAACAAAATAAAAAAGCTTCTGCTTCCTATACTCTTGGTATCTAATCCAGCCACCTGTATTGTACATAAAAATGTTTTATGCCTTGCCTTGCGTCTCTTCACGCCTTGTAGGCGCATGAGGCCGCAATTGTCGAAACCCAGTCCCTCCTGTTCAGCGCGGCCTCTCTGGCAACAGCCCAGCTTGGCCAACCGAGATTGTCTCTTTCCTTCAAGATCATTCGCCTCCACGTCAGTCTAGGTTGTCCTCTCTTCCTTTTACCGTCAGGAGACCATGTTAGGGCGATACGTTCATTGGATTTGGGGTCCCTTCTAAGAACATGGCCGACCCAATGCCATCTTTTTCTCTTTAGGTCATTGATTAAGGGTTTATCTGCTGTTTTGATATATAAATCACGATTTGAAATTTTTTGCGGCCAATAAATTTTCAGAATTTTTCTTAAACATTTAGTATGGAATGCATTCAATTTATTTTCCTGTTGCCTTGTGATTTTCCAAGTTTCACTGCCATATAGTAGTATTGACTTTACTATTGCATTATAAATTTTTAATTTAAGAGAAATGTTTAAGTTTGATGACTTCCATACTTTAAAAAGCATTCTAAAAGCATTTTTAGCTTTTTTAATCCTACATTTGATGTCTTCATCCGTTCCACCCAGTGAGTCTACTATGGAACCAAGGTATGTAAACCTATCTGTTTCTTCAATTTCATTGGAGTTAATGATTACTTTTGACCTATTATTGCTGTTTATTTTCATTACTTTGGTTTTATTTTCATTTATTTCCAAACCAACTTTTTTGGCATTTTCTTCAAGGTGACTAGTTTTCTCCTGTATATCTTGGAATCTGGATGACATCAGAACAATATCATCCGCAAAGTCCAAGTCCTCAAGAAATGTGTTAAAGTCCCATCTTATTCCTTATAATGTTTTATACTGTTGAAAATATTGGTAACTTTTCTTATATTAAAAAAGTTTTATCTTCAAAGCTGTTTAGCTTTTACACTTCGTCCAATCGACATGAGTTCATTTTAATGTGTTCTCTATTCTTAATTTAATAAAATTATTAATTATAACATGCTTTTCATTATATGATTAGGAGTAACTATTTATATTTAACGGGGGGAGGGGAGAGCAAAAAGGTAAACTTTAACACATTTTTTTTTTTAATCTTACAGTGAGTCCTGATAATATTGTACTTATAGCTGTTCCTAATCACTGACCACTGGTCATTGAGATAGCGTCCAGCTCTTGGTAGGCTTCCCGGAAGACCAGAAGATCCTTAAAATAATCTCCATAAATAAAAAATTTAAACCCTCAAACGCATAGACAGTGGCAAGGGGGTGCAGATCGCATATAAAAGGGTGCAAAGCGGCTAAAGCTTCAAACCAGGAATTTTCAACCTTGAATGAGTATCGGATTTCTTACGGAACAATTTATAAATAGATATGCCGTAATTTTACGTTCAATTGAATAATTTCAGGCCTGTACTTTTGCCTAGGAATTCTTCGCTTCATTTTTAATTTTCAAAAGCAAAAGGTGCAAGTACATTCATTTTACCCTTCCTGACGTCGTCCATTCTCAAACGAAACGTCGCGTAGTTTTTGTAATAATAATTCCTTTTATTGAAATATTTACTTTATCAGATATCAGTATGCTTAGATAATTTAACTGTTTAATATTGTTGTCTTTTCCCATATATATTTAAGTAACATTTACAAAATTACATGAAATTCATGTGTCTTGATATTTGCATGTTTCCTTCCCCCATGACATGCAATTGTTAATTTGGGGGCCCTCACTTTTAATACCCACGAGCCGCCACTGATTATAAAGTTGCAATGCAATGTTCCTGCAACAACAGAGAGACATCAATTTGTTGTCTAGAAAAGACGCGAATTTTTGAAGGTTCAGTGATGAAAGACTTGGGGCGAATTTGATTTAAGAAGTATTTTTTCATTTTAAGTATAAAAAATCAGTTAAAATTGTTGCTAGATGTACTCTATTTTTTTACACTCATGTACTCTCTTTTGTAAACCCCTCTCACTTTAAGAGACAATCTAGCTTAACCAATTTTTACACGATACCACAATTTTCAGTAACACTAAAAAGGGCAATAAGAGGTCTAATAAAATAAATATTTTACATGATAAAGATTCACAAGATGATTGGAGGTGGCTACAAGAAATGCTTGTGTAACTCCAGGATGATCAAGGTCATGAGCAACTGCTGCTATGACCGATGACATAGCTTCTAATGGTGTTAAATAAGTAGCAAACTAAAACACAAAAAGAAGAGTCAATACAAAAAAATCTTGATGCCACAATTGCTATTTTTTATTGTGAATAGCAATCCTTTAAGACTTACTTTACTTTCTTGAAGAAAACAATGCATGGCTTGTGTAACATCAGCTGCATGAACTGAATTGTGATACGGATTGTGTCGATGGTAAGCTGCTTCCATTAAATCTATAAATAGTTTTAAATCATGAGAACGTTTAGAAAATTTTAAATATAGATAATGTTAATAATAGAGCCCCCATAAAACTAGTTGTATAGTTGACAAAAAAAATTAATTGCTGGATACATTATTTATGAGAAAGGCACTTTAGACTTGTTATGAATTCCAAAATATATACTTACTGAAGCAGTGCCAGACTTTGACAATATCCAGACTGAAATGCTTCACAAATCCATATTCTTGAAAAAGATGAACCAGAAGATAAGATAAAGAACGTCCTCCAGTAGAAACATCAAGATTAAAAGTGTTGAAAGCCCAGCTGTTGCACTTAGAAAGCAAAGTCTGCAATAAACAAAATTTTACTTTGTAAGCAAAATTTAAAATAAGAAATTTCAACATTAAACTTAAAACTTAAATTTTGACAATTTCATTTGTATTTTATAATTTAGCAAACCCCAGGAGTAAAATTACTATTAAACAATATTTTCATTAAGCTTTTCTTTCTTTTTTTTAAAATTTGTATCGTGCAATAAAAATATTTTTGAACAATGCTAAAAAATACAAAAACTAGAGCTGATGGTTAAATACAGGGAGATTCTTAAAAGTATCTCGGTTTCAGAAAAAAATTTGCACTGCAAAAACTGAACAAAAATAAACACTGATATATTTTGTGATTAATGTACTATGAATTAATCTGGATTCAAATGAAATCATTCCTGTCAAACTTAATGGTATTCTATCACTTTAACTTTTGTATCCTAGGGAGAAAGAAACTATCTCTTATTTTATTTTTTAAGCAATGAGTGTGATATTATGCGTGTTTTATGTTCTTTTTAGAGATACACAACATTATTCCATACAAGATTTTAAAATGGAGATAATTTTTAAAGAGTAGGACAAAAAATAATTTTTTAATTTTTTTGTCAGCTTTCTTAACAAATATCAAAATTAAACAGGAATTGAAATTCTCATCTTTAGTTTTTGTTTTGAAGCAAGTACAATGTATCTGAAGAAAAAAAGTTTTGAAGAATAAAACCTTTTTTGATTAAAAAATCAATTTTCAAAATTTTATTATTTTAGCGTTCTGTAATTAAAAAAAAAAAAAAAATCCTAATAAAATCCCTGATGTTAGTTAGCTGGGAACATTCAAGTTGAATAGAAAATTCTGAACATTTTCAGAAATCAAAATTTTTTAGTAGAAATATCCAATTCAGGAAAAGAATAGAAATCTTAGCCTACTGTAAGAAAGTTTTGAAAATAAAACGTGTATTAAAAAGTTATAACACTCAGTAATAATTCATTTCATCATTGAAATTTTAATAAACAGGAAATTAAGAAATTAATTTAATTAGTAAAATACCACATATATATATAATGAGAAACACATCACAAATTAAAAAAAATACACACAATATGCTGTCAATGAAACATCACTTCTTGGCTTTATACTAGGGCTTTCTAACTTGCATCTGCTGCCATCTAGTGAGTAACAATTTAACTAGCTTTCAGGGAGAGAATACATTAATAACCGGTTTCGTTGCCACAGTATAGAATGGCAACTTATGAAAACTGTGACACGGCGAATTTTTTTTTTCATACGATTAGAAATAATTAAAAATGGCCATTCCTTTTGGCTAGAATTTTACAGTATTTGGGTATTTTTCTGTGAATGTTCTAAAAATTTTTGGGTGCTGTCAAAAATCAATTTATCACTGGTACTAGTTATTAAAGTAAACAATTTTATTCCAGAAGTAAATGAAAATTTTATTTCATTTCTTTGAAGTAGTTCACAAAGAGTGTAGAGAGCACAATCGTATATTTTAACCCATGTAATCCCATATTGCCACCTTAAGCAGTTTAATAGTGGTGCCACCTAGCGGTGAAATTGAGAGAGAGACTTGGAACACTGCTTTAGTCTATATGTCGCTGGGCAGGGATAAAAAGTAACTGTTGATGGCAGAATTGGTGAATCGGGTTGGTTCACAACTCGAATTTAGTATTATTTCCTCACACGCAAAGTATCATAAGAATCGCTCTTGGTTAATATCATGTCAGAGATTTTAAGCATTTTTATTGCAGAGACTTCTGCGATTTTAAACGAATGTCAATTTTAATAAAATCACTTCTTTTCAGTTTTGGAGTTATTTTCTAATCAGAGCCCCCCCCCCCCCCCCATACCACCACAAAAGTTAGATGTTCGGTGAAAATAAAAAGTAACTAAAAAATACATGAAATGGAAGAATTTTTTTTGCAAAATCATGAAATTTTAATGTTTTTGATCTTTTGTTCTTGATTAGTTTTTTTTTTTTTTTTTTACTTAGTGTGTTTCGTTGTTTAGTCGACAATATGTTGATTGCTTATAAATTTCTTAATGGGAATAAAATATGTTTGTATAAAAAGTTCTAGGGTCACATATTAATACAATTGTGTTGATAGATAAAATGCACGATATTTTTATAGAAAAAACTTTCCTGCTACATATTTTTTTAAAAGTAATTACCTGCCATATTTTTTTGTAAGTAATCAACTTCGAAGAATTAGTTTAATTAAAAAAATTATATTAAACAAATTATATTAAAATCTAATGGTATTAATTAATCATAGAACTATGCAATGAAAATATTTAAAACGTTAACCTGTGATCATTCATTATCATTCAGTATAAAACCCCAGCCCACCCCCCTTTTTTTTAAATTTTCGAACTATTTAAAAATAATTTTCTTCAGTTGAATTTAATAGTAAGAATCCTTTAATAAATGGACAGAATGCTATATTGATAAGTTTACTAAAAATGTATTCTGTTACATGCAATTGGGACAGTAGTGACCCCTCTTTAAGCAATTAGCCATATTTTATTTCTGATGTTGGGTTTTAGTGTGCTAGATAATTATATGTAACATAAATAGTGACGTCTCAAGGTCATTAATCCCCCTCTGTATTCATTAAAACACGGACAGAGTGGGTCGTTGCCCTTATTTTTTCTACTTCAGTTTAGGAGTTACTTTAATTCAAGAAGGATTCATGTGCAAGTCCGAATCCGAAAAACACACACACGATTTCGAAACAGTATAAGTGTGCCCCAAGCTTTTAAATTTAGTCAGTTACAGTTACAATAGTATACGCAACGTAAATTAAGTCAAAGAAAGCGAGTCAGCGTAAGTAGTCAGAGAATTTAAAAAAAAAAAAAAAAAAAAGTTTTTTTTTTGCATTTATTTTTTTATTCAGGTAATGATTCTAAACTAAACTGAACAGTATTATTTCTGCCTTGAAAATTTAATTAATCATGATTGAAAATTAAATAAAAACTGAAACATAAATGTAGGGAGAAGCTTGTGACAAAAGTTAAGGACTTTAATTTACAACAAAAAGTGTATATTAAAACGAAGGGAAGTACTTGAATAACATGAAACTTAATTTGATTATAACAAAATATTTAACATTAATAAAACATAGATTAAAATTGAAGTATTAATTGAAATGTAAAGAAAAATCATTTACTATTAAATGAAAAATAACTAAAATTTAATGAAAATTCCTCCCTAACCTAAACCAACTGAAAACTACTACACTATCTCCTTTGCTCATTAACTAAGTCAATAAAATAAAATGATAATAAACTTTAAAAATAAAACTAATTTAATGCAAATACGATGGCAGACAATACAAGACACCACTCCTCATCTTGAGGAGGACGTGTATAGCACAAATTTGTATAACTTAAGATAAAGTATTGAATAAACACAATTTCTGGTGTCAGTCTGATCAGGCTTTGAAGTTCTAACAAAACTTACAGGAATGTTGGTTAAAACTTAGTGGAACTTAATCAAAAATTCATTAATTATAATTTAACTAATAAAACGCAATAAATTAAAATTTAATAGAACACTAATTTTGATAGGATATTTTATTTACTAACTATTAATTAAAAGTTAAACACTTAATAAAAGTTATAAACTTTAATTACAAACTAATTATGCATACATTAAAAATTAACTAAACATTAAGAAAATAAGTATTAATAAATATTTTTTTTTTACGTTTATAACGTATATGCCAAGTTTTCAGTCGGCAAAAGTCTAAAATACGAATATATTTGTGGGATTAACTAGAAATTTTTTGTTATCCCATTTCTGCCATTAGAAATTTTTTTCTTCTTAAATGTCGAAATTAAATTTGATCTCCTAACAAGTGAGTTTCTTAACAAGTTAATTTTCTAAATGAGAAATTTTTTCGTTGCCATAAACAAGATAGGACTGTTCTTTAATTGACTGGGGAAAAATTATACACTTCATAGTAAAACATTTTTATTTTTGATTATCAGTATAATGATAATTATCTAAAATTGATTTTGTTTAACCAGACATACAAGGGTTCAATATCCAACAATAGTTCAATATTCGCAGAAGAAAATATAGATCAAAATTTATATATTTTTAAAAATAAAATAATCTTTTAGGCGAGAGGCGATTACAGGTTTTGAAAGGTTGGAACATTCTGCTGAAATTCAAAGGGGCTTCTGGAATCTTGGTCCAGAACATTGTGGATCATCTTTTAATGAATGCTACAGTACGACATTTTCCCACTTTGCCGGAAGGCGGCGTTATTACTTCAAAAATTGCGTTAACTGTAAACGCACGTGCTCATTAACCTAGCCAAGTTGGCGTCTCTTGGCGAAATAATTGATTTTTGGGTTCAAGAAACACAATTTATTGAGTCCTTCTTATAAAAGTAAAGCATCATAAGGCTACAACTATTTGAACCTGGCCAATGCAGGGTGCTATATCAAGTTGTGACGTATATGTTAAAACTGAATAGAAAGTTTTATATTTCAATGATAACCCCAGAATATTAATCCATACTAGCTGTATGGCAAGGCGTTGTCCCGCAACCGCTAGTGGTGACGTTTTTTTTTTTTTAGCTTTGAGGAATAACAAAATTTTATTCTTGTGGTTACCCTTATTTGGTAATAAGAATACAAGTAAGCATACACATTAAAAGCTTATGTTAAAACGAAGCATTGTTGATCCCGATAATCTGAATTGAGTATGAAAGATATACATATAAAGGTGAGTTACTTAGTTTTTTTAGTAAGTTTTTATTACTTAGTAGGCCTCTAATTAGGAAAATATACTTTTTTCACCTTTTTTTCCAAATATCACCAGCTTAAACACAAAACTTCGGAATCAAACATATCTACATTTCTTATTGGCTAATAAGGAGCAATGGTGCCAAATTTTAGCCCTCTAGCTCCATGGGGAGAGTGAATTAGAGATAAGTGAATGAGTGGAAAAGGGTATTCGCTTTTATATAGATTTAGATTCGGAATATGAAAAGTGTTGGAATATCAAATTTTATCAATCGTCAAAGAGTCGTTTATGATTGGTTGTTTTCAGATTATCTGGCGCCGTCAGCAACACGAGGGCTATAATGCGCCGAAACATTCGTCATTAGACAAGCCAACATACATTTACAAACACCCATGCCAACACGGGACTCGAACCCGCAACCTCGCGGTCTATAAGCTAGCACGCTAACCACTACACCGTTTGGTCGGCAGTCGTTTATGATTTATCGATTGTTAAGAAATGTTTGAACTAATATTAAAAAAACGAATTATCGGTATTTAAGGCAGTGATGATAAAATCATATTTTTGTTTCGTTTTAAATTAGTTTCTGAATAAAAATATTAGGCATATTCTGGATTTATCAACTCCGCAAATATTAATTAATAAAACAATTTTTAAAAATCATGAATTGAAATATTTTTGTTACCTTCAATAAAATCGGAATGTTTGAAAAAACCTAGAATTATTTTTCTGTCGATTGATTTCCAATATTTTCGAATTCGTAAAAATGGTCATTATAAGAGATCATTAAAAGTGTCTCATAATAGCCGGTTCACCTTATGGCTGTGAAGTTAGCACTCTGACCTCGTATGCTAACTGCTAAAACTTAAACTATTTTCAAAACAAGGCTGGATCTATTTTCATAAATTTTAGAGAAAACACTAAAAAGGTTTTAGCGAATGCAAGGCCCAGGCGGAAATTGAACCCGAAGTATGGCAACCACTATTCTAAACTGCAAACTATAATCATGGAAAAAGAGACCTCTGCTACCCGAGAGGTTTGGGGTTTTTAGAGTGATCGCCACAATGTTTCACAGCCACTCTTTAGCTCTGCCCAGAAGCTATGAGCAGGGCCTGATTTACCATTAGGCCCACTAGGCCCGAGCCTAGGAGCCCCCAAATATGGGGGCCCCAAATTTTGAAAGTTTTATGAAATTTTTAAAAATAATGGTCTTTTTATGGGAAGTACTGAACAAAAATAATAAAAAAATTTTAGTTACACATCCGCAAATTCCATATTTTTTATAGTCACAGAGAGTTAAGTTAGATAGAGGAAATCAAGATCATACTAATTATAACAAAAAAAATCGCGTGAAAGTAAACTATGAGTTTTAATTGTAAAAAGTTAGTCTTAATGAATGTAGCTTGATCTGGTAATATTGTGACGTAAGAAAATACATATTTGCTATTGGGGGCCCCTCTCTGAATGTTGGGCCTACAGTAAAAAAAATTCTAAATCGGGCCCTGGCTATGAGTTTGAATACGTTTTCAGACTGAACTGAGACGTTTTGGTCGATACCACTTTGTTAGATAATGTAGTGAATTGAGAGCTGGAAGGAAAAAAACTATTTAGAAGTATATATATATATATATATATATATATATATATATATATATATATATATATATATATATATATATATATATATATATATATATATAATTGTACTAGTTTCAAAACTAATCACCTCAAACAACCCGTTCAACTTTCTGGTATTAAATATCACAACATTTTTATCAAATGTTGATATTGTTTCAACCTCGGGTTTTGTTTCAAAATGAAACATAATAAGTCTGCAATGTACCTTTGTGATTCCTGCGTAAGTATCATCGAGGAGGCTGAGATCTAGCAATCGGGTAATGACAGGTTGGCGAGACCTTCGTCCAACAGCTCGGACCTCTTGCTCCGCATATGGCACAACAGGAAAACGATCCGTTGTCTTTACAGCTGGTGAAAGAGACACACAAAAGAAAATAAATAAAAATAATAAATTTAGACATGTTTGGAACTTGTAGTAATCAGCACATCCTTACGAAATAAAACAATTTTTTTTTTATATATAAACATGTTAGAAAATGAAAGAACATTCTTCTGAAACAACTAGCTGATAAACCTTGCCTAAAACTGCTTCGCACATAAAAAGTACAGAATGAAAAGATCATGTAGATTCATATCTTATAGGGACTTCAAGTTGTATTCAGCGAAAATAAAAAAATTGAATTTTGTTGGTTAAGGTATTTGTGGAACTGTGATTGTATATAGAGAGTTGTATGGAACTGTTATTGTATTGTATGTAGAGAAATTGGTGGATGTGATCGAGTGATAGTGTGTAGACAAGTGGTTGTATGCTGTATATGGTTGTGTAGATGTGTATTGTGTGAGGTTGTGTTATGTGTGTTCAGATTTGCAAGCAGTGTATAAAAAAGCTGCTTTCAAAGATTAAACTTTTCAGCCTCGAAAGTATTTGAATGCATGTTCATCATCTATCAGTGACTATAAGACAAATTATGAAATATAATATAGAAACTCCTTCATATGGTTGGTTGTTTTCAGATTATCTGGCGCCGTCAGCAACACGAGGGCTATAATGCGCCGAAACATTCGTCATTAGACAAGCCAACATACTTTTACAAACACCCATGCCTAACACGGGACTCGAACCCGCAACCTCGCGGTTTAGAAGCTAGCACGCTAACCACTATACCGTTTGGTCGGCACTCCTTCATATGAATTATAGCTAATTAACATAAGCAACATCTTAGAAACTTGAACGTTCCAGTGGTCTCGAAAGAGTTAAAGGGGTAAAGATGAGTCGGTTTGAGCAATAGTCCAATATGTATGCTATCAACTAAGCCAGTATGTTCACGTAAAGAAAGCGTATAGGGCGGAAGCAGAGTTCACCAAAATGCGTGAAATCTGCGTGAACACGCATTGAAAATCAATCCCCCCCCCCACCTCATAGAATGAACCTTATGCGTAAATTCACGCATCGGCACAACATGGTTAAATTTTTAAAAATAATCCTCCATTTTATTTAATCAGGGATCATCCTAGCCGTTTTTTGAAGGGCGGTGCTACCTACCTGCTCTTTTCCTATGAAAATAGTGTCCTTTTCTGGAAAAAAAAAAAAAAAATTTCGTTTATTTTCCAACGGAATGCAATATGCGGATGCCATTTCGTACGTTCCTTGATTAAGTGGTTTTCACAGTCTTTTAACCATGCCTTCTTGCACAAAATAGAAAAAAGGTAACGTCATACGTGAATTCATGGAAAACGTAAATTTTGGGATATCCTAAATCATCAAGTTTTACTTCCCCGTCATTTGCGCGATAGTTTTTGTAGTGTTGCCGGCATTTGTCCGATAGTTTCGTGGGACACCAACGTGGTGTCCTCGAATGGCAAGTGTTAATAGTTAGTTTAATGTTTATAACCATTAAATGTTTTTAGTAAGCATTTAACAAGCATGTTTCTGCTCTGATACGCGAAATCGCAATCGTGCTTCACTGTTAGTATTGCAGTTATTAATTTTGTTAAAAAACTTATTTTGCTTTAGTTAAAAAAAATTTGAGTTTAAAAAATACCCTTTGGATTTTAAAAATACTCCTTAAAATTTAGAGAGTGAAAGGAGTTTAGGTGTGAAAATACCCTTTGGAAATATTTAACTTGTGAACACTGGACGGACGGATAGACGGACAAACAGTATCGAAGTGATTCTACAAGTGTTACTTTTACGAATTTCGGGGAAGAAACAAATTATTTTGAAATATGAAAATGGAATTTAAAAAGGCATTTGTAGGAAGAAAGTGGTAGAGATTAAAATTACCAGAAGTCGAAAGTTAATTCTAAGAGTTTTCCAGGGCCCTGAAAAAATAAAACTTATTTCCAGAAGGTGCACAAATCCTGACTAAAAAGAAAAGTGTGAATTTGATTGGAGGATTTTAAAAACATTCCAAATGGAATAAATTTAATCCTCTACAAACGAAAATGAAAAATAAATCATTAAGTTAAAAGTTTTCTCGCGAACCGCCTTCATGTGTTAAATATACCTATGAGCTAAATCTCTTTTAAGAAGTTTTTAATTTTTTCATTTAAAACCTACTCAACCTAACTCACCCGAATGCGTTCAGTTTTTGCATGCATGAAATGCCTCATTAATCTGTACTAATTAACATCATCTTAAAATTAAACAATTCTAGTTATCTGAAGCATATTTAATGAGATTAACAATGCATTCCGGGAGATGAATACAATTCATTACGTGTCAAGACTTTCTGTATTCATTTAAATTCGTTTTTTAATTCACTTACTCAAGTAAATCATTTTAATTGGAAAATATTCTGACATAAATTAAATGCAGTGAAAAAGTTTATGAAGGCAAATGAATGCGCAAATATATGAAATGATACATTGTTTTTTAAATGTTAAATATTTCCAAAATATGCATGGACAGTGTTACTTTAAAGTTAATTAAAATAGTGCATTAAAGTATATATTTCGGGGGAAAAAAAAAAAAAAAAAGAAAAAAGAAGAAAAAAAAAAGATTTCGATTAGTATTCGAAACGCCTTGTTATATTTATTTTAGTCCACTGTTACAGCATATATTTTGAATTAAAAAAATAAGTAAATTGATGACGATTTCTTTTTTTGCTAAGATGAAATCATTTTTATAATTTAAGCAAACATTAAGCTTTAAAAATAAAACAAGAAATAAATGTGCATTGATTTATGTTTAGACAAGATGTAGGTTTTTTTAATACAAGTCGTAATTGAAAATTGAATTGATTGATTGAGTTATCAACTTAACTTGCAATGTTAGCTGATGTCAGCTTAAGAGTGACCGTCATTTCATTTCTCATGTTATACTTTTAAATAGGCAATACGTGACGAAAAATGCAAGTGCATGCTATATTTTACGTACACATCTCAAAACAATTTAAAAAAAAAAAAAAAAAAAAAAAAAAAAAAAACGCATGATGTATATAGTTACATACACATCTGTCGTAAAAAATACTTAAAATGCACGGAAAATTCACCAGGGGTGCAACTAGAAAATTTCTGTGAGAGGGGTTTACCATCAAGTTTACTTCCGTATTTCTCTTACAAAAACAACTTCTACGCAAGAGATCCTCATCCCACATTTTTCATATGTTATTAATATTTTTAGTGTTTCTAAATCTGTCAAATCTTTCAAAATATTAAAATGGTTTTTATTCAGTTTTAGAGTTATATAAAACAACTCAATATAGCATATTTTATCTAGATCTAGTATTATCCATATAAACTAGATTATAAATTTATACGATTTTTTTAAAATTTAATTGGAAAAGTAGCAATATTTTTAGGTGAACGGACAATATCAGAAACATTTTAATTAATGGTGTTTGAAATAAAGGGCCAGTAGCACTGAAACAGAATAACATTTGGAAAACAGACATCTATATTTTTTAAACTTGCAAATGATACTTTATATTAGACCTAAGTAGTCGAAAAGCAATCTCAAACAATTTTTTTGATAGTATGAGATTTACAAATATGTCATTTATTTCAGTTTTGGGGTCCAATAGCTACTTTAGTGCGATACAGCAACTTACTCTGTCTGAATGATGGTAGATTAAAAACGTATATTCTTTTGAAACTACTTTCGGTTACCAAGTGTGTTTCTTATTCATTCATAACAAAACACCGGTATGTTAGGGATCCTAGAAGGGTGGGGAACGGGGGTAAGTTTTAGAAACCCTCCCTAAAAACTAATTTCCCCTGGGTGCGCGCCTGAAATTCACCAGATAAACTTGTATACATTGTAGGAAAGAAGGACAAGTGGGGATTTTATCCAGTTGTTTAAATTTATTGCACATGGTGAAATTAGGGGCTTAGAATTTGTCACTGACAATAGGAAGCGAGGAAATGGATGCAAATTGTTCAAATCTTAATTTAATAGGGAAGGGCGAAAACACTATTTTTACAATAGGATAATCAATGATTGGAATGATTTGCCAGAAAATGTTGTAAATTCAGTGAGCGCAAAGAGTTTTAAGAAACAGATATGCACGGGGGGATCCTCAATGGGCAATAATTGGATTACACTGGCTAGGTAAGTAACTTATATTTTGTACTTTGTATACATTTAATTTAGGTTATTTTGTAAATATATTTGGTTACTTATTTTTTATAAAATGTTTAATAAATTTATAAAATTTGTCAGCTTGCATTTTGTATTGCATTTTTCCAGTACGATTGTTAAACGCTGTGCCAACTTTGTATATTGTATTGTATTATGTATCGTATAATCCTGTAACTATTGTATATTGTGTGTATGATCCTGTAACTATTCTGTATTGTGTGTATGATCTTGTAACCATTCTGTATTGTGTGTATGATCTTGTAACTATTCTGTATTGTGTGTATGATCTTGTAACTATTCTGTATTGTGTGTATGATCTTGTAACTATTCTGTACTGTATGTATGATCTTGTAACTATTGTATGCAAATTATTTTCTATTTCTACACACATGTATATATGCTGTTGTTGGTCTTAAAATTTGTATTTGTAATGCAATTAAATTTAATTGCAAATTAATAATAATTTAAAAACTAATTCGAAAAAGCAAAAAATAATTAGTAGTTTTTATGTAATCTTCAAGTAGATTTACCATAAAACAACTCAAATTGAAAAAAAATAATTAATTTTTAAAGTAAAAATATTTTTTCCCCTTTATACTTCGCCAATTAGGTTCTACTACTAATATTACATATGGTGCAAAGTACGTTTGGAAGCAAAATTTCGGTGGAAATCATGATTAGGAATATAAAGGATGGACCAGATAAAGACGAGAAGAGCGAAAAAGAATACTTCTTTAATAACTGTTTTTGGTATAAGAATGTTACACAGAATCAAATATGTACGCAACGAAGATCAAGTAATGTGTGGGGAATCTTTAAAAATACAATAATCATCAATCTTTTGATAATGATCACAATGAACTGCTACCCGTCGTCTGCCGCAATTTAAACTTATTGCAATGATTAAGGTCGCAAATGTAATTTTCTGCTCCTACTTGAGTTCCCAATCACCGATACTGTGAATAATATGGCCAATTGAAGACAACGCGCACTACGTATTTTAAGTTTTATTCGCAAAATATAATAAAAATAGACAATTTAATAATAGTAATAATAAAAAATCTGAGTTACAGTGAAAAAAAAATCAGCTCTCGTTTGGAATGTAATGGAAATGCTTACTCATACAGATTACAGGCACTAAGTAAAACTAACATTTACAAGAAAAAACGAAATTAACATTTGCAAGACAAAACGAAATAAACATTTGAAATTTAAATGCTCCATATAAAAAGTTTTTGGAAATATTAAGTCTCGAGACAAAAAAAGACAATTTACAACATTCGAGCTGTATTGCTTTAACTTTCAGGGTAGACTGTCAAATGCATTTGTCTCTTTTGCAATTTTCATTTTCCATATGTATCACAAAGGAAAAAACGGGTACATTTTTAAAAATTTCTACCGATTAAGTCTGTCCTTCCGAAGACTGAAAATGTATCTATGAAACTATAATTGAAATGCAAAACTTCTGAATATTTTATGAGTTAAAAAGTAAAGTTAAATATTTTATATATATATGTATATATTTGACATTTGTAATCGTTACCCATTAAGTGCATAATTGGGCAATTCTCTGGCTGACACAATTATTGAAAATTAATTAAATTAAAGATAAAATTCACTGGAATATAATATGGGTTTCAAATTATTCATGTGAAAACAAAATTAAAGCATAACTAATAATTGATAAATTGATGTTTTAGTAAGAAATCTGATTATTTTTTTGAAAAATCAAGGTTTGAATAAAAAAGTTAGCTGTAAGCTATCTGTACTCCTTGTAAATAATTTTGTCGGCAGCCATGAATTTTTACAAATAATATCTTATTTGGTTTGTGATGCTAAATGAATTTTCTTTTTGGACTCTTAATGGTATAACTATCTACAAATGGTCATAGTTCTTAGTTTAAATCATCTTTCACGAACAGATCTTCAATCCTTTTACGCACTGCCGAGATAAGGAAATTACATCCTAAAAAATACGAACATTAGATCTAATGTTCACCACCAGATTTAAATTTGGCACTTATTGAACGACTTATAATATTGAAGTTAACTATTCAGGCTGAACCTTATCGGGATTATTGTAAATGAAGTTTTAGATTAAATTAAATAAAGTTTTGAATGCAATTATTGACGCTGAGACGATATAAACAAAATCTGAACTTTTGAAGGTTTGTTTAGTACTACAAGTTCTAGACAGCTCTAAATAAGATAACTTTAAATACGACCACCCTTAATATTGCCCATTTAGTAATATAAAGCCATATTTACCCTCCAACATGCAGATTTCTGAAGTTGAAAACGCAGAAGAAAGACCTTTTACCTCATCACCTATAAGAAAGGAAAGTTAGTTAACAACAATTTAAATACAAATAAATATCAATAAATGCGACCATAAACAATTGTTTAAAGCTACTACCGTCAGCTAAAGTGTAAATCTGCTAAAAAAAAATTTGAATTACAATTACAATAATTCGTACTATAATTTCCCAAGGAAGTTGCGTAATTTTCAAAGTCCCCTCCCCGATTGTGAATAAAACTAATCAAAATACAAGCGAATGGTATCATTTGCATACCTCTGAAAATCAATTGCAGTCAAACCCCGTTAATGCGATGTCGAAGGGACCGTCGAAATTGTTCGCGTTAACCGAATTTCATGTTAAACGAATAAATTAACGTTAAGTTTTAAGTACGGAGAACTGCTTTTACTTCGCGTTAAACAGGATTTCATGTTAAGCAATTTCGCGTTAACGGGGTTTGACTGTAATTATATTTAGTTTAACTTCTAAGTGTTCAAGTCACTTCCTGTAAATATCTTTAAACTCATGTCGTCAAAATGCAAGATTAGTGAGGTTCAGGAATACGGTATTTGTTAACATTTCGGGATTACAATTTGATTGAGGAAAAATAGTACCTTCCAACATTGCTGAAATAAAAATACCTGATAATATATTTTCAGGGTTCTGATGCAAGCATTTTTAATCGGAAAAGTGTCGATTCAAAGTCATTCAAGCTAATAATTTTTTTTTATTATTTTCATATACAAATTAAATTTTAATTTTTTTTTAAACACGGGACATCAATTTCTGTTAAATATTTTACAGTTTGAATTGTAAAATAGGAATAAAATTTTAATTTGTAAAAAGTAAAAATATAAAGACTTATTTGCAGGCGAAACAAAGCTATATTATTCTTAATCCACGAAAGCATTTTTGTAAAATATAATCAGTGCAGTAGAGGCATTGGGTAGTTTTAGTAGGTCATATACGAAAAAAAAAATTACAACTATTAAAATAGACTAAAAAATTCAAAATGTGTGAAAGTAATTGTTTGAATGGTTTTAACTTTATTTACTATTAAAAATATTCAAATAAATTAAGCATGAATCAAAATGATTTTTATTTTTTGTAATTTTATTGCTTATACAACTAATGACCATAATTTTTTTTAAAAAAGCATACTTGTAAAATGCGAGAGCAATCTCAAATCAACACTTTAGATGATAATTTTTTCTTATTCTAAAATTCAAACTTTTGTGTGTGTGCTATAATTGAGATTAATTTATACTTCGTTTTCAAATTGTATAATATTTCGGCGTTTCTTTTTCTGATAATTAATATTTAAGCAAAGTGTTTTTCACCAACATTCTGAAGTTTTTTTTTTTTTAACAAAATTCTAAAAGATGAATTCATTATTTAAGGGAAAAAATTGTGAATTAAAAATTTTAATTCAAAAGTTTTAAGTGGTTTCAGTAAAGTGTATGTAAAATACGAGTTTGGTTTATAAAATCATGGCGTGATTTCTGAGAGTTATTTTGAATATTAACCCATTTGATCAGAATAATTAATTAAAATTTGATGATTTCGGAAGTTCAGTTATTGAATTTTAAATATATTAAAGAAAGAAAATTGTACAAAAAGTTAAAAGAAGCTTTTATTTTCAGTATTTGTTTTACAAATCTAGTCTAACTTATAAAGCAAAATGTCTATAAATTCTTGGGAGACAAACAATTTTTTTTTCATAATCATCCAAATAAATTACATCGGGACAAATTGTACCCATTCTTATTTAAGAATTTAAAAATGCTTTCAAATCGTTAAAACTATGATACATTGTGCCGTTATTAAATCATAGAAGGCTATTGGATCGCTCTAAATCATGGTTCTGTAGAGCAACAACTGAGGCAGCACGACTGCAAATAGGGGGGGGGGGGAAATAAAAAAAATCAAGGTTCTAGGTTTAGTAAAAGGTGAGATTTGAGGGGTCGAAAACTGATTTGAACCCGGTCAACTTAATATACACTTCAGGTTTCTGCCGCTTTGGCAGGACTTGATAGTGGAACACTGAATTTGATTTAATTTCTTATTTTTTTTTTTCTCTTTTTTTTTTTTTTTTTTTTACAAATTTACATACATTACTTTTAGTGAGAACTTAAAATTCTTTTTTGACTGTAGGAATGCGAATTTATCTCTATAATCAATGGAGTTTTAATCATCAAACACATTTTACAAAAGCATAACATTTTCAAATTTATGCTTGGCTTTAAAAATTTTGACTCGCTACACAAAGGGAAATTATTAGAAAAACTTAACGCATGCTTAAATAACAACGATAACAATCGACAATTTAGTTGGTAATAAATTATTCTACATAAATAATTCAATTAATGAACAATCGAATCACAGATGGAATTTCATCTTTACTAATTATTTTAGATAAGGCTAAGAGATGCAAAATAAACGCAGTTAGTAAAATTTTTGGTTTAAGAAATTAGAAAAATTCTTCAGAATACTGAACCTCTTACTGATTATTTTCGATCCGACTTTTCGATTGCGTGATTCAATAGATTAACACAGAAAAATCTGCTGATTCCGCAAAGCGAGCTGATGCTAGCAAAGGATTAGAAATTAAACGGGGATGGATAAGTAAAAGTTGACGGGGCACGGAAATAAAGTTAAAGGAATGGGAGAAAAGAATCTGATGAACTTTTAATTAAACTATATTAAAAAGTAGATTCCTAAAATAATTTTGAAAATTTTATAGAAATAATGGGCTTTATATTTTGGTATACGAGTAAATTATAATTTGAGTTTTGTACTTTTCATTTAAATAATTGAAGAACTAAATGTATAATGGTTTTACGTGAAGCTGCTATGTAAAATATATACATGGCAGATAGAATGCATTGTCATCAACATCGAATCTATCAAATTTTGGGGCTGCTCCTGTCACTAAAAGGTCGCTTTTACGGAATTCTAATAAACCAACTTGCCGTAATCCAATCGCACTAAAATAGTATTTAACCGACCATTGAAGAAATTCTTTCTTGTTGCCAATTTTTTTTTAATTAATAAATAATAAAATTGTTTTATTCAGATATAAAAAAGAATTTGCGTGTAAGTGCATAATTTCACGTTCATTTTTAATAAATTTGGAAACGTAGCACATTTTGCTGATTTTTTTTTTTTTCGATATTTAAAATTAGATGCAAACACCCCAAGCACGTGCTGTTTACAGAATCGGCGCTGTGTTAATGAATATAAAAATTTGCAATGCATACAAAGGATTTGTATTAAAAACTTTGTTTTTATGGGTATTATTTATAGGACTACAATAGGAAATTCTATATCAGCGAGATAATACTATTTTAAAGGTTAAAAACTGCAGATAACAGGTTATATTTATTTAACTATTATTCTATTATTTATAGGTTATAAGGATTGCCTGGAGTGAGTTTTCAGGTTTTCTCAAATTTGAGATGTAAACAAGGAGAAGTTTTCCTGGAAAGGCTTTCCAGAAAGCGTTCCACCTGATATTCTACAGTTTCAACGATGTTTCAGCTCTTGCGCAAGGTAATGTCTGAATAAACCATTTTATTTTGAATTTATTACCTAAATTAGTTGGATTGAAAAATTAATATTCAAGTTCAGAATGAAACAATAGGATATTCTTTTATCATCGTGAAATTCGGCATCTGACTATAAACAATAATATAATCACACAAAAGCTTAAATGCAACTATCATGTTTTGTAATCCTTTCATTGCTATTGATATGAAAGCTAATTTGCTTCTCTTTTAACGAAGTGCCAAGTTTTATACCTTTAGAATAAGAAATTTAAAATTGAATTTTAAGTATTCTTTTGACAGTCACAATATGTACCAGGTGAGTTATAAAGGTAAACAAGGTATTTTGACGAGCATAGGATAGCGGCATAATGGAAAGTTGCACCGAAAAGCATTACATGCCGGGAAATGCATAGAAAATATATATTGCTTTAGAGAACAGTTATCTTTTGTGTAGGAAGGGATCACTGAAATAGTGATTCTCAAGTTAGTGTTTTAATATATACGTTACTTCACGATTTGGTATGTTAAGATTTTTCTTCTTCACAATCTCAACAAAAGATTTCGATACAAAAATATTTCGATAAAAATTGCGCTTTCAGTTATGTAGTCTTATAATTCTATGTTAACATTTTGACGACAGGCACTAATATTTTTTTAGGGGGGGGGGGGGGAATCAAGAGAAAGTTGAAAATTTGAAAGATGAAATTTAGTATCGCTGGTCTCAAAAGAGTCTAGTAGGAAATCGTCAAGCTGTTCAAAAGGTCTTAAGGTAGTAGTCTGGTAACTAATGCCTATTTTCATGACTTCTTTGGAGGGTGGTTTTTTATAGGAAAATAAAAATGAATTATCTTGAATATTTAGAGTGTTTTTATGTACATATTGAAAATATAAAAAAAAAATTTATTTGAAAAAATTTAATAGTTTATTACTATTATTATTGTCACTCGAAGTTGGAACCTCAAAAAAAAAAATGCACGTGGGTGGCCCGGGTGATTTTGGCTCTTGATGTTATCTGAAATCAAATATTCTTGATTATTCTTAATCTATAGACAAGTCATTCTGGTCGGAACTACTGAAGTTAAATTTCAAGGGTAAATAACAAAATGGCGGACTTTGAAAAAAAAAGTCCTTTTATTTTAGCAAAGAAAGGGTTGTAAAATAAAAAGTTAGGGGTGAAAAAATTCTCGTTAGTACCGACGAGAACTATAAGTGTGTAGAACAGCCTGTTAAAATTTGAAAGCAATCGGTTCAGTAGAAAAAAAGTTAGGACCCGGGCCGACCAGAAAAGCAATGTTTTGAGAAAAACGCGTTTAATGCCTGGATCTCCAGGACTTTTCGTACCACGTTTTTTTCCTTTCCTATCCATCTTAGATGCTTACGTGTCAACGTACGATCAAATACTAACAGAGAACTGTGAATTTTAACTTAAATATACTAAAAATGCAAACAATAGAAGGGTCCAAGCGGTTGCAGCTGCCGGTCGACCTTAAAGGTTGGACTCCGAGGCGCTCTAGGAAACTCGTTATAACTCCCGAAATATTTCGAATTTCTGTCTGAAATTCGATTTTTTCGATTTTTTGAACCCAAGTTATTACCTTAAATTGAAATTCTCATAGTTTTTTAGGTTTTCTAATTCCCTTTGCTTAACTACATGAAATTGACGATGAGCATGAAAATGTATTAACAACACTTGAAAGAAGCTATGGAAAAAATAGGAACATAATACCCAAAGTAAAATACAACAGAAAAGGGGTTTCTTAGTCGCCGCATTGGGAATGTCTACGTATTCACACAAATAGTTGAAGAAACTATTACTTAGGATGATAACCCGGGTATATGAAAAGAAAATTAAATGATAGTTTATTGCATAACATAAACAGAGTGAAACTTTTTATTATTAACATACATTTACTGTACATACATTAAATATTTCTACATTGCGCATAGATTTTCATTTCCGTCTATTTTTGCATGAGCTTTTGTGCCGCAGCGTCACTGTTTGCAAACTGGAACACTCAGATCACAAGCAAAACAGTCTTCTCATATCGCTAAAATATTTATGCAAGAGTATTTTACCAAAACTGGAGAATATGCAATCTCAATCAAGATATCATTTTTGACAACTCTGCGTGAAATGTACGATAATTCACCAAGACTATCTTTGATTGAATAATTTAGATGATTCACTTAAATATCGACTACAGCCGAACAGAAGCTATATCAAAAGCTTTAAGAAAGAGTTCTGATTGTGCTTAGTGACTGATAAATGAATCCACTTATCTCATGATGGTTTCCGTGTCAGAACTCATGAAAGACGACTTCATAGTATTAATATTGATGTCTTCTGTTACAGGAAATTATGCGAAGCGCTGGACAGATGAGATACGGAGGGGAAAAAAATTCTACGCTTAATAAGATGACTTATAGATAATCTAGAGCACGCAATTCGTTTTTATAATATACGAGAGCTTTCAATAAAAAGACAGAAAGTTAATTAAACGAGAATTGTAACTAGCTTAAAAAAAGCCAAGTAGCTGAATTTGAATTTTGTTCTTAATATAGGGAGATTGAAAATCATGTTCTTCTGTCTGTTCTCGTTACACACAGGGTACATAAATAACTGGATATTAGCTATGCTTTGCTCATAAGATCATGAATAATTCGAAATACTATGAAGAAAATGGTGACATTAATTTAGTGGATATAATTTTTAGTAAATCTAATAGTTTCAATTCGTTTAAAAAAATTAAAGCAACCATAATTGGTTGGTTGAGAATGCAAACAAAGTTAATTGTTTTTTAGATTTGGTAGGATGCAGCTTGACTAGTTTCATCACCAACGCACATTTACAATAAACTAAATACTTTCATACAACTGGCATTACCAGAATAAAAAACAGACACGGAGCTACTATATTGATGTATGGGAAACGCAAAATTACGAGGGCATTTTCTGAAAAATGATCAAAGTGGTCGTTGATCTGTTTAACCCTCTCGTTTCTTGTGTTTCACACTAAAATACCCTAATTTTGTAAATTTTTTCCTGTGTACATCCTCAGAGATAGTAGTTTCCATGCGTAACCACATGCTTGAATAGGAAGTATAGGAGGGCGTTATTTATTGGTGCAGAGCAATTCATATCAATCATTAGTAGATGCATTTTCCCTATATTTTATTTCCAGAGCTTTTGTTAGAAGATACAGGCGGCTTATTCCAACAGAGATTCACCATCAGCACACATATCAATATATGGCATATATTAGCAACCTGTTTCGTGCAGTACATATTCAGAAACCCACCGCGCAAAAACCCCATTGGCAATGCACGGTTTGTAAAGTTTGACTCTGCCTCAATAATAAGAAGTGTTTTCTACAATATCACAAAATATAAACGTAAACTGTGTCTTAGTGGTTTTGTCAAGAAAACACCCCATTTCTTCCAAGTTAAATGTATCTTCCAAAAAAATTTATTTATCGAATGATTAAAACAGCTTTACCAATAAATTGGCAAATTTGGTATAATTAATGATTTATTTGAATAAAATGCAATAATATAACTGTTTACTGACAGCTTTTTTGCAGTGCAAATTGACATGACATATACATTTAGAATAAAAAACAAATCCCAAAATACCTCTTGCCTGCAAACTGCAATTTTTAATTAATTCCTCTACAATGCATTCCAGTGTATGCTTAATAAATCTCTTCTCTATACTACACACTCACCCATATCTTTATCCATATCGACTTCAGCTCCTCCATTAATCTACATGCTTTACTCACTAGATTTGGCTGTTTTATTTTCTGTAAAATCATAAATAACAGGTAAACAAACCTGATGGGTTGTATTTATATATTCTTAGTTCTAGCTTACCACAAGGATCACATTGCGAACTAGACTTCGAAGAGTTCTTCAAAAAATACAGAAGAAAGAAAAAAAAAAAGAAAAAAAAAGAAGAAAAGGAGAAATTCTATGAGGACTTTTAGAGGCAAAGTCTATGTTTTCTCTGAAATAGAAAAAAAAACCTTGGAAATTCCCACAGACAGTTCGATAAGGTTACTACCATAAGCGCTTATTGACTTTTAAGAGTATTCTACGTTTGACGCTGCCTGGGCACGAACCCAGTTGAATGAATCTCCAATTACTTGATTTTACAAGTTTTAATCATTGGGAAACGGAATAATATGTGTTAAAATCTGTAGGTTGTTCATTTTCTTTCCCCAAAAATGTCTTTAAAATTTTCTTGCTTTTTAAAAATATAGTTTAAATTTTCACCAAGGATACTCTAAGGACTACGATGCGGCAGATACTCTAAGCTGTTTTGATTATTACGTTTTTGCTTTAAAACCTCGATCGCAATTTTTATAAAGTTAAAGTCCATAAAATCTCATATTTCCTTTTGGTGGTAAACATTTTAACACTTTTCCATAATCTCAATACTATGTATTGTAAATTTCATGAAGATATACTATTTGGTACAGGTTCTATACAACTCTAAACTTGAACATTTTAATAATATTCCCCACACCACTTAGTGTCCTATGTACAATACTATAAATAGTAAATTACATGTATGATGATATGCTTTTTGGAACAGGTTCTAGACAGGTCTAAGCAGATGAAGTACAATCATATCCTATCCCTTTAATCCTTAGTATGTCCTATGTTTTCCTAGTTATTACGTTTTGAGAACTAAACTTTGCTAACTATGAACAAGCATGACTAAATGAAAGAGGCCTCTTCTACCGCAAAAGTGCAGTTTTTAAAAAAAGGAAACGTAACCACTCGAAAATAATAATCTACTCAAAGAGAAAACATACCGAAATGGCTTGATACGACTCTTTTCAATCACTATGTATTGCTGGTTGGAAAAACTTACGGTGAAGTAGTTCCTGAGAAGGAAAACAGAATATCAATTACAGTTCAGAAAATACGAAAACATGAGTGCCGAAAACGTATCATGGTGCAGAATACAAGTCATAAGTACTTGATCTCAAAATAATAAGTAACCAGATAAAACAGAGTGGAATCTGTTCAAGGATAAAGACAGCAGATGGAAATAGACTCAAAAGATTAGAAAAAGGAACTGCAACTCTCAGTTAATGTTTAAAAGAAATATAGAATTTGTTTATGATAAGTTTAGGATTACAAAAATTTATGAACATAAAATAAATTTGGATTGGTGCACTGTTAAAAAATTTAAATATTTCTGTTTCTAGAAGCACCGCACAAATTTGAATTCTTTTATTAATTGTATGTATAATTATTTTAAGAAATTTAATGCTTATCAATGTATCCATTCAATAAATGACCGTCCCAGAACAACTTTTTTGCCTTATATATAACATTTAACTTAATTAATATCTACTGAATGAATGTGTCTACAAATTAAGAAACGAATGTCATGAAAAATAAATATAAAGAATAATGAAAAAAAAAAGGAAAAAAAAAAACACGCTTTCAATAAGTGCATTAAAAACTAGAAAGTTATTTGTCTTTTTAAAGACTTTTAAATAAACGCTGAATCTACTACTTTTTAAATAGATGTTGTAACTAACAAAAAATAAGAGTGAGGCACTCTTAATTTGAAAGCGTCCATTTAAGTGCTTCTTGCTTTAATTTAATCCGTTACAACAGTATGTAAAAGAAATTGAAAATAAAAATAATTTTTTCTTTTTATGCATTCATTTAAAGCGTGGTTTTTTTTTATGATATTTACTTTTTACTGCATATAATATAGTAGCTAAATTGTATTTTTATTAGTTATATGTAAATATGTAAATTCATTTAAGCTATACTTCCATCAAAATATAGTGGAACACAGCCAGAGTAAAAGAAGTTCCGCTTTTTATATTGTTAAACGTAATTCCAAATGATAGATTTCAAACTTAAGTTTTGAAAATAATCTGGAAATAAAATAATTATAAAATAAACCGAAAACAATTTTTATTCTGGCCACCCTGTACAAAGTTATACGAAAAAAAAAAAAAAAAAAAAAAAGGATTATATTTAAAAGGAAATCCAAATGAAGTATTCCAGTCAAGTAATTTTTTTTTTTTTTTACCACTTACGGTTTTATTCACAATTTTAAGCGGAGATAAAATTAACCATTCGTTGAAACTTTAGCTAGTTAAACAACTTTTATTTAATCCTTTGGTATATCTTTTCTTTTATTCTGTTGTAGACATCAACAATTTTATTTCATTTTAACCACCGTTGTTTATAAAAAAATAAAATTTTCGCAAAAATTTTATGTTTTCATTGCTAGTCTAAATGACGCATGTCGAGATCTTTATCAGTTTGCTGCATTCGGCTTGTCATAGATAGGCAGTTAATACCCTTTTAAAAGAGATTTCCTCTAAAAAACATAAGCGTTCAATAAGTCCGACGTAGTGATTGATGAGGCACAGAAAAGACAATGCACTCTCTGCTCCAGTAATCGGACGCTCTTGGGGGGGGGGGGGGGGAAGTGCAATGTAAAACTATGTGCAATATTCACATTATGAGCTGAATTTTCTAGTTGATTTTTAGCAATAATTAAAACTCGTTAGATAAATGTTTGTGATGGTATGAATATTAAAAATTATATCATGGGAAGTTTTGAAAGAAAACGATGGGTTCAAGGGTTCGTTTGGTTGTATAGGATTTTCAAGTCGCAAGGACAACGGAAACTATTCTTTGTACAAACACCGTTATATTCACAATATAAAAAAAATTTCTCCGAAGAAAGGGGTGAGCTTAGTACTAACATGGTAATGAGAAATTAAAAAAAAAAAAAAAAAAAAAAAAAAAAATAGTTTGAAAATTATTCAATGGAAGAGAAATTTTGAAATAATATTAGATAATAAATACTTCGTCATTTTAAAATGCATGATCCAGTATCAGTGAAAATAGAAAGTTTTTATGAAAAAATTTCGGTAATTTTAATGTAAAAACTATCATATAAAGAACAAAATTATAGCATTGGTTGTTATTTTAAATTATACGGATATTAACAGAGTAATGAAAGTATTGTACTTTGCAAAAAAAAAAAAAAAATTAAGATTTTTTTACATTTCTAAAAGCTGTATGAGTGTATTTATATGTTATCAGCATAACTTTCAAACGGCTTGATCTATGATGTTTAATTTGTATATACAGTTGGATGATGGTCATGAGACATGGCATAATATGGTTTTCCTCTAAATAGCTCATGCGCTTATAGTAGCTACCGTTGAAATATCTAGGTGCATGACAGTGCACCCGCCAAGTTCATTACCAGACAACTTTTATTGGAAGCAATTCAGCAATATTTTGACCTCTTATATCTGCGCATTAGAGTATACCCGAGAGCTGAAAATTTATTTTACGATTAGCTGTTATCCACTTTAGTAAGACCCCTAGTTTTTAATTTTATTAGATGTCGAGATAATCAAATTCGAAAACGGCAGAAAACGACATATTTTGAGTTTCACCCACTCACTGATCATTAAATTACTAAGGTAGTTCTAGTAGAGCTAGAACTATGAAATTTGGTATGCTTGTAAGGTTTAACATGTATACAAAGGAAAAAAAATCTAAAAATAGAGATTTCCCCCTCCGAATCCCCTGAAAGGGGCAAATTTGAATCTCAATTCTAAAATATTTCTATAGGGGTTTGAATTATAAAACTTAGAATATTAGCTGTAGAATGTATATAAAGAGGAGAAACTCTTCACACGGCGCGAAGCCCTTAAAATCAAGAAATAATAAAAGAAAGTGCACTTTATTATACAATCAACCATTGGCGACCTTTTATCGGCTATGAAATGATTGCCAATTGTTAAGGGGTTTATTTTCCCTTTGCCAACTTTTTTTTGCATATATGAATAAACTATTTATTTAAAATAATTTTATATTATTCACATTGAATGCATAAATACTTTATGGACTGTGGTCAAATAAATTGAATTTTCTTAGAAAAACTCCGACTTTGTTAAAATTGCTTAAAAAAAACTGTCTTAAAGCCAAATAATAATTTAAATTAAAAGAATAAAATAGTCAGCTAATTCTAAAATTTTCGTAGTGGTCCGCCAACAGTCGACTGTATAAGAAGAAAGTACTAAAAAAGGTACTCTCCCGTTAGACGGGTACCAGTTGGGGAGTTGTCACCTGACATAAATGTTGACACGTTAATCTGTTTTTATCTGGTACCCATCTACCGGAAGAGTACCCCCAAAAAAGACGCATACTTAACCCTTGTACCCCAGGAAGTTGTCTTGCAAGTTCTTAAATTATATGGAAACTAAACGTTTTTAAACTAGCTATCGGTATACAAAATAAGTAATAAATTAAAAATTAGTACCGTAAAAAAGAAGTGAAATCCCAACAAAAACATCTCTGTAAAAAAGCGCCAAGTTTTCCACGCAATAGCTATGGTCATGTAAAGTATTGAGCAGTAAAGTAGAGCCAGGTTTAACGTTGTTTTAAATTACGGGTAATGAAAATTAGTAATTAGTAAGATTTTCTTTTCAAAGTCGAAATTCCCCTTCAAAGGCCTCAATATCCAGCTACAAAAATGTATGTGACACTTGGCCATTGCGTATTCTGGATCACTTGTTGGTTGCGTTGTTACTGCGGCACGTAATGGTCAAGTCGCACAAACATCTTTGTAGCTGGATAATGAGGCATATGAAGAGGAATTTTGACTTTTAGAAGAAAATCTTACTAATTACTAATTTTCATTGCCCTTAAAATTTACAACAACGTTAAACTTGGCTATACTTTAGATCTCAATGTTTTTCTTGACCATAACTATTGCGTGGAGAATTTGGCGCTTCTTTACAGAGATCTTTTTCAGCAATTACTAAAAAACGGCTTTAATGATTTTGATCAAATTGCTGTTTGAATGCCTATAAAAGTGTAAAAAACATCCCGAAAATCCCGCAAACATTCAATTAAGGCGTAAAAAGTTGAATATTGAATGTCTTTACATAGAATTCGCTTTTCTTGAGCATCCCCATCAACGATTGTTTTTCCGTTTCACTTACACGTAAGGAATAAAGTAGTAATTACTGTCAAAAATATCACCAAGTTGCCTTAGGTCTTGAATTTTTATAGCGTTTTTGAAAGTGGTGAGATGTTCGACACTTTTAATTTGGAATTGGACTTTGCCATTTTTACTTGTGAAAATAAAAATTCAAGTGCATAGCTTATTTGAGAAATTCCAGAAATCAGTTTTTTTAATTGTTTTAGTAATAATCCATCGCATGAGTTGTGTCACTTCAGCATAACGTGCCCTAAGTGGTTCTAGAAATTTACGTATAGGAAACTCCTTTTCCACACGAAATTTTTTTCTGGACTAACCACAAACTCTCACAGATATAGCCGATTAATAAAGATTAGGAAAAAACCGATTGAACTATCCGATAAGAGTGACTGAAATATACCCATTCCGCTCAAACAATGTTGAAATATATAGACATTCCGAAAACGGCAAGTCAATACCGAATGAAGCACCAGAAAACTTAGCTCCGCCGCCGTGAAACATCCGGTCTAATCTAGCTAACCGAACTTATGTGTGCAAGAGCTGACTTGGCGACTGTCGCATATGAAACCCCAACATTTTTTAGCTGCTACAATTTGAAAACACAGAAAAATCCCACTAGACCAATAATGAAAGACCATCTACTGAATGACCGTCGTACACTTTACACAGTAACTTCCTCTTTGGAAACAGTTTGAATGAGCAGTCACATTGGAAATCGTACCCCGAGTGTTCTCGTATACGAGGCACCAGTTATTACCCACGATCATTGAGTTCGTGTATTTCTGAATGGAATTTAATAAAGTGATTAAAGCTGCATCCCTCTAACCATAGCAAAAAAAGCAAAAAATATAGCATATAAAAAGCATTTGACCAATTTTATTTGTTTGTACTATTCTCATGATTAAAGTAATTTCTTAACTAAAAAAAAAAAAAAAAAAAAAAAAAAAAAAAAAAAAAAAAAAAAATAATAATAATTGTGCACTTTTGACTGTAAAATAAGCAGTTAAAGCTAGCGAAAGCTTTGGTTCATTTCTTGATAGGGCGAAGTTTTGTTTTCAACTTATAGAGTTAGCTTGATCACAATTAATTTGGCCGGATATAAACACTAACTAAAATAAGACTTCAGACAAGCTGGTTTGAAACTTGACAACCCGTTGATTGAATCACGCTTAAGAACTCATTTAGAGTGACAGGTGCTTAGATTAAATCGCTGAATAGAAAAATGAAGCGATGAATTAGTCCTCTGTCTTTCAAACATTTAGTCTTTATTAAACGTGGGATTCAATGAGCGGACTAAATACTTGTCTGTGACTTTTCACATGATTCTTTTTGACATAGAGGGATAATTAAAGGGACAATTAAAGGGAGTATATAAAAATGGTAAAACTTTATAACAGTATTTTTTGTTTGTAGTTCTATTTACAAGTGGCATAACGCAACAACTTTGAAGGTTAAACGAAACAGACAACACTTCTGTAAATAAGTTAATGAGATTTTATTCAAATATAATTTAGTTTATTCAAAAATGTGTCACGACTGTACGATTTATCCTCATTTATTTTTTTAAGCATACAAATGAAGAGTAGAAAAAGATTATTTCAATTATTTTGCAAATTGGCTATGCAATGCTCACTTCAAATGATGTAGCATAGGACTAAAAACTTTTCCCAATTGGGTTTCTCTATAACAGCGTTAGCCACGACACTGCTCGCGGACCGGATTTGGTCAACGACAGATTTTTCTGCGGCCCGCTGGCATCACATAAGATTAAAAAAAAAAAGGGGGGGGGGGAATCAAATTTCGCTGTATGGACTATTTTTTACACAATTGTAATTTATCCGAAATACTATGTGTGTTAACTATGTCAAAGAGATCGCCACTACATGTCCGAAAAAGCTATATGAAGAAGCTTTCTATCAAGAATAATTAAGGAATAATTTAACTGAATCTCATTTGGACAACTTATTAAAATTGACTGCAACAAATACTTCGAAAGACATCGACTCTATCATAAAATAAACTGAACGATTTCAACCGCCATTGTCTCACAATTGATATTTTGGAAGTACAGTTTAAGTACTTTTATTTAAAGTTAGGTCAAGTCGCATTTTCATTTTAAAAGGAAAGGAAAAAAAAAAAAAAAAAGAATCCAATATCAATTGTAATTTTATAAAGATAAAAAAAAATTAATATTTCTTTTCCAGTTTTCAGGAATGCTATACATTGTTAAATCAATAGTAATTAAAGATACATATTTGGGTGCATCCGGCCCGGGAAAAGCTCCATTAAATGTCACACGGCCAATCTCTAAAAGTTAGTGGCGCTCGCTGCTCTATAAATAATGACTTGAACGTTTCATAATCACAAGGTTTTTTTTCAAAAAAAGAAATTAATTCGTTGGATTTTTTTTTTTGTGGACAGCATATATTGTAATTGGACGATTAAAATAGAAAATGACAAAAGTGTCAAGCATACCAAATTTTTTTTTTCTTTTTTCACAAATAAGTATTATGTTTCTGTTTTAAGAAAGAAAATGCTTTGGTAGTGTAAATAGCAAGTCTAATGTTACGTTTCCATTAAGAGAAAACAACATAAAAAATGTTTTCTAAAATTATGTTCAGCGCAAATTTAATAACTGTGCTCTACTGTAAAATTAATGGCATTTGATTAAAATAGTTCAATAATATTTCATGTAATGAAAAATAACTTCCTTCAACAAAACGTGTAAATCTTTTCAGAGCATTATTGAAACCTATTATACTAAAAAGAAAACTTACACATATTTTTAATAACCTGTTCCAATTCTAGTATTAATTTTGGTTTTTTAGTATGCATTTCGATATCTGGATAGGAAACATGCCGCAATTGTGTAATAAACAAAATTTTTGTGCAGCTTTGTAGGTCTTAATTTTTTTCAAACAAGCAAAGTTGCACAATAGTTTTTGTTTCATACTGAAGACGCAGCTTAACAAAGCTAGATTTTTTACTCGTTTAATTCTTAGGAGCTTTTAATTTTAGTCCTTATATTTCTCACTTATTCAGTTTTTCATTTGCAAATTGTCATGGTAAAAGCGTGTTTTAAAACACCATATTTATATTTAAGTTTTAACACATTATGGTAACACTTCTGCACACTGAAATGTAATACAATATTAACTGAAATGCAGATTTCATTAAAATATAACAATAATTGAAATAACACATTTCTAACGAAAAATTCTGCTTGTAAACGTCAAAATAGACAACCCAATGGGGAGAAAATACATTTCCGATCCCTTGTTAAAGTAAATTGGAAAAAAAACACATGTAATCTAGAAACAATTTGAAAATGATTAACGGTTGTAACATTAAATCAACATAATCACTACTTGTGTGAGAGTATTACACCTTAAGTAATCACATACCCCATTTAGAATCTCCTATTATGTTAAACAATGATCCCTGCAGGGTTGTCATTATCTTGGATGAGTCTGACATTCCACGTCATTATTGTGAAATGTGAATCACGATTAATTATAAGCTATGAAATCAAGTTTTGTTACACTATAAGGCATAAATAACTGAATAACCATTATAAACTAGGTGAATTTGCATAAAATCTTCGTCTACTATGTTATTTATGATTTTATATTCTCAATTTATTCAGCATTTGATCCACAGATGTATAATCTGTAACTTACAAAGTTCCTCGCAAAACATTTTGATTTACAGGTCATATTTAATTAAAGCTCCATTTCAATTAAAACACCCTTTGGATTCAATGACATTTTGAATTAAATGACATTTTGAATTAAATGACATTTTGAATTAAATGACATTTTGAATTAAATGACATTTTGAATTAAATGACATTTTGAATTAAATGACATTTTGAATTAAATGACATTTTGAATTAAAGGACATTTTGAATTAAAGGACATTTTAAGTTAAAGGACAGTCCGAGGCGGTTGTTGACAATGTATGTTTAAAAACTTTATTTGGGAAACTTTTGAATTATTTAAGAACATTAAACAAACTTACTTGGGCAGCCGATACAAAAGAGTTCATCTTTTCCTATTGTCAAGCTGGTCCCTTCCTAAATAAAAAAAATAACTTAGTCATTTGAAGAAATTACTGAAAGTGCTAACATTTCAAGTATTTTTAAACTCTATTCGAAAACAATAAAATAATGAAGAAACAACACATGTTAAAACTAAAACAATACAGATTTTAAATACTTTTAATAGGATGAATAGTTTTAGTTTATATTTCAAATGAATATCATCTCAAATAGTGTGCTTTGACAACATACATAAAGATTTAGAAATCGGTACTGTTCTAACAGATCATATTTTTAGAGTAAATATTTTCGAAACATTTTTGTTTATAATTTTTCTATTATAAATAGGCCCAAAAAAGAAGACCTCAAATTAACGAACTTAATTGAGATTGGTCTAGTTCCAATATATCAATCGAAATATTATGCAGTTAATACACTTTATAAAAACATAACTCTAAAATGATAAGTTAAAAACGGACACACACATAGATAGAATAGCTATACAAATTTAATTAGCAAGCCGGTTCAATTTATTTAAAAAAAATGCCTCCTTTCTATAAAAAAAAAATTAATCTAGTTCAGAATTCTAATTAAGAAATACGGAGGAAAAAAAGTAAAAAAAAAAGTATTTAAAGTTTAAAAAAATATGCAACCGAGGGAGATATTCAGAAAGAAACAACCTTAGCTATTCTAAAAAAATATATAAATGAATTGGACGCAACATCTGAGCAAGATTGTAACATTTGTCTCGAATCCCACGATCTAACATTTTGATACTTTTATTGCGTCTTTTATTTGTGCGTAAGGTAGCGAGATTGCTTTTGCATTGACTAAATGGTAATTTCCTGCATGTAGTGGTCGCCAAAAGGGAGGTGAAATTACTTTTTGTCGGGAACAAAATTAATGAAGCAATCCCCTAAATTACGTGGAAATTGAAAGAATGCTGATTGGTTACGAAAATTCTCTTGAAGGATATTTAGTTTCTAGATTTTGAGGGATTTTTTTTTTAATTATAAATGTCAGAACAATCAATTTATTTTAGAAGACTTGGTTTTGCAATTTCTTATCAAAAGAAGTTTTCAAGAGAAAAGCGGAATTTTAATGAGAAAAATTAAAGAATTAAAACTCCCGACTTTGTTCTTAAGAATTTGCATCAGCAAGAACCCCCCCCCCCCTACGGTTATTTCATTTAAGTTTCTATTCTACACGAATATTGTGAGAAGCATATAAAAAAAGCTGCTCTTTCCATCCGTCTGAGGTTAAAACATAACAACATACGTCACAGCTATGTGCAGCATGCCAAATGAAAGGTCTCGTTGAGATAAATGCCATCAATATTCAACTGGTAGTTACGGTCGGAAGTATAGCTTACGTCGTTGGGAATATAATTCATACCCCGTAAAGACCAAACTATAAATGTTACAGCATGTGTCGTATCATTTTGATGTTCTTGATAGGTGAAGTAGGATTGTAAATTAACTGTGCGTTAGAACCAAATGTGTCTCAAAGTTCAACTGAAAGAGTATTTTTATAGTAACTATATGGGATATTCCCATCTTGGCTCCAAATAGAGATACGGAAGAAGGACTTGCACAAACTTAGCGAACATTTTTATAACAATTCCAACTTAGTAGGGGTTTTGTTACGACATTTAAACTTGGAGACATTTTTATAAAAATTCTCACTTAGGTGTTTTGTCATGATATTTCGTCAACCTTTAAAGAGAGAGATTTCAGTCAATAGATATCACCAAATTGTAAAAGCTCGACATCTGAACCTGACGTACCACAATAGAAAAGTGTGATGAAATAATCGTTCAGTGACAGCGACAATCCAATTAATTTAATTAAAAAAATTGAGAAACAAATACGGCTTTAGGAAGTCAAAGTTAACCAAGAGAAGTACTTAACGCACAGCGCTGTTCTACCGAGGTTGATTGACAACTATAATTACAAAAGGTATCGGCGATCACGTTATTGTAGTTACAAAAAAAAAAGTTTCCATAAATCGCGGGTGAACAAAGGAGCATCGCTTTAGTATTGATGGAAGCAAGCTTCATTTGCAATCGATTTCGAATTCAAAAATTCTTTACTGAATAGGGGCCTTAATGACGAACTTGCTAAAACAGAAAACTTTTATCGAAAAATAATCAGCAAGTAAAATTATGACGTCCATTAAAGATAACTCAAACAGTAAAAAAGTCAAAAATCAATAAGTAGATCATGCTAATTTAATAATTATTTTATCTAAAGCATTGTTATATTATATATATCATTATTAACTAATCATAAATAGACGCATGGTTCGTGAGTAAACGTGAGATGATTAATATTAAATTATATATATTCATTATCATTATTATATATATTTGTTATCATTATTATATATATCCTTATACTTGAATTACGATGAAGTTTTAAATATACAACACAAATACTCAAATTACTTACCGGCTTAACCCTAATCTAACATTAACGGCCAACTTATCATTAAATATCAGTTTATAATTTTCGATACTAAGTAATATTTTTTACTCAGCTGCTTAGCATAGATTAAAAGAAACTGGTACAGATAATAAATAAAAGACAACTCCTTTTTCCTTCTTCGAACCCCGTAAAATGATCAATTTTCAGGAAATAAGATAATGCTCTACAAACGAATTTGACAGTTTAGGGGGAAACTACTCTAAAAAGGGCGTTTCTTCAAATATTTTTAGTGTAAAAATTAAATAGAACATAAATTTTCAAGTATGTTGTACCACACATTTCTCGAACCATTGTGAATGTTTCGATTGTCTACGGAAAACAAGTCATGTCACCAGAATGATATTTTTACTCACGTTCTTTTAGGAACCACGCGTTTATTTATGATAGTCAGAAACGTGTAAGAAATTTTTTAAAAATAGCGATAGCAAAGTTAAGCAAAATATATTGAAAATTAGATATTTACAGGTACTCTATAAGTACGATATTATAAAATCAGTAGTATGTAATAAACACTTGAAAGTGTAATAGAAAACAGAAACGTTTTACTTTTTAAATTGTACGCTTTTGTGAAATGAATAGCTCTCCTAAATATTCGCCTTAATGAAGAACTTGTTAGACTTTTATCGAACATATAATCTAAACATATAAAAGACGAAGTTTTTTGGTTTATTTGTTTCCTATTCACTTTTAAGCCTTCTCCGCTTTGAAAAATATTTCACACAGATTTTGTATCATCACCATTCATTTTGAATGCATAAATACGTTATGAACTGTGGTCCAGTAAATTGAATTTTCTTAGAAAAATCAATGGTAATTCTCTGCTAATTGGACTTTATGGAGAATTTTTTGTAAACTTTCTTACTACCAAATAATAATTTAAATTAAAAGGATAAAGCAGTCGGCCAATCATATTATCGGCTAATCATATATGGCCCCCAACAAAAAGTTCGTCAACTGTTAATTGTACCCAAAAAAGATGTACACTAAATCCTTTCAACCCTAGGAAGTTTTCTGGCAAGTTTTAAAATTATGAACACTAAACATTTTAAAACTAGCTATCTCTGTATAAGTAAGTAATAAATTTAAAATTAACGCCGTAAAAAAACAAGTGAAATCCCAACAAAAACATATCTGTAAAAAGGCTTTCAAAAAGTCTGCAAGTTCTTCATAGAAAAACTATGGCCGTGAAAAGTAATGAGATCTAAAGTAGAGCCAAGTTTAACGTTGTTGTGAATTACGGGCAATGAAAATTAGTAAAATGTTCATCTTTAAGTCAAAATTCTCCTTTACAGATCTAAATATCCAGCTACAAAAATGCTTGTGACACTTGCCCATTACCTATTCTGGATCACTTGTTCGCTGTGTTGGTGATGTGACGCGTAATGGCCAAATCGCGCAAGCATTTTTGTAGCTGGATATTTAGGTCTATGAAGGGAAATTTAGATTTTGAGATGAACATTTTACTAATTTTCATCGTCCGTAATTTACAACAATATTGAACTTGCTCTACTTTTGATCTCAATACTTTTCACGGCTATAGTTATTTTAAGAACTTAGTGCTTTTTGCCTTTTTACACAGATGTTTTCGTTGGTTTGTTTTGTTAAAGTATAGGAAAAATTTATCAGAAATTTTTTTATACGCCATTCACGAAGTTTAATTTAATATTTGAAATCATTCCTTGAAAATAATTATTTGATTGGTTGGTTTGTACGTTCAATTACCTATTTTTGTATTCAATAATGGCTAATCAAGTCGGGACCTACAGCTTAACGTGGATTGCGAACCGTAACGAACATCCATGCCTAATCCAGGATTTGAACACGGCACCTTTAACATGCAAGGTGAGCACCATTAATTGAGTTTTCTTTCTCAAGAATGAAGTAAGAGCTTTCTAGATTTTATCCAAGTTTTGAAAAAATTCATTGTATTTCGTAAAAATCTCTATACATTTATCCGTTACCAGAAATGAATGTAAACTTGAAACTATAAGAAAATCATCATAAATAGCTTTTGAAATAGACGGAGATTGCAATTTAAGACTTTTTTTACAAGTGAAAAGCCAGTCTACTATAAGATATTCGAACAGTCTGGAATACGGAAACACCTAACTATACCCAAAATCCGATACTATGTTCTAAAGAAAGTACAGGCAGTCTGATCAAAGACAAAATTTCGAAAAGCAGCAATCCAGAATTCAAACCAAATGTCATAGTCTTCTAAATGGTTGGTTGTATTTTAGATTTATAAGGCGCAAGGGCAACACAAGGGCCAAACTGCGCCATCTTCTAAATGGAAGAAGGACAAGCATATTGATGCTATGGTGGAACAAAGACTCAACAGCGAAAAGTGGAATTTTCAGAAAACGCGAAAAAACAAATTGATTTCCCTATACACTTGAGGAGGTCGTGCGTACATGAGCACGGTAAGTTTACATCAATTGCAAGAACATAATGTAAAAAGTGAACAACCCAAAAAATAGAACACTTTTCAGGTAAACTGTAAAAAATATTTAATCTTATAATAAAACAACAATAAAATAAAAAAAGTAAACAAAGAAAACCTATTAATTAAAATAACAATTGAAACACAGTAAAAACATAAGAAATACTTATGATACGAATATTAGTGCCGTGGTGGTTGATACGTGAAGGTACTACAGCTCTGTACCGAACGAAAAAAGAATCAGAGAATGAGCGAGCTTTAACAGCCTGCTTATAGAGTATAGAATATTTTTGCACATGCGCTAGGAAGGCTTAGACAAAATTTCAATTGCGTCTTTGCTCCATCATAGTGGTGATAAAACAAATGCTAATGCGAAATTTACCCAATAATTATAACGCTGCGCCATATAACCAGGCTACCAATAGAATTGTAACGTCGATTGAGAATTACTCAAATCATAATGAAATTTGGACATTATTAAATATTTCATTATGCTGGTTTGATACATTAACTTTAAGTAATTCAGAATCTAAGGATTATAACAAAATTGTCAATGTACCAGACAAATGGTAACATTATTCAACTTCCATTAACAGCTTTAAATAAACTTAAGTAGTTCATTTTCGATTATAAGTAGTATTCCAGAAACAGACTCTACTGCCCCGCACAGATTAAATGCCAAATGATAAAGATAATAAATAAAGTACAGTTTATTTTCCTTTTAAGAACTCCGTAAAGATATATTCCGGAAGTAAAATAATCCTCTACAGAAGAATTTGACAGATTACGGGCAGCTGCTCTGAAAAGGACGTTTCTTCAAATATTTTTAGCGTAAAAATCAAACAGAGCATAAATTTTCAAGCATGTTATTCCACGCATTTCTACAACCATCGTGAATGCTTTGATTGTCGACCGAAAACAAACTAAGCTTCCTGACTGATATATTTACTCACGTTCGCTTAGGAATAGCGAGTTTATTTATGATAGAATAACCGGAAATGTGTAAGACATATCTTAAGACGATGATAGCAGAGTGTAAAGCAAAACACAGGGACTTCGTATTTAAAGTTTACCTCTTTAAAGACAACTTGAGCCTGTTGTACTCAACTGATCTTTATAAAACTTTGTTTACGTTTAAATCTGATTACAGGAAAAAGACCCTAAAATAACTTTTCTTAAAGAGGAAAATGTGTTCTTAGAAAATATTCTCAAATGACGATTCAACGATTATAGAATAAATATTCAAAATTTCATTAGATTGCTTTCTTTTCAACTTTTTCGATAAGTCTGATGGTTCGAAATAACAGTGAAAAAACAGATTTGCATATACCCTTAATTTTATATACAAATACCGATCAATTTATTATACACATCTTGAATAAACGTATCTTGAATACATTCTCTTATAAACTCGACAGTATAAAAATTAAACCGCAAGTTAACATGAAAGTTTTAAATCGTGTACTTAAGTTTTTTAAGGTTGTATTGTAAAAATATAAATATATAACACGATAAAACAATATTCAATATCGAAACACAATTCACAAAGATTCTAATATTTCACGTATACAAATATCATTTATATATAGCCTATTCATGAAATTAATCTTCGTTCCTTAATATCCATTTCAAACATCAAAACAATACTGTAAGATTCCCAATCTTATTCAAGATTTTAAAAGTTAAAATAAATAAGACGCAGCATTAAAATGTTACATGGCGACAAGAAAACCACGAACCAAATATACATCCCAAATATATACTCTTACAGAGAATAACAGAATACACAGAAACGTATTTTCCTCTGGGCTACGAAGCTAGAAAATGTTTGCGATGTAAACAGTGGCAAGCAATACTGAGAATAATACTGAGAAACATTGTGTAATATTCACTCAGAGGTGAAGGGAATAAAGCTTAAAAGCGTTTGACGGGACAATAGTTTCGGAAAGCAATTAAATTACTTAATGTAATCATTATATCTCAAGCGTGAGAATAAACAATTAGATTCATTGTTGAGAAAATTTGAGAACGTTAGATAGTTATTAGGTAGGTTTATTTAAGTTGATTAAGTCTATATACGTTAGTAAAATCATTATAGTTAACTTTTAGTTGTTTAGTTAGAGATTTAAAACATTGTTTTTAGGTGAATATAATCTAAACTTAATAAAATTATGATTCTTCTTCTTTCCATTATCCTATCCATTAAATTAAGGTATGATTTAAATTGGTAAAATGAATTATTTTTCGGGTGATATCAGAATTTTCAATTTAAGTATAACTACAGGTAATTGACATACAGTGGGTAAAAAAAAAAGTCTCCGTACGGAAGCCAAAGTTACAAATAAATTAGCATAATTTCTAATCTTTTGCTTCATATCTTCAGTAACTACTAAAATATGTTTAATTTAATTCTTTAACACGTTCACGCCGGCGCGTACCACCGGTGGCCCGCACTAGACTATCTCATCGGGCGGCGCGTACCACCGGTGGTACGATGAGACAATCTAGTGCGGGCCACCGGTGGTAAGCGCCGGCGTGAACGTGTTAAAATAAGTTTATAATAAATGTGTGTTTTTACAAAACGCAGGAAGTATTTAAATTGAAATATTTAGGAGACGTAGCTAAGTGCCATGCAAAAAAAGTTTCCGTACGTCATATGAAAATTAATTTTGGCGTTTTCCGCAACAGACTTGCAGTAAATTTTCAAAACTGAAGTGTGCGCAAGTGTCATGAAGACATGATAGCAGCAATTGTTTGATTTTAGCTTGTAGCTGATTGTCTTAAAATGGAGTTCCTAAACCTATTCTTGAGTTGGTGATTCAGTTATGAAATGTTGGATTATCTATGAAAAAAATTGGCGACATCCTTAATGAATTGAAGTCTAGTACAATGTATTAATGAAAGACACCGATGTGCTTCAAATGTTTCAGGATAGAGATCGATCAGAAATTTTTCAAAACTAAAACGCTTGCATAAAAGAAATATCCTATAGTAAGGTTCAGTATAATCCGCGAATAAGTGCACCTCAAGTCGTACATGGCTTAAGAATTGCTAAACACATTGAAGACAATTCCCAAGTGGCAATTTATGTGCACTGGTTAAGACGTTTTGCGTTGGAGTTCCAAGATACACGAACCTATTCTTATTTCCTTCTACATAATGTAAATTGCTGATACAAGCAACTCCATAAAATTCCACACCATAACGTCTCCTCCACCGTGTTTGACAGTTCCACATAAATTATAAGTTAACATTTGTTGATTTCGTTTCCTCCTGACCATAACTCGATTATATGACGCTTGGATATTTAATTTTAATTCATCACTAAAATGGACTTTGCAAAATCGATGCTCATTTTTTTGCTACTTCTTACGGGCTGCAATTCCATTCAGTCCCACTAATTTAATAACATTTCTCACCGTTTGAGATGTCACTTCAATGTTTTTATAAATTTTTAAGCCATGTGCGACTTAAAGTGCACTTATTCGCAGATTATCTTGAACCTTGCTATAGGATATTTCTTTTATGCAAGCGTTTTAGCTTTGCAAATTTTCCTAATCGATCTCTGTCCTCAAAAATTTGAAGCACATCGGTGTCTTTTAATTATATATTGTACTAGACTTCAATTCATTAAATATTTCGCCAATTTTTTTCATAGATAATCCATCATTTCATAACTGAATCACCAACTCACGAATAGATTTAGGAACTCCATTTTAAGACAATCAGCTACAAGCTAAAATTAAACAATTGCTGCTACCATTTCTTCATGACACTTGCGTACACTTCAGTTTTGAAAATTTACTGCAAGTCTTTTGTGGAAGACGTCAGAATTAGTTTTCATATTGCGTACGGAAACTTTTTTTTCATGGCACTTATCAACATTTCCTAAATATTTCAATTTAAATACTTGCTGCGTTTTGTAAAAACACACATTGATTATAAACTTATTTTAAAGAGTCAAATTAAACATATTTCAGTAGTTACTGAAGATATGAAGCAAAAGATAAGAAATTATCCTAATTTATTTGTAACTTTGGTTTTCGTACGGAGACTTTTTTTTACCCAATGTAAATAAACTACAGCCCTTGACATTTTAGTTGGTTGGTTTATGCGCTCAACGACTTATTTTTGTGCACCATAACGGCTAATCAGACCAGGACCAACAATTTAAAGAGAACATTCCACAACGAACATGCATACCTAACTCAGGACTCGAAGCAGGATTTTTAGCATGCAAAGCCCGAGTTCTAACCACAAGGCATTAGGTTGATCTTGATATCTTACAATATTCAATAATGCTTATACAAGTAGGTAGTGATCTATTTGTGAACATTAAAATAGTAAAATTATTATTATTATTTGAAATTCAGTTATAAAATATTCTTTCTCTGTAGTCTAACATCGACACTTTTCCCTTAGATCTATTTTCTTTCTAATATTGTTACACAAATTTTCTGCATATAATTGTAAATAGGGACGTATTTATTTTAAAGTTGTATTGTATTCTGTATAGAATTGTAAACAGTGACGTAATTATTTTAACGTTTTATTTCATTTCATTTGTAAACAGCGATAATACATGTTAAAAGAAAGTGGCAACATTAAAATCAATCTGGAAATTTCGAGGCATTTCCATCACGTGATTGGTTAAGTGGATTTTGTTAGAAATTTCTGCTATAAAAGGAAGCGAAAAATAGAATATAGGGAACAGTCGAGTATCGGAAGCAGTTCGGAAAGCATCGGATCTTTTGTTCACTTTCGCTGTGCCTAAATTATCGCTGTGTTCGAAGTTGTACGTATCGAAGCTTGATAGCAATTATTCTGTTGTTCGGAGAAGTTTTGTGAGCCTTCGAAGGAAGAATAAATTATAGTTTTTGTTTAGTGAAAACTACGTCATTTCTTCCGAGAAAAATCCCCCCCCCCCCCCGTAACAATATTAAATCAACCGCAATATATCACAACTTTATGCTTCTAAAGACCAGTGTAAAATTTCTAATAAAAATTTCCGCTTCAAAAATATCCAATTTAAAACAGCTTTAGACCAACGCCTTCCATCGCCGCCAAGGAGACTGCATTAATACGTAAATGCGCAACGAAACTTCATTTCTCTTGGGCCTCATAAATATTGGCTTTTCTGGTGAATTACACGAACCCTGCTGTGTGCTTATGCGTTTCCCATTGAGCGAGTCCTTCACATTCTTTCAGGACTGGAGCAATACTTAGCATGACTTCGAAAAGAAAATTGAACGACAAGCTAAGGGAGGTCAGTAACGAAATTTCACGAAATAAAAACATTTGCATGTACGTCAAGAGCGATAGGCCTAGTGGGAGATAGTTCTAGGAAACATGTAAACAAGAGCGAATATAAGCGATCAAGCTTTCAACTTTAAATATAAAATTTACAAGGATGTTGTAATATTTAGTTAGAAGAATTGTAGATATTTGAATACTGTCTGTAACCGATTCCGATTATCCCACCTGGTGGCTTTGTGGTTAGCGTTCTGGATTGGCATGACAAAGGTGCTAGGTTCGAATACCAGGTTAGGCATGGATGTTCGTTGTGGCTCGGAATCCACGTTAAGCTGTAGGTCCCGGCTGATTAGCCGTTATTGTGCACAAATGTAAGACGAGCAGCGCACAAACTGACTGCCTATTTCTGCCAAGTGCTTAACACAGCCAATAAACGCCTTGTAATTTTGAACTTGATCAAGCAACGATGTTGTTACTTGAGAGAGTACCCCTCTCACTATCCCCTTCCCCCTAACGAGAGAACATTGAGACAGCGAAGGTTTAATACCAAACGCCTTCTTTATCGTACACACCGATGTACGGTGAGGCAGGACCGAACCCGCAACGTTCCAATCACGAGCTTGAAGCTTGAACTCGCGTATTTATATGTATTCAGTCTAATTATGTTTTTGGAAAGTACATATTTTAACTCATTTTTAGTACCCATTAAAACTAAAAATACTATAAGAGAATTTTTAATAATTAATTAGTAGTTGGAAATATCCTTAACCTTATTGTATTATTACATTTTCTGTTTTTACACTGTTTCAAAATGTTTGATGTTAAATACGTTTGGGCAACAGGGAGATGAACATTATTTCAGAATTTCAAACGTTGCAAACTAAAATTTGATGCAAACATGTTGGCATTTTCAAGGTTTTATGACTTAAAATGTTGTTTAAGTGTGTTTGTTACAAAAGTTGTAAGTATGGTAATATAGGAAATTTTGCAATAAGTATTGTGCAGATTCAGATCTAAATATGTTATTTTATGGTTACTTATATAATCATTGATGAGTTAGCCTTCAAATAAATAGCCTCGGTTGGTAATTACAGGAATTATCTGGGACAAGAGCAACACTGGGACTATGGTGCATCATTGAAACTGTTGAAAATTAGGGTTATCTCTTTTTTAGAGGCCTATCAAGAAGGAATTCACCGCATAAGCGTTTCAAATAACTAAGTATAACTACTATGTGTTTCTATGCAAGAAAACATAGAAACACGCATTAGTTATGCTTAACTTTTGGCTATGAGTATGTTTCGAGCAATTGTTTACCATATACGAGAGATATCAAAATAAGTAATTTTAGGCAACTAACGATTATAAGCACAATTTAAATATTTCATCTTCAAAATATAATTTATTAGTTTCAGACCATAATTATTTTAAGAATCTAGTCTTTTAACCAAGCTCATTGATAGAGGAACAATTCCATCCCTACTTGCAATAAAACTTCAGTTCTATGGAAATTTCTCCAAGTTTAATGAAGAAAATCTAGATATCCTACACAATTGTAAGAGCGTCCCAAGGGTACAAGATACCTTAGAACGGTAATTTATACTGCTGCGTGAAACAGTATCCTCAAAGGGAATAAACAAAGGAGATAACATAGTATTCGAGAACTGTCGCCATATAATTAGAGAATGGGATTCAAGTTAATTAAGCGCTGAAGCGATACGGTCCATTGAAAATGCCGAATCATCTTGATAAGATAGAAATGGGGGTTGATAAATTAGATTATAGGAGTTAATCCTATGTCGAAGGTTTGTTTGCCTTATTTGAGTTGAGGATTGATCGGAGAAGACGTAGGATTCGATTACGGAAGATTAAGAATATAGGACAATGAATTTAAAAGGGGAAAATAAAGGAATGGTTATTTCAACGGAAGTAAAAAAGAGAAAAATAGTTGAAGCTTCATGAATTCTGTGATTATTTTGTATTAGATAAAGTGTTTTATGTCTATAAAGCTGGAGAACATGCCACTTTATTTGAAAAATTCAAATCATGCAGTAAAATGAAAAGCACAATAACGAGCAAGAGTATTGTAAGAATAATATTCTCATATCGAGGGTTGCATACTCGTTCTGTAAGAATCTCAGTTATTAAAAATATATTCTGGTGATACTTTTGTTCATGTAGGTATTATACAGGTCATTTATCCTGTTTAGCTTACATGTTAATCTGCTACGATTATGATCAAATTTTAGGACACAATGGCTTAAAATTTGATCTGAATATAGTCGAAGAAGGGAGAAATGATATGGTATAAGATGAGAAAAAAAAAATGTTTGATATTTTTCTCCCACCATGCTATTTCCCTTTTCTTCATGTATATTCAGGTCAAATTTCAGGTCAATCTGACCAGTGGTTCATTTTTTACAGCATTTTGAGATCATTTAGTAAGAACATTGAACATAATCAATCCTGTATGTGAGGAATATCATTCAAAAGAAAGAGGCAATCAAATTTCTTTCTTCGAAGCAAACGTGCTTGATTAAATCAATATAATTTTACTAAAAACTTGTCATGCTTTTATTTTTCTGATTTCTTACAAACCGTTGCAACTGTTTAAGAACTAGCCGGCTTCCCAAGGTATGACGCATCTACGACTAGAATTCAGCCTAAATTTGGCGTCGAAGTGAAACAGAAAACTAATTAGTATGCATACCTATAACAGAGTCGGTAGGAGAAAAAACAAACAAGTCAGGTCAGAATGAGAAATGGGGAGGGGGATACCCGTTAGCAATCGCGCATGCGTATCAAACGAAAGATTGTCAGAATGAATAAGAGGGATTATAGATGAAAACCATGCTATATAAAAGAGAACCACAACAGATAGGAGAAATGCATGTAATTTCGTAAAACTGGCATTATACTACGTAAATAGCGACATGCTGGAGCCAGTGAAAGTAGCACGCTCTTGTCTGTACCTAGTTCTGAACATCTGTCTTTAGCAGGATTTTTTTTTTAGGCGATTGGTATTACTAAAATGACTATAAGCGTTTTTAAGTAGAAAGTAGTAGGGACATTTAAAGCTGTTTGTGAACTAAATTTCATTTCATTTCATTTCATCAAACATTTTCAAATTCCTTTTTTAAGTAGGGAATTTAAAATACGTTAGAGGAACAACATAGTATATTCGCTGTATTGCCGATACTTTTCACCCTAGAGCATAGAAGTGTTTGTTGCAAGAAAGTTGTGAAATACCTTAAAGTGGTTTGTAGATTGAACCATTTTATACCAAATTACAGTCTAGAAATAAACAGCTACTAAGAGTGATAGACAGAATCTAAGGAAGAATCGCACATTCCTCTGTACTCAGTTCTAAATGGATCAGCTTTTACTTTTTTTTTCCGGTGTCCGATTCGTTACAGTAGATGTGACATAATGAGATGGGTTTCATCAACTAGTCTACTTAAGCTGTCAGATGTCACTGATCGAATAGCATAGAATTAAATGGGTTAAGTTGTAGCATATTTTTTCTGAACTGCTACTAATACCACTAACATATTGAAAGCGTTTGTCAAAAGAAAGTTATAGGTTAAAATTATTGAGTTTAATTTTTCTTTCACAAAGCATATTGAAATTAAATTATAAATATATATGAGGGTCAGCCTGGTTTAATTTTACTGAAACCCTTTCTCTAAAAAAAGACACCAAAAAAGTTTATTAGTTTTTGAAATCATTTGAAATCGCATTCATAAACTATTTTTGATTAGTTAGGAAGAATTACCCTAGGATTATTCTGTGCTAAAAAGATAGAAACAACCTAAACACGCTATTTCTTATCGACAGTTATGAGGTTCTGTCATATTTTGCATAAGTTGAAATTATCTCCCTTAACTTCAAAATAGCACACTTAACAAATTGAGAAAAGTATAAAAATATATATTCTTTAAATTTTTATTTAAAAGCATTTAAAAAAAAGTTAAAATTAAATTTCAAAAATTCAGTTTTTATAAAAAAAAGCACTACTTCAAATGTTCATTGCCTATGTTAAGAATTTATTTGAATATCTATAAAAATTTATTCTTATAAAAATTTGCTATGTGCAAAATTTTATTCAAATCGTCCACTATTCATAGTCGACTTTTTAAGTTTCGACAGACGTTGATGCCTCTTTTTTTTTAAGAATGCTTTTTAAAAAAAAAATTAAGAATGTTGTCTAAAAGGAGTTAATGATTTCATTACGATTTTAAATTTTGACAATAAGACCATTAAACCAATCCAATACACAACTTTTTAAGCTTTTAAAAACATATAAATATTCGTCTGAATAAAAGTCGTTTCAGGGAACATTTAAAAGGTAGGCACTAAAAAAGAGTATGTAAGCTAAAACTTTCCTACACAGGAAAGCAGTAAGTAAAATTACATAAAAATTCAAACTTAAGACTTACCATTAGAAAGCGCTTTTAAACTTTTCTTCCAAAAAGTGGAGCCAGATAGAAGTAAATGCTTGTAAGAATACTCATAAATAAAGACTTCTCCCAAAACGTTTAACCCTTTGAAGTTTGAGAATCTCCAATTCTAAAAAAGTGGGACACATCTCCCTTTTATTGTAAATACTCTTCACCGAACGAAAAAAGTATTTTTGACTTATGGAGAGTACTTGGGGACTATAAAGTTGGTTCACTTTCAATTGAAATGGATACATTAATCAAATGTCTTCGCAGTCCTAAATAAAGAATAAAGGTATAAAAGCAAAAAACCCAGTGGTGGTACAATAGGAACATTTTTCTTCAAAGTCGTAAATTTCAGACTTGAGAAAGTATAGAAATCAACACTTTCAATCAAATAAACACATCTCGCTTTCAATGTCTCGTTTTTCAGATGTATGTAAAGTCATCGAGCATTCCGACATGTAAACGTTTCCCAAAAGTTTACATCCGAATTTCTAAACTAAATGTCACAAAACTTCAAGTAGTATGGATGCAAAAAAAGATCTATAAATCGATTTGCAGATGGAAAAGACAAGGCAATGTCAAATGATACGCCAGAAATGTTACTTGAACACATTTATTTTCACTATGGGGACAACATTTATTTCAAAATAGAAATAAGGGTGGAAAACTGAAATTTCAGTTGAACTATCATGTCAATATTTGAGTTACTTTTGCGTATGTAGTTTGTTCAGAACGATAGCGACGCAATTCAAAAAATGCTATTTTGAGATCATCGTCTTCGAAGTTTTTTCAAAAAAACTTATATTTTTCATTTCTTTTCAAATATTTTAACTTTTTACAAAAATTACTTTCACTGCACTTATGTCATATTAAAGTGTTAAAGTACCCAGATTTTAAGATAAATTTTGAGCTTCAACGAATTCTTCAAACAATGAATTTTCTAACTACAAATAACTTTCGGGCTCAAGATAGATATTAAATCGCGACAGGTGACGAGAATTAAATTAATTGCATTAAACAAATACAACCTGGTAAATTTTTGCTTATTCTTTATATTTTTGCTCAAAACTGATAATTATACTTTCGAATAATTTAGGTCCAACTTATGGAGGTATTTTTGGGAGATATTTTAAGCAACTATTAAGGTTCTTAGGATTGATTTCCTGAATTAGTACTAGGCAATCCGGTATCACCGTTGGGTCGACTCAACGATAGCTTTTACGCGAGGGTCATATTACGCCACAACATCATAACAATATCGCAATTGTGAACTTTGTCAGATACCACGCCCCGACACCTGAGCTAGCACCCTTTCTTCCCATCCATGCCACGCTATCGAGAAGACATTTTACTTTGATGGACTAGCTAATGCGATACCATGATCATTCATTCACATGATCGACACCTTAGCTAACCCAGCCTCTGTATTATCTGGTGGGAGTTCGCATTTAAGATTAAATAAAGGACAGTTCTCTGTTTAGAGTTCTGCCAGAACGCATTAACCTTTTCAGATTTTTTATGCAACGAAAAATCCAATCCAATTACTAAAGTATCAAAAATTACCTATGACCAACTTTTATTAATAAATATTTATATTTTATGGTTCCAAATTATTTTATATCACTACAACAAAAATTCGTCTTTACTTTGCAGAGCTTATTTTAACTATGCGAGATAGGATAAGAACCAGTTTATTCTAAAAATATTGCTTTTTCTATGCTATTGCTTGCGGGTATGATTATAGAGATCTTAAAGTTATTGAAAGGGATGTGTAAGGCAATTCTGAAGGAACGGAACTTTAAGAGCGAAATAAATAGGGTTTTTCTTTGGCGTTTCTCAAAATGAATGATTGGAGTATGAATTGTGGTTCAAGAGTTCAGGAGCGTTTTAAAACGATTCGAATTCCTTTGCGTAGCGATTCAGTAAATATTTTATGCGTGAAGTTATGTGCGAAAAACAGATGCGAAGATCAAACTATTTTTGGGAGCTAAAGTGAGCGAAGTGGAAATGGATTTTTATTTGAGTTTGTCAGAGATTTCAGATTTTAGTATCCTATAGGCGTTATTTTGAACAAAATAAAAATACCCAATAACTCTGAATGTAAACACTAAAATAACGATAAAAGAGGAATGAAATATCGCACCGTTTCGAGAGCAAAACTAATGAAAAAAATATGGTTCCTGAATTGGGTCCCTCTATTATGTAATGCATTCTAACTTTATATTGGTAGCGCTGGTTGTTTGCAATATATTTTTTGCCACAAGGGCTGCACCAAACCATATTGCATTAATTGGATGCAAAAAAAAAAAACCTGCTGCTTTTCGAGAGCTCTTTTAAGAGAAACTGCTGTACATTTACATTTAAAATGGGGGGCAAAACGAGTTGGTAGCATTGAAAGTTTTCTGGCATAATACCTATACAAGGACTATAATGTAGCGTAATATCGCTGCAGCAGGATCTGTAGTACGAATGGTTGTTAAAATATCGAGGGGGTGAATTCCGGGAGGTTTGAAACTTTCCCGTAGTTGCGTCTCGAAATTTTGAGGAAACCCGGAAAACTCCCAGCAACACGAAGCTATTGGTCACAATCACCACTGTGTATTCTGCCACTTTGAAACTCATACGTGGCTTTTTAGCCAGATGAGTGCGGTTAAATTTGTCAATAAATTATTACTATTGATACCTGGTTATATTTTTGTTAATAGTTAGTTTAAACCAAATTCTAAAAACAGGGCTCTTGAAACGAAAATTGGCTTTCAAAAGAAATCTTAATCGCTGTACTGCTTATCTTCAGCTCTTTTTATTAATGAGTTTGTTGACCACCGACTTAAGCCAAGAAGAGAAATAACCGGGAAACTCTAAATAGGTATACCTACAAAATAGGTATACCGACAAACGAGGCCAGAAAATGTTTTCCACAGCCATCATAATTTTTTAAAGCAGCGTTAGTAAGGAAACACCTGGGATGATTGTATAAGATTGAAGATTGTTTTATAATGAGTACCATTTCATATGCAAACAAAACATTTTGAATCCTAATTTAGATATCTAAAAGTTTCAATTCAGCAATTCTCTAGCTCCACATTGATTTGATCAACGGCTCTTTCAGTTAGAAAACTCTCCCGCCGGCTCACTTAGTTTTGCGCAAATATTCCTGGAATTAACCGATCAGAAATGCCGCTGCTTTTGAAGGGTTTGAAAACCGACTGAAATGTTTTCTGGAAAGGCCTTCCAGTAAATGGATCTTAACGCCTGGAAAACTCCTACGCGTGGGGAATGGCAAGGAAGTCAACTGTATAATTGGAACCGTAATTTAGGCTCAAACTCGTACAAGCGTTTACTTTTCACCTGGTTTAAAACTCTAGTATGAATGGGGCTAGGTTTTCCAAAGGGAAAGAGCCCTGATTAAAACAGAGAAATAAATGTTTTTAACAAAATATTTTCGTTCGCTTTAAAGATGGTGGATTGATTTTCTTCTTTTAAAATGAAGTGATTAGGGGAGATATGAAGACCCTCATAAGGCGTTGCAACGAGGAGAAATAAAATCGAGACGCATTTTTGAAAAAGTTCGAAATATCCCGTAACTATTAATCTTTATTCTTCTCTTACGTCGCCAATTCAAATAATCAACACTACTTCAAAGAAATACAGCAGAAAAGATTATGAATATGCATAATTCAAACTTATGCAGATAACAAAATTAATTACGATACAATGCAAAAATAGCAGATGTTTCATTGCATTCATTACATTAACCCTTCGGGTTTGAACGTCGCCAAATAGGCGACACAGTTAACTTTTCAACAGGATGCATCTCATTTACAATTAACACATCGTAACAGTAAATATGGAAATTTGTTGGGTTATTTTAGAAGTTGTTTATTATGTTGCAGTTGTTAGAAATATTACCTAAGAATTATTTTTTGAAGATTTAAATCTAAGATACCAAAAAATATTTATCAGTTAATTAATATTCCAGATGGAAATTTTTCTTAAGAATAACAATGATTCATACGGTTTTCTTCAAAACAAAAATTAATGATTTGTGTGTTTGGTATTATAATTGATGGTATAAAATGCTTAAACAAAGTTTTTCAGTTTTCAAGTAACTATCGGAGACCACAAGAGCAGATTATACTAGAATAAATAGCTTCAGTTTATTTTTACCTTTTGGCCTTTCATTGGCCTAAATCAATTTTTTTTTCAATGTATGTTTTTACATTTCCTTATGTTTTTACTTTTCCGTCGTTAGAAAATATTTGCTTGTTATTAAAAGACCTTAGATTTAATAGCATAAAGAACAATCATCTGATATAAAAATAAGTATTTCTAATAGGCTTTTAAACAACGAGGACAGCAATGTTTTAAGTGTTTGGTTTTTCTTTTAAGGTATACTGTCCTCGTTATTGAAAAGCCCCTTTGAAATACATATTTTTATATCATATGATTGTTATTTATGTTATTGAATTTAAGGTCTTTTAATAACATGCAAAATTTTCTAACGACGCATCAGGAAATGTAAAAACATACATTGAAAAAACTTTGGCTTTAGGCCAATGTTGACACAACCAGTGCATACATTTCTAAACAGTAACGATAAAAAAATTATATTTAGCGTAACGAAATTTCTCTTTTGAAAAAGTATTTTTAATTGTGGGGCATAAAATAGATGCTCTATGAAAAAAATTACAAAAACAAGGTAAGTTTCATAAGAATACAGTACGGTCAATCCCAAATATAGCCGTTCAAATGAAACTAGTGATTAAAATATTTCACAAGTATAAGATTACAAGATTCTTGTTATAGGTTTGATTGGGTACCAAAAAAAAAACTTTTGAAACCGAGATGTTGAACGCCGCCTTTAACATTCCAGTCAATACCCAACAATGAAAATAACTGGATGTTCGTGTCTAAATAAGCAAAAAGAAGTAGTATAATCTTATTTCAATGATTGGAATATCAAATGTACAATAAACTCAGAATCTGAGAATCTCCCATACTTGTTTAAAATGTATTCCAAATAAAACGGTAAAGATTTTTCACTAATCTAAATAGATAACGACTTTTAACCAATTAACCAAAAAATTTCATAATAGGCACATCAATTTAATCTTCATTTTCATCAGACAAAATTTATAAGCAAAATTTAAATAACAAGTCTATGAACAGCGCATTAATAACAATTTACTGTTCCAAACACAAGCCACTTTCTGAATTCGAAGCAATGCCTAAACTCTCAGAAGTGTTTGGCCTCGATCCAAGACAATGTAGGGGGATTATTTTTCGACATTAAATTATCGGCCAGCCAGTTTGTGACAGAAGCCAGTACACCCTGATCCATCAACGCTCCAGCCATTCCGAGACGCCTTTTCAATCCTATACAAGAATCTACGTGACGCCATCCTTAACAATGTATCGTCACATTGAGTTACAATGCAAACATCGACTGCAAAATCGATTTTTTGGAGTGGCTTCTATGCTAATACATTTCGCACGCAAAGGTGAAGAGATTTGTATTCTAGCCAGAACCACAATCCTCTCACGTACAAGAGGATGTCCCGTGTGTATCGAATCGAAAAATAATCGGAAGTTAAAATGGTATTGGAGGGAGAGAAAGTATCATGCATGAGTGAAAATAACTGCAATGAAAGATAGTAATTACGGTTTACAAAAGTAGTGCATAGAAATTGGAATTATATATTTAAGGCGATAAGACTTGGATCTACCTAGAATATAAGCATGTTTAAGTATTCTAAATTATTGATCGTTATTTAGTTGTTTTAATAATGAAATTGAGATAAATCACTTTGGTATACATTTACGACATCGTCTCTAATCAAGAAGCTATTATTTCTTTCTCGATAAGCTGAAAACGAATTTGGTTGGTTGAGAATTTTTAGCGCAAGGACCGAAAAAGAATTTGTAATCAATCGTATCGTACATATTAAATACTGAATCTCATAACCATCTACTACACCGTAGGTTATTCCTTTCCTCTAAACCAAACTTCTTCATTACCTTACAGCACCAAATGCGATAATCCCACCAACAAACTAATATTCTCTCTCCCCCTCCCCCCTTCCCTAGCAACTCTTAATCAGCCGGGGTTTTTTCCTTACACTTTGGTTCTTCTTTGTCATTTTCTTGCAGATGAAATATTGGATTTGGTTTATAATCAAACTTCTCAATGGATACATTCTATTACGAATTTGGTACAGATATTTCGACTTGATAAATTGCACTGTATCGTCAATCTTATCCCCCCCCCCCCATTTCAAAGCTCTCAAACTATTATCCTTTAACTTTCACATGTATTGCTTTAGATGGAAGAAACACCGTAAACATGTACAACGTAAAAAAAAACCGAATGCTGGCATTATCTTGTATTCTAATTGATAAAAAAAAAATACCGTTGTAATTCCTGGAGGGTTTTTAATCACTGTATATAGTTTTTTTTGTCATAAAAGGTCATCAATAGATTAAAACTAACTAAAACGTTAAAAAGTTCAATAACAATCTCATAATATTACGCCATTTTAAGATTTAGTATTTAATAGTAGTTTAGCAGTTCATCTTGGACAAATCTGAAATTCAAAATATTTTTTTTCTTGTTTTTTTGGCATGCGATACGAATTTCATTATAATAATTTGACTAATTTTTAAATTATTTGATTTTTGTTTTTTAATTTTGAGTGCACGTAATATAGATATAAGCAAGCGTGATGCTGTTTAGTTTTTGAGATATGGATAGCGTACTTATGGTTTTAAGACAAAGTTATAACTTTTAATTTTTTTAGGGTGGTTTAAAAATATTAGATCCTGCTTTCATGAAAAAATATATAAATATAACAATAAACAAAAATATATTATATATAATGATAAAATATACAAGAGTAACAAAAGTAGCATAAAAGAAGCAAGAAAAATTACTAGACATCGAATTATAGTAGAGAAATTGAGGAAGAATTACGATTCAATACTCTTCTTGCGGCAAATCCAAGTTCAAATAGTTTATATAACTACGTCGAAAACAGTTAAAAAGCGAGCGCGCGCACGGACATACTTTTGTACTACAAATGTATAGGACACCATCTGCAATTTTTTCAATTTTCATATTATGAATAGGCAAATTTGCGTGTTTTGTGTTCTGTCAAGAGGTATACAACACTGTTTCATTACCTACATGCAATGTTTAACGCAGACACTCAGTTTTAAAGAGAAATTGTTCAGCCTCCTTTAAGCCATTTTTAGGTTCTTGTAAAATTATGAAAAATAGAGGTAATATTTTTACCTCTGGGACACAGATTTGAGCTGATTAACTCTTTTTGACATGTTATTTATTAATTTATCGGCTACTGTTTGATAAGAAAAATACTTACCATACATACCAGAAAATGTGAGAAAAGTTGCCCATTATAAATGTGAACTCAATTTAATAAAATGAAGAAACATATATTTTCAAAAATTGAAATCGTTTGAAGAAAGTTTAATACCCGTTTAAATAACTTTTTTTGACACGTTATTTTAACTTATTTGCTACTGCCTGATAAGAAAAATGCATACCTGAAACTAAAATGCGAGAAAAGTAGTTCGCAATAAACATGGGCTCATTTTAATAAAAATTAAAAAATGCATGCATGAGAAACTTGAGATGAAAGCGTTTGAAGTACGCTAAACAAATAAACTATTCATCCTCTGTCCATCACGAGTCTGATAATGGTGCAATGTAAGTGTGGTCCACTATCGTTTTTCAGGAACACATTCTGATTGATTCACGACAAAAGAAAACTGATAGTTGGCGCAGTTGCGTGATAACTGTCCAGTGAGTAATTCCAACAACGGCTATCAAATAATTAGAACATGGACGTTTCGTCGGAACAGTAGCTATTTGTCATCGTTATCGGAAGAATTACTCAATGGGAAAATCGATGCGAAAGCAAAGCAAACGGTTTGGCTGAAATTGTTGAATGGAAGTTTACACCAGAAAATTTTAACACTTGAATCCGGAAAGTTTGTACACAAATCATTTTTGTAAATATAATTAAATTATTTTTATACATATGTTAAGTCTTTCTAATATGACGCATGATAGTTGAGTCAGTTGCATGATAAGTGTCTAGTGAGTAATTACAACAATAGCTATTAAATAATTAAAACATGAATATTTCGCTGAATTGGTAGCCATTTGTCATCATTATTGGAAGAATTGCTCAATGGGGAAATTGATGTGAAAGCTGGTCAAAGTGTGTCTCACAAGAAACACGATCGAATGTAGTTTCACAGGCTCTACTTTAACAATTGATTCTGAGAAAAGTGATGAAATATAATATTTTAATTGTAAGTATTTTAATTACAGAGAAAGTACTCGTGTTTTTTTTCTCCATACTATCAATACCATGCGTCATTTTCCGAAGAAGTTAAAAACTAAACAGCTAACAAAAAACGGAAACACAACTTTTGAAATTAATCAACCTGATTAGTAGATTAAAATCATAGGAAAAGAAAAATCAAAATATTACCATAGCAAACTGATACCAGCTAAGTCATGGATGTGACGTTAAGCTGTAGATCCCGACCTGATTAGCCGTTATTGTACATTAAAATAGGTTGTTGAGTGTTCAAAACAACCAACCATTGATGAGATAACACCACAATTTACAGACAAGTGAAAGAGCTTTAATATTTTAAGAAATACAAAATGTTAATATGTAATTAATGATTGTCTTACGTATATAATGATGAACTATACATAAACAAAATGTGAGATTTTGCTATGTAAACTGACGAATATAGATAGTAACGTTGCATTTTTATTTTTTAAGAATGCCTATCGTGTTATACATTAATACAGACTTACAAAGTAGAATTTAGAAATTTTACAATTGATAAAAATTAAAAAAGTTTCATACATTTTAGTTCGATTTCAAAATACTTAGGAAAGCAATAAATATCTTCGAAACAAGATTTAAATTTTTCTTTCAGATAACATTTCCTTTCAAAGTACACAGAGAATTGGAACCTTCTGGCATACCAAAACACAATTTTCCCTGTTAAATAACTCAACAATAAAATTCAACATAAAGGAAAATGTTCAAAATAAAATTCTAGCTTAAATAAATGTTCGAAAGAGATAACTTTTTAAAAGTTATTGTTAACACTCAAACCGCTGCTTCTATTGTGCGATTAATTGCTACTCAGTGGAAATAATTGTCGTAAAAGTAGTCAAGTATATTACTCTGGTATAAAATGTAAATAAAAGTGTGGTATCTATATCTGAATAAGATGTACATCAATTTTATTTTCTCATAACTACTTTTATTGGTAAAAGGGAAACCCTCACAAAAACTAGCTCATGTAGAAAGATACGAAATCAGACTTTTATTACTATAATAAATAAAAACGCATACTGTGATAACTTTTTTCGGGCATTTATTACCAGCCTCTACCACGTGATGAAAATAAGAAAATGAGCTACTCTGCTCCATTTTAAGGGGATTCCAATGCTCAAATAATTTATCAAAACTAAATAATAAGAATGTCATTCTTTTCAAAAAGAACCCAATGCTTAAGTAATTTTTCAAACTAAATGTCTAGAATGTTCAATCATCGAAGACAAAGCTGATTGAAAAAACTCCAGGCATTGTTTCAGATAAAATGCTTCAATTATAAAAATAAGAAATATAATTGAAATTTACTTCGAAATTCTTAATTGAAAAATGGTATCAGTTACATGCAAGAACTTCATCGATTTCTGAAAATATCGAGGACGAAAATTTAAATTTAACACACCGGCATTTTAGAATAGTTTTATCTGTTTCCAATCTTCATTTTTGGAAATGAAATTAAAAAGAGATTAATTTTAAGAATAAGCATAATTTATTTTTTGCATTGAATGCTATTTTGTCGAAATGTTTAATCAAGTACAATGAAAAACAAATTATTTAAAGATCACAAAAAAGAAAAAATTAATAATGGGGTGGTGAGAAGAAAACCCTTGAAATGAGACAGTCTATGAAAAATTATGTTTTTAAAAATCGTCAAGATAATCGCTTGAATAACAGTTTTTAACTTTTTAGAGAAATATTTAATAGATTAAAATATATTAGACAATAGTCTAGCATTGACGTTACCTTCTTCGAGGAAAATTATCTGTTGAACACATACCTCTAACAACACAGGATCATACGAAAATTTATGGAGTGGTAATTTTCTATATAGAAGGTCAGTTGTTTATTTAAAGCAGGAAACTAATGACTCCTACGTGACCTCGACGTTTCTTTTTGTAATTCTTTTGAGGAGAAAAGGCGTAGAGGTCGATTAGGATGTTATAGATAGAACATGAAAACCCGTTCATAAATGCGTGCTTATTCAAATATGGAGATCAATATCAAAAACATAAAATTACGTAAACAGTTTATGCATTAGAGCGAAAATATTTTCTTTGTAAGGAATAAAATATCAATTTTATGTGAATTTTCCCTTCTATATATTTTCTTCCCAATTCTAAAAATTATGGTTTGAAAGTGGAGTTGCCGACATATTTAAATCCTATAATACGCCATACATAACACATTACAGTAATTTACAATTTAGTTAATTTACAATTTAATTAATTTACAATTTAATTTGTGATATTTAAGGGACAACTCGTAGGATGAATTTCAATGGCATCAATTAAAATTTTTAATGGCTATTGGCCAGAAATATCAAATTAGAAAATAAATCTTTAGTTTTATTCCAATCAACTTTTTTTAAGAGATAGGTTAAATTCCTCATTTGTTTGAAGCACATTCAAACCACTTCAGATTCATCTGTTTATTCTTTAAGTTTCCACTCAGTACAAAATAAAAATATTGCTTTCCAGAATAATAATTTGTTGGGATAATATGGAAACGAAGAAAACTTTCAACTATAAAGTTTTGAAATGCCTTCTAATCCTCATGGCGTCTCTTCATTATCTTTCGAACGCGAAACATCTGGTGGAAGCAACATCCAATTGGAATTAATAACCGTTTCCGACGGATCACTGTACGCAACCCTTAAACGAATAGACAGTCAGCTGGTTCACAATCCTCATTGATAATCCTCGCAGTAATTACGCAGTATCCTTTTAAAGAGGCAGATTCGGTTTCCCTCATATAATTGCTGTCGGTGGATGAAGTGAGTTGCAGGAGAGAGGTTGTCAACAAATCTGTTGGCGATGTCTTTGAAATGCGATGTCAAGGTAGAAGAAACCTTGATGCACTCTCATTTGCAGTGGTAATAAGTAGTCGATCGGGGCCAAAGGGAAAATAATAAAGCAACAAGAAAAGGAATAACAGTCGACGCTTGAGCGGTTTTTATAGAACATTTTCTTTTCCTTTTCTAGGAAAGCGAGTCACCAAACAAAGGAAACGGAGTGAGTGTATTGTGTGATTGAAAACGCAAACAATTTGAGTGAAGGTTTGATTTCTATGAGATAGAATAGAGGATTATAAAGCCCGGTCAAAATAACGTAAGCTTGAGCGGCTTATGTATGACTTATTTTTCTTTCTTTCTAGAAAGTGATTCAAATAAAATTCGCAAGACAAAGAGATCGTTATGGAGTCAGAGTATTGTGTGATTGAAAACGCAAACGATACTTCCCCTCCCCCCACTCCACAAGATTTGTTTTCTGAGTGGAAAGGAATAGAGGATTACGATTCGACGCACTGAGACATAACGTAAGCTTGATCGGCTTTTTGATGGCTATTTTTACCGAGGAAAGCTATGATTTAAAGAAAATCGAAACAAAGGAATCATGGCAAAGTGAGTGCATTGTGTGAAGTTATTTTTCCGCAGATATGTAATGAAATATTTAGAATATAATACGAAGTTCTGCTGACATAACATGGCAAATCTTGAGTGACTTTTATGTATCATTATTTTTCTTCTTTTATGTTAGAAAAAGGATTAAACAATTATCAAAAGAAAGTTACCGCGTAGGTAAATTTTATTGTGTGAATTATTTTCCAAGTATCTGAGAGAATAAAAGATGCATGTCAATGTGTTCATTTAACATAACACCATAAAATAAATGCTTATGTTACAAGACTGTAAAATGCATTATTTATGCATAAGTTATTTATTAAAAGTCTTAAAAACAATCATTTAACCACAATTGCTTTTGAATAATTAAAACTTAGATCCCAAAAGAATAATAAATGTTACATCCTTGAGTGGTAAGTAATTTCAAGGTAGAAGAATCATCGATACATTTTCATATATAATGGTCATGTATCTTATTTTCAATGCTAATGAATGATCGTTGGGACCAAAAAGTAAAATAAAAATACGAAAAACAATATCAGTCGACACAAGAGTTATTTTAAAAATACAATTTTCTGCACTCTTTTATCTTGAGGAAATTAACTGAAATATATTTGAGACAAATGGATTGACGGAAAGTAATATTAAGTAATCTGACAAATGAAATGTATTTTAAAGCACATAATATCAAGGGACAACTGACAATTAATCCAAATAAGTCTAAGGGAGTTATCAATGTTTAGTTTCTTATACACAAGGATACTTTCATTGACGAAATTCATTGACGAAACATTGCTTTAATCGATTATGAAAACTTATGAAATTATAGGGCCACCCAGCCTGGTAAATTGGATTTCAACGAGATCAGATTTCGTATCTTACAATCATTTCCTTGCCTAATTTCTGTGCTATCATTGGAGGAACTCAACATTTTTATAATTTGAACATTTGCTTTAATATAAGTTTGAGTGATATTTCAATAACTTTTCTCTTTTCTGAGAAAACTACTTAAGGAAAGTACTCGAAACAAAGTAATTGTTACGAAAGTGAAGATATTATAATAATTATAATAATAATAAATTATTCCTAGTATAGTTATGTTTTTACAAATGAAATAAAATTTAGTTAAACCAACGAGTGGTTTTGATGTTAGGCTAAAAGAAAAAGTTCGCATTAAGAAATTAAAAAAAAAAAAAAAAAAAAAGTGTAGTCCACACATTAGTCACATAGGTGCACAACTTTTTAAATTCAAAACAATTCGGAAATCAAGATTTTTTTTTAAACAGCACCAATAATCGTAATAAATTCTAAACCTTCGAAAATCCGATACCGCTGTAAAACTCTGTAAATCCCATTTGGCATCTTTTTGTCTTATAACTTTTTATTTTATAGCAATACTGTATTTTATTTAGTAGAACTTGGATTTTTTTTAAAGAAGAATATGAACCACAAAGTTGTCATAGTGCTGAAAAACTTGACAAATCTTTCACACGTCAGTTTGTTGCATAACGCAAAAACTATGCCATATTTAGGTACAAACGTATGAACTCGTATTAAAGACAAACTTAAATATTGAAATGCGAAATTTTAAGCAGTTAGCTAGAAAAACAAATACTACAGAAGTTTATTTTCCAACTTTCTGTAAAATGGACGAAACTTAACGAGTTTTCCAAATGGACGACTCATGTAAAGTCTGTATGTAAAATAACGATAGAAGTGACGCAAATGATGGTGACAGGAAAAGTTGTCATGCGTATAAAATATATAAATCACATTTTAATTTAGAGAACAGAAAACATTTCTATTACAATAGAGTGATTGATAAATTGAGCAATCTGCCAGAACGTATCATAAATTGTACATAAGTAAATAGATTTAAACTACAGCTGCATCCGCATTGGGGGATTATAAAGGAGTGTTAACCTGGACCAACCTAGATGGGTTTTGAGCCTGTACTTGGTCGCTATTTTTGTATAATTGGATATACATTGTAGGTACATGTTCAAAGTCGAAGTTTATTTCAAAATTATACATTTTAATAATTTTAATCCTTTAATTAAACTAAAAAAAGTAATTATTTTCCAATTTATTAACTCATTATTGATCGGTCACAAGTTGACTCATTGCCCAAACGTTTCCATCAACGAAATAATAGATGGTGCTATGAGATAGCTTCTGAGTAAAATTGCCGGTCAACAATGTGTCATTACTTATTTGAAACTATTTACTTGATTTATTTAACTTACTTATTTTTAACTAACGTTGAAAATTTCACATTATGAGGGATTAAGAGGTAATGTCTTTGCCCCATAGACATGATGCTTTAATTTTTGATCAAAATATCTGCTTAACAATTTCTTTAAAACATACGAATTTTTTTACTAGGTATGCAATTAGTAACAATTATTGCAGGATTAGTTAACAATATTTGAAGGAAAATAACAGTCTGTTTTATTGCACTTCAAAAAGTTTTAAATAAGCAAGGTTATAAAAACTTTAAAAACGATAATAAAAGGCATTAGATAATTTCTTTTCAAATTTTGTTAATGATCTTTTATTAATGTTGTTGTATTAGGTGTAAAAATTCATGTTTTAAAGAAATAGTTCCCTCTTAACTGACATAATTTAAAATGTGGCATGGAGTTTTGCCCATCCTAAATAACAGTAACTCTCTTTATATGTTCTAAAGTGATTAACTAACTCCCAAATAAATAAAAAATAAAACGAATTTATAATTTTTTTTTTTATTTTCTGATGTGCACTCAATGAAATATTTATTCCCAAGATATATTTTATCGACTGTGAAGACGTTTATGAAAAATCGACCACCCAGTATGATAAAATAGAAAAAACATTCTGCATCTTACTACAATTATCGATCTTTTTTTATTTCTTGATTTCAGTGCTATCGATAAAGCAACTCTTCCGATATTTATTGGATATTAAACGTTTTCCTAGTAAGATTCGGCAAGAAAAAAAATATTTACATTGTGCCACTTTTATCTCTTTTTTTATCAAACGGATTCTTTGATTATATCCCCAGTCTCGTGTTGAAGTTCGGAAGCTTCATCTGTCATCAGACATCTAATCTGATACCGATCTTTCTTTTCGTTGCAACCCAATTTGTTTGACGCTCAATATCTTGCCTTTTTCTCAAACACGAACTTAAAATATATACAAAAGCGCAGAAGCGTGGGTTTTATTCATGGGCGCCGGCAGGATTATTTTCAAGGGAGTGCAAATCGAATATCTGTAAGGTGACGCCAGTTTTTGTTCGAAATTTGATTTTCAAAAATAATTGGATTTCCTACTTTGATATTAATTAATATTTGTGTTTTTTTTTTGTTCAAATGGGAATAATTCAAAAAACCATATTATACTCATTTTTTTCTCATGAATGGTACCAATTTGCTCCATTTTATTATTTTTGTTTTGTTTTAAATAATGGGGGTGTAAGTGCACTCCCTTGACCTTCCCAGAGGGCACCCATAAAGGAGCTGTAAGGCGACAAAAGTGTTTGTTCGAACCTTGATTTTTAGAAATAATTGGATTTCCTACTAAAATATTGATAAATAATTGTGTATTAATTTTTTGTTCAAATGAATAATTTAGAAAACTATATTATACTTATTTGTTTTCCTATGCATTTTACCAATTTGCTCCACTTTATTTTTCAGTTTTGAACGATGGGGCTGCAAGTCCACTCTCTTGACCTTGATTAAGATTTTAACGTGTGACTTTCGTTTAACGAATTTAATAATAAATTGATAAAATTCAAGACTTTTTTTTTAAATTAAAAGGGATTAATAAGTATTTTAAATTATTTGCAATTAATATTAGATTATAGAATACATTATAGAAGATGAAAGTTTGGTAAAAATATCAAATTTACCATAATTTAATATAGAAATTGTATGAGATTTTACAAAAATTTCTTTAATAATTTTACTAAAAAAGTATTTATTTCAATGTGCATGCATTTTGAAAATACATTTTTAAAAAGAAAAATGTATTTCCTATCGATTTGCATAGTTTTTTTTTACCGATTTCGTACACTCAATTAAAAAACGCTAATTAATATTTTGAGTGTTGAGTCAGCTATCCAGGCATCTGCATTTATACAAGTCAAAAAGTAAGTAGTAGAAGAAGGGTTACTGTCTAATAGGAATCTGCACTTAGTAACGACAAGACATGACAACGATTGTGATAAATTGTCGCATCTCGTTAATGGGATGTATCGATGGAATCTCTATGGTTTTCTTCCATACGACATGCAAACACGATGATTTCCTAAAATTTTCCATAAAATTCTTTTCATCCCTGTTCGTTAACACTTCACACCTTCTAGTGAATGGAATATTCGAGCTTAAAAGAAATGCAATATTCTTACATAAACTTAGTTATGATTGTATGTAAATATAAATATACAAATATACCCTCAATAAAATAACTAAAAAATATTTATATAAATAAACGCGTTTCTAAATCTTATTAAAAGTTTTACAGAAAATAAAGATACATTTTATTCAATGACCCGAGAATATTGAAATCAGAATCTTAAGCTTTTCAAAATATTTATTATAAAACTTAATCAGGAAGTAGAATTCAGAAAATCTCAATGAAGAATATTCCAGGCAAAGGATCAAAATATTTTAGTAGCGTTTACAGCTGTTCTAAACGGCAGAAATTTACTCCATAGTACATACTCAGGTGGACAAACTTGAAACTTTGCGGAAGTAAAAATCGAAAAGCGCATAAAATAAAGTAATAAACATTCACATTTAGGACTTTGTTTTAATAGTAAATGTAGAGTATGATTGTGGAAGCGGCACCTATATATTGACTCGAAAGGAAATTTAAGCACTTATTTTACATTTCAGACATAGGAGGAGTTAACTATACTACAAGCATCAATAGAAGGTAATGTGCTTACTAATTACATGAAGATGATCCAATATAATTTTTAATAAAACAGAATAATATCTAAACACGGATAGCTTTAAAGTAGTAATTAAAATCAGACATGCGATAAATTAGAATTTATAATAACTCTTTTTATTGGCGTTAATGTGAATATTTTAGCGACAGTATTCGGATACATATAATAAATATATACAAATTTCTCATAAGCAAAAATAGTATATTTACTAGAAACTTGGTTTAGTATATAATTTTAAGGTAAAATATATTCTGTTATAAAATTCCTTTATATACACACACATGCAAATAATAATACAAAAATTCAATCTTAATACTCGAGTACAGAATTTTTCAAAATTCCAACTCCTTTAGCGAGTTCTATATTTTTTTCAGAAATGATACAATTTTCTTTCGCGGTAAATATTCATTTCTTTTTCTTACACTTAACAGATCCATTCGTGTAATTTTTAACAACTCAAAAAAAAGTTATAAATCGATATATTAGCAATTAACAATAAAAATTATCCCGGTACTAATAGCCTATAGACAAAAACGAAGTTATAATATTATTACGCTAAAATAGACAAGGTACTAATGAAATAATCCGACTTGAAAGGAGATGCAATAGTAATATAAGGTAAAAATAATCGATGTATTAATAATTAATGGCAAATAAATCGAAAAAGAAAACTGGTAACTAGGTTAAGAAGGTCCAACATCCACAAAGGAGGAAAGAAGTTTATGTACCACTTTAAAATAATAAAATTTTTAACCTGGTATTTTTACCAGGTTTATAAAACTTATTGATTGGAATGAGTAGGCAAAAATTCTTTTATATGTTTTGGTAAGTGGCCCTTAGACTACAGTACAGAAAATCTACGGTAAAAATGATAATCTGACACATTCAAGCAAATAAAATTATCTAAATTACAATAATTCAAGTTAAAAAAATAAGTTTTGATCTACCTACCAGGCTGATTTGAGTAATTCGCACCATCCCTATAGCAGTATCAAACCCATTCAAGTCAAGACGCAAGCTCATCAGATCACAACAAGCAAACTATATTCCAGTTGCTTGTATGACTTGCATTATGTTTGTAAAGCACTCATATACCCTCTTTGCCTATCATGAACGCAACTTATAAATAACTCGTAGCCGCATCATATCCTACTTGTGTTTGTCTCTTTGAAAATCACGCAACGAGTAGAGTTTCGGTACCTGTCATACATAAATAAACCCACTTCCTGAAACATATACTGAACGAAGTTTAGAGCAATAAAGGCTTTTGGAGTACGTATGCAGTTCGATGACCTTATTTCCACCTGTTAGAAGTATGCTTATCATCCCGCAGTGAGTCAGGTTTTCATTCACGATTTTTTTTTCTTTCGTGTTTTTTATTTTCACCGGTAACTGAAATCTAGACCGTTTTAAAATGTTATTTTAAATGAAATACGTATGTATGCCATTTTTAATTTTATTATTTAGGGTTCATGCATCTAAAAATAAACGTCAGGCATTTAAAATCATTAATTACTTGTCTTAGTATTTAAAAAGTAGAAATACGACATTTCACTAGTTGATTTAATAATTTATATGAAAAAAACCCAACTATTTCTTACATAATTTCTTTTATAAAATGATAAATTATATTGAAATACTAGGTGCGTGGCCCTGCGTTGTGGACATCTGTCATTGAGAATAGGTTCCAGCTTTTGACGCTTCGCGAACTAGGCTCGCTTCTCTTGTTAAAAGATTCATTGTAAAACAAGTATAAGTTCACTTCACTCTATAAAATGTCAATTGCTATGTAACCTCTATTAATGGAACCCCCTCCTCTCCCTGTCAAAAAAAAAAAAAATCTTCATTAATACAATAATACTCCTCCCCCTTCTAAGAATGTTTTAACATTCTGTTTGTGAAAGCAAATTTAAAAGACTAGAACTACTTATGTTTAAAATTTTAGTGTTCTACGCTCTATGGAAGTCACCTTGTGAAGAAACTGAAGGAAAAACTGCTTATTTTGAAAATTTCAGAGCTTTGCACATATTGGAAGTCGCTTTTAAAGTAACTGACAAACAAATAGATCCATAGACTCTTTGTTTTATTACTATGGACTAGGTTTTATTATTATGGACTGCAAAGGTCCAGCGTAGCGAACCTTTCTTTGTATAGAGGTCCCAGTCTTTGACGAAGGTTCATTGCTACACAAACCCAAGCTCGCTAAAAGTTTCATTGTTACGTAAACACAAGCTCGCTTAGCTCGCTGAAAAGTTCATTAACATGTAAACACAGGCTCGCTTCTCTCGCTCAAATGTATATGGATAATTAGAAGTAGCTTTGTAAAAAAATTAATTAAAAAAACTAATTGCAATTTTAACATTCTGTTTGTCAAACATTGTAATATAATGTAGTTTCGATTTTGTTCAACATAATTACTTTCTACCTTCTTCACCTTTTCACTTCGGCCTGCCAAAAACTAATTGGTTGGTTAGTGGACTGGTCTATAAAGATCAAGTCCAAATAGAAGGCTAAAACTAATGTTGAAAATTACAATTCGAATAATTTTTTAAAGGTTTAATTTTAAAAATTTTGTTTTAATTTTTTTAGATATAATTTTCTCATGGTCCCAGTAGTGCGTTTATAACGTTTTTTTTTCTTTCTTTACAAAACTTATTTTAGTATCTATAAAAAAACTTTTATGAAGCCGTAATAATTTCTAATTGAAATGTTTTGAATAAAATTGAGTAATTTATTCCGATGGCGAAATGTAAGAATTTAGCTCAATGGTAACGGGATGCAAAATTAATGTACTAAAAATAGAATAAAATCTTCTATGTTATTGAATTGTTTTATGAACTTTGGTTTAAAAGTAGAAATATTATTCAATAGGTTTTTAAACTCTAGTTAGTAACCTTATATATTTTAACGGATGGTATTTTTTGAAATATAGCACAAAATAAGTTTGCTTGGAAAAGAAATACAATCGCAAAATGTAAATAACTTAGAATAGAAATTGTAATTTAAAACTCAGAGGAAAAAGCAGTTTTTTCCTAAAACATGCAACTCTTTCCAAAGTTTCGATGTAATCTAAGTTTTATATTTAGCAATCGATAAAGTAGTCGTATGCTTTTAAGTTCTAAAAATAAGGTTGTGTTAACGAAAAAAAAAAAAAAATGAAATTTTTAAGCTACTATAAATAAATCTAATTTGCAAGATTCCAAACATAGAATATGTTCAAAATATGGGGGCAAATATATTTTAGTTTTTGAGGATGAAAACTGCATTTGAAGGATTTATAATTTGATTCTGTTTTCAATTATATAAAGCGTGCAAATAAAGTTAACTCCTTGTAACTCTCATTTTGATTGGTAGATATTTCTTTTAAGACTTATTTTGAATGTTCTATAATACTTCTCCTACAACTAATTTTGATTGCTTTATAAGATTTCACATTGCGTAAGATTTAAATGAGGAACTGAATGTATCGAATCATTATTACATTATCAATATAATAACAGTTCGAATTTGAAATAGGGACACCTCATGGGAGGTCTTTTAAGGAGAAACTGCCCTGAATTCGGTCATTTTGAAGAGATTTACTTTAAAAAAGCAAAATCTTGAAAACAATCTTTAAAGAACTCCGGTTTATACGATTGACGCATATACATAGTGTACATTTATGTATGATCTTCTTAATTTCGAAAGAATATTTTTATGGTATGAAAAAATTATTAATGTTCTGTATTATATATATACACTAAATATTCAATTTTTGTGTCGCTACATTAATCGACTTCCTCTCTATGAATGGTTTATTTAACTATGCAATATCAGACGATGACGTCAAACATTAAAAAAAAGTTTACAAATGGCTTTCTATACTTATCTAATAAACATCCATGAAAAGTGCATTAAACTAGTTGTATATAATAAGGACAAAATTTAGAGTGCAAAGTGTGATCTACCAATATTCATTTTCAATAATATTCAGCATTTATGAACGAATTTTTTTCTCATATACCTCAAAACCTTGTTAATTCCTAATTTATTAAAACCTGGTTTTAAAATACTTGTATATTTAGGGATATGCATTCCATTAGAAAGGCGAAAGAATTCAATACTAAGGTGAACAAATTAAATACAAGAGTAAAATAACTGAATACAACTATTTATAAAGTGCATTAGAAACTATTGGAGTACTAAATATCAATAACCAAGATTCCATTCTCTTAAGTTTGAAGTCGATTTCTGTTCAATGTGGGGTACTTGGTCTTTTTTTTTTAGTTAGAAAAAAGAAAATCTCGTCACGCAAACAAGGCACGCAAGTCCAAGGAGGTCATTAAATGTTCAAGAAAGCTGAAAGAAATTGAGAGGGACTAGCTAAGGAATTCCAATATTCGATTATGATTCATTTCTAAATACTTTTACAGAAAGAGAATTTCAAAGGAAAACTTTTATTTAAAGTTAATAATCAATTATTATTGTTCTACTCTTAGATGTTTTTGAATTACATGCAACCTAACTTTTATATAGTCAATCGGATTTAAAAAAGAACTATGTAATTAGCTTCACTTGAAAACTAAACATTTCTTTCAGTTAATTTTTCCAATTATTCAGTTTTAATTATCCAGGCTCGCATCGATATTAGTTCGAAGTTTTTAAACAAGGAACAAATTAAAAGTTAGTTATTTTTAATGTCATTATAATCTAATATAAAAGGCACATTTTGATAGTGGGTTTATTAGCTCAGAGTTTAACTATAACTACCTAAGTTCTCTTCCTCGTTAAAAAGCTATAATCAGATTCTTACATAACGTCATGTCGACATACAACTCCTAAAATTGTTGCATAATAATATAATAGAATTACAGTTTTAAAATTATGTTTTCGTTTATAGAGCTGATACTGTTACAAACAAAACCTTCACAATTTAAAAAGATATTTAGAAATCTGTGTCGACTTAACTTTATATTATCATTTATATAATTAAACCCTAAAAAGGAAAAAACGAGTAAAAAATCATGTATAAGTTTTAATATATGACAACTTTTTATGGCAAATATTGAGATGACTGTATTGAGTTAATTTGAGACATTTTTTAGTTAATTCTACGACTATTTTTTCTTTCTTTCTTTCTTTCTTTAAGAGAATAGTACTCATTTAATAAAGCTTCATATAATTTTATTTAACTGTGATTAAATGCAAAAACTTCAACAAAAGAAGAAGTAAAGCGTTTTTTACTATGACAATAGACAAATTTATAAGGTAAAAAAGAAATTCATAAAAAGGTTATACTTAATTCAAGAAAACTTGTTCATTAACCTTTTTTAGAGATAGTCCTCCAAAATACCCTACTTAATGCATTAATGTCACATTACCCACTAATACAGAACTATCTCAGTTATCTCAAGACGGGACTAAAGTTTGAAGAATGCTATTCAAAGACTGAACGTGACTGGAATGTTTAAGTCAGAATGTCAATTTAAGTTTGTGATATATCATGTTCTTTAAAAGTAAAAAACTATTATTTTTTGAAAAATTCCATGGAAGCTTATCACTTTCGCCGATAGTGAGAGAATTAATAGGCGGTTAATATATATATATGTGTTTTTATCATGGATGATTATTCTAATAGGCGACTGAATGGATTTCATGAAAATTATAGTTTATACATCGAAAATAGGCAAGAATCTCATTTAGTCCAGAAGTTAAAGGATAATAATAGCAGTTTAATTATCGGTTTATAGAAGGAGGATAAATAAATTGCTAAGGGAAGAAGTAAGGAGTCGTTGGCTATGGAAAAGGTGAAATTGGTTTACCTCGCGTATGGTGTTGTCAAAACAAGAATGGAGGTCGGTTTTAAAAAAAAGGGAGTTAATCTAATTTACGATTAAAGTAGTAATTGATATGAAAATATGTATAGCAATTACTTATGATAAATTTTATTTAATGATTGATATTTAAGATCGAACATATTTCAGATGCCATATTTGAAAGAGGAATAGCTAGGATGAAATAATAGCTATTATTATGGCAATGGTCGACTTTTGAGTAGTAGTTATTTGTATTCTATTGATAAATTTGAGGCACACTTAAAATAATTTAAGCTTTTCAGTAATCTAAAAAAATTATTGAGGTAAAAACTTTTATGCTTATTTTCTAGGGATTTTTTTTTTATGGTACACCAATGGAAAGTAAAATTTAAATAAGATTAAGATTAACTGTCAAAAGTATTTAAGGCCTATTTATATCTAAGACAATATATTAAGTTGTAAAAGCAATCTTATGTGACAACTTTAGAAAATAAATACCACACAGGACAAGAACCAACTTCAAATTGAAAAATATGTTGATACCAGTAAGATTAGAATAAAATGAGAGTGAATCAGATCAGTGCGTAGCTGCATTTCTAAGATAAAACGCAGACCTCTTTGAAATATCAGATACTTAAACTAGAACGGAAACTCAGCTGCAACATTGAAGTCAATTAGAAGACCCATTTCTTTCAACCAAATTGGATGATTTACATTTCAGCAATACAATGGAACAGCATTGCAAAATCAGATTATTAGATTAAGAAATTGAATCTTCCAATTTATAAAAAAATCTTTGTTCTTCCTTAAATGAATTTAATGGTAGTTATTGCTAAATGTCTGAACGTAAAATTTGTTTTTCGTGTTGTAGGATTTTGTCATTTTCTAGAAAAACATACGTGCCTCTCATCAGGGACGACTTTTGCCACAGATGTACTAATCAGCCTACAAAATCAACAACAAATGTAATAAATATTTAAGGTATCAATTTTTTTTTTTTAATATCAAACAATTTGATACAATTAAAGTTCAGTTTTCAAAAAGCAGCAAAAAACATTTGTAAGAATGACATGACATTTGACCTGTATATACTGGAAGAAGGGAGGAACAGTATGGTATAAAAAAATCTTTGAAATAATGCTTTTTGAAAGTTAAACTTTAATTATAATCATAATCACTCAAGGCTTAACTTTCAAAATGCTATAAAAAAGAAAAACTTTTCAGAACGTCCAAAAATCTAATCTGAATAAACGCGAAGAAGGGGGAAAGTGGTATGGTATTAAAAAAAAAATTTCAAAATAATTTTTTTCCATATGCCATACTGTTTGCCCCTTCTTCCGAGTATATACAGGTCAAAATTCAGTTCATTCTGACCATTTTCTTTACAACTTTTTGAAAGTTGAACTTAAATTATAAACATCCTGTGCTTATTTGGAATATTCTGAAGAACGAAAACTACTGTCTTCAGTATTCTTTACTTCCGGTGAACTAAATAATTAAACGTTTGAGCAGCACTATTTTCAGAAAATTTTAATTTACAATTGATATAATTTAGCTTAAGATACTAATTAGTAAGTCAATTAAAGTTGAAAAAGTGTAAATAGAAAGTTTTCAGGGTTGATTTGAAGTCTCATATATAGGTGTCACGTAGAAATTTTAAATATTCGACAAATAAGCATTTCTGACACATCATAACTTTCGATGCATGATATAACATTGTGACACTTTTAAATATCCCTGTTAAGCATAGTTTAATTTGCATCTTATCCAAGATTAAAATCATAAAAATCCGCCTGTAAGTAAGTATTTAACACTTGTAAGCGATGTCACCTGATATGCCAAAATGATCTTCAACACCTTCATCCATAAGGCGCATTAATTGTAAAAATCAGTAAACAATATCTCATTAATAAAAATATCGAAAATAATAAGCTTAAAAGACAGCTTATAACTTGGAAGCGGTTCACTTTTGAATACATTTTTCAAACATTAACATTTGAAAAATAAATTCCCCAAGTTATTAAATTGTGAAATACAAAAAATAAATAAAAAAATACGTTTTGATTGGGTGAAATAATTTTTTTTTCTAAGCTACTAAGTAAAACAGTAATCTCTATTTGGTTAACTGATTTTGGAGTTTTCTCGCGTAAGGGCTACACGAGGGCCATACTGCGGCGTAACATTGTCAATCACTACGCCTCGCAATTTTCAACTGAGATGATAAGGCACCGATGCCCATTCTACAGATTTAACCAATAACTACTTAAATAAAAAAGTTTAAACAATTTTGCTTCAAACATGTAATGCAGAATATTATCATAGCTTATAGCAGTACACACTGAAATTAATTTTAAATATGCTTAAGGATTTTTTCTTATTCTTTTTCATAATTACTCATGATCGTACTCATGATTTTTTTTTAGAAAATACATTTTATTTCGTAAAATATGTTTATACTTAAAAACACCGATTAGTCCAAACTAATGACATTGCTTTAACTTCAAATTCTACATCCACACTTGAATTCATAAAACTTTATAATGGACAAATACAACGGAAAACTGAGTTTATAAAAATTCCTCTCTAAATCGATAGATAAAAGCTGTCAAATTATTCAGCCTCCCTTTCGAAACAATCAATAGTTCCTTCGCGGCTGATTCGGTTACAGTAGAACTATTTAATGAGCAACTATTTTATGGTCTCGCTATGCGTGTGTAGCAAGGAATAGGTCAATAAGTACGGCGTTTATCGGGTTCGAGTTCGGAGTTACCAAATATTTAATGATATTACAAAAGCGTTTTACCCATTCAACCCCTGGTGGACTAGTTTAGCTTAAGAGTTAGGATCTTCAGTATGACCCTGCCACGTAGCCTTAATGCTTCATTTTTGTCGACAATATTGATTTAAAACATTTAAATTTTTATACCAGGTATAACGAGGGTAATAAAAGATCATCAACTACATTTGAAGGGGAAATAATAGGATTTTTTTTTATTACACTTTAAAAAATATTTATAAGCTAGCTTATAAAAACTTAAATCCTCAAAACTTTTGTTATTTTAGCTTTGAATTTTGTTAATCTATTACTGTTGTTATACCTGGTAAACTATTTAAAATATTTCGCATGTAAGCATTACTTACATCTAAAATATTGCTTCGGCTATACAGCTTCGACAGATGCAATATCGTTGAAACAATATCTGCCGAAATGCTTCGACAGATATTGTGACCCAAACAATTAAGCATTATGTCTATGAAGAAGTGGCTGGCTGACGTTCCTTCGTAATAAAGTATTCCATAAGAATTTAAAAAAAAAATTGAATCGCTTCTGAATAGTTATCGTTATGTCGTTAAATATTTAATACGAATTAAAATAATGAGAATATTGCATAGAATATGTTAGCTTTTTCGAACTGGGCTCGCTCTACATACGAAATAAAAACTGTCCATATAGTGTTACATATAAATACAGACGTCGAAATATGTACTAACATAACATCATATTCAGAATGATAGCCAATATACAGAAACAAACATAATTCAACCACTTAAAATGTTATCTTAAATCAAGCAAAACTGTCATTAAAACAGGTAAAGACATGAGCCATTATAAACAGTTACCGTTACTTCGAAGCATAGTGGTGCTTCGTGTTACATGCTGAAGAGTATTTTTCATAAATGTTTTAAGTAGAGAAATTTTAAAAAAAAAATTGTATTCTCAGCCTAATCACAATCTTTACAAAATTACCATAAACATAGAATTAATGTGAGACTCGCAGTTTCAAATGAGTCGTAACCAAAGATTCATCTAATACTCCCAACTATTCTTTGTCAAAGAAAAAGCTTTCTTCAGCATCATCACTAAGCAACCGTCACCGTTCTCATTACTCAAGGAACTCCGGGTAATTCTTTTGTAAGGGTGATCTTTTCGCAGCATTCTTTTACTAGTTTCGCACAAATGGACGGCAATCATTATGTCTGTCAAGATCTGAGCAATGTCTAGAACAGTTGGGATTAAATGTCAGAACTTCCTTCATTGGCAAGTGTGATTCAGACCACTCTCACGAAATGGCGAATTGGATTATGGCTTATTTTGGCAACTTCTATAAAGTTAATATACGTATTTGGAAATTTTGTATGATTTCCGTAACTGTGATAAAAAAAAAAAAAATTGTTTCACATTTTTGAGAAAACATCTGTAAATAATTATTTTGTTCTCTTTACTACTGATGTAATCATTTAAAAAAAATTTATTAACTTTTTTTATTGCATGCAAATATTTTAACTAGAAGTGAATGTTTACAAAAATGTAAAGGCTTGGTGAAATGTTTTATGAGAAAAAAAAGCAATGCCAAAACCTTTCGGTTATTGCATATTTACTCATATGCAATATATTCCCATACAACAAGAAACTATTTAGTAAGAAATTTAAAGAAAAAAAAATAAGTATAACACATTCAAGAAAACAAAAATATTTTAAAAGTATTCTTTTACGGAATTTTACTATAATTGATTGACTTTTTGATCACAGTACAGAGTCAGACAAAATCACATGAAATTTAAGTCTTGCGGAAAATGGGCAAAGAATTGCGGTTACGTGTTATTTATCCCTCACAAATATTAGCTGAAGCTAAGAATAAGCCTGTGAAAGTAAAATGTTTTTTATTCATCTAAAAGTATTTTCAAATAAATATTGCTAAAATCTTGAGATTAGTTTAGGAAAATCAAAATGGAAAGACACTTAAAATTTCAGCTCAGTATTGAATGGTTTAAAGTTAGCAAAAACAAAAACTCGCAGTAGCTCACTGCAGTTCTTCAAGCATAGTCTCTATAATTTAGCGCTTCACCATTATACTATAAAACAGAGTTCTATTCACCAAACAATTAAATCCTTTTACTAACTCTTCTCAAAATTATAATTTCGAAGAAAGGGCCCTGCATAAAATTTTCCAGAAAAAGATTTTTCATAAAATAATATCTGCACACCCTTTTCTAACTAATATAAGCGATAGATATTTTTATATTGTACTGAAATGAATGTTTCATATGAGGATGTTGCAATCGAGTTAAGTAAATTTACTTTTCATTGAAAAGCCTGCTTAATTTTTTTTTACAAATCTTCCAAATTTCGAAAAAATTAAAGCAGGAACCTGCACATTTCTAAGTCCATTACAAAGACTAAATTATGTAGCAGATCTATTCGGGACTCAATAAAATTAAAAGTTAAAAAAAGCTTAGTTTTTATAGCACTTTTATTCAATTTATGACAGCCTTGCCCATAAACATTGCCAAATACAAAAACTCAATTTTAACCCACTTCTAATGCCCTACCAAATTTAAACCATGTATATTTAGATAATTCTGAATACAAACGTAGTAACTAACACAATTTATAATTATAATAGTTATTCTATTACAAAAGTACTATTTACGATAGTGCATATGTAGTGGTAGAATATTCGCTTGTCACGAAGGCACCAAGAGATCTGTTCTTAGGTAGCTTAAGCTTTACTGAATCTTTTAAAATCTCCAACCAATGCATTCTTATTTAAAAATGATAAAATCACGTTTCAACTTTTTCAAGTCATTGTGCCATCTAATCACATTTTATGGCAATACTAAATGATGGAGTGTTTTTCCTTCTTATGGATCTACTAGGAAAAATATTTTCGCAAAGCGTTTACCATTTAATTTGCAAGTACATTTATGTATAAAACACTAAAAAGACCGTGTATTTATTATATAATGTCTTTAGTTACTTATATGTGTTTAACATTGCTTGTATTAATACATATTTCCTAAGTACAGGAATTTAACTAAATACAGGATTCCTAGAATTTTTTAAAGGACTTAATTTTAAATTAATGCCACAAAAGGCTTACGGGAGTGTTTCAAAAGCAAACTTCCCCGCATTTGCGTTTCGAATGGGAGAAAATTCGGAAACTCATACAAGACAGTCCGACAAATGAAACTCGGCTATCTGCCACAGTTGACATCACGCCTATTCGTGTACGAAATCGGATTCCAGAGCATGTATTTTAAAAAGCGTAAACATTATACAGCCAACTCGCGATAACTCGAAGTCTCATAAGTCGAATATTCGTTTACCTTGAAGTTTTCATTAAGTTCCAATTCAATTTAATGTTTTTCAACAAAGTTATCTCCATACTTCGAAGTGTACAGCTTTTAAGACGAAATTTTTGTGAACATTATATCATAACGTACAAAAAACCCACAAAATACTAGTAAAAAAAAAACGATTTTTATTCTTTCCTCTTTACATCGTGTTTTACATTTTAACTTGTTACCAGGAAAAACCCGTTAGCATTGACAGAAAGCAAACGGGCTTTTGCCTTTATATTCCACTCCATATTTAAAATGTGAGTCATTGGTGTTGGTTTACATTGGCCATACGTTTACAGTTACACCATTTTGAAACTGTGGTCATTATCTCTATCTCGACTTCAAATCAATGATGGTTAACATTTGGAAACATTTTTGTACATAATTAACAAATTTGATCAGCAGAGACAGCTTCAAATCATTCTAAATTGCAAAAAACCATTTCTCAAGCCTTCAAAATGTATTGGTTAACTATGACGTCAGTGATTTCATAATAAAACTTTAATCCAATTCGCGAGTAACTCATTTTAATAAGACGGTTAAGCAATCTTTTCTGCATATCACGTACCTTCATCAAGCTACCTTGTTATTGTACAAAATCTCTAATTTTACTTTGTCTAACAATGAGCCAGTTACCTCTTTTCAAACAGTTCCAGTACTGAAAGTATTACAGGAAGGTTTAATTATGAAGTAAAATTACAGGTGCAATGTCTTAACATCTTACCGGATATCGTAATAGAACGAGGTCGCATTGTATATGAAAAATAGAACAAAAGAAAATAGATATAAAACAGAACAAAACATTGGGAAAAGCAATGACCCTGTCTCGATGGTTGTATCTTTAATTTCCTTTTGTTAGCATCTTCCCGGAAACATTTATTGTGCTTTTTGCTTGATTTATGTTTTGTGAATTTTGCACTTTTTTTTTTGGACTGAATGACCTAAGTAGAATTAACGTAATTACTGTTATCCGCAGATAGGGGAAAAATAAACAACATTTTGAAAAATTATTTAAAAAGAACACAAAGTTAATGTTATTACTAGTCTTTTGTTAAGGATCGAGTATAATTTATTAGACAAGTAAATAGTTTCAAATATTGAATGCCATTTTTGAAAAAAAATTGTAATCGTTAAACACAAAGTGGACCCTGAAATACACCATAAAGAAAATTGAAATATTTTAAAATAATATTCTTCTAAAAAAATCAATTTTAATGGCTGTATTTGAAAATGTATCATTATCAACAATTAGATATCTTTATAAAAATAAAACTCTAAAATTACACATTGTGGTTAATTTATTAATATATATATATATATATATATATATATATATATATATATATATATTATATATATATATATATATATATATATATATATAAATGAAATAAAGAGATGTAGTTAATATATGTATTATTTAAATATTTAAATAAAAATCATCGGAAAGAATTGCGTTAAAATGACCTGAAAGAGTGTAAAATATCAAATATTATTAGGAGCTACTATCTAACTAATTTGTCCCAACTACAATGATAAAAAATTGTTTTTTTGAATAATTCAAATATTTTTATTTTCCTCATAATAACTAATTTTAATTATAGTTTTATTGTACGTTTACAAAGTAGTTAAAATACGTTATTAATAATAAAAGCTATCTTATTTTGGGTTCCGAAACATGTCCCCAGCGTTGATATCAGAAAGAAAAACGCGTTTCTTGATTAGTATTTTCAGAATTTTAAGACAGAAAAATAATTCATTCGTAAATGCGTAAATTTTCTAAATTGCTTTTAGTAAAATGCATTTATTTTCATATTCGTTTGATAATATAAAAATAGTTTTATTTATATTTTTATTCAATGAAAACGAGTTTTCAATTTACTTCATTTCAATGTATTCATATGAAATTTCAATGCTAATTTCCATTTGATTATTCTTAATTTGGATGAAACGTTAAGTAATCAAGACAGTTTATTCAATTTTAACTTCTAAATATATAATTAACCTACGATTAATTTGCCATGGAGTTTAAATAAAAAAGTCGGGTTGATTTGTGACCTCGGGGATTTGAGAGCATAATTTAAAGCTACTCATTTTTGAGTTATTCAAAGCATATTCAATAAGTTGACACTATTTAAAGAAGTCTTGTTGATTTAATTCCTGTAGCATGAGATCCAATTTTAGGTTTGCTGTTAAAAGCATTCCTTTAGCTACTAAAATAATTCATGAAGAAACGGATTGCAATCTTCATAAAGAGAAATTTTTTTCTTTGTATACAAATTCTTGTATCGAGTTAGTAAAACTATTGTCATTAGAAAATGGATGAAAATAAGTTGGATGTGGATCATCATCCAATAAGTAATAATTATGAGTTTGGTGTACCACAGTGATAAACAATCAACATACAAAATATGCATAGCATAAGATATATGACTTCGCGGACATTCAGGTTATTCTGACAAGTTTTTTTTTTTTTTTACCAGCTTTTTAAAAGTTGAACGTTACTTATAGTCACCCTGTAAATTTCGAAATTTTGCGTTTATGACACTTATAACCATGGGGTTCTATTAAATTTGGTGAAGGGAAAGAGCGACATATTTGCATCTGGTGACGTAGTCATTTATTTCCTCGGAAGTCTCGTATGTATTAACTTAATAGTGTACATACGTAATTTTATAAAAAAAATAAGTTGATTAGAGCAAGCTCTAGACGGTTCTGAATTAAAGCGTCTTATTATAGCTTCCTGTGCCTTTTTTAACGAGAACCGTCTAAATTTACTCTAAAAATAACCTAATCAACTAAAAAAATTAAAGTAATTGTGACCTGTGTCGAAAAGAACTAATCTTCTATGTTCTCGCTTTTCCCCTTGGCGCCTGTGTTGTTTGTGTAGGAATGTGAACGAAGTTCGGTGTGTAACTTCTCCGAGTATATGAAAGCGAGGGGGAAGTTACGGTATGAGGAGAATTTTCTTTTCTTTATTTAAAAAAAAAAAAAAAAAAAACATCATTCTTGAGAGTTTCAATTACTGTATCTAGAAGCTGAAACGTACGAAGAGAATAAAAATGCTCTCGTAAAATAGCTCGTCCTACATTCAAGGCAATGGCTCGTTCCATTTAAAAGTCAGCCAACTTGTAGCATTGGGTGGGTGAGGGATGCATATCTTTTTGCCATGAATTGAACCACAAAAATAAAATGATAGATCGAAGTAGATATGAAGATTGAAAGATAAAACATTTTAGAATTCTATTTGGAGGTACGTACCAAAAGAAAATTGTTGTCTAAAAAAAAGTTTCCATAAACCAAAATATCAAATCGTGAAAATTGAGAAAAACAAAGAAACCGATTAAGAAATTATACTGCGGATTTTTTTGGCTAAGTAAATAGAAGTTGCTGCTTTGGGTTCGTTTTGGGTAGGATTGTATATTATAAGAAGGGTTTTTCTTAGATTAAGGTTCATTGGACAAAAAAAATTTATATTGTCTTTTCGAAATATCTTCTGAATCTTATAATAAATTATTTTTGTTTAAAATAGTTGCATTTGAGATTTTCTAGCGCAAGAACTACAGGAGGGCTATACTGTGCCTTAACATAAAGCTCAATTTCAAATTATTTTGGATTCAAAACAAGCAATCTGCACACGAAGGCGACCACGACAAACATTGTTTTAAGAAACATTTACTGTAGGTAAAAATGTCGAATAAACATTTTTTGTCTATGGATAATGTTTATTCCGACAATAAAAAAAAAACTAATTAATTTGCATACTTTATAATACATTATAAACAGCTGCGATACATTTTAGTAGATACAAATAAAATGCCATTTTTTAGTCAGCCAATAACCCGCCTTTTATATATTTTGCCTGGTATACTTTTTTATAAAATTTTAACAAGCAGAAATTTATCTTGCCTTTTGTAGACTGAAACTTATTTTTTCTGTTTTCTAAAGCTTACTCGGAAATTTACTTGTGTTAGGTCAAAACACATCAATGTTCTGTATCCACATTTTTTAGTTTCACTCCAGTTTTACTGCCTTTTCCCTTCAATACATTTTTTTCCAAATGTTTTCTTGCAAGAGATGTTTGAAACCAACTTACAAAGAGCCCTTACAAAGTCTCGTCTATTTTATTACTATACACTTTGTTAGAATCCAAGTAAATTTTATTTTGGAATGTTCCGAGGAATTTTCTCTGTTTATTTGAGTTATTTGACTAACACACCATACCTTACACAACTAAATTATTATTTAAATGGATAAAGGGCAACTATATTTTTATTTTAACACGTTGACCACCGTGTCACCCTAATATGGGTAACAGCAAAGTTTCTGATCGGGCCGCGTCACCCGTATTGGGGTGACGCTTATATGACTACTTGAGAAGGATAATAGTATGTATTTGAAAATATATTTCTCAGGAAGTAACAAAACTATTGAATTGCTATAAAAGTAATACGAATATAAATTATTAGGAAAATGATTGTAAGCCTCGTAAAAGATTTCTTGTTCACTGCTATTTGACTCAAAGAAATAAGTTTTTCATTTTTCTTTTCTACATTTCAACGAATTAGTGTAAATATTTTAAGTTATACCCCTCTTTACTCGGCAAAGATTCAAACTGATCGTGTAAAGTGGCGAGATGAGAAACAGATGCGAAGTAACGGACACAAATAAATAGACATGATACCATGGAAACAAACGTAGCGAGAGATTATTCTTGCGCCCACCAGCGATCCGCCTTATTAAAATATCGAAGGGAGTACTTAGCAGAATACGCTTCGTACAGCGGTACTCGTGGCCTGAAGGAGCTTTCACTGTAAACTCGCGCAACAGTCAACGTGTTAATGAAAAAATGCAAGATTAATAACTCTATGACAGCTAACGATTTATTTTTAATATCCCGGAATATATTGCTATACTGCAATAGACTTCTAACGATTTTTTTTTTTAAGAAACAGGAATATTTCTATTACAACAGACTAATATAGATCGTTAATGTTTTACTTCGGGTTGAAAATTATATATTTTAAAAGAAAATATAATATTATTAAAAATATTTATCGAGTAGATTTAAGTGAAGTGTTGGCTACGAATGCTAGCTAAAGTTAAATCGTTATCTGAAATGTTACTCAAGACAAGATAAGCTCAAGTTTTAGAGAAGACCAAATGTTGGTTGATTTATACGCTCAACGACCTATTTTTGTGTATATTAACGGCTAATAAGGCAGGGACATGAAGCTTAATGTGGATTCCAAACCCCAACGAACATCCATTCTTAACCCGGGATTCGAACTCCGTACCTTTAGCACGCGAAGCCAGAGTACTAGCCACACAGTCTTCAGGTGGGCTTAAGATCGAAAGAAATGTCCATCCCAGTGTTTTCTAATGTTCACCCAGTGTCTCTAAAAAATTTAGAGCCGCCCCGTCCTTTCCAACTGTTATACACGATTAGACAATGATAATGGGGAAATTATCGCTGCATAAAGAGTTCATATATCTTCTAATGACGATTATACCTCGGTAACTGAACGATTAGTAAAAAAGTGAAATACTCTTCCCCTTTAATTTTCATTTTATATATATTTTAATCTTATGAAATAAAATACATGTTCAACGTGAATCAGAAAAAATATAATAAACTTGTTTAAAGTTTAAACAGAGAGTGTACGACATTTTGCAATGCACCAAAACTTCATTTTGAAATTGTATAAAGTCTTTAAAACCTTGGAATCTTACATTAATAATACAAGAGAAATATTATTTATTAAATGTGTCAAATTGAAGAGATTTACTATTTATTAGAAAATCCAATTCTAAAGTGATTATAAAACTCGTTAAGATATTTTAAAGGATTACCAGCAATTAAATAACTAGTAAAAATATATCTTGTACATTTTTCTAATATTTTTTTTTCCTTTTTAAAACTAGTTTGAAATAAATCCTTTCGGTGGTCGCTTTTTTTTTTTTTTTTTTTTTTTTTGGTGCAATGATTGCATTTCTGTATCCCTAATGTATTTTTTGTTGATACAGATAAACTGCAGCGATAAATCCATAAAAAGGTTCCCCTTTTAAAATATAAAATATCTATATATTTTGATAAGCCCTTTAAAAAAACGCGTGCTTTTTTTGAGATAAAGTTCATGTATTCATCTCAAATTGGAGTCTTGAAAAATAAACGTTTACAATTCCTGAATACTTGCCAGCAAGCAAAACAGATTTATTTTCAAGTGAACCCTAGAAAAATACTCATTTGTCTTTCTTGAATACTTGCCAAAGAACAATAGTTTGGTTTTAAAAAGTTCGGCTCTCATTTCAATCCAATAAAATAAAAGCAAGTTTTAGGATAAAAACTTATCTTGCTTTTAAGAATTTATCGCAGTAGGTATTAGAGAAGAGGGAATATTCATAAGCACCAACTAAGTAATGGATTTAATGCGCTTACGATTTCAATTTGGGCGTAAATATATTTGAATAGAAATTCGAGGTTTGTAATTGGAGATTTGAGATATAAATAAACTCTTAAGGAATTTGAGATATTAATGAATTCTTAAGGAAGCGGAATTGGAATTCTAAAGGTTTGAAACATTGTTTTCTAAAACCCAAAGAGTAACGTAAAACCTTTTTGGAATGTACTTTAATTGCGGATATTGTTCATTTTATAAATATTTCTTGATTATTTTATAATGAAAAAATTCAATTTGAAAATTACTCAATTGACTTTTTTAATGGTTCATTGAATTTACTAATGTTTATATTCTGAATTGAGGTAAAACTGCTAAGATAAATATTTAACTTAGTAATAAAAACTTACTGCCAATCGTCTATTCTAAATGAAAGTTTCTGGTTCTATAAATAAGCGTTTTAAATTTATTATTAAAAATACTATTTTAATAATTACTTAAACATAAATACATATAATTTTAAAATTATAATCCATAAAATGAGAAATACAAGCAATTAGTTTGGAAAGTTAAAAATATTTGTTTTACAAAACCATTTTATTCTAGAAACTTACTATAAATTTTAAATCTCACTCTACATAAATTTTGCGCAACTTTTATTAAAGTCTTAACAACTACGTTACAAAAAACTTAATAAATACAGTAGCTAACGCAACTTGTTAAAGTCTAAACAACAAGGTACAAACAAAACCTTTATAAAGTAGATTAAATCTTTCTTTTTAAATAATAATTTTAAGAGAAACGCGTCCACAGAAACAACTCCATCGATCTCAAATTATCCAAGAATAGCATTTCATAATTTTATCGGTTCTCCATTTTTTAAGCAGTACAGCAACATAAAACTTTCTTTAACGAAAGTGACAGTATAAATTACCTAAAAAAATCTTGTTGATAAAAAGACAGCGAAACAGGATATACGAGTTATCGAGGGTTTTTACTTCAATTTCTCGTTAACCGGAAAGATCGCTATATATTTTATGATATAACAATACAGATATTTTAAATAGATTTCAAAATGTATAAAAAGATGCAAAACCTACTATTAATTTTAAAGCTAGCTAAAACTTAAGATATTTCTTTAATAACAATTATTTTGAGGATATTTTTTAAAGAAAAATTGAGTGTCTTTCATTTTGTAAAGTAGGAATTCTAGTAACATGTTAGTACGATTTAAAGTAGTACCATAAGTTTGATTCTATTTCTGATATATTAAATCATATAAATAAATAATGATCACACTTCTTAGTTATAGTTATCTCAAATAAAAACTTCTTAAGTTAAAATAAAAAAATGTAAATTGAATAAAATAGAATTATGACAAACGCTCACAACCATATTCGTCATTTTTAATGGTAATATTGAAATCCTCATTGAGTAAGAGTCGTCGCGTCAAAACTTTGAGTAACATAACTACTCAAAAATAGAATAACTATCAGGATCCCCCCCCCCCCCTTCCCTCTTCATTTGTACATCAAAAGTGGAAATAACAGGCAACCCGACTTAATTTATAATGAATCATTCACTAAGATATCATCAACCAAATATAGTGCCACACATTTAATGTACAGTAGGCGAAAAGAATCCGTAAGCTGGCTATATTGTGTGTAAAAAGTCATTTTATTTCGTAGAATAGTATAAATTTATAGTTATTTTTTTCATTAAGTTTAGCATATTAAAATAATATAATTTAATATACGAATTCAGAATCTTTAAAAATCACAGAATGCCAAGTTTCATTAATTTTCAAAAAAATGGTTAGTGATTTATAGATGACAAAAATGACATACCTAATAATAAAAACGAATTAACGGTTTTGAATACTTTGTTGCCGATCATGTGCCAGGGCACGAAAATTTGTCTTTATGAAAGGGCCAATAACGAGATGTGGTGTGACTCTTAGTAGCTTGTCTAGATTAAACTGAACATATCAGAGGTTCATGATGGAATTATCTAAACAAATCACTACTAAATGCATTTGTTGCGTGATATAAATATCGGAATCTCTTTATTCAGATGCATCATACTTCTCCCTTTCAGCTGGAATCTTGGGTTTTTAAAACTTAAATTAATGTTTCACCTTCTAAGATAATTAGAAACAGGAAATAGCAAAACTGTACGCCTCACATTTGTATAACAGTGCAGCACTGAAGAAAGTCTATGGTTGCAGAGAACGTGTTAAAGGTATTTTTTTGGTTTTCAATTGAAAGTTCAATAAAAGCCAAACATAAATATATATTTTGTATTAAACCATTTTGAAATGTTAATTAATAAAACTTTATTCTTAATTCTAACATCGAAACAGTTCTTTTCTCAATTAGAATCGGGATGTTCGAAAATATCCTAAAACAAGTCTTTCCATTCCGGTGTTAATTTATAAAATTCGACTGAAAATATACAAACCCTGACTTATGTGGAATAAGTAAAAACTGCATAATAACAGATAAAAGTCAAAACGAACTAAAGTTTTTCCTCTGGCTATGGCCAGTTAAAACTTAATATGCACTTAGAAATACTGACACATGCAACACATACATTTTCACTCAAACTAATGTTTTTTTTAACATACAGAAGTGAAAATTTAAAAGTAGGGTGGTTTAACCAATCGAATGGAGAGAAAAAAAAAGTTGTTTCATATCGAAGTTTTCAAAGTTTATGCACAAATTACCTACCAGAAAGATATCCCTTCTATTATATAAATATCTTGAATTATAAAAATCGTAAATAAAATACATGGGTGAAGATTGCTTTATTCCGAGACTTTAAGAACCAAAAATCACAACCAGCATCCGGATTTTTTGCTATTGTACATTAACATATGGAAAAAAAAAAAAAAAAAAAAACGCGACTCTGATCCAATTTTCGTGAAAAAGAACTGTTGGCAATGCCTCGTAGCTCGTGGGATTAACTTTGACAGTTTACTATCATTTCCTTCATAAAACAACGGCAGACCACATAAAATTAGCGGCAAGAAATGCATTATCACGCCCTCTCTATGACATAAAACGTCATTTGCGTTTTTCTCGAAACTGATACCTAAGGCAAAATTCTTCCCTGGACCCTTAATATACAACCCATGCAAACACAGAAATGCGATTTCATTCATGTGAATAAAATATGTAATTTACTTATTTGTACAAACAATAACTACTTTTGTAAGAGCAAATCTCATCCCATTTTAGTTCATCGATATTTTTCTTCGTCAAATGGAGAAAGCAAGATGATAAGCAATTAATATTGTTAAACAAAGATCCTTCCAAAATCTTAAAAATAGCTAAAAATCCAAATAAAAAGTACTTGGTATTCAAGAAGAGTTCACTAGGAGTACAAAATTCAATTTACCCAAGGGTCTCCAAGAATTAAATAAGGAATGTATTTTTTAACAGTAAGAGCAGTGCTGATTGAATAGGGAAGAATGGCTAAGCAAATATTGATATATACTTCATTCAGTTTATTTAATATTCCGCTTTATACTGAAAAAAAAAAAAAAGATTGGAAGCGAGAGACAAAAAATAATTGAATACTATCCAAATATTACCAGTTCTCTTTCAATCTATAGCAGTCGGAAGCTAGATTTAATTATAACCACTTTTGACTGACGTAGTATGGGACCTATACTGCTTCAAAGAAAAATGGAAATTGATAAAGGATGTGTGCCTAGTAGTCTGACTTACAGAATGTTCAGACTTGTCTGGAATAATCGACAAAGTTCGTATTTTTGGAGTGAAGATCATCTGATGCAGGGCAGAAATGACAAATAACTAAAACTAAAGTATTCTTAGAAGAAATATTTGATGTTCTCTTCTAAGGATCCTGTATAGAAAATCCTATTCGTTTTTTTTTATACTTTAAATGGATTTTCTTCAGGATATTTTTATGAAATGTTTTTATGTTTGCAATTCCATTTAAAGCTTGAATATTTTGGTGGATATAGATTGATATGAAGCTTGTACACAAACATTTTAAGCATTATCGCATTTCCTTAGTAGTCTGAAGACGAAAAAGACAACAAAATATTAACCTAATTCATAAATTCCATATAAAGGCTTATTTTTTTGGGCTATTTGTAAGCGAATTGAATTTTTAGTTTATCCTTTTGGATTACTCATGTATGAATAATAAAAATTCTAGAATTGTTTACGAGTTTTTGAGCTACACTTTTTATTTTTTAAACAGATAATGATTGATGAATTGACGAGAAAAATTAAAGAGAAAATTAATTTTGTTTACATTTGAAAGTTATTTAATATTAAAATTTGTAAAACAATAATTATGTATGCACTTATAATTATATAAAATTAAAATAGTCAAAATTGAAATTATTTTAATTTGAAAAAGGTGGCTAACAAAATTGACAGTTTACGAATTTATATTTAAAATGACGACAAAATTAAAATATTTTAATGCAAAATGTGAAACAAAGTACAAAATTAAATAGAATACATTACTTCGAGTGTTGCAATTTTTTTTTAATACGTCATGAAATATCTTCTGATAACTCAAAAGTTGAAAAAATAATGTTGGTTTTATATTGTAAGAATAAAGCCGTACACACGATAGCAAAAACTATTTTAACTAGAATCTGTCGATGTCCAGAACAGAATATTATATTCTTTCAACCAAATACGTTGATCTGGAAAGAGTCTTAAGATCATGTATGTTCTTCGAAATAAAATATCTACTTTGGATCTCGGATTATATAAAATGCGAAAGTAAAAAAAAGTTTTTGAATAAACCTCGTAAGAATTCAGTACGTGAGCTGGAACTAAAGGTACATACGATCCGACCTATTTGTAGTTAGTAAATATCTATTTTATTTCTAGCTAGACTATAGCTTCCACTATTTTATCTTCTTTGTATTCTTAAAGAATACAGACATCCTAAGGAAAATTTCGTCTTCATGGTCAATTCTGATGTAGGGGCAAATTATTCTGAGTGTCATTATACACTAGCCGAATGTTTTGTGGATATAGTGATTAAAAATGTATTTATTTTTCCTTTTTCCTTTAATCACAAAAGGTCGTGGTCACGATAGCGGCAGTTAAACAGTGAAAATGTAGAAGATACCAATTGCAATGCGAGTGAGGATTCATTACATTTCGTACAACTTTTAAACAATTGAGAATAGGTATACAAAACTTCAAGTTTTCCCACCACTTCTTAATTAACAGCTAATATTTTAAACTTTAAAATTCTAAGCTAACTCTCACAAAACGGGATGATCAAAAATGACCTTTAGCAAAATAATGATTTTTATTTCATCTTTTTCGATTGAGGATACTGTTTCTAAATTTCTATATAGGTAAACCTTAAAAGCTATGTAAAAAAAGCAGTGCTAGAAGTGTGGGCAGACGCGGGGTGACGCCTCCCCCCCCCCCCACTTTTCAAGAAAATACCCATACGTTCTCCCACTTCTAAAACAAATGAAATCCTCCCACCCACTTTTAAAAACACTCAATCCACCAAAAAACTTCTAAAGAAAAATAACGTTAACCTTTAAATGCAGTGAGACTGAGAAGAAGCGATTTTGGGATGGGCATCCCCCCACTTTTTTTTCCCCACACTTTTACCCCTGAAAAAAAGAAAAACTTGCGACTCGTTTTCGAAAAATTTGAATTTTACCAATCTTCAATGAGGCCCCTCACAATTAAAAAAGTCAAAGAAAGAAATCCTATAGCTTATATCGCAGTAATTTAAAAAAAATGTACCTTAAGTGCAGTCACGTAATTACGAGTAACACCGTATTTAAGACTGGAAAATCCTTAAAATAAGACCTTTTTGTTAATTTGAAATTTAACAATTTTTAATCCAGCATATTCTTACTTTCAGTTCATTACTTTGATCGTGGCTTTTTTCATGACCTAATATATCCATAACTTATCTCTGAAAAAGTTCATTAATCCAAAATGACTCATTTAAAAAGTTTGATGATTTGTATTGGAGGACAGGACATAACATTTAAAATCTTCAACTCATGATTCTTACTCGGGTTATTTAGTACCAAAAATGTTTCCTTAATAGGCCGAAAGGACCGTACATTCTTATTGTACAGACACTTTTAAAATTAAACAAAGAAATTGTAAATCGCACCTGCTTAATAAAACTATATTTCCATTGAAAGTAATTTGAAACCCTCTATGTACTCACATATAAGTAAATACTGCACTGATGAAAATATAGTATATTATCATCAAATCAGATATACTTACGAGTCAAGCAGATTTCTCAAAATTGTGTAAATCCCTTTTCTTGAATTTGTTAAAAAAAATTTCATTTTTTTTACAGACCTAAGCATTATGCTTGGATATAATGAACTATTTTCTAATTAAATGGTTTGGACTAGAGATATCCAATAAAATTCAAATATTGAAACTTTCCGAAAATTAAGTACACATCTTTAGTTTTCAAAATTATGATGTATCACCTTTCTGCTGAACATTTTTGCATTTGCATCGCAACCCATAATAAACATATCATCCCTTTGATGGAGCAATGACGCAACTGCAAAATTTGTCAAAACGAAATTAAGGTCTCTTGTGTCAAGGAATGCCTATCGCATCGAGGAGAACAAGCATTTGTAACACTCATTATTGTAAAAATATTACACCAGCTTTAAGTTGATAGGCGTCACTAACTTTATAGTGAAATCAATTTGTTTTTTCCTCAAAATTCCAATTTGCGTCATTCAGAGCGGTGATATAAAGAAATAGTTGTCACACCTTAAAAACTACATTAATAAACGCAATACGTCTGAAAGTTAGCATGCAATATTTTCTATAATTCTCCAAACCACTGTGTGATAGTCCACTTCACACAAATGAAACTGTGATTCCTACTCGAAATGCAATTCTAGGCGATTCCCTAAGCGTAAAACAAATGAGTTAATGTGATTCGTTATGAGAAAGAACTCGACTGCTCTATACATTTAATTCACTTATGAAAATAAGTTATGCTTGTTAAGTATATTAAACATAATTATTTTACATATTCTATTCCTTTACTAGTTACCCTAACTGAGTACCATCTGTACTAGGGTAATGTGACCGGAGGTAATTCTCACTTCAATCTGCAATTCAAATGAGGTAGCTTGATTCACTGGAAAGGAGGATGCACTACACACCAAAATTCCTTTCGTGAATTAAACTAGAAAATGCATGCTCCCTTATAACTGTTATTTACTACTCTCTTAAGGATACAAGTCAGGCTAACTTTAGTTATTCTCTTAAACTTTAAACTATCTTACAGCTACAAATTTATAAATATGTGCTAATTTTAATTATTCATAAAAGATCAGAAAGTTTGATAAATTGCTGACATTTTTATACAATACTTATACTTCTCCTGAAAAAGTAAATTAAAAACTGAATTATTAAAGTAGATTTCAAATTTAAGTCAGCTGTAAGGTGATAACTTTATTAGATATACATTTTCTGAAGATTTTATTTTACTACTAGTTTTATCCCTTAATGTGAAAGTGATATTTCGCTCTTATGTAAATGTTCTTTTGATTTTAAAGTCAAACTATTCACAATTCTTAAATTTCATTAAAATATTTTACTGTACAGTAAAATTACACTTGCTAAGGGCATATGTATGTTTCAAAGAGATTTATTTAACAACTATTCGCATGTTTATATTTTACGTAATAAATAATACGGAATATACTTATTTAAGTTGTATTAAAAAAATTTCTTTCAATAAAACTTAATTACTCAGAGAGAAATGCAAATTTAATCAGTTAATGCATAGTCATGTAGTTAACGAACCATATTTGAAGTTGAAGATTCAAGCCCTTAAAGTAATTAATAAAAGAGCGTCATGAACAGTATAAAGAAAATAACCAAAGGGCTTGTATTTGGTAAGGAGTTTTAGTTTGAGAAGCGATTAAAAAAGCTTTTCTTATTTTTTAAAAATACAATGAAGCAGAAAGTAAGAAAGGTAAATAGAAAAAATATTTCATCAAAGGGGTATAGAGATGATTTTTAAGGAGCTTTTTTTGTTAAACAATATTGTGCCATAGGTAGTCGCCGCTAGCTTGAGTTTTTTTTTAAAGATTTAACACAAAAACACTACAATGCTTTTACCTTTTTAGCTATAGTTTAAGTTAAAATATTTTTTATCGAGAAAGTGAAAGTTTTTTTCGGATATAAATTAATAACGATGAGTATAAAGATGAAAGGATAGAACTTGGCTAGAGGTAATGAAAAATCGGGGGAAAAAAATAAAATTATTTATAACTTTTAAAGAAAGTCTGCGATTAAAAAGAGAGGACTTTGCATACATTAATAGCCATGTGATCCAACGTTTCTCGGGATCAACTTCGAAGCGGTGTTTCCACTCTAGTCGCTAGGTTAGGCATGAATAGAACTTTTTAGGAGACAATCCCGATGCTAAGGATGAGCATTACATGCATGTACATTGGCGAGAAAATCAGGCAATAAATTCGAATGAATTTATCTCCCAAATATTTGCGTAAAATATTTTAATCTTAAAAAAATATTAACTGTAATGCGTGAAACGGAATATTTGATCTCTTGTATTTAAATAAGACTGTAGCTTAACACAATCCTTTTATTTTTTTTATTTGTATGGATTTGTGCTTAAAGCGAGTATGGGAATGTTTTGAACTGCTTTCATTTCACACTCTGAAAATATATACGTTTGAAGCAAAAATAACTTTAGCAGGAAAATTCATGGATATCTCAGTCCGAGCTCTTTCTTTTAACCAGTTCGGAATTATCCATACAAACGGTTTCAATTAAAAAAAATTTAACTCTCGATTACTTTTCTATCTAAATCTTAAAATTTTAAATATCTTTATTTCAGGACGGTTTTTTCTTTATGTAGAGATACCTCTTTCACCCTTTATAAGAAACCAAAACTGATTATATATCAATTTAAAATCCAAGATCTCCGCTTTTGATGAACAGTTTAATTGCAATTTCACATTGTGTTATTTGTTTAAAAATCGAGGTTGAAAATCCGAAATAGTAAAAAAAGATAACAAAATTGTGAGGTTGCAATAGCATACAGTGATGGCAGCTCAATGGAAAAGAGAAAATTCCAATTTAAGCGCGTTGGGGAAACCAAATAAATATTGTATATCTCATCAACAGAATACAATATCTAACTTTGGTGAGCTTCCAAAAGTAATTCAAGTAATCTTAAAATCGCAAACTGCACATGAATTTACTAGTATTTCGAAAACTATATTGAGAAATAAGCTGCGGTTCCTATTATTAGATAATTTGCTTCTTTATAAAATAAATAACTGAAAACTAGCCTTCATCTAAACCAGTGTTCGCCACTAACTTTTAGAGGCGGGCCGTATACACCAAAATATATCATTAATTATTATCGATTTTACAATATATAGCGTTTCTGAAAACTGGGGGGGGGGGGGGGGAGTGTTAATTTTTTTTTATCTTAATAAAATTACAATTGACGTTTGATTTTTTTTTCTTCAAATTATTAAAAAAATGATAGTTTTCATTATTAGTAAATCAAAGTCTAAAAAAAAATGAATCTTTTGTTTCAAAGTTACAATTCGATTTGATAAACTTTTAATAAAATTATACAAACAATAAAAAGTCCATTCCGGGTAATTTGATTTTTTTTTTAATCTTCTGTGAGGGCGGCGGGCCGCTTTAAAATCTGCGGAGGGCCAAATCCGGCCCGCGGGCCGCGTAGTGCTAACGCTGATCAGTCTGGGGAGCTGATAGTTTTAATAAAATAATGTCAAAATTTAAACATTGCCATATGGATGGCGAAATTCTTTATGGAGAGGGGATAGAATCAAACCCAATAATAACAATGGAATGTGCCAAAGTTCAACTTAATCAAAGTTCATTGTTGGCTAGTGATTGATGGCATTCTTTTAAGTTTGAACGTTCATCCAATCTTTAATGAATGCAAGTAGGAAGAAGAGTGCCCCTATGAGTGAGTCATGTATTGCGGCTTCAAATTAAGTGAGGGACAATGAAGTAGGGAAGATCCTCCCTTGTCTCGCGTTTAGTCCTAATGGATAATGCGATGGGAGTTAATGAAGCATGCTCTGCATTATACAATGCTGTGCTCAATTACGGCTAACGACATGTAGGAAAGCAATACAAAAGTTGAGCGGTGAATGTAGATTGTCGATTTCTAACATGGGTAGTACATATTTCTAACATGAGTAGTACATATTTTGAACCCTTTTGGGATTAGTGATGACAAATGGCATCTAAATTTCCAAATGTCTATTAATTTCCCCCTATCTGATATTTTTAAACTGCAAATATGTTTTGTATACTATATTGTGAAAAAAAAATAATGTGCTGTTTGTTATCAGAAGATACGTTACTTTATGGTTAATATGTAAAGCAATCACTGGTAAACTTAACCGCATCCAAATTCACTCGAACCTTAAAGGGAGAGTCAGAAGCCAGGGAGAGTCTAGGAACACCTGCGGTGTTTGAAAAATTAGAAATAAAGTAGAGAAAAATAGCAAATTTCAATGGAAAAAATATATATATTGATCGAATCATTTATTAGAACACAAAATTAATGCAGAACTATCAATTAATATTTCAGTAAGAAAAATAGCAGCCTTGGAAATCTACTCTTTTTCATGTTTTTGCATATCGCCATTCAATTACTTAGTATATATACTGAACCCACGTCTCCACATAATGAGAAGATTTATAAATGTCCATTTTATTTGTACATATCACCATTTTTTTTTCTTAATTTTTTTTCAAAACAAAGTTCCAAAAGATAAATATAATAGTTCGTAACTGATCCAACCGAAAATGAATCGCTTCAAACACATTTCGTACATTTTTTTGCGTTTCATTTAGATTTAAAACAGTGAAAGAAAAACGCAATTAATATATTTCTTGGATGTTCATGCTGGGTTTCCAAATGGGCTGTGAGGATGATTCGGGTCAATACAAAGCTCTTCATATTGCTTCACGTACTTTTCATTTCGAGATTTAAAATATGAGCAAATTCATTTTATTCTCAATAGTCCCTTCTATGAAGATATTAAAGACAATACAATATAGGATGAACCATGCCATAAATATGTCAATGAAATATATTGTTTATGACAAGTGTAATATACGATGCATTTAAGTTCTGTCTACGAAATAAATCATCGATACACTACCAATGTTGCTATATAACCACAGTTGAAAATACCCAGGGAGAAAGATAAAGTCAATCTCCTGGAATGGCAATAAAATACAAAATTGCACTGCTGTGATATTCAATTTTGCTTTCGATTGAGTCAATACGAGGTTTTATGAAAGAGATCTTGCTAAACATTGCAATTGTCAGCTAAAGTTAAATTGCGTGTTAGCAAGGAAAATAAAATTTATGCTTACACTTAACACGAGATCGGATTTGTATTGTTTTACAATTAAAAATAAAACACTTTTACTAAAAATATAGTCCACTTAAAAATGTTCATTTACTTGAAAATATTTAAACAAATACAGAAATTTAAAAAACTACAAATATAAACATTTAAAATTTGTTATTTAAAGACTTAAAGTTGAAGACTACATTTATACTCTTCCCATTTGAGAGAGAACAGCAGCCACTTTCAGTAAACTATTTTTGGTAATTATCAATATTACTGTGTTTGCTGTCTAATATCAGAAACGAAAGAAAAATATTAGCTATTTTTATGCTAACTCTTAGTCGCATTATCTAATTAAACTTAACGCTGTCACACTTCGATAGTATAATATAATTTACTTGAATATCTATATAATTTAAGATTTATTTAAAAATGACAGGAAAAATACAGTTTTTTTGCTACAATTGAATCAAGAAAAGTAAACATTATTCTGGGTAAAGCATTCTCCTCTAGCCACTGGTCTGTTTTTAGGGTAACAATTAATAGCGGAATGGAACGTTATATTTATTCAGAACAAGCTGCGTGGCATTGCAGAGACCTGTCATTGTGTATGGGTCGCAGTTTTTGATGCTTCGCCCGATGAAAAATTGACTAGAATGGAACCCAAGTCCCAAAAAGAAAATTTTTCAGGAGGGCCGAAGTATGAAAAATACTGCCATTGATACTTAAGGCTACGACTAAGAACCAAATTGAGTTTGAACTATTGCTACAGGAATTCGCACTTTGTTTAGCTTGGTCTTGAGGACATTTTTCCGTAATATATATATATATATATATATATATATATATATATATATATATATATATATATATATATTGCACTTATGTCGTTTTTCATGTCTAGTCCTCAATTCCTTCCTAAGCAAGCATAAATTCACTTCGGTCGCTAAAAGATCAATTGCTATGTAAACCCTTATAATAAAAAATATTTTCTCCGTTAATACAATAATACAAGGCCCCTCACCCTTTTGAGTGTATTTTAACAATATGTTTGTAAAAAGAAAAATTAGAAGACCAGAACTACTTATGTTTAAAATGTCAGAGTTATATTCTTATTGGAATTAACATTGTAAAGAATCTTTAAAACCAAAATTACTTATGTTGAAAACTTAAGAGCACTATACTTATTAGAAGTAGCTTTCTATAGAGAGACATACACACACGCAGACTCTTTATGCAATTAATATGATGTATCTTAGATTAAAGTTTTGTTAGATTTTCATAGTCACAAGAATTGCACGGATCCATAATACTGCCTCAAAAGTCGTAACAACTTCCAATCAACAGACATCATGAATGTTATAATTTTAAATATAGAAGCGAGAGGCATTCGTATCTCAAATCATTTCTTAAAATTCAAATAGCTTTCTAATCTTAAACAAGGACCTTATAAAGAAATGTCAAAACAAAGCACTTTTAACATTTGTAACGAAAGGAAGTTATACAGTGCTTTTCAGGTAGAAAATTTTAATTTAAACATATTCACAATTTCAAGTATCATTCCAGACTTCTCTAAGTAGATATAATTCCGTAATAAACGAACTGCTGTCTAGTAGAAGCAAAGAGAAGGAAAATCTGAGATGTCCAATGACTTTCAATGAAGTCAGCACCTGCTCGATACCATCCTTTAACAATCGATTCTCACTGTGGTCGTTCTACAACACTCATCCACGTTAAAGGTCGCCCAGATGAAAACAAAGTTATCCTCAACAAAGATTAGTTGACGTTAAAATAGAGCTAGCTCTATTTAATCGAGAAACGCAATAAATCAGCTAACTTAATAAAGCGTATTTTAACACACATCTGGCATTTTTCCAGTTGGGGTCCCACCCTCCTTTCCCTCGCTCACTTATGCCTGACTTTCAGGTTTGAGAACATCTATCAAACAAGGCTAAAACGCACCATCCGCAGTGACTAAAAGAATGCCATGTATCGATCAGCTAAAAAAAAGTGTAATTTTGGAACTTTAGTAATTGAATGAATCGATTTAGACGTTGGGTTTGCGAGCTAAAGTAAAAATGTATTTTCAAAATTGACGAAAAGGTGGTTGTGACCATTACTAGGGCGGGTGCCATGCCACGTGCGTTGAGTGGTTAAAAATAGACGACTGCATTAATGCAGGGCATGGGATATGAAATTTATTAAATTCGAGCAGTGAACTAACTTAAACGACCGCGCCCCTCTTGAAGACTTCGGCAATCACTCACTTGTGGGAGAAGATTAGGTCAAAGACTGCCTTTGTTTAAAGTCATTAGTTTAATTGAAGAATCGCGTGAAATACATTTGATGCAACAAAGCGAAGGGAATTCTAATGAGTTGTTTTGAATACGGCAAACTAATACACTTCATTGGAATCTTAAACTGTTACTCAATTCATAACTAAGACTACTACGAGGACTTTACAAATGAAGAAAAGCAGATGGTCATTTCTATTTTATTGTTTATTTAAGTTTAAGTTTTATTTATAATTTTTATTCAAATTGTTAGTAAATATAGACAAATATAAATAGACGGATTTTTGTTTTGATAATTTAAAATTTTTGAAAATTTTAAAATCTATTATTTTGTAAATTTAAACATTTTGTCAAGCGATTATTTTTTCTAGTTATTGAAAAGTACTGAAAAGCTGTTGATGGTTTTCGATTTCTGAAATATCTATAATACACACACAGTGAAAAATTATTAATTATAAAAAACTGAAAAAAGAACATAAGTAAAAATTACGACGCTTACAAATTAAAATAACTTCATTCCGTTTAACCTTACATATTGGATTTGTCTCAATTTTTTTCGATACGATTGTTCTTTTATCAAGTTTGCCTTGAGTTAAAGTTTGTGTTCTTTGATCAAACCATGTAATATTTCCAAACTCAAATATTTTTATTACCTCAATAAAAGCAACATTAAGAGCACATTTCTGCCTTATATATTTAATTTTTTTTTTAAATGCTTTCTAAAACACTTATTACAGCAATTTTATCAACGAAAATGACAGAAAATAAAGTAGCCGTTTTGGCACGATTTTACAATTTTAATGAATCCTTATCTTTCAACCTATACTCCCATAATGAGAACGTAAATTATGCCTGAATTTAAGTCTAATCCTATTACTTTATTAGAAATGAAAGTCAAAATAATTAAGGAGGATATTATCAATCAAAAGCTCCCTTCTTGTGAAATTACTTACATTGAGGTAAGGCAAAACCTAATATTTTAACATTAGATTTACTTTATCTCAAAAGCTAAGTTGGTTGTATTGGAAATCTTCTAGCGCGCAATTACACGGACTATACTATACCGGAAGATCGTTAGACTAAGATCTGGACTACTGCAAATAGTCCTTTCGATAGAAAAATATCCAGTAATTGGGTCTCGATTACAATAAAACCTGAGAAACTACTACAAGGTTGTCGGACAATCCCCAAGAGACTACTGTAATCGCCCCTGAATCTACTCATTTAGATAAAAGATAGTGTACAGCACCATTAGTAAAAAAATGTTTCATTTTATTTGGCTTCATCCAAATGGCGTTTAAAAAAAAATTAAGTGCTCATTATTAAAAGGGGTAAAATTTCTAATACTTTAAGCCGCACAAATTTACCGAGTCCTCCTTCATTTCCCAATGTCGCCGCAATACTTTACGTTGCCAGGAGGAAAATTAAGGAAACAAATGCTTTCATTTTGGCGTTAATCGAATTCGCAGCTGTTTCTAGGTGATATAATCTTATTCAGGTTAATTAGGACTTAATATTTTCTATCAGACGCACTTTGAAAAAAAAAATATTTCAACTATTAGGGAAAGTGCTATCGTCAACGTTAATTTGGGAAATTAATATTTTCTTTCATGTACAGCGAAAAAACTTAAGCGGTAGGAGAAAATGGACTTGTGTGTCGAAGCGAATGTAGTCAACTATTTAGAAGTGTTAATGAACTCGACACACCTAGGTGTGACCAGTTTCTTTTTCATGAATAATCTTTTTATGTTAATGAGATTAAGATTTAATATCGTAATGTAACAAATATAAAATGTACTATGCTTTTAAGTAAATCCGAAAAATGTATTTATATAATAGAGTACAAAAGCTGTTATTCTTGGAATGTTAATCTTTTTTTCTTACTATTACGATGTAGAATTGCAAATGTCATTTTGTTTAATTTGATTGTAGAAGTACATGTAATAAAATTTTCAATAGCATTCTCTTAGAGAGTAAACAAAAAGCCACTGTTACTTAATTGCCATATCAGTTGGTTGTATTGAAGATTTTTTGACGTAAAAGCTGCACGAAAGCTATACTACACAGAACATAGCAAAAGCAGTATTTGGACTACTGAAAGTAATCTAAGTGTAAAGGTAGGAATGTCTTCCGGGAGGTCTTTCAGAGAGAACCCTGCCCGAATTAGGGTCTTGATTTTGTCGTTTGATAAATCCCCACAAAACTCCCATGGTAAAGGCCGACCTTCGACATGAGATTATCCATGTCAACGATTTTGTGTCAGATAATCATTTTAAAAATGGATGGCTATACGGAGGCTTGATCCCAAAACCTCTCGCATGTTTAAGATGCATTCTGCCTCTCAGACGTGAGTTCAGCAATATATGTTTGTCGATAGCTCTATATTTTCTATATGTATTAGACACATGATCAATCCTGACTGTACCTTAATTAAATGCGTTTGTCTTGAATGGTTTATAAGCCTTAACGAGGATTCCGAACCACAACGAACATCTATGTCTAACCCAGGGTTCGTACTCGTAGTACTCTTGGAATGCAAGGCCAGAGCGCTAATCCCACAGCCATCAGGTATTTTTGTAAATATTGAAGCTTAATATTTTGTTTAGTGTTACATTTTCTTCATTCAAAACAAACATGAACTATTTCGTTTTTTTTTTTTTTTTTTTCGTTGTTTTTTTTCCCCAAGTTGAATTAAAAAAATAAATATCTATTAATTTATAGCAACGGAATTCCCTGCAAAATAGACAAAGTACATTAAATATTTGTTTAATGTATATTAAATATGTATTCAATTATTTTGCTATTTCTTTCGTTTTGTATGGATGCCCCCTTATGAGAAAAGTACCCATCACTTATATCTGGAAAAATCGCTGGAAAACAAATTTCACCATTTTTGAGAAGATATATTCGAGATAATTATTTATGTATCTTTAATGGGTTATTAATGGAGAAAATTATAAATGAGAAAATATTCAATAATATAAAAGAAGTGTGGCGGCTCGAGCAAACTGATCTTGCTGCGCGTCAGTATTATTTGCGGCGCGTCAAAACAAAAAGAGCTGACCTAGTGAAACCCTCCTTCAAGAAGAAGAGCACATATGCAAATAAACTTCCCTATATAAGAAGATTCAAATGTTAGCTTTGCTCTCTTTCTCTGCCACGCCAGCCTGTGTGTTATGCTTCATCTGTCTAATCTGGAATGTCAAAAATGTTACCTTGCTAGAATTGATTTTAAAGTTTTAACTTAATAATTGTTTTTAAATAAAAATATAAAAAGTTCCGTAAGTTTTATCAATTCCTCATCCCAACACTCTACAGATTGGTGACTCGGACGTGATAAAGTCACCGGTGCAGTGCAAGGCCAACAGGTGCAAAGACTATTCCTCTTGGACAAATCATCAGGGTTAAGATTTTTGATCGATACAGGTGCTGATTGTTCGGTCTTACCTTTAAACCCCAATCATCGACACAAGACTCCAGACGAGTTGAAGCTGTTTGCCGCAAACGGAACTGTAATCCCGACTTATGGCGAAAAAATTTTGTCTTTAGATTTAAACCTAAGAAGGAACTTCACTTGGTCTTTCATCATTGCTAAAGTTAATCAACCAATTATCGGTGCAGATTTTTTGAGAAAATATGGTTTACTGGTTGATCTTAAAAACGGTCGCTTAGTCGATACTTTGACCCAGTTATCTACAAAAGCTAAACCTCTAAGCGGTGATAGTAGTAAAATAAGCGTCATAGCAGAAAGTTCGATATTTGCGGATCTACTCAAGCAATATCCTGAGCTGACTGAAACCGACCGTATTGTCCCTATTCGACATAGCGTAGTTCATCATATTGAAACCACCGGACCACCAATTTTTTCGAAAGCAAGACGTCTGGCACCAGATAAGCTGAAGATCGCTAAAAAGGAATTTGAATACATGGTACAGCAAGGCATTTGCAGACCTAGCAAAAGTTCTTGGGCTTCACCACTTCATATGGTACCCAAGAAATCTGGAGAATGGAGGCCTTGTGGTGATTACAGAAGATTAAACAGCTGCACAAAACCTGATAAATACCCCATTCCACACATCCAAGATTGCGTCAACACTTTGGAGGGAAAAACCATTTTCTCGACCCTTGACCTTTTAAAAGCTTATCATCATATCCCAATCAACCCTGCGGATGTTGAAAAAACGGCAGTAATTACCCCGTTTGGTTTATTTGAATTTGTTTTAATGAGCTTTGGTCTTTGCAATGCAGCCCAAACATTTCAACGTTTCATCCATGAGGTCTTGAAGGACTTGCCATTTTGCGTACCTTACATCGACGATTGTCTGATTTCATCAAAAGATCCAGAAGAGCATTTGGAACATTTAAAGGAAGTTTTCGAAAGATTCAAGCAATATGGAATAAGGCTAAATCCATCAAAATGCGTTTTGGGAAAAGAAACGGTAAACTTTTTAGGATACAAGATTTCGGCAGCAGGAATCGAACCCTTGCATGAGAAAGTAAAAGCCATTACCGAATTTCCTAAACCAACAACCCTACAGGAGCTAAGAAGATTCCTTGCAATGCTGAATTTCTATCGGCGATTTTTAAAGAATGCTGCAGCAACTCAAGCACCACTTCACGAATATTTAAAAGGAGCCAGGAAGAAGGACAAAAGACCCGTTGTTTGGACCACAGAATCGGAACAAGCTTTTGAAAAATGCAAGAAAGATTTGGCTGAAGCAGCTGTTTTAACGCATCCATCTTCAGATGCACCTATTTCTCTTTGCGTAGATGCTTCAGATACAGCAATGGGAGCGGCACTAAATCAAATAACGCCCCAAGGACCACAACCAATGGCTTTTTTCTCAAAGAAGTTATCGCCTGCTCAGAGGAATTACAGTGCTTACGATCGAGAGTTACTTGCTGCATATTCAGCTGTAAAGCACTTTCGTTACATGTTGGAAGGTCGACATTTTACTCTATACACTGACCACAAACCTCTAGTGTATGCTTTTAAACAGAAACCAGAGAAATGCACGCCAAGACAGCTTCGTCACTTGGATTACATTGGGCAGTTTACGACAGATATCCAACACATCAAAGGCTGTAACAATGATGTCGCCGATGCATTATCTCGGATTGGAACCATTGAATTTCCCTCTCCAATCAATTATGAATCCATGGCAGAAGCTCAAATTGCAGATACAGAGTTACAAGATCTCTTGCAAAATCCTGATAATACAAGCCTAAGGATCAAACCTATGATGATCGAAAATAGTAAGTCAAGCCTTTATTGCGACTACGCTACTAAAGTCATCCGCCCGTTTGTTCCGAAAGCTTTTAGGAAGCAGATCTTTGACACACTGCATAACGTAGCGCATCCTGGAATCAGATCAACAACTCGCCTAGTTACTGAGAAGTTCGTCTGGCCTTCTATTCGCAAAGACTGCACACTATGGGCAAGATCCTGTTTAAATTGCCAACGATCTAAAGTTAGCAGACACACAGTTACCCCACCTGGGCTGTTTGAAGTACCGTCATCGCGTTTCCAACATATTCATATAGATATTATAGGTCGCTTACCACCATCTAGAGGATACTCATATTGCTTAACCTGCATTGATAGATTTTCAAGATGGCCAGAAGCCATTCCCATTTCCGATATATCAGCAGAAACGGTAGCAAGAACGTTATACGAAGGATGGATCGTGCGTTTTGGAACTCCACTAAAGATCACTTGTGACCAAGGAACACAGTTCGAATCAAACCTCTTTAGGGCTCTGTCCTCATTAGTTGGAGTGGAAAAAATGCGTACAAGTCCATATCACCCAGAAGCTAATGGATTGATCGAAAGATTTCACAGAAACCTAAAGTCTTCGATTATGTGCCATGCTGATAAAAGTTGGGCAGACGCTTTGCCAACAATTATGATGGGTTGGAGAGCAGTTTTGAAAGAAGATCTAAAAGCGACACCAGCTGAAATGGTTTACGGTACGAACATACGACTACCAGGAGAATTTATTTCACAGAATAACAACAAAACTTCCGAAGATCCTATTTCCTTTGTAACCAAGCTAAGAAAAACCATGGAGATGTTACGACCGGTACCTACTTCTGCTCATAATCGGAAGAAGATTTTTGTGCATAAAGATTTGGAATCTAGTACCCACGTTTTTGTAAGGCGTGATGCAATTCGCCGATCTCTAGTTCCTCCATATGATGGACCATTTGAAGTTATTCAGCGGTTTCCCAACACATTCAGGCTGATCGTAAAAGGAAAACGAACTACAATTAGCAAGGATAGATTGAAACCTGCGTATGTCGCTCAAGAAACCGAAACCAAAGATTCTAAAGCACCAGCACTTCCTGAAGAAGTTAAAAGTGATCAATATGTCACTAGAGCTGGCAGAAGAGTGAAATTTCGTTTTCAACCTTGTTCACCTCGTTTATTGTACTAATGTTGTTTTTTTAATTCCAGAATTTGAAGCCACACTGCTTTAATCCTACGTTATCACTGGCAAGGGGGTACTGTGGCGGCTCGAGCAAACTGATCTTGCTGCGCGTCAGTATTATTTGCGGCGCGTCAAAACAAAAAGAGCTGACCTAGTGAAACCCTCCTTCAAGAAGAAGAGCACATATGCAAATAAACTTCCCTATATAAGAAGATTCAAATGTTAGCTTTGCTCTCTTTCTCTGCCACGCCAGCCTGTGTGTTATGCTTCATCTGTCTAATCTGGAATGTCAAAAATGTTACCTTGCTAGAATTGATTTTAAAGTTTTAACTTAATAATTGTTTTTAAATAAAAATATAAAAAGTTCCGTAAGTTTTATCAATTCCTCATCCCAACACTCTACAGAAGCCTGTTTGGGAGATTTGGTTTACTATTGCTTACATTTTACGATTCATTATGAGAACTTTGAAACATCTTTTTCATATTTCATAATTTTTATTTACTTAACAGAGTGCAATTTTAATTTTCAGAAAGACGTCATGACGCGTTTGTATAAAAATATATCCTTCTAGAGATTATGTACTAGAGAAAGTGTGTGCATTTTTTTTTTTTTTTTTCGTACTGAAACTAGCACAATCTTATTTAAGAAAAAAAAATTACCTGCATGTATCTTAAGAAAAAGGCCTTTAAGCGGTTGTAAAAACCAATGATAATTTATTGTACCCATTATGTAAAATGTGAAAAACAGTTACTTTGATTGAAAGGTCTATTGTTATAATGAAATAATGAAGCAAAAATGTTATCCATGAAAGATTAAGATAAAAAAAAATTGTCACTTAAAGGGGAATTTTTTTTTTTGATAGAGGTGACAGGATCTCGAAAGACTTTGAGACTTAAACAAAAGAAAATTCTCAAAAAGGTTTCATTTTACACGTCATTGACGAAAACAGTTATGCTCGAACTTATTGGATAATTCAGTTCAATTTAATTTGCTAAAAGGTACCGATGGAATATGAAATATCCAACTAAATCGAATCAATGAAAATTTTTCGTTTGACGACTGAAACCTTCAATTATTAATAAGAAAACCCACACACATTTGATAATTTTCAGAAAATTTATAGCATCCCATCCATCACCATTGGTTCGCGATTCAGTTTTGGATAAGCTTCCGTATATTTTATCCAATCAAACGTCTTTTAAACTATTTTCGCAAATGAAATCGTTTAGAAATCTTTATAGTAAAGCTAGAAAACTAAAACACATTTCAAAATTATTTCGTCCAAAGTTTATAAATACTAAACAACAGACTTTCAATTGTAAATCTTCCTTTTGAACATAGAATCTGAAAATATGTAATTAGCGGGGTGGTTATTGAATTCCTCATACACTACAATTGCTATTGGATTAAAATATATTTAGAAGTAGGTAGATTATATAAGAATATGGAAAAATCATGCAATATGCCAAAGTAGGCATATATCATGGAGATGAATAAGAAAAATGTGGATACTTGTATGTTCTATATTAAAACATTTTGGCCTTAATAAGACTTATCAATGAACTAAATACTATTAAAATAGATCATACGGGGGACAATACAGGGTACTTTAGAAGGCAGAATATACTCATTACGTCGGTGTTTATAATAACTGAGAATACTGCCTTTTTTATTTAAAACACCATATTAATTTAAAATCGTCATAAAAATATTATTAAATCGTGGAACCATGGACTTGATTCCTATAGATTTTAACCAACTCAACATAATAACCATTTGTTACATTTCGAATTTGAAGGTCAAATTGAATTGCAAGAGATACGCGTAGCATATACTGCATATAGTATTTTAATCACTAATAGAAGTAACGCCGAATGTTTTTCAAAATTACCAAAAGTGAGATGTCAGAGGAGGAACTGAAAAATTAAAGTTTCACAAAAAAAAAGTTCAAAAAGTGGTTGGTTGTTTTCTAAGCAATTTATCCCTCTTCCCTAAACGCCACTACTGATGGAGTTGAAAGAATAAACTGTAACGTTAAAAATTTGATTAAAACACTTCAGAATCAAAATAAGTCATTTAGTTTAAATGATGAATATAATTATCTAAAGTGAAATAATAAAACATTTCTTGTTTTTAAATAAATTATATTTTACAGTGTATATATATATATATTGCTGACCACCTAAAAGAAGCAAAGAAACTGACTGACATTATCCCAAAAGAAATTAAATAGTTTGACAAATAGTTTGCTTTTAACAAAAGTATTTTTTTCCTTAACGTTGGTCGGAAAAAAGAATGTGACTTTAAAAACAAAGTCTTATTGGACGACATTTCTTTCAAATGAAGTTCTTTATTTTGACTTTTTAGAAAGAAAAAAAGCAATTCCCAGAGATCCAAAATCAAACAGAACTTTAAAAAACGCAAATTCAATTAAATGCTAGCGGAAAATACCGCTTAGATTTTTTTTAGAATATAAAGATGTTTAAAACGGATAATGCTGCTAAATAAGAAAGAACGTAATTTCTTTTTGAGAAAAATAAGGAAATCGCAAAATAATTTTATTTATCTGCTTTATTACACTTAAATGCAATTTGGTTTCATTTAATTTACCGAATTCATAAGTTACTGTTTAAATTTAAAGGAAAATGTTAATTTACAATTTAATTTTAATTAGAGGTTCAACTACTATATAAAAAAAGAGTTAAGTAAAAGTATTTCTTTAAAAGCAAAGAAGAATTCCTTGTGGAATTTGAAAAATGCCTTTTCTTCCAAAGGTTTCAATCACATTTTTTTTTTCTTCCTGTGTTGAGCTTGTTTCGATATCACATGAAACTTCTATTTGGTATACTTATGAAAAAGTTAATTTATTGCAAAAAATAATTTAGTCACCTTTGATGAGATAAGTTCAGAACGTTTTTTATCTAGTTTCTTAAACTTGAATTAGTCAATTACATAAACTTCCGTACAAAACTTTAGAAGCAAAAGAGCTCGACTTTAATTAAGGAAAAAAAAATAATAAAAAAAAAAAAAAATGCAGGTGTGGATGAACAGGGAAAAAGTCGTTGTTAACCAAGGGCTTTGACTTCCGCCATCGACAAAATTCAGGAAGTTGAGAAAAGGGAATTGATAATTTTTATTACAATTTCAAACATAACTTTTAATTACTGAATTTATTAAACTGAGCTTATGGATCAGGATAAATTTTAAGCAATAAAATAAATACTGCAGGATGTTGAAAGAAAAAACTGGATTTGTTTATATTAAATGGTTTTTATATTAATTAAAACTTCAAACTTATCATAACAAGGCCATTTACTACTCAACATCCATAGCTCTAATCTCTCTAAAGCAACTAGACGTTGCAAAAAAAAAAATCCGCCAAGTAAAATAGTTAGCCAGAAAAAGTTATGAATTTTAATAAAAATAAGCAAAATTTACTTATTTTTAATTGCACTGTTTTAATACTTCAATGGTATTAAAGTCACTTCTTGAATTGAACAAAAGACGAATACCCGACATTGGTTGACCTGTTTCAATCAATCATAACCTGGTTAGAATCATTTCTGGAGGGAAGGGGAGGGGAGGGTACATACGCTCGTAGGCATTAAATTACACAAAATACATTTCTTCTAATCAAACTGAGAAGAATAAAAAAGAATGGCAAAAACTCTGAACTGGTTTGAGCTGTAGACCTAGCTACAGTTTTGGTCAAAACCAGAAGAACACAAATCCCATGACTTCGGCAATTTTTTGTAACGTTTCTTAGTTCAATGTTAACAATTAAGTGGTTATTTTCGTCTATTTACCCGGGACAATATGGAGACAAAAAAAAAATACTCAGGATTTAATCAGGATAATTTAAAAATCAGGATTAATTAAGAGAACCAGAGCTGTGAGTGGTCGAAAACCGGCATAAGCTCAGCCAACATAATACATACTATAATTAATGTTCTGCCACTTTGACAAGACTTGGTAGCAGAACACTACGGCACTCCTAGGTCCCAACAAAATGCATATTTTACTCTTTAATATTGATCGTCAGCGTAATCTACGCAGTAGACCTAATGTTTATTTTCTTACCATAATATCTGCTGAAGTACGAAATTGTGTACCAATTGTAGCAGCTATAATACAAGATTATAAATTTTTACGGTAAAATAACAGACGTTTTTATTACATTTTACAGTTTTTATTAGCTAGAATTTAGCTCGAACAAAATTTTTTAAAAATTAAAAAAAAAAATTTTTTTAAAGAAACACATTGTAAATAATCTTTCATTAACGTTGTATCACCTGGTAAAATATTTCATGTGCGAAAGTAATACTTGGGTGAATATTGTCGTTCAAAAAATGAGAATCGTCAGCCTGTCCCTGCCTCATAGCCATAATACTTAGTTGGGGTCTTTTTGTCACGATATCTGCCGAATTATTGCTTTAAAACATGATTTTTTTAAATTTTTTTTTCAAAGTATAACAACCGAGTTAAAATACCAATAAGAAAATTTGAAAGGAAAATAACAGGGTGGTTTTATTTTTGTTTACAATTTTAAATTGCTATTTAAAAATCAACTTATAAAACCCAAATGTATTAAGTCTAAAAAGCGGGACAGGCTAACAATTCCTTTCGATGCTCGAATTTTTAGCAATGCTAATGAAAAGTATTTGCTGCTGTTTCATGTCAACAGTAATCTAAACAGCGTAGGGTTATTTTAAATTATTCGAAAAGTCAATTTAAGATAAAGAAAAAAATTACGAATATGCAATTTACTACCACTACATATCTGAGAAGCACAAACTCCTCAGATATGTAGCGGTAACAAGACATTCAATTTACAAAATTAAGTCAAAATTTTCTTACACTATAAACCTTAGTATATTTGTCTGAAAATAATATTGTAAATATCTATACTAATACACTGCGATGCAAAAGTTTAAACAATGAACAAATTCACACAGATTTCATAATAAATTTAATAAATTTTCGTAATACAGCTTCAGTGTAATATGCAATGTATACTTTACAATATTCATAACTATAAAAATTAATTGTGCACATTGCAAGTTATTAATTGGTAACAAAACAAATTAACATTGTCGGAAAAGTTCAGGCAAAAATGAAATTAAATTAAAATAAACATGATTTAAAACTTAATTGGAGATCTATTCTTGTTGATTAGTTCATAAGTATGAGTTTCCATCGAATAAACTAAATTTTGCATGGTTTGCTTCTCGATATGGTACCATATATCCTTTATGGATCTCTTGGGTTCATTTATAGAAGACTGTCTAAAATTGCTGTAAATTTAGCGATACATGATACCCCAAAGATTCTCTACTGTTTTACAATCCAGGCTACACGCTGGCCAGTCAAGAAATTTTAAATTCTGAGAATTAACTCAGGCATTTGTATTGTCTACAGTGAGGATCGAAGCACTGTCTTGCTGAACTTTCCATGAAGGTCCCCCTTGAAGCTCAGAAAATGGTAGCGGGTTATCCTCCAATGTCTTAAGTGTGATGCTCTGACGTTTGGTGATCACTGGTAGAGTGCATAGACTAAAAAAATGACGAGGTTCCTTTCGCAAGTCATGCCAGTATGATGTCCGGTCATCTAGAATACGCAGATTAATTTTTTTTTTTTTTTTAGTCATTTCAAAATACCATTGATTGCCATTTTGGTCCATACGACATATGATATCGAGGTCACAACATTCTCTGTGAATGGTATCTTTTTCATTTTGTAATAAACTATTGTTCCCGTTTCCGAAATTCGTCTACGAGTCGTATACTTTGTTTCTGAAAGTTCTAATGACTTATGTAATTCACGAACAGTGATTTTTTGGGCATTCAACTATCTTTGGATCTGACGATTATCGGGTTTGTTAAGCACACGCGGCCTGTCAGATACGAGATTTTCTTTGTATTTGCATCCATTAGATAAAACTCGATAAATAGAAGTCTTATGTCTCGAAATTTACAAAACGAGCTTACCTTCAGCCTTCAACTGCCAAATTTGCATAAGCTCATCCGTTTGAATTAATTAGTTCGTGGCATCTTGATTACGAAGTAGTATCGTTTGCAGACCTTAAATATCTTAAGTCTGTGACGTTATCTCTTTTAAATTTGCATATGCAAACAAAAATTCGCAGAAACTCGTGATGCGTCTATACTTTTGTAACAAGCACATTTCTATTTTTATCCAAAAAATTATTATTATAGCGAATCATTGCTATATTTGCTATAATAATAATTTTTTAATATATTTATAGGCTTTTGTAATTCTACTATCACAATTCTAAATTTTAAAGCCGAGTGACGTCATTATCTATATTTTTGTATCGCAGCGTATTATACAGCATTATTGCATATAGCTATGCTAATAATTCCTTCAGACAAATATTACCAGACCAATTATGTGTAACATTACCAATTTTGATAGATTTGTCGAAAATGAATCTGGATAATTTTAAACATGAGTGCCCAATAGAGGATTTCATATTCATATAGAAACATTTATTTTCGTATAATATCATCTGAATATTATTGAGTAAAAATACAATGCACATATTTCAGGTGAATATGAAAGTGTAGAAGTTTTAAAAAAGTGCAAGGGCAAAATTAAGGTGATATTAAAATTAGGAACTTTCGCAAAGCAAAAAAAGTACCGGAACGCGATCAGAAATTAGTGTGCCTTTTTTTTAACGAATAAGATTAGTTCGTAGATCGTTTCAAAGTCGCTATCATCTTGGGGTTACGGTAGGAAAGAGGTAAAAATTGTACTACACTGATAGAGGTAACAATATGGAACAAAATTTACTACAAAAAATACATGAGGTCTGATTAAGAATTAAAAGGATGCTCTTCCCAACAAAAGATTTTAATCACAGGCAATTTACACAATAATTACTTAAGATAGAGGTGATGTATATATTTGGTCGATCCCAATAGTTAGACAATTTATTTCATCACAAGATTATGCGTTTCAAACAGAAATATCAAACCATAATACCAAATATAAAGTTATCACAACATTAAAAACATATTTTTCTAGATTATGTCCAACAAAATGCTATTCGAATTGTTGAGCTAAATAACAAGAATCATGGGAAAGGTCATGGAGAAAAAATATTACCCCCTCCCTCCCTGACTTTAAAAGATTAAAAATAAAGTGGCGAAAAGTAGTAAAATTCGCAGAGAAATTAACTATAATATGAATTTTTAAATATTCATTTGAACAGAAAATTAATACATAACTATTCATTAATATTTCAATAGGAAATCCAAATATCATTTTTGAAAAATCAAAGTTTGAACATAATTTTTTACTACCGCTTTGCACCCTCGTGTATGCGATCTGCATCCTTCTGCAAATAATACGACAGGCGCACATGTACAGAAGTAATTAGTAGACAATGCATAACCTCTTATTAAAAAATATATATTTCCGCAAATAGCATAAAGAATATAAAATTAACCAAACAAACATTAAAAAGTATATTCAGTGCAGATACGTAACTTTCACAATAACTAAAATAGATTTGGTTAGTTGGTTGTATTCAGATTATCTGGCGCCGTCAGCAACACGAGGGCTATAATGCGCCAAAACATTCGTCATTAGACAAGCCAACATACATTTACAAACACTCATGCCTAACACGGGACTCGAACCCGCAACCTCGCGGTCTAAAAGCTAGCACGCTAACCACTATACCATTTGGTCGGCCCACAATAACTAAAATAGAATAACTATGCGAAAGGCAGAAAAACAGAATATTTAGCCAATTGTGCTTCAAAAGGTTTCCTGGTATTGGATTCTTTTTAAAAGCTTCAAATCAAGCAGTACTGAGATGAAATATTGTAACAACATATGGATTACAGAAAGTAGAAATTATTCGAGGTTGTAAGCAAGTCCCGATTATAAGCACAAGATAGCAGAAGGGGTCCTCCTATTGACGATAGTTGATGTTATTTAAATATTAAGGGCAATTTTAATTACCACCTGGTTAAATTAATGTCAAGATATTAATATTTTTAATAACTCATGAGTTATAAAAATATATATTATCATATTTTAAGCCATTGAACAAGAGCACTGAGCAGAATATTGACAGTTACCCAATAATTCAGAATTTTTCAGGTATTTTGGTGACCCTAGACAAGGGCCTAATGGGCTTTATGGTAAATCAGACCCTGGTTATAAGGTATTTTGAATATTCCACATTTGTTTCTTGGAAACAGAACATTCTCACCAAACAGTGTAAGAGAAAGAAAATTTGTTATAATCGTTGTCGTGTCTACACATTTTTAATCTAGAATTTGCAGAGTACTAACGCTATTGGATTTCGAACCCTTGTCTTCTAGTATGCTAGGCACATATACTGCCATCCACATATAGACAAGAAGCAAATTAGTTGGGGAAAGGCGACCCAATGAAGTTGTATAGCTCTATATAACTTACAAACCATTCTTTCATCTTCGTACAATAAAGCATACACAATGGTGTAGGGGGCATAAGCAAGTTGGGGGGAAATAATGGTTTATTATGCGTAGTTATATAACGTCATACAGATCTCCATTGCAACTCATGCGGCTAATTAATTTGTGTTCACCAGTGGGAAACAACAAAAAGAATAAATTAAAAACAATTTCCCTATTATGTATTTCAACAAAATACGACCTGTCAGAAATCTAAAACATCCCACAAAAGAAGTTTTACATCTTTCAGATAATCATACAATAACGCTAAGAATAATTTTTTTCTCTTGGTTTTTAAATTGTAGTTACAATTATTAAAGTGTAGTAATAAATTCAAAGTGGATAATATTGCTTCCATTATAATTCCACGTGAAAAACTAAGAAATATCCTTGCATATTCTCGCAAGATAAGATCTAATACTATCCCTAGCATATGATATAGAGAAAGAGTACATTCATATCCTTTACATACTCGCGACAAAAACAACATCATGAACTTAAAATACAACCAGAAAAAAAGAACACAAAGGAAATTAAATCCTAACTTTCGCAATAAGCACCCGAACCGAAAGGCAGTATATTTGGTCAAGATTCAGAGAGGGCTTAACTCCGTCAGAAAGCTAGTCCTTTTACGACCCTAGATAAAAACAACAATCACGCGAGAGAGTACATACACGGCGCAAGGCATTAATCACGTTTTTTAACAGTGGCTTTGCTGACACGCTTTCTGTGCGACATTCAGTGTCTTCGACCTTGCCTTTCTGAACAGCAGAAGAGCGTCGCCGGCGCTAATTCAGAACTGTCACGCAATTTTAAAAAGGATCACGAGGGAAAAGCTTATCTGATAGCGATTGCTTTGCACTTGATAGTGCGGCAGCGACGGAAAATGTTAGCGGCCGGCCAGCGCACACAAACGGCTTATCAGCTGGGAGACTGGCGCTAAATGGACTGACCTCGAAAGGCCCAAAGTAAAGGTATCAAAGCGCACGTGCTAAATTTCAAAGAACTATGTACATTAGTGGTGAACTGGGAAAAAGGTTTAATTATGACGGAAATTGTATTGTAACATTGGAAATAATTTAGTGCGTGGTAAATGGAATTCAGTTTTTGGTTCATCTTTTAGGTATTGAAAGTATTCTTAGAAAACGATGGGTATCGAAGTACTTATGAAGAAATTGAATTTCTGATGCTTAGTGGATAAACAATTTGAGATAAACTGATTTCAAATAAAAAAAAATGGATAAATTAAGTTTACTTGTCTAAGAATACGAGAATATTCCATAAGGAGAAATCCTGCATATTTTTTTTCTCTAGAAAATCATGCTATATAACATATAAAAAACTATAAATAATTTTTCTCGATTTCTTAAGTGTAATCACAATTCTCTGTGGTAATAATTTTAAAGTAGATAATAATTCTCGTTATTATCCAACAGGGCAAATTATGACATCCTTGCACACGATCCTTATATCCTTTTAGATATGATATATCATTTTTCATACTACTTTATAGAATTCCCCTATCAGTTATCATAATAACAACAAACAGATACACGCGCTTTTATTCCATTGCCTCCATTTTCCAAATTTTATGAGAGTAAAAAAAAGTTTACCTTCAATAATCTTACTCTACAGATACAAACATCCGCTTGCAAAGTATGTTCTGATAAATGTCTTTTGAATAACATGGGAATGTTTATACAAAGCCGCTATCTTTGACGACTGCAGATTTTCAAAGATAGGGGAAAACGATTATTTCTAGTATTGGATCCAACAGTAAATAGTTCTATTTTTAGTTTCTTCATAAAACAAGCATGTTACGGCCTTTGAAACATAGTCTTTTACAATCATGGTAGGATATTCTAAACTTATTCAACCGCACTCACGCATTTATTTTCTAAACATACGAGACAATATATATATATGTATATATATTGCTTTAACAATATTATATTTTAATGCTAAATATAAAGACTGAATGGTCAAAGTTTTGTTTTGTAAATTTTGCTTGTTATTCGGTTAAATTCCTTATATATTTTTAAGAGTTAACATATTTTTAACTTTTAACATAAGGTACATTATATTAATTGACCACTGTAAAAGTCTTCATTCAAAAATGTATCATAAAGTCCAAAATAACTATTCATAATGCATTTCTTTCATAAAAAAAGAAGTCTTGCACATTAATACTCAAACATCTCTCAATTTGCTTATATTCCTCGCTTTTCTAGGCATTGTGATAATCTTGTTTTGTAAACACAATCAATTATGGACTTCTGGTTCATTTGTATGAAGCGTTTCTCTGAAATAACTTCTGCCAAAACATGCTTCAAACTAGAGTTAGCGCGGTTTATTCGAACACCTACAATCCGACAGATACAAAGTAATTCCCACACGCTCGAAGCAACGAACAAAAGATGAGAGTAAGGTCATAAAAACGGCGTCCTTCCAAATTTCCTGTCTCACAGGGAAAAAAATATTGATCCACTCGAACCAAAAAAAGAAACCAAACATTCACTTTTCCGCCGACACTTTCCCGTTCTTCGAAACAACCTCGTTTATTTTAACATTCTCTTGGAACGGACCAACCTCGTACAAAGGCATTCACCCCTCCCCAGATCGATACTAAACATTAGAGGGGCGCTCTACCCCCTAAAAATCGCATGCACTTTATCTTTCGTTTTCATTTTTACTCAGTAAAATTAAAAAGATAAGGATTCATACACTCACCTGAGCGGAAACTAGCTTCCAGGGGCGCCTTCGGTCCCGCTCCGCGCCAAAACACATGCACGAGGCGTACGGAATCATTTTGGCATCGTCTGCGAGTTAGTGTTCTATGGAACGTGCGTCGGGTCCATCTGTTGACGGAAGTATGCGGCCTTTTATCAGCTTGGCAGTGGGAGAGTAGGGCACCGCAGTCGATTGGCAAGTGGCCAAGTCAGTCAGCTTGTTTCTCTGGCCGCGGCCGGCATCGATCAAGAGCCGGATTCTGAATCCAAAACGGAAAGCGCGGCGTTGGGTTCTGGCCGGTAGAGGGGGCGGATGTCGACGATCCGATTGGAAGGAAAGGTTGCCATAGATGGCAACAACACGACTGCTTGGCGACGGTGGGCGAAGATTATTTTCGCCACATAAAACATAACCGGAAACTAGGGTGCAGTAGCATTTAATTTATTTCTTTTTTTGTGTGATATTTTACTTGCGATTCATGCCATGTTTATTTCTGATGAATCTATTCTTTACATGCTAATCAAAATTTGTTTTCTACGCTCAAAGCCATTACACGCAAATATAATGAAATAAAAAAAGCACCAAACCATTTAATCGTTCTCTGTAGCAGTATCCTAGTAAGAGATATCTTTTCATTTCCTTTAAAGCAGTGGTTTCTAACTCGTAGTCCACTGAGCTACGAATTTAAGTGGTAATTGTTCTTAATAAAGTGCGTTTGAAGCACCCTCAGATAATTTTTTTTTATATGTATATATTTTTTCTCTTTCTTTTTATACATTTCGACAGTTAAATAATCCCGGTCAGTTAATAATCATAATTGACCATCCATCTTGGCTTCAATCTTAATTATCCAACTATCCTATTTTTATGTTTTTACTTTTGAATTTCCCATTTTGTTGCGAAAGATAATGACTCGCTATATTCTTTTGTAATTTGCATTTTTTTTTTTCGGAATTAGTAGTATATTTGATGCAAGTGTGATCACAAACGATTTTCATTTTACGACAAAGTAAATCGGTGAGATAATTTTATTTCTCTTAATATGCATAAAAACTGCTCTACTTTAATACCAAAAAAAAGTTAAAATTCCTGTTAGATTTTTTTTGTTTTGTTATTTTAGAGCTTTTATTTAAATCTATTTTCTTTGTAAACAAAAGTCATTTTTATTTAGTAAAACACATTGTTCAAAGTTATAAAAAGTAAAGAATTCTGTCTTTATATTTTGGTCAAATAATTTTGTCATAATATTTTGGTTATAAGAAAGTTGTTATAATATTTTTGTTATAGAGAATTTTGACATCATATTTTCGTCATAGAATTTTGGTTATACAGAACTTTGATCAGAAGATATGTTTTATAAATGAATATATATTTTTCAAATTCGATTGAAGGAATTATCTCTACAATTAAATAGAAATAATTCCTAATAAACAGACTGTTTTATTTCTAAAGATGTAAGTGTAACCTCCCTCCTGATTTTATATTTGTTTATAGAATTTGTTATGCAATGGTTTAAAATTGTCTGTTCTGGTTTGTTTATTTCATGCGTTAGTATTTGTTTTATATTCATATTCAATTAACTATGTTTTTCCAACAACTGAATTTTTTAAAACTTGTATGGTTAACGTGATTTGAAATACTTCTGATTCTAAAATTATACAATAGATATATTAATAATTATTTATAATTAGTATAATTTGACCAGTTAATATTAATTGAAAGATTTTTATTTCTTACCATCGATTCAAATCGATATCATTTATTTATGCGACTAGCACATAATTCAGCTTGGCATAATTCAGCATTGACTATTTTCACTAAATAGTCAATGTATTATAATTAAATTATACAACAAGTAAGGTTGTTTTTAGTGCTCTTTCTCTCCGTAAAAAAATCTTGTCCCAGTCCTGGAGTCTATTTTCCCGAACGAAATGTTAAAATAAATTACTCTTTGCCAAATGTGTAGCTGGAGAGGAATTTTAGGAAAGAGGAGCATTTTAAGAAAAATTAAATGGTATGAATGCATTACAGTTGGATTTTACCAATAAAGGGCTACAAAAGAACAAAAATTCTCCTAAATCAAATTCATTTTTTTTTTTTTTTTGCTATCATAAAAAGTTGATAAAAATCACGTACATCTTTTACACTGCTAACCATAAATTTAACATAACTCGCAAAGTTTTAATGTTTATTCTTTAATTAAAACTATTTTAATTTGTTTTTGAAGTTGAATTCATTTATATAAAATGTATATAAAAATTACTTTTTAATATTTAAAAAAAATCTCATTCATATAAAAAATGCATGACTTTAATGTTCCATAATTACATCTACCGCAAAAGGATATAAGGCTATACTATAAATGAAAACAATAGAATTATTAATAAATTGTCGCTCTTCATTTCTGAAATAAATGAGTAAAAATAATATTCCTTCTTTACACGATGTTATTTATAATATTTACATAACAGCTTCTGCCGGACATTTAAAATTGCTAATTCAAGTTTATTTTTTGATTGGTATTGTATTTTTATATGTGAAAAAATGCTTATATTCTCCTAAGAAATAACAGGGACTATATTTTCCTCAAGAATAACAGATAATTTTGAATTCCGTCTGCAGTGATAAATCCAAGATTAGAATATTTTCTAAGAAAAGTACAAGAGAGCAATAGAATGATGACTTGTATTATTCTGTCAAACAATGTTTTAAAAGACAATCACATTTGAAAATGGAAAAACCTCTAAAATATTTCTGTTAATTCATTATTATTCAGCATGAATGTGGTAACTAAAATTGAAAGCGTCCACAGATACAGAATCATTGAAGATCATAACACACACTTTAATATAGGAAAATACATTTATTCCTTTACCCAATGTAATGTTACCAATCGAATGCAAGACACCTAAATTAAGCCTCTTTGATCTTCACTGGCAGGAATATTTTCAGGGATGTGATGGGGACAAGGGAGGGGAATACACATACAACTGTGTAAGGTGGTTAAAATATTATTCAAACCTTGATTTATTCAAAAATGATGATTAGATCTCGGACTAAAATATTATTAGTTATGCTTTAATTTTCTATGCAAATCAATCGATATAATTCCCTTGTACGTGCTTAAAAAAGGCCGTATTTGAAAATGTAGATATATAAACAATTGACCAGTGTTGCCTATCATAATTGAAGGTTTCTGAACGGTTGAATTAAAAATTAATATTTGGCTTGCTGTCACAGTATTGAGATCATAGATCAAATTTTGAAGAAAGAAATGTTGCAAGATATCGTAGAAATAGTCTAACTTGCACTGAGAGGATTGTTCTTGAAGAACAAGAGACAGTTCAATACGAGAAGTTCATTTTGTCTGGGGAGCCCTCTTCTGGGACAAAGAAAAAAAATCTTTTGAAGAATATAAGAAATATGCTATTGAACACGATGAAGTTAAACAAATATGTTTTTCTATTGATTACGACACGAAAAAAATTATGCTTAGACTTATTCTGAAGACATCTATTGTTTTAGCGAACGAAGCAAGTCTGGTTTACAAGATAAACCAATGAAAGTCGGGGAGCGTTAGAGAGCAGGAGGGGAAGCCCGATAATGAATAATTTGAGACCATAGTATATTTCTTTTCCTTGTGCCATTTTCCTCACTCTAATAACTTTCAAACACCAGGAATGCAAGCGCAAAACTTTCAAAGTTGCAACATAGAATTATGATAAATGCATGATTTACTGTTTAAAGTAAAAACTAAAATTTCTAATTATGGCATATTTTTCCCATACGAGTGGTATCATGAAAGTTGTAAAAAAAAAACTACAGAAAGTTTTTTGTTGTTTCTTTCCCCCTCAATTGTGCATTGCGCAACAAGTTTGCTATTTATCTGAGATTTTTTTACTTACCATATAAATTCCCTATTCATTTGCGATTCTAATCTACAATTAAGAATATTAATAAAATAAATAATTAAAGTTGACTAGCATTTAGAAAATTTTAAACTAATAATTCAGATGCAGGTTGCACTTTCTGTACCCATCGAACTGCTACTGTTTAGTTATTTCGTTTAAAGGCGAAAATTTAGCCATAACCCCGAAAAACTGTTCTCAGAAAAATTAGGTAACTATTCCTAAATGTCAAAATACTCTTCATCAGCCGATTCCACCAGAAATGGTGTTCAAATTCGGAAAATAGGCATTGTAACTTATAATATATAATTAAAAGAAGCTTGTGTATCTTTAATATTGTACACATTTTTGATCAAATAAAAAAAAACGGATCAGCATAAAATGTATTTTGATCAAATAAAAAAATTTTAAAAAATTGATCAGCATAAAATGTCCAAATAAATTTCAATGCTTTTAAAATTATAAACATTTATTTCAGTAAGTAATTGGAAACATCCTCACAACTTACTTGAAATGTTGAAGATTCAACAAAAACTTCTTTTATGTAAATTTTAGTTCCGACACTGATAATAGTTGGTTTTGACTACAGTTAATTACTAGTCGAAAAAATTCAAGTTTTTATAAAGTCTTTCCTTGTTTTTTCCCTAACTAGATTCGAACTTGGACCGACCACTTTGCGACCATGAAATTTACTTTCAATCAAACGACCTGAAAGTGATAGCGACTAATCTAACAGTCATTTTAGGCATAAAATATATCAAACTTTGCACAAATTCCTTGAGCTAAAAGTTTGCTTAGTGACTCTTTTTAATACCATGATCATCATACTAAAAGTCCCCTACCCACCCTTTTTGACATTCAGATTTTCCAGATGCTAGAGACAGATGTTACGCACGAATGGCTTGTCGCATCAAGTTTAAATAAAACTCAAATGAAAGATAAATGATCTTCGATCCGAACTTTAGCTGGATAACACTCGGTGAGTCACATACTAATAAAAACTTGTCAAAGTCGAAAAACAATGCTCTTTTCTCTACTTTTTCAATTTCAGCGCTTCCATTTTCTTCAAATAATTTACATACGTAATAAAAATCTTTGAAGCTATATTTTAGCTTTTTATGTATTATTTTAATGTTGCTTATACAGACAACTTTTGCAGATAAACGAGTGTTTCTGTGACACAATGCAAATTTCTCTCTTTTTTTTTTTTTTTTTTTTTTCATTTGACCATCATGCGCAGTTACGGTTTTTCAACTGCATAGATAGAAGCCGTTCTTGATAAATAGAAAATTTCAATTGCTTATACGCTCACTATAATTGAAATTAAATTAAATAAACGCTTATTAAACATCTGATAACCGTCTGTGCAACTGTTTTTCAACTTTTTTGCGTGCAAACTTTTTTCTGAAGCCGTCTGTGTTTTCAAACTAATTAGCTATGCGATTGTTTAAACACGTATTTCTTGAAAACATGGATCTCAAAACAAGCGTGCACATGTCAGTTTGAATTTTTCATTGTTTTATTAAATGCGAATAAAATTCCAGACATCTAACTAACTGGAAAATTATTCTTAACTTTATATGGTTGAATTACTTTTATACAAGCTTTTCGTTGTATCTCGTTTACCATATTATTGCCTATTGAAAAAATGGCAGTATCTCTTTATATTAAAAAAAGTTAGGATTCAAAATTGGAGCCTTGCTAAAAGATACCGTTTCTTCACTATCAGCTCTGATATTTTAATCATATAACAAGATTTCCTTCTGAACTTTTGTCAAACGGTGGCAGAATTTTTAATTCGTTTTTTAATTAATTTTTAACACCTGGTCTTAATGCTATTCCTATAGTAGTTCTTTATTTTAGTGAAATCAATTTTCGGAGAAAATCCCTGGAATTTTCACAACTCATCATCTCCAAAACAATTTTTGAAAATCGAAGTAGTTTTTAAGAAAAATTTATGTAATTTTTAAGTTTTTTAAAACAGTCGTCATACAAAAAGACCATTATTTGTATTTTCTAAAATGGCAACATATCACAGAAGTCCATTTGATGGTTCATTTGTAATAGCATAACTGAAGAGAAATCTTTTGCAGGTAATATTTAGATTTTATTATTTAGTAAACAATTTGTCTTTGTGCACCTGAACATCAGAAAGTTAAAAATGTAATTAAGTTTCTTAAATAAAGTTTTAAAGTGGAACATTTCCAATTCGGATCTTGAACTTCAATGAGATAAGTTTCTGTGTCTTAAATAAACTTACAAATTGCAATCATTTGTATATTTTGAAAAGGAACATCACACACAGTCTGTTTTGGTCGATCATTTGTAACCAGGCATAGCAGACCTAAAGTAGAATCTTCTCTGTTTCACTGGGTAATATTTCAATTTTATTAATATTCGTTAATTGACGATTAATATTTCTTATTTTATAAATTGTTTATTGTTGCTTTTCTTGGGTCTATTAAAATTTGAGTAATCATAGCTCAAAAATGTAAAATTGTTCTAACTAATTGTTAATTAGATAATTATTAATTCAATTAATCTGCATTTTTTCATTGTAAGCATATTCCCCTTAAATTTCTTTCTATCAAAATTTCGTGAGTAGGATATTCTTCATAACCACCTGAAAGTTAAAGTCGTTAAAATTCGTCAAATACGAGAACTCAAGTGTTGTGTGTCCAAGTCTTGTTTTTGAATATTTCCAAATAAAAACATCATGTTAATCATTTCATTGTTTCTCTGCTTTTTTTGTGGCTTCCAAGAAAGTAAATCTTTATAAAAATGTTCACATGAAATCTTTGGTGTAGAAACTAAAGTTGAAAGCCTATTGTTGGATGAAATTCGAAGAGTCGTATAAACTTTATTTAGAAAAAAAGACCATACGTCAGCGTATAATAGATACAGAAATGTTGTCTTCAGTAAATGGGTAGGCAAAATTTACATTGTATTTTGCACTCCCTAAAATTTATAAAAATGGACAGCCCAGCACAATAGAAATCTGTAACCCAATGGGGCAATGACACTATCTTCATTTTTCAAGGAGGAGCTGATAAAATATTATATATATTAGGATGCGCCTTATTTTCGAAGATGTTAATTTTTCCTGGACACCCTCTCATTTTGTTCCATTTGATGAGAAAAAAATTCACATTTTTTTTTATTCAAATCAAATGATATTTGCAGGTTGCTACCAGCTCTACATATTTAGCATTAGGCTAGCATTGCAACTACTGTGTTTCCTGTATTAATTCGAATATATCATTTTTCGGCCAGTAGTTATTGAATCATTATATAAAGTTATGCTTCAAGTAGCTTATATATTGATTTTATTCCAAGAAACTCATATCAATTTAATAGTAACATATCAATTTTAAATAAAGAACTAAAATTAGGAAAGTACTAAAGTTGATATTTTGAAAATATTTTTTTAATTGATGGGCTTAATATTTTATCCCATTACTTAATTTTTGTCCCTTTTTATTTATTGTTTTCTACCTTGTTTTTGTAATTAAAAAAAAAAACGAATACTCTGTAAAAGTGCATTAACGTAGCCATTTAACTGTTTCTTAACTATAAACTCAGCTATTTCACTGTTTATGATTACTTTGTTCTAATGCAACTGGCATGAGCTTTTTTTTTAAATTTTTTTTAATTTTTGCTTTTTAATGAATTTAATCAGCTTTTGTTCATTGAAAATTTATTTTTATCTTTATCACTATTTGTAAGATTAGATTAAATTATCCACAAATTTTCTAAATCATCAATTTAATTAAGGCAACACTATTGTTTACATGATAAAACCTACAACAAGAAAAGAAACCATGATACGGTTCATAGGCCAAATATCCTCACTTAATCATAGAAAACTTCCACCCAAAAGAGAAACCATGCGTGTTTTTTCATTTCAAGCAGATTTTGAATCAAACCACTAAAAATGTCTGCCATTCATGGAGGTGTGGTCCAAAGCCTAAATACCAACGAAATTAAAACATGTGGTTGCTCAAATAAAATAATTATTTTCTGATTGAACAAACTTGAAAAAGTTTAGTTAGTGTGTACAGGTACAATAAGGTTCGTACTCTTTGGGAGAACAAATTCTATGACTTTTCAATGAGAACAATTTCTTTTGAAAACAAAAATTTACCACCTCACAATTTTGCTTCATTATTAAAATAATTTCAATTGCCGGTAGCGACCCCTAAAATTTATTTAAACTACTCACAATTTTTACCACCAAAAGAAATCATTTAAACGGGTGTCCCCTTAAAATTTTAAAAATTAATTTTTTAGTGGCATATAAGACGCACCCTAATATATATATAATATAAACGCTCTTGCTACTAGCAGGGTGTAAAAAAGCAGATACATTAAAAAAATAAACTTAAAAACGGAAGACGATAGATATGTAGCATTTTCTGCATTCTACTTGGGCAACTACGGAATTTTATACATCCATTTTCAAAAACTGGCTACAACTTTCACTAACAGATAGAACTGTTGTATGACAAATTAAAAGAAAGAAAAAATTTCTGAATAGTTGCAAAAGCTACAAATGATGATTCAATTGTGTCATGTAGTTGCAGCAAATGGAGGCTGTTTTGAAAACATCATTTTGTAGTTTGTGCAACAGACCGTAGTTTTTAATAATTAAAAATGTTACCAACAGATGGCACTGTTAACTATTTTTGAAAATTTGGTTAGATAAAATTCTTTAATTTCCTAAGTAGGATGCAGCAAACTTTACATGTCTATCGTGTTTTGTTTTTTATTCATTTTTCAAACGTGTAAATCCTTTTAGGACACGCTGTATTAAAAATAAAATATATTTTATTATAAAGACTCGTATTAGATAGTGTTCTATCCCTCTAGAAAGCATGAAACACGCCATAATAACGCAATTAACAACTTGAAAATCGAAAAAAAGTAGCGATAAAGTTCTTTACCTCTGGGATATAGAAATAAAACTGATGCCAATATTTTCAAACTTTAAAACCTAATTTTTGTTACAAAACTAAAATTAGTTCTTATATTACGGCTTGAGAAGCATTTTTTAAATTGTTTGCCCTAAAAGTACCAGTTTAAACAGATTACTGATCTCAAAAGTGTACTTCTCACTCACGCCTCTACGTTTTTTTTTTTTTTTTTTTTTTTTTTAATTTACAGGGGAAAGGTGCTATTAAAAGCAGCATATAACACAAGCAATGCTAACACGCGCAAGCAATAATTAGGAATTTTAGTTTTTAACGCAACCATTCATTCGTTTGGAAGTCTCCATAATTGTTCCGTTTGTGACTTTTGGAGTAGGAAGAAGTTAAATAGCGGATTCCACTTTTGTCAATCAGATTTATTTCTGAAATTTCACTTAAAAAAGAGTTGAGATAAACATGATTCAAGACTCATGGGAAACCTTAAAAGTCGCATCGAAACTAACTTTATAGCATACCTTGTTTTTCTGATCAATCCAACAAGGAGACCTTACGGTCTCGGAAATTCAGATCGGGATGAAATTTGGCAGATTGATAGTATACCTTAAGGGTATCCATACTGTAAAGTAATAAAGCGCACTAGCCAGAAAATTCCGAGAAAATAGGCTTTAAAGTGCTATGCGTAGCTTAGATACTAGTAGAAATTTTTGATGAGCAACTCCCCGGTGGCTAAGTGGTCAGCGTGATGAGTTCCCGTACGGGAGATCCGGGTTCGATACCTCGTGAGGTAGTTTTTTTTTCCATTTATAAAGTGACTGTTACAGCTAATTGAAATTTGAATTAAAGATATTTTATTTTTAAATACGTAATTTATTTTTAATGAAGATACATTAAAATTCTATTTACTATTTTCACAAACAAGTGATTATAAATTTTGAGATATTATAAGATGTAGAGAAGTAAATGATTTTCCCAAAAAACATGAAGAACCAGTTTCTATATGGAAGAGTAAGAATGTTGTCCTATTGTACTCAAGCAGGTAGTCAGAAATTTTCAAAACCCTAACGGCACTTTGCTACGTCTATTTTTATAGACAGGTAAGGAATCTACTAAAGCGTATGCAAAATTGCGCGTATCTGGTTGAAAATAATAGAGAAATAAATACCCGTGAAGACTGAATAAAAATACAATCAATAGTCCATCATCAATTTTTAATAAAATGATCCGGTATGCCTGATATGCTTCCAAGTTTTCTGACGAAAGATATATTTTCATAAATGTTAATGAAGTATGTTTTCCAACGAATCTTTTACAAAAAGGTTGTTCCTGTAAACAATCTTCCTTTATAAATTGTGCAAGATGTCAAAACAGTTTTTGTTTTCCATGTTTTTATGATAAATGTCATTCTGGTGTATGTATATAAATAAATAATTGACAAATAAAAACTATATGTCAAAATCCATAGATAAATTAAGTCCTACCCTAATTTTGTTGCCATGGTAATTAGAATTTTAATTTATCTCTATTTTCTCTATTAAAAATACATTACGTATTTAAAAATAAAGTATTATCTTTAATTCAAATTTCAATTAGCTGTAACAGTCACTTTATAAATGGAAAAAAAACCTACCTCACGAGGTATCGAACCCGGATCGCCCGTACGGGAACCCATCACTCTGACCACTTAGCCACCGGGGAATTGCTGATCAAAAATCTCTACTAGTATGTAAGCTACGCATAACACTTTAAAACCTATTTTTTAGGAATCTTCTGGCTAGTGCGCTTTATTACTTTACAGTGTGGATACCCTTAAGGTATACTATCAATCTGCCAAATTTCATCCCGATCTGAATTTCCGAGACCGTAAGGTCTCCTTGTAAGTCTGTTGGTTCCCATGTGTATCAGAAATGCTTATATGCAGTTAGAATCCATAACGTTAGCAATAGTGTCAAACAGATAATAGCAGAAAAGCGTCAACTTTTTAACCAAAAACAAAAGTGTCATTTAACTCAAGTTTAAATCAAAAATAAACTTGTCTGACAATTTCATTTGAACCAATACATTTGAATTTAATTTTGATCTGCTTGGGTTATAATAAATATTTTACAAATGATATGGTCCTTGCCCTATTTACCTAATGCTTAATTTTTTTAGCCTCAATATCTAAATCTAATTTCCAAACATCATTTTTATTCCATGTACAACAACTGTAATAAGAGAATATATATAAAAAAAAATAAGAAACTAACTATTGCTTATTTTACTAATAATTTTTTTAAGTTTTTATAAGGTATCTTATAAAGCTTTTTAAAGTGCAATAAAATACCCAGTTATTTTTCCCTCAAATTTATTAATTATCTTTTATTAATGTTATACCTGATATAAAAATTCATATGCGAGCAATACTTTGTCAGATATTGTTGATAATAAAATGAAGCATTAGGTCAATGGAGCAGGGACAAGGTGTTACTCCCTCAGCATTTTGAAAACTAATGCTAACATACTAATATGAAACTGAAAACTTTAGTTTAAATATTTTTTGTGTTATTCCGGTAATGATATCAATTATCTTTGGAGCATGGTGGGAGCTCCTGTATTTTTGACGTATGTGTAAAACAAAATTGATGGGAAAAGAAGATTTCTAAAAACTAGTATGCGAGCGTGTTTCAAGTTTTATTCGGTGCGTTTTGTAGAAACGGTAAACAAAACTAAAAAAAACAACTTACCATTTGTTTTACGGCACTCCTCATTGTCGTATTATTTTATAAATTAAATATCTTACCCTGCTATGTGATAATTTTCCTTAAATAAAACAAAAATAACTCTTAAATTTATTTAAAACCTTTGTCTACTTATAATTCCCTTAGTGGAGCTACGGAATTATTCTAATGAGCGGTAAATAAATTTTGAACATACATAATTAACATACTTAAATGACAAAAAAAAAACTATATGGAGATGAAGAGATAATTTAATTTTGACGTTTTTATTTTTTGGAAGGCGCCTCATTCGTAGAACTGCCAGAACATCAAACTTCGCTAGTGAGGAGCCAACATTTAATACGCTTCTTATTTTTCGGTAATCAATAGTCTATTTACCATTCTTCTATAAATATACAAAATATTTCACAATAAGTATACAAATGATGTGGATGAATCCCATTAACGTACTATTGGAACACAAATGGATTATCCAATAATTACGGTTTTATGTTATATTTATATTCTAATTAGATAATTACCTGTTTCTTCTAGGGTCATAACTCAACACTAAGGTAGGTTTCCCAATATGCAAGCAATGTTTTTCTTACCAAACGAATATGCTCATCATTTTCTTAACCCTTTTAAGTTGGTTGGTTGTTTTCAGATTATCTGGCGCCGTCAGCAACACGAGGGCTGTAATGCGCCGAAACATTCGTCATTAGACAAGCCAACATACATTTACAAACACCCATGCCTAACACGGGACTCGAACCCGCAACCTCTCGGTCTAGAGGCTAGCACGCTAACCACTATGCCGTTTGGTCGGCCTCAACCCTTTTAGGACTAAAGACCTTCGTTACTATTAAGGTTATATAAGGTTATTATTCAACAAGTGTACCACAAGGAATCCAATAAACTATGATACTACATATAAGAAACGCTACTTTATCTTTTTTTAAAACACTAGAAACCGACAAAGATAAGAAAAGGGAAAAAATTTATAAAAACTTAAGAAATGTGTGGTCATTTGGCATAACTAGTACCGAAAAGTTCAATGGCAGACATCTTTTACTGGAAGGAACTCAGCAGTATTTTGCCCCCTCATATCTGCGCATTACAGTATACCTGAGAGCTGAATTTTTTTATTTTTTTTTACGGGTAGCTGTTAATCATTTTAGTAAGACCATTAATCTCAAATCTCCAATTATATTGGTTGTCGAGATAATCAAATTCGAAAAAGACAGAAGACAACATATTTGTGTCCCACCCACCCACTGATCATTAAATTACTAAGGTAAAATACGCACACACACAAAAAAAATAAAAATCCGAACGATAGCTATATCTTCGGTTCTAATTATCGTAGAATCTTGATGTTTGCACCAAAATGTTTTGTTTACAATTTTGTAAATGTCTGGTACTATTTTTTCCTTAAGGAGCTGTTTACTAAGTAAATTTCACTCTATCTTTGAAAATTTCATTACGAACCCTATTTTTTTTTTTTATGTTTTCATTCGATTTAGAATACTTCGTTTATCTCAAATACCAAATTTCAGTTAATTATGTTAAGAAACACACTACTTATGAACGAAAATGTTTTGGTCGATCTTCAGGGCGTATCCAAGCTCTTACTTTAAAGCGGGGACGAATCGAACGTTTGCGCGCATCAAGATGTAATTAATCTATTATACGGTCCCTTAAAGTGAGCTTTTTTTTTTTACATTTTTGCTAAAATATTGAAAACTGTAAGTTAAAATGGAATGAAAATAATTCTGGAGGGTTTTGAACCATGATAATTATAATGGAAGCAAAAAAATATATATATAAGTTTCTGTTTAAAATTTTTTAAAACTTGTTTAATTGATAATTAATAAAAAACTATTCAGTGCATAAGTTGATTCCTATTTATGTTTGGCATTCAACAAACTATCGTTTGAAACAAAAATTACTAAAATATATTACTTATATAAGAATTTATGACCAAAAAAAGCAACTTTTTCTTTAAGATTAATTTGTCAATTCTTTGATATCATTTAAGTTTCTAACCACTCATTGGAAAATTATGAAATTTTGTACTTCGCCGTTTTTTTGGATGCTAAATCTAAATATTGTATAATATTATGGGGTTGGTACTGAACTTTTCAAAGTTTGGTTCAGTTTAAATATGTAGATGACTCCCTTATGACAGAAAAAAAACTATATACAATTATTCGAATCCTTCCACAATTTACCAACGTTACTTGACTTGTGTTTTAATTGATGAAATAAAAAAAAATATATAGCCCTCGTTCGGATATTTTTTTTTTTGCGTACTGTACTTCTAGTAGAGCTATAACTATGAAATTTGGTATGCTTGTAAGGTTTAATATGTACACAAAGGAAAAAAATATAAGAATCTAGTTTTTCCCCTCTGAATCCCCTGAAGGGGGCAAAGTTCGAAAAATTTGAAACTTAATTCTAATATATTTCTATTGGGGCAAGAATTATAAAGAATTATAATACCCACCACTCACCGCGAAATCTCTAAAATCAAGAAATAATAGAAATAATTTTACTTATAATCGACCATTGGCGATACTTTGTTGATCACTTCGTAGTTGATAAATAGTTAATTTTTTTTTTCCTTTGCTAACTTTTTTGGCATAATATTTACAGACTAAATATTTAAAAACGTAAATATATGTTATGAAAACTATTTTGAAGAAATTCAGTAATTAAAAGTTTTCACACGAGAAAACAAGCTTTAAGCATTGAAAATTAATAATCTGAAGAATAATTATGCAAGACAAAAAAAAATCATTTATAAAAAATACATGTATGATATTATTTTAAACAAGAAAAAATCACTTAAAAAGAAAAAAGTAAACATTTCTATTTTTAGGGGCTCAAATTGTTAATATATTTTCGTCGAATATTTGTTTTTGTAACCATTAAACAGATTATGGAAAGTGATTTTTCAATCGTTAAATGTTTAGCATAAAAACATTTAGGCAGAACATTTTTAGGATTAAATTATTTATATGAATAGAAATAAGATTAACCACGTTTTTAAAATTGGAATAATTCTTCTCAAGTACACTCTCAAACTACACTTCATTATTCATTGTAAAAATGTGATTAAGTCACGAAAACAAATCCTAGATTTGAAAATGTTAAAAATATTTAAGCTTGAGTTCTTAATGTTAAAAGTGAAAATAATTTACAAATTATTTGTTTTCTTATATTATTCAATAACCCGTTTCTTATAAAGCTGTATCGATTCAAAAACAATTAATTTAGGTTAAATAAAAGAATCATCACGTAACATGAACCCAAGAAATAATTTTTTTTTTTAAAGTATCGTGAAAAACCAATTGACATAAAAGCTTAAATTTGCTATTTTAAGGAGAACAATTCTTTTCAATTTTGACAGATGAGATTTCGCTGAGGTGCTTCAATATTTAGGCTTCAATGACTTCTTTTGGAGCAATTAGAGGTCAGAGTTGCAAATGAACATTTAGAAATTAAAATCTCAAGTATTTGAAATTAACCCTTTGCACTCCAGTGGCGCCTCTCAGGCGCCACACGATTGGATGCCAAACCACGAGAGGACCATTAGGTGTGATGCGGAAATTCGATGCAAGGCCAGTGACTGTGTTTAGTTTTTATGAAGCAAATCCATAAACACCAGCCGAACCTAAAATGTCTCGAGTTGCTGATTCCTCCGAGCGAAAAAGGCCTGGAGTGCAAAGGGTTAGTAGAATTTTAACAAGAAATCTTTTCATTTCTTAATAACTAAAATAATTATGGCTAATGCAATTAGGCAAATGGCAAATTGTCCCATAAAATAATGCACGATTTCAAAGTTTCCTATCTCAAAAATAAAAAATGGCAGCCTTCTCCAAATAAATGATATATTTTAGACTATTTGGCTTAAGTATAACATTTCCTAACTTTTAATGTACCCCCGAATATAACCCTCGTTATAGTCAACATTACTCAGAGAAAATATTTATGTTGCGATACTTTCTGGAAAAATACAGAAATAACATAAAGTTATTTTAAATAACCATTACAAATTCAGCAAAGATTAAAAAAAAAAAAAAAAAAAATTTGGAAAACAAACAATGTACACGAACCGGTAACACTCGATATTTAATTACACATTTCGAATTAACATTTAAACACACGTTACTTCCGGACAGATTCAAAGCACATTTTTCTTGAAAAAGAACAAATGTTCTGTTAAAAGAAAAATGCTTGCATTTAAATTGAATTTATCGTATATTAAGTGCAGAACATTTATTGGTATTGTATTTGGCGAATTTTCCAACTCCCCTTGGCGAGCATAATCTTTGAAGAGTTGGGAACCCTTGTCTCTAGAGAACGGCAAGTCAACTCGACTTGATCAGGATAAGAAGGTAATAAATATAGTAGAAAAAGGGAGGGAGGGAAAGAGAAAAACAGGAAAATTGGTTTGCGCTTTCATAAAAGAATAATAAACACTATTTGAGAGAAAAAGGGAAAAACGAATAATAAAGTCTCCCCCTAGCAATGGGATTTTTCCCAGTAAGGGTGGGCACGAAAAAAACGAAATAATGAATTTTCTGCATGGAATTTTAGTTTTCAAATTATTGAAATTTTTCTGCTGGTGAAAAGTTTTAATAAGATGGAGAACAGAGGGGGGAGGGGGGTAAACAACGTACCAAAGAAGCCATCCAATGTCGGAAAATAGAAATATTCAATAAAAAAGCCACCAAGTGCATTACAAAATGTTAATAGAATGCAAATCTATTTTCATTTTCAGCACGTATATTTCTTTTATGACCTTCTTAGAGATTTTTACTTTCTGTTGTTGTGTATTCAATTTACAAATAACATATATTAATATATTATAATGTGTTAATATGTGATATAGGGATAATGAAATTTGTTTTCTCCAGTAGAAATCTCGATTTCAAGTATGTACTGTAACTATAACGAAGAAAATTATTATGAATAAGTATTGAACTGTAAGCCTTACAAAAATATGGTACCCAAATATCATTTCGTGATAAATAATTTCTGGGAGGGATCATTTGGGGTTAACAAACGCTAAGCTTCATTAACTATAAGCTTTATCGAAATAAAAATGAAAAATATTATCTATATATACAGGATCTCCAAAAAAAAAAAAAGGACTTACGCATTTGAAAAATTAAAAAAAAAAATTAACACGTTGACTGCCACGTTGCGTTGAAATTTATTTTCTTTAAAAACTTTTTTTTTTAATAAACTTTATATAATTGTATTTTCTGTTTATTTAAGCCAAACCTAATTTTTTTATTCTCTTTCCTGAGGCATCTATTAGTATTTATATTGTTACTGCGAGTTTCCTCGTAGCTGTACAAATACGGCAAGTAATGAAGGGACGAGATAACTCGTAGTAGGCGTCCTGGACAAGTAAACAACATACGAGATATCTCGTAATTGGTAGTCGACATGTAAAAAAAAAATGAACACGATAGAAATGTACAGCTGGCTGCATTCTAATTCGTAAACTAGACAATTTTATCAAATTTTCAAATATAGATATAAAATTCACTAACATATCTTAAACTAAAAAAAAAAAAAAAAAAAAATTGAACATGTTATACAAACAACAAAACGATGTTTTCAAAATAACCAACATTTCCAGCAACAACATGGCACAGTTGAAACATTGTTGTGTAGCTTTTGCTTCTGTGGTTTTCGCTACATAATCACACCATTTTTTTAAATTTTTTTTTTTAATTTGTCATTCAATAGCGTTATCTGTTGGTGACTTTGTAGCTATATTTTAAACTTGATGGATAAAATTCCATAGTTGCTCAAGTAGAATGTAGCAAACGGCATATTTCTAACGTCGTGAAGTGGCAGCAAGCGGTTAGAATAAGTGAGGTTGAGATTTCCAAGAGTGACGGGACCAACTGCTAAATTATAGACATTTCAAAAAGATGAAAAGTAATTTCAAAAGTCAACTGTCCACCCTTCTCCCATTGTAGATACTGACTTATAGAATAAAATTTCGCATGGAGCTAGTATATAAGTACCCTAAAATATACAAATCAAACATTTATTTTTTATTACTTGAATTTTTTAAGATAGAGGAAAACCGTCTTTTTTACTTACACTGCTACCAAATGAAAGCTATAGATTAGACGCTTTCAAAAATATGCAGCATGTGTGTTTTGCAATTTTTTTAATAAAGTATTTGGTTGTCTGAAATTATAAGTCCTTTCAGTTAAATATTATCTTAGAAATAAAAACACTAAACAGAAGGCCTGTCAGAATACAATTTCAATGTCTTTTATTGGGAATTTTACCTAACTTTGGCTTACTTACAGAAATTTATTTTGCTGAACGAGCCTTTTCAGCCATAACAAAAAAAACAATTTTGTTTACTTAATTTTCTATTTTATTCCTGAATAAAGTGGAAACTTAAATAAGCGTTATTAAAAATAACTTTTTCATATCAAAGAATTTCTCTAGAAAAATATTAGTTTAGGTTCTCGATTTAAATAGGTCTAACCAATGTAAAACATATTTACCCCATATGAAACAATTTTACGTTGCCATCGATCCCATAACATTAGCTCTTTTTAGGCCACCGCATATGATAGTGATAAAAATTTGCGGTTTCTTGCAAGATATATGATAAAATATACTTTAAATTATTTTACATTGAACACGTTTAAATTATTTTTTGGTATTAATAACGCAATAAAGGCTATTATGATCATGCATAACCCTCTGAAACCTTTTTAAACTTGTAAGTAATTGAACATTATTTTAGATCACAATCTGTGATAGGTTTAAAAATATAAAATCGTCCCTCAACACGAACACTAGAGAAACTTAACCTTTTTATAGTACAGAGTGATTATAATTGAGGTTCATCTTTCAAAAGCTCTTTTAAAAAAAACCTATTTAGAATGACCTGAATACACAAGGAAAGAAATGGTGGGGTACAAGAAAAAAATGCTATTTCGAACTATTTTTTCACGAATTCTAATCTCATGTCAATCTGACCCGTGGTTCTTTTTTGCATCTTGTTGAAAGTTGAAATTAAGTTATAATCACACTGTGTACATATTTATACATTATAATTTTTATCAGTTTATTTCATGTCATTTTTTAACAGAATTCAAATCACCTTTGGAAAAAGTTACTTAAAGTTAGTAAGTAGAAATGGTAAATGTGCGATCTGGTACTTTAGTGTTAGGAATGGATTAAATGTTAAGTGGTCATTTCACAGAAATTCGGATAATTGGATTATTCTTTCAGTTTCATGCATTTTTTTTTTTTAAATAAGTAAAGAACTTAGAGGGAGAAAAAACGAAATAAAATATCTAAAAAAGCAATCGAGAGGGAGAAAAAGGGCTGGTATTTTTCTTTTCTACAAGACAAAATGTAACCTTTAACCTCGACGATAAGGCGACTTTTTGACTTTTACAGCTGCAGAGCTGTCGTACTTGAAGAAGAAAGTGACTTTATGTGCTTAGAGGCGAAACTTTTTCTTGATATCATTTCCCCCTTATTAAACTGAAATATAACAAAGAATATAGTGTACTATCGATTTTAAATGGCTCCACTCAAATTGTATTTCGAGATATTAGTTGGTTCACCTCGGCCAGTTATCTTTTATATCTTACTTACAATACAACTCTTCAAAAATCATTGCATACATAAAGACCAAGGCATTTAGAATCATCCTCTCACCTTTCTGATGTTCTCAAACCCAAGCATTTTTCTGCATTAAAATGATTGCTAACTAGCGGTTGGGAGCTGCGCTTATTACATTCGGAATGTTGCTAAATAAATAGATATTCAGACCTTTGCAAATCAAAATATTCATCTTGGTATGATATATTCTACACAAGAAAGAAAATATTAGTCTGTGAAGTACTATGTTCTCATAAACCTAACCATACCAATAAAGTTGTGTATATGTTGATGTGAAAGACCGAAGTCTGGAGAATGTTGACTGTCTCCGGTGAATATGAACATTCACATAGTCGCTTGGTGTACATCCGAATTATTTGCTAAATACACTATCTGGCCAAAAGTATCCGGACACCCAGTGGTATGGACTTAGAGCGTCCCGAGGCACATATTAATATGATGTTGGTCCCCCTTTTCATCGATGACCGCCTGCACACGTTTGGGAAGACTTTCCACCAATTTTTGATAGGTGACCATAGGAATTGCCTTCCAGGCGTCCATCATAGCTGAAGTGAGTGCTTGCAGTGAAGATGGTCGATTTGGCTGGCTACATAATCTGCGCTCTAATTCGTCCCAAAGGTGATCTATGGGATTTAGATCGGGGCTCTGAGAAGGCCAGTCCAGTTTTTGAACACCCATTTCATCAAACCACGTCTGTGCAAGCCTCTATGTGTGAATGGAGCAGTTATCCTGCTGGAAGAGAAATGGGCCTTCCCCGAAATATTGCCATAGAGTTGGGAGTGCAGCATTGTCCAGAATGTCCACATACATCTCAGAGTTCATGTTTCCAACCACAGGAACTAACGGACCCTGGCCAAACCACGAGAAACACCCTCACACCATTATGCTTCCACCACCAAACTTAACTGTCGGCAAAATGCAGTCACTATAGAAACGTTCGCCAGGCATCCGCCAAACCCAGACGCGTCCATCCGACTGCCAGACTGTAAAGCGAGATTCACCACTCCAAAGAACAGTTTTCCACAAGTCCACAGTCCAATAACGGTGAGCTCTACACCATTGCAATCGATACTTCGCATTCTGTGGAGTGATGTTCGGCTTGTGAGCGGCTGCACGACCATGGAATCCCAAGTCTTTTAACTCTCGACGGACAGTCCTGCTGCTAACACAAACGCCTGATAAACTTTGGAACTCCTGAGAAATTTCCACCAACGAGGACTTACGATTTTGTTTCACTACCCTTTTCAAAGTTCTGCGGCTGCGTTCACCAAGTGTTTTTGGTCTACCGGTTCGTTTTTCTGCCGTTTCACTGCCTCGACGTTTCCACTTCACAATTACATCACTCACAGTGTATTTAGGCTTCTGTAGAATGTCCGCAATCTCACGAACTGATTTCCCACAAAGGTGACATCCCACTATTCTGCCACGATCAAACTCACTAAGCTCCTTTGACTTACTCATTGCCTCACAAACGCATAAATACAATCTGACAAACCACTACCAACACTTTTATAGCTTTCAATTACTTATCAAATTGCGTCACTCGCCAGAACCACTTTTTTAAGGGGTATGGGGTGTCCGGATATTTTGGCCAGATAGTGTATCTTTATTTCTCACTTACACCGGCAAATGTCGACATTCACCATGCACTGACGGTGAATATTGAATAAAAATATTTTTGTTGCGTTTTTAAATCATACTTTATTATTAAAACATATTATGATATATGTCAAAATAGGAGAGAGCCATAGTAATATGTTTATATAAATAGTAAAAATATTTATAACAGTCATAGTCTTCTATTCCAACAACAACCACCAACACATTTCGGGCATGATTTCGACATCATGGACTTGTATTCGTACAGTATCACCAATTTGAGCAGGAGGGAATTTTCTTTTTGAGATTCCTAACACTTTCGTTGTTTGCATTATAAGATTATCTTTCACGGTTTCGACCTCTTCCAGAGCATGTCTGTGATTGTCGACTTACACCGGTGATAGTCCGAATAAATATGAGTATAATCAAATATTCGGTCTTTCACCAAGATATTAGTATATGTTGACATTCACAGGTCAGAAAGTCGACATTCTCCAATTTCGGATATTCACAGTAACATGCAATACATTTAAAAAAAGTGGTAAATCATTTTATTATATGTATTAAAAAGTGACAAATAATTTTCTGCCGATTGTCCGACAATATACCACTCAACTCCACTGAACATCAACAGAAACTACGGTTCCTGTTGTTCTCTGGATTTGACTGCTTTCGCTCGCTTCTCGTCAATGCTTAAGCTTGGCAACATCGCATATCATATCCTATCAATAAGATCGTATTAGCTAAATGACTGTATCCTTAATATAAAGGACATAGAATTAACAAAAGTCAGATGGTTGAAGGGAAACAATAATGAGCAAAATCCACTTAACTTGTTTATCTCAGTTTCAGTTTTATAATGTTGACTTGAAGTGTGGAGACACATTAGAAATGAATTTAATTCATGTCTTCTTAGGGACTTAAACCATGTAGAATGAATTTTAAATCATAGAATAGACCAGATAATGTGTTTTGGTCAACTATATTTAAAATCTAACGTATACGCTAAATCCACTTTCTTTCATCGATTATAAAAAGAACCAACCCTGATTTGTTTGCAGTTATTTTGTTCTCATTACAAGTTATAATAGCCCTTACTTAACAGTAATTTCTCAAACAGCAATTTTTATACATAATTTTTATAAAGTTATATTCTTAATTAGTTTTAGTTGAAGCATACCCAGTGTAAGGTGGCTAAAAGTAAACCGTTCAAGTATGTGCAACAATCGCACACTGATTGCTTCGTACATCATCTACAGGGTGGCCAGGAAATAACTTTCCCTGTTTGACGGCATCTGCAGCTAAAACTAATGAATGAAATGAAACCATATTTTATGTACAGACTATTGAAGGCATGGGGAGATGAATTAAAAAAAAAAAAAATAGTTCCAAAAGTTGCCGCTAGGTGAGATTTTGGCGCTACTTGTACGTACGTTTGAGGAAATTTACATATCGAGATCGCAATTATGCAAAATTCTAATGAGTACATGACAGCAGCGCAACGCATTCCCTTTAAAAAGAAAAGAGCGAATGTCCAAACAGCGATTCTTTCATTGACTGTTGGTGATATGCGACCTACCTTACCTCAACGTGCTTTGCTAGTGAAACTGTACTACACTAGACAGTGTAATGCTGTAGTGGCTCTGAGGGAATTTTGAAAACTTCATAACCTACGTAAAGGCCCCATGTCTGCTGCAGCAGTAAAAGCGATGATTAAAAAATTCGATGAAACTGGATCGCTTGGACTTAGAGCTGGCAGAGGACGAAAAGCAGTACCAGAAGATGCAGTAACAGATGTTGCTACAACGGTGTTCGACGACACAAGAACCAGCAGTGGTCCAAGCTCTCGTGCAATTGCTCGTCAAACCGATATGCCTTATTCTACTGTATGGAAAATCTTGGCGTAAAATACTGCATTTCTATCCGTATAAGATCAGTCGTGTGCAAGAATTAAAAATAACAGATTACGATAAGCACCTAACTTTTGCGTTAACGTTTCTTACACGCATGGAGATCGACAATGATTGGCCTTGGAAAATATTGTGGGGAGATGAGGCTCATTTTCATCTGAATGGATCTGTTAATACTCAGAACTGCCGTATTTGGGCATGTGAGCGACCCACAGTGATGCTAAAAATGCCATTGCATTCCCCAAAGGTAACCATGTGGTGCGATTTCACGGCTAATTTTATAATCGGACCATACTTTTTTGAGAACATAAAACTCAGGCAGGACCTATTACCTGCAACATCAACGGCGAAAAATATAGAAAAATGCTACAAACTTTCGTTATTCCGCAACTGCAGCAAAGACAATGCTTAAACTTAGTCATTTTTATGCAAGATGGAGCTCGGCCATATATTCATCGTTCAGTGCAGCGCCTTTTACGCCAGAATTTTGGTAATGACAGAGTCAATAGTCAATATTTTCAGACGGAATGGCCGCCTCGTTCTCCGGACATCACCCCATATGACTTTTGGCTATGGGGGTGCCTTAAATCCATTGTGTATGCTGGTGGCATTCCAAACTTGCATGTCTTGAAGCAGAGCATAAGACGGGCCGTTGCGAACATCCAGACAGTTTGCACGCAGCTATAGAGAACGTTATTCACCGGATGCAATATGTTGTACACCGGGAAGGTCAGCATATTGAAAATGTTACGCGGCGTCCAGGGGACCCAAATGTTAATGACTAAAATCTTATTTTATGTGTTCCAATAATTTATTCATAACTTTATAGTATTAACATTCTGAAAAATAAATTCCCATGCTTTCATTATAGTTATTCACGTGTTTCGGTTCAGATAGCGCCACATTTCCCCCTATCGGCAACTTTTGGAACTAAATTTTTTTTTTTTGGTGGAATTCATCTCCCCATGCCTTCATTAGCCTGCATATAAAATATGGTTTCATTTCGTTCATTAGTTTTAGCTGCAGATGCCGCCAAACAGGGAAAGTTATTTCCTGGCCACCCTGTATATATAACCTTATCATTAAAATTAGACACCAACGTCTCCAGTGAACCAAAATAATTTTTGTTTATATTATAAACAATTCAGAATTTCTGCTTAGCCTGAATTTTCTGTTGATTAGATTCAGATAAGTATCATAGGGTCGTTAAATTTATGTCTTAAGGCTCTTCGATATAGATGCGAAATTTTAGGCTTATGATAAATCTCCTTTTTGTACGAAACAATATATAAATAAGAGAAAAACGTGAATTGACAAATCGGAATGAAATTATGTTCCCGATAATCTGCGATAGTCATGATAATAGAAAATAACCCGATACAAATTGGTTTATTTGATCTCAATTTAATATCTTAACAAGTTAAGGGTTAGAAAGGGGGAACGGGGTTGGTATTTCGAAATCTTATATAATCAGTTGCTTTCAGTTTGTTTCGAGGATCAAGTGCACAAAATTTCACGACGATCAGAATACAGTTGCAGATTCGTATCAAAAGCAAACAAACCAACACAAAATTTGAATATCGTAGGTCAATCTTTTTGGGTGTAATGCTGACAACAGACAAACACACATTTTTTTTTTTATATATCACTTTTTTGAACTCGGGATGTTCCAAAACGTGGAGAAATTAAATAAAAATCGATTTTTTTACCGAATCCAATGCTTTTATTACCGTATGTCAATGTATGGGTAATTGAAAGTAAAAATTGAAGGCAACGTAACAGCCTTGATTAGAAATTAAGCCAGTTGATTAGAAATTAATTCTTTCGAATATCTTTAGGGAAGTGGAAAACTCCTACGCTATCTTATAGAAAGTGAAATTGTGCATAGATATATTCTTTTTGTGGAACCTTACTAATTCACTCTGATCTACATTTATAGTTATGGCCAAAAATAATAAGCGTTATTTTGAACTTAAATTTAAAAAGTTACTTCTGGTCAAGGTTTTAGATTTATTTAAGTTAGACTTATAAATGCGCTTCTTTATATTTTACCACCTTCATATAAGGTTGGTTGTTTTCAGATTATCTGGTGCCGTCAGTAACACGAGGGCTATAATGCGCCGAAACATTCGTCATTTGACAAGCCAACAAACATTTACAAACACCCATGCTTAACACGGGACTCCAACCCGCATCCTCGCGGTCTAGAAGCTAGCACGCTAACCACTATACCGTTTTGTCGGCCCTTCATATAAGGAGTCACTATTAAAAACTCTTAATACTTCATGTTGTTACATCTAATTATGAAGATGGATATGCTGGATATAAAATGAAAAATTTCAATCAAAATGACTGAAATTCCGACCCGGAAGTCTGCTTAGAAGGAACTGATACTGCCCATTCATCATTAAATATATGCATCACCGTGATATCATCTCAGAGAGCCGGAAAATTTAATTTAATGTTCCAGAAAACCAGAAAAGGAAAGATGATTATGCTGTAAAAATATCCATGTTTGATTCACTGCACAAAACTTATAACAATAAATGAAAACATCTCCATTTAGCTTTTTTTTCTTCTTTTTTTTTGTGGTTTATTTGAAGACAATACAATCATGAAACAAGACAGGTTGGTTGTTTTTCAGATTATCTGCCACCGTCAGCAACACGAGGGCTATAATGCGCCGAAACATTTGTCATTAGACAAGCCAACATACATTTACAAACACCCATGCCTTACACGGGACTCGAACCCGCAACCTCGTGGTCTAGAAGCTAGTATACTAACCACTATACCATTTGGTCGGCCAAGAAGACAGGAATTATTTGTTAACAAAAATCTATGCTGACCATCTGAACTGCTTAGGGTAGCATCATGATCTAATCTGCTGAAGTTCCGGCAACAGACGCTCATATTATATACTAAGAGAGCATCACCTACAATACAAAGTTACCAACATGCTGAGTATAAAATGGTAAATTTCAACCGGATGACTGAAATTCCGACCGGAAGTTTCTTCTGTTTTTTTCCAATTCAATTGAGATATGACCAAAATATCATTCTAACTAGTTTCAATCCTCTCAAATATGGGCTAAGGCAGGAGATTATTTTCAAAGGGATGCACATCGCATTCCATTTTTGGGGGGAAGGGGAGACACGAAAACTGAAAATTTAGTTTTTTCATTTATCATACTTTTAGATATTTAATTGTGCTTTAGACTAGGATTGAATTTTTTCTAAATTGTCTAGAAATTTCTTTTTCTTCGCACTTGTATGAGTCAATCCCAATTGAAACCCATTACATGTATTTATAAGCGTAGTGCAATGGTGATTGAATTCAATTGAAAAATTTAATTAATTTAATTAAATTTTTTGCGAGTTTATGTCTATGCGACTGAAAGATTAGTATAGACAGTTAATTTTTACAATTCAAGAGACGAAATTGTTTAAAATGTCGTTACAGTTACTCTTAGCATCTTTTAGCTAAAAAACAATCACATTTGATTTGAAAAAGATTCAGGCCTTCATTGGCTACTTAGTTTTACTTTCATTACAAGAATGTGGATGATTGGTACTCGACGACATTTGTAATCCATAATGGTCATTATGATAACCACCGTAGAACACAACTGTCGTCAATTACCAACTAAACTAAGTGCGCTTCCCAATAAATGACTTTATGATATGCAAATGCAAAAATTATTTTCTTAATGGTTTCTTTATGCGTAGTGCAATTTTGAACAGTACCTTTTCCCAAAATATCATTTAATATTTTTTTTATAAGCCTGTAATTGTTGAATTTGAACGTATTTACTAATCTTGCAACTACTACATCATTTTTATAACAATTTTGTACCTAATAAAGTATTTTCTGCGTCAGCTCACCAGAAAAGACTTCAGGCCGCAATTTCATGCTCTTCATGTGAAAAATTATTTTTGAATTCCCCATCTACATACAAAATCATTCAGAACAGCTTAGATTCTGAGGGTAGACTTGCGTGAGCACTGCGTGGCTGTGCAAGGGAGTGGACTTGCATCCCCTTGGAATTTGAAAATTAAATGTAAAGTGAAGAAAGGTAGTATTAAACTCTGGAAAACAGATTTTTGTATTTAATTGTGTGTGTGTGAACAGAAATTCGTTACATAATTATTTTTTAACATTTCATTAGGAAATACCCTTAAAAATGTGGATTTGAACAAAAATCAACCCCTTTCACCAATCAGTGTATGATCTGCAACCCTCTTGAAAATAGTTCTGCCGTAGCCCATGTTTCAGAGGATGTCAATTAGTTACATTGACATTTCGGTCATATCTGAATTGCATTAAAAAAATTTAGTACTTACCAGTGGAATTATGATCGGAATTTCCGGCTTTCTGAGGCGATATAGCTGTGATACATATCTATTGGTATATGGCAAGTATCAGTTCCTTATAAGCAGACTTCCGGTTGCAAATTTTCATTTTACATCCAGCATATCCATCCTTATAATTTGATGTAACAACATGTAATATTAATAAATTAATTATGATCCTTTATATGAAGGTGGTTAAATTTAACCAAGAACATTTTTTAAGTCTAACTTTAAAGAAGTCTAAAACTTCAATGGGAAGTTGATTTTTAATTTTAGTTCATCATAAAACATCACTAAAATTATCTTTTCCTTAATAGCATATGTTTCATGTATGAAGTTTAAATTGATGGATGCAGTTTTAGGTTTTATAGACTTCCGGTCGAAATGCAAATCACTTCCGGTTAAACTTTCTTTACTACTTTTTTCATCTAAACCTAATAATTTAACACATTACACATGTCTATAAAGCTCATAATTATGCTATGACCCTACGTATAACTATTTTTATTGATAAAAACGATTATTTTATGACTGACTTTGAACTAGTATAAAAACTCGACCGATAGGGAAATCCAAAGTGGCTCCACTTCTTAAAATGATCAGAATGATATATTCTAGCAACGTGAAAAATTAGACTTGTTTCACGAAATGCAGTTTTCGGCTATAATTTTGCGCCTAGCCGCTCTATTATGACAACGAAGTCATCTGGAGAAAAACCTTCTGGTACAACTGGGTTTTCTGGAACAACCAGGCTAACTTCTAAGCTAGGCTCCTTTTCTGACACTTATTCAAGCTTGAACTTATGGTCAATGTCTTGAAGGGAGTAATCAGAATCTTCTTCGATCGTTACTTTTTTTACATTTTTGCTGAAATACTGAGAACCAAAAGTCAAAATGAAGTGAAAAAAATTCTGGAAGGGCTTTCGACCATAATGATTCTAATAGAAGAAAAAAATATATGTTTCTATTTAAAAAAATCTTAAAACTGCTTTTATTAATTAATAATTAAATATTAAAAAACTGTTTAATACAAAAGTTGCATGTTATTTATGTTTGGTTTTTAACAAACTATCGTTTGAAACAAAAATTGCTAAAATATATTATAAATTTAAGAATTTGACTAAAAAAAATTTTTTTGTAACATTAATTTGCCATTTTTGGACATCATTTAAATTACTAACCATTCAATGGAAGATTATGAAATTTAGTATTTAGACGTTTTTTTGTATTCTAAATGTAAACCTGCTACAATATAATGGGGTTGTTATGGAACTTTAAGTTTGGTTTAGTTTTAATTTGTAGATGACCCCTCATGATATATATATACAATTAATAAAGACCTTCATTCACAACGGTATCGACTTTTTTTATTTCATCAATTAGAATACAAGATATAGCCATTGTTCGGATTTTTTTGCGTACAGTACATGTTATTACTTACAGGGGAAGTTTTGGAGAAGTTAAAACTCACTGGATAGTATGCACGTTACTTAAAACTTTGTAAACAAATGTACAGTGTTGGAACATATGTTTTGTGGGGTTTATATGATTCCAAACACGTTAGCCAAATAAATATATATAATTAATAAAACTGCTTTATTTATATACAAGAGTAATTTCTTTGTAATTTCATGAAGTTTCGTTCCGATTTACCCTGCTGTTCCTATTCACCCCGTTCTACGGTCCCATTGGTTTTTGAAAACCATGACTTGTCAAATGAAAAATGCCATGCTTTTTAAATAATGCTTTTTAAAAGCTGAACTTTAATTATAATCACCCCGGGGTTTAACTTTAAAAGCCGTAAAAAAAAGCACTCAGAATGACCTAAAATTTGATCTGAATATACGCAAAGGGGTAAATGCTATGCCATAAAAAAAATTGTTCGAAATAGTATTTATTTTCTTATGCTATACTGTTTCCCCTTTTTTGGAGTAAATACAGGTTAAATTTCAGATAATTCTTACCAGTATTTTTTACAGCTTATAATAGTTGAATTTTGTGAACATTCTGTAAGTAGATGGACAATGGAAAGTGAGTTTGCTATATTTGCGTTACATTTAAATCAAATCAACATTTAATTACTTTAAAAGTATACCAATATTTTTTATTAAAATGAGCAGCTGTAGCGAGAGAAATATAGACTGTATTAAAAATGTTTTTTTTCTTTTTTTTTTTTTCTTTTTTTTATAGATTTGAATAATTAAAATAAGGTCCTCATAAGTGTATTTCACCTGTTAATTCTACAAGCCTTGAACGTTTTTAAACATTGCCCACAAAACTTTTTTTGAAAAATAGTTTTTACAAAACAATGCTTTATCGAGAATATGTTTCACTTACAGTTTTAGCTTTTTCGCAGCAAAAAGTTGAGCTTTACTAACTGCAAAATTTGTCCCTTTTGATGCAATTTATTTTACTAAATTTTTAGGGAGAGTACTTCAAACACAAAAAAGTAACAATCAATTACTTTATATTTTTTATCAGAATTGAAATTAATATTTCACAAATAATCAGGGTGTTTTTTGGTCAAAGTCAGAAAAAAACGAGAATAACAAAAAACCGTTTTAAAGAGTAATCTGAAGGGAGTACTCAAAGATTTCCCCCGAGTTAGTTTTCGAAAAATTAATATACATGAAAAGATATTGAACAATGAAAACTTTAAAAATGAACCTGACAGTATCACAAGAAATTGGACGGACCATACACGATGGAAAACCATGCTAGCAAGTTTTACGCTTCGTAAAGTTTATTTCGAATAAATCTCTTTTGGCAACTTCCGCTTCAATTTGAAAAGTTAAAAAAATAAAATGCAAGAGAAAAAATCTCAAACATGTCTCAGATAGAACTCTTTTCAGCGATGCAAATAATAAGATACGAACGTATTACAGACTTCTTCGAATTTTGCACAAGGAGTACTTTTAAATAAAGACCTATAAAATAGCAATGCCGTTCTTTCTTAAAAAAGGTTTTTTCCTAAATTTCCAAGAAATTTTTAACAACCAACAGTTATTGGGAACTAGAAGTATAACAATCTAAAATAAAAAGATTGATATTTTAAGAATTTTATTACTTAAGGCATGTTTTTAAAATGTAATTTGATAATAACTTATAAAATAGCTTATCATGCCAGATAGTTCCACTTTTTACAAAAAATTAAACATATAAAGTTGTCTGGTTGATTTTTACGGCCAACAACCTATTTTTGTGCACAATAACAGCTAATCAAGCCAGTATATACAGCTTAACGTGGATTCCGAACCACAACAAATATCCATGTCTAATCCAGGATGTGAACCCGGTAAATCATATCAATATTTGCTATAGATAATTGCATAAGAACCGTAACCGCTGAAATAATATTTTAATTTAAATTAAGAAATATTAAAATATTTGCGTTTAAATATACAGCGTGATTAAAGTTCAACTTTGAAAAAGCTTCTAAAAAAAGAACCCCTGGTCAGAAAGACCAGAAATTTAGCATAAATATATTCGAAGGATCGGAAAAATGGGGGTAGGGGGAGGTATGGCCAAAGAAAAAAAAACTATTTCGAATTATTTTTTTCCTCATGCCATACGGTTTGCTCCTTCTTCACATATATTCAAGTTAAATTTTAGATCATTCTACAAACTTTTTTTTTTTTTTTACAGCTTTTGAAAGTTGAGCTGTAATCACATTTGTATTTAATACAATCCATATGGTTCAAAATTTAATTGTTACAAATATTATTAAAAAAATTAAATTTCGAGAGTTTTTTCTGGAGAAATTATAATCATTATTTCGAACTTAACTAATTCCCTCAGATCTTCATTTATAGCTACAGTCCACGAAAAGAACATGCAAGTATAACTATGCACATATTATAAGACAGTTTAGGATTTTTTCACTTTCCTAAAGATGTTCAAAGGATTATTTTCTAATCATGTGTATCAAAAGCTGTCACGCGGTCTATTGTTTTTCTTTTCAATTACCCATATATTAACATAGGGTAGTGAAAGTATTGGATTCGATCAAAAAAATTTCGATTGTTTAGTATTTCTCCACGTTTTGTAACATGTAGAGTTCAAAAAGTGATCTAGAAAAAATGTGTGTGTATGTGGTATGGCCAGCATAACTCCACGAAAGGATAGATATACGATGTTCAAATTTTGTGTATGGGTTAGTGGGGGTCATGAGACCTACCATTAAGGTTTTAGTCAAAATTGCGTATGTGCATTAAGTAGCTGCCATTTAAAAACTTATGCTTTTCAGCAATTGCCAAAAAAACGGCTCTAACGATTTTGATTTAAATCGCTGTGGTGATGCCGTTTAAGATACTCTAAGCATCCCCTCCCCCGAAATTTCCGTAAAAATGCAATGGAGGGCACCTAAAGTTGAAAAACGAATGTCTTTAACAAAACGTTCTCTTCGCTTGAGCATCGCCCATCAATGATTTGCTTCTCGGCTTCACTTATAAGAGAGGATAATATTTTATTGAAAATCTATAGCCAATTTTGCCGTTTTTTCTTCTTTCTTGTTTTATTTTTTGTCAATATAATAATTATCACCAAAAATATTGTTATACTTTTATACTTTTGGTATTTAATCAATTAGCATACAAGATATAGCCATCGTTCGGTGTTTTTTTTGTTTTTTTTGTACTGTACAAGAGCTATACAAAAGCTATGCTAGAACAGCATTAGTTGTGCAAGTGTCAAGATGGAATATCTCCCATGAGGTCTTACTTCTGGGTTTCAGAAAAAATTCGCGAAATCATTAAGTTTGTCCTATTTACATTTTTCAAACACTTTACAAAAAAAAGTATCCACGATCCCTTCACTTACGATGTTTATCATCAACAAGACATTTCTGTGAAATATTCAGTTTAAAAAATGTTGAAGATATTTGAATAATTTAGTTCGTAATTTCGGCAAGCAGTTTTTAGTGGCAAGTGTTTGTGTTTGCATTGTATGCTTTTACATGTCCGTACCAGCTCTTGTAAAGTAAGATATAATAAATTTAACTAGTATTTAAGGATTTACTCATATAGTTCAAAATATTTTTTTTTAAATTAGTAAGCTTTCCACTTTCCTGACTTTTTTTTTCAATTTTTCTTCTGGTTAGTTTTTAAAGTGCAACATTGATTTAGTTTTCATGTTTTTCAATGTTTGCTTTAGTTTTTGTTTTAAAAATTCTTAGCATGCTTTACATTTACTCTATATCTCAATCAAAAGTTAATTGGCATTTCATACAACAAATAAATAATTTTACTTTTCCAAAATGGATATGGCTATGAAATTTAAATTCAAATTTATATTTTCTTTTTAGTCATGTACTAAATTTACAATTAAAAACTGAAAAATTTCATTCAAATCATCGAATCAGTGTCCAAATTATTCAACTTTTTCTTTTAAGAACATACATAAAACTGACTGTATTACATCATTTAAAGTTTATTTCCTTTAGGGTACGAAATCTTAAAAACAATTTTGAAACACAAAATAAAAAAAAATAAAAACGTGAAAAACAACCACATTTATATCACGCTAAAACATTGAATTTGAATTTACGATTCCCCGTATTATAACAATGGGTAAAATGCACCTTTTGTGAGTTTTCTTTTTATAATGACAATTTTAGAAAATATAGCTTTTAAACAACACAGATACTTACTTGTGAAACGTATACCTTAGAAAGATTTGAGAAACATATACACTATCTGGCCAAAAGTATCCGGACACCCCTTAAAAAAGTGGTTCTGGCGAGTGACGCAATTTGATAAGTAATTGAAAGCTATAAATGTGTTGGTAGTGGTTTGTCAGATTGTATTTATGCGTTTGTGAGGCAATGAGTAAGTCAAAGGAGCTTAGTGAGTTTGATCGTGGCAGAATAGTGGGATGTCACCTTTGTGGGAAATCAGTTCGTGAGATTGCGGACATTCTACAGAAGCCTAAATACACTGTGAGTGATGTAATTGTGAAGTGGAAACGTCGAGGCAGTGAAACGGCAGAAAAACGAACCGGTAGACCAAAAACACTTGGTGAACGCAGCCGCAGAACTTTGAAAAGGGTAGTGAAACAAAATCGTAAGTCCTCGTTGGTGGAAATTTCTCAGGAGTTCCAAAGTTTATCAGGCGTTTGTGTTAGCAGCAGGACTGTCCGTCGAGAGTTAAAAGACTTGGGATTCCATGGTCGTGCAGCCGCTCACAAGCCGAACATCACTCCACAGAATGCGAAGTATCGATTGCAATGGTGTAGAGCTCACCGTTATTGGACTGTGGACTTGTGGAAAACTGTTCTTTGGAGTGGTGAATCTCGCTTTACAGTCTGGCAGTCGGATGGACGCGTCTGGGTTTGGCGGATGCCTGGCGAACGTTTCTATAGTGACTGCATTTTGCCGACAGTTAAGTTTGGTGGTGGAAGCATAATGGTGTGAGGGTGTTTCTCATGGTTTGGCCAGGGTCCGTTAGTTCCTGTGGTTGGAAACATGAACTCTGAGATGTATGTGGACATTCTGGACAATGCTGCACTCCCAACTCTATGGCAATATTTCGGGGAAGGCCCATTTCTCTTCCAGCAGGATAACTGCTCCATTCACACATAGAGGCTTGCACAGACGTGGTTTGATGAAATGGGTGTTCAAAAACTGGACTGGCCTTCTCAGAGCCCCGATCTAAATCCCATAGATCACCTTTGGGACGAATTAGAGCGCAGATTATGTAGCCAGCCAAATCGACCATCTTCACTGCAAGCACTCACTTCAGCTATGATGGACGCCTGGAAGGCAATTCCTATGGTCACCTATCAAAAATTGGTGGAAAGTCTTCCCAAACGTGTGCAGGTTGTCATCGATGCAAAAGGTGGACCAACATCATATTAATATGTGCCTCAGGACGCTCTAAGTCCATACCACTGGGTGTCCGCATACTTTTGGCCAGATAGTGTATAAGATTAAGAACAATTGAATCGCTAAATGTAAAAAGGGATCATGTCTTATTGGAGACCATGACTCTTTAAAATTTAGCACATTGGAATCAATGTGTGTATGAAATTTTACTATATAATAACATTTTGAGAGGAATGCTACACTAGGTTTTACATTTAGGTAGGTTTTACATTTTTTTTAGACTACACATGTATTGTTTTTCCTGAAGTATACTACCGGAAGTCGCAAATGCTACACCCGTTTCTCGTTCGTTGAAAAGTTTTCGTTCATTATTTACATTCGTCGAGTATTGTGCATCCTCAAGCCTCATAATCTAGCCTTAAATATGTCACTATTTTAGAAAATATATAAATATCTTAAGAGAAGTTTACTTGAAAAACCTTTACCTAAGAAAGACTTGAGAACGATATATAGAACTTAGGATTTTTTTTATTCAGATTTTAACTTCAGTTTTAAATTGCTTTCTTGATTTAATTTGGCAGAAAAAGATTGGAATACTGTAAACACAGCATTATATTAAGACAGGTAAAATATAAGTTGAGTGTTTCGAAAACCATTTGCAATATATGTTTAATTCGCCAATGGAAACATTGCATAAAAACGACAAAGTGACCTATATTTTAATCAATTTCCATACTTGAACGAGAATTAGAAAAACCATTTTGAAAAAAAAAAGTAAAACTTACCATAACCCTTTACAAGTTCTTAGAGTAGGATCACATGCCGAATATATCCCATCTAAGTCCTTTTAGATGATAATCCTTTAAAAACTTCTATCAACAGATGGATGTGACCAAAGACAGCTGTTGTGGAGCGAGAATTAAAGAAATGTTTGATGTAGGCTCCAACACTTCAAAGTACATTTGCCCTTTAAATAACACTAAATAACACAACGCTAAAAGTATATTCTGAAACTATATCCTCTTGATGTAAAGAAACAAGTAAGTCGTCGTATGTGCTTTACTAAAGTGCTCAATTGTCTTATAGCTTCAAAAGTAGACTTCGTCAAACATTTTGTAAGAATAAAACTCGATGTCCCGATATGCTATTAAATTGCATGTATGCATTATTTGTAAAGAGCCTTCAGATCGATTACTATTCTCATTTTGAAACTCAGTATCAAATCTGCTTCGTCCACGCTTTTGAATACCAATGGATCGATTGTTTGGTTAGCATTTTATGAGTATTGGAAATTATCCAAGAAATATTTAATATTATAACTGTTTTATTCCTTTAGTTTTATTAAAACTAAACGAACCAATAGAATTAATGGAAAGCTTGCTATTTTCAATTAAGTGAAGTTTTTTTAACGAAATACCAAAATTCATTATTTATCAAACACAATGATCAAAGCTAGATGCAAATTATTTAAATATAAAACAAATTTTAACTTGCGTATTAAATTACTTCAAAAAGATAATAAAAAAACGTTTTATTTATACGTATTTCGTTTTTTCTTCTTCTTGCAGCTTGTGCTAAATTTATTTTAAAAAAATTGTCTGTTAAAACAGAAATCGCTGCTTTTCTTATCAATGATTCTAAACACAACTTTGGTCCTATAAACGAAACAAAGAATTCTTTATATGTAATTAACCTTGAATAAATGGATCACTGCCTTTATCTACTAAATAATTCGTTACTAAATAAAAGCTTTGATTAATTTTCATTTAAACATCATATGCCCACTACACAAAAGAGTTTGTAGCTGAAATGTTTTAGATCAAATAAACAACTACAATTTTGTAAACATTCTAAAACAAATTTAAATGGTTTTAAAGAGTAATTTTATCTTTTCTATTTTATTCTAATTACAGTTTAAAGAATTTTAATTTCCAATATCTAGTATAGAGTATCGTTTTCCATGGGATTTGAGTTTAAATATGTGGTTGCCTTATACCTTTTTTTATTTAGACTGAAATATGTATTAATTTTAAGCACAATTAAAATTTTAATTTTTTAACTTATATTTTAAATAAATATATAAATTATACTATTGATACCCCTTCCATCTATCAATCGAAATATATATTAATAAATGTATGTAAATTTAATAGTGTATTTAAAATATATTATACAATCAGAAATTTGTTAATAGAATCAGAAATTGTTTTCTTAAAAATAGAAACAAACTTAATCTATAAATACCTATTTATTTCATATATTTACTCATTTATTTAAATAGGAATTTATTTACTCTCTAACCGAAAACTACCGTCTAATACAGCGTGTTTCGAAAAATTTAGGCAAAAATTTTAAAGCGGGTAGAGAGAACCGAAATAAGAAAATTTTGTAAAATATGTGCACGGAAAGGCGCATCTTAAGTAGTAAGGAAATTAGAGTTCTGCTACATGCGGGGTGGGTGGTGCAAGAGGGTGTAGTAAAATCGCGTGGAAAGGATGGTGGTTAATTGACATGTATGCGTTTACCCTCTTGAAAGTGATGGGGGTAAATAGATGAAGCGGCCAGCTTTCAGTTACATAAATTACTTTTAAGAACTTGGAGATACATTTAGTAATTTTTACTAATTTATACAGTTTTTTAATTAATAATAACATTGAAAACAATTCAAAACCCTTGTTTATTGATGTGGGAGAAAAAAGTCATAGTTAGAAAAGTGAGTCGCAGTTGATCAACTTTTTAAAAAGGTGAGTCTCGACTTTTGAAAGTTTGGAAATCTCTGCCCTAGCTAACCGAGACATTGGGTGTTCCACAAAGTCTTGTCATGACCATTTTAACATAGTTTGTTATGTTTCTCTTAAAATATTAGGGAGAACAGCAATTTTCTTTTTGTATTCAATAAAAAAAAATTAAATCAGGAAGCAAGCCATGATATTTTAGTCTAGTAATAATAGCTAATTAACAGACGCAAACAAAAAAACATAAGAAAGCATAAGTTTTCAGCTTTAGTTTGCTTGTTTCGGTAATTTTATTTATGATAATTTTCATAAATTTAAATTGCTAACAGCTATTAATTGTGGATAAAAATCGTATTTTTACAAATTCTTGAGTAACCTGAAGAGAAGGGGTGACGGGGGATAGAGGAGAGTGCTTAACACATAACCAATATCAATCTGAAATTTACCTATAATTTGAACACGGTTAACGCTAGATATCACAGCTAGACTACAAATAATATGATATCTTTGAAGATCAGCGAAATAAAAATCCTTAGTAAATATTGGTTTTCCATTTTAAATTATAAATATTTTGTACTCGACTTCTTAACACAAGTTAAATAACTAATAAGGAAAATAAAACAGTATGTTTTCTCCTTAAAGATATTTTCACGAAGTAAAACAATGTTCCACAGACAAATTTGAAAGATTACAAACAGCTGCTCGGTAAAGGACGTTTCTTCAAATAGTTTTAGCCTAAAAATTAAACAGAACTTAATATCGTTTAGTATGTTGTCCCACACATTTCTAGAACTGCCGTGACTAATTTGATTGTGTTCCAAAAGCATACTACGCAATCTGATATTTTAACTCACGTTCATTTAGAAATAGCGTGTATATTTATAATTAAAATAACCAGAAATGTTAAAACATTTTCTACGGTGCAGATAGCAAACTGCCGTCATAAGAAAGACAGTTACATCCAATTTTCGTCATTTTCAGTTTACCTCGTCCAATAGATTTCATGTATCATTATTTTCAGTACCTACAAATCCAAGATGTTGTAAAAGAACACATTTAACACTTTTAGTTTGGACAGCATGACTATAGCTTAGAGTAAAACAAAGTGCATTTAAATTTAGTTATTTAAAAGATATTTCATAATTGTGGCAGTTAAAAATTAGCTTATTTCTTTTAATAGACAAACTTCAAACAATTAGTCGGCTCAAAGACAGCGGGAAAGAAATCGGGCAGAGATAAGTCAAGATACAAATTGAAGTTGATAGTTTTCTATAAAGCAACAAGACAAACCAGTCTTCATATACAATCTGATATACTGTCTTGTATAAGATAGCAAGAAACTATTTGAAAAAGTCAAGTCAGACTTTAGACACCATACGATAGTCATCTACACTTAAAACACACAACGTAAAAATTATCCACAATTTGAGCACGAACAACGCCAAACCACGCAACTAGTTTGTAAAATAAAGTAAAAATCAAGCACCAAGTATTTTCGAAATTTCAATCATCCTTGTGACTTATGATGTATTTTGCCAAATTCATTAGTATTACCAAAACGGATAACAAAACACAACGTTATATAAAACCATGCTTTATATATTAGTGATTTCTCTGGTAACTTAAAATGATTGCGGGGACGAATTAACACGAAAAAGCAAAGGCTAAAATTTTGGAGAAAAAATTCACTAAAACATTACACACAAACTACTATCAAAATAGACACCGAAGTTTGTAAGAAGGGGTGGTTAATAGAGCAAATTTTGTGCTCATTATCCTTCAGTGTATAGTGTTATGAGCGGACAATCAATACTATGTATCACAATGGGCATTTGTAAACGCTCCGTGTTCAATACTGACAAATTTATCTAAAATTATGACTTAGTTTTCCCTAAAGATAGAAAACAAAATGCACTTTTTTGAATAGTTTCATATCTTTATCGAGTTAATATAATATAGTTTAAAGGTAGTAAGGTATATTCTACTGGCAACTCAGATGGTTATTTTAGTTTTATAATTAAATGTAATAATACACATGTGCTAGCGCGCCACTATTATATGCAATTAGATTCTCTAAATCCGAAAATAAAATTATGCAAAATTTGGTTCAAATAATCAAAGGGTTTAGAAGGAAATAGCGGAAAAGCAAACCAACAAACGTCCTTTTTTATATAGGATAAATGTTCCATTAGTGGACTCTGCTCCAGTAGTGGACAGTCTTATCGTAAAAAATATTAATTTGCAATTTAATTTAAATGACTATTTTTATTCGTAATCTCTGTTGTTACATTTCCTACGAATCGTATTAAATCGTCTGAAAAATATTCAATTTATTTAAAAAGAAAAATATTTTGTTAATCAAAATTGACAATTTACAACTTCTCAGCTTTTTTCAGAAACTACTACTATCAATTTGAAATCTCTCGACTGCGAAATCGGCTGGAATATTTAAAAAAAAATATTTGCTTTGGGAGTCATTTGTTAAAAATAGTTTCTTTGGTATTTCTAATTTTCTGGCATTAATTTTATGGTGTATCATTATTGGAAGCATTTATTTCTTCAATGGTCTAGTGGTGGAAACCTTTTACCATTTTAAGAACTCTGGGTTCCTATAGAACTCAGTGATGCTGTATATCAAGACTATATGCAGAGTTTTAAACTGTTTAGTTTCAAAAGAATTAAACACTACCTATTTTTACTTAAGAATGAATTATTACATTTTTATATTACTATTGCATTTAAGTATAAAGACTAAACACTTTTTGAGTTTGATCATAACATGCATTAGTCCTTACAATTATTAAGTTATTAAAATTAGAAATTACTTTTTAAATTCTTTATATTAACTATGATTTTGTTTGTATATGTGTGTTTGAGTAAACAAATTTTTTCGGAGGGATAATTGACCCATTTGCAGTCACCTAATCGGGCTGAAACTTGGCAGATAAGACTCGTTGTCTATGATAATTCTTTCTATAAAGTTTTGGAGTCAAAAGTGTTATCTTTAGGCATGAAATAGATTATTTTCTTCGTAGTGCTCAAACGCTATGAACAGTCGAACTGAGTTCAAAATCACTTAAACAATTTGCATTTGCACTTAAAACTTGCAATGCATATAAAGGACTTGAATTTAAAATTTAGTTTTATGGGTTTATTTTTTCTGTATAAAACTTATCTTGAATTTAACACTTACAGTTTTGTAAAAACATTTTATTTACAAAACTTCAAAATACATAATGCATTCAACGGTTGATAAGGAGACCAATAGTAAAAAGGGTTGGTTAGTAGGGGTTTCAATTGCACCATAACACTGTTAATTAATTTCTTTAAAGTTCGGAATGGCTTAGCATAATGTACCATTTGTTTTGTTGCACAAATTGTCTGTATATAGTGTAAATAGTAAAGTATTATTTAAAAATTTTATTGTAATTTATTTTTATCTTATTTTAATTTATTAACAGCGATTATACAGGTTAGAAATAGGTGGCAACACCTAAAGCAATCGAGAGGTTTCGAGATGTTTCTTTTCCAACGAATTGGCTGGAAATTTCTCGATTGTCCTCTCGCGCCAAGTATAAATAAGACTGTAGATCGAGAAAGTTTTCAGATTGACTTCGGACTTCGTTGAAAGCTGATCGCTTTGTTTACCTAGTGGAGTGAACTTGTATAATCGCTGAATTCGAAATTGTTTTTGCTGAAGCTTGTGTTGAAGCTTGAGAGTGACCGTTGCCTTTGAATAAATTTTGTGAGTTTTCTGAAGAGAGAATAAATATTTTTATACCGTAAAAACTGTGCCATCATTGCCTCAGTGGAAAAATTTATAACAGTGGTGTCACAAGTGGGATCAAGTCATCTTGAATGCCGACTACTAGAGGAATGATGGAAGACCAAATGAAGCAGTTGATGGAAATGCTTGCTGGAATAAAAGCCTGCCAAGAAATCGCCTCAGCCGAAATAAAAGAAATGAAAGCCTGCCAAGAAACCACCGCAGCCGAAATGAAAGCCGAACTTTCCGCTACAATCGCCGCCTGTCAAGCCCGTCAAGAATCTACCAATGCTGAATTCGCTGCCGCGATTACGGGTGACATAAAAGCTTTACAAGAATCTACATCATCGGACATTAAAGCTTTAGCCGCCAAGTGTGAAACAACATCTGCAGCAGTGAATGAAATCAAAGAACAAATGAAGATGGAGCTAGCCTCAATGGTGGAATCAACCATAATAGAAACTACCTCAAATGTTCTGCTATCCGTGAAAGAAGAAGTATTCAATGCAGTAAGAAAGGAAGTTGATGAAAAGTTTGAGGAGTTTAACGGAAAAGTTTCCATCGTGCAAGAAAAAGTTTCCACCTTAAAGGAAGAGCAAGACAAATTTATTGACGTTGTAGAAAAAAGGCTGCGAAAAATGGAAACGCGTGAAGCTGCGGCCATAGCGTCGCCTAATTGGGATAACGCTTCCATCCCCTTTATGGCGCCGCGCTCTAACATCAAAGTGGCCACTTTTGATGGGAGGTCGTCTTGGCACGTTTATCAAACGCAATTTGAAATAATTGCTTCTGCGAATGGTTGGGACGATACTTCGAAAGCATTCCATCTCGCAGCATCCCTTCGAGGTGAAGCTGCTGACATTCTACAGACACTACCTGAAGAGAAGCGGGGAGAATTCGTGGCGCTGGCAAGTGCGTTGAAGTTAAGGTTTGGGGAGCAGCATCTAAAGGATTACAACAGACTGCAATTGAAAGTGAGACAGCAGAAGGCCAATGAAACTCTTCAAGAATTGGCGTCAGATATAGAAAGACTGTCGCTCCTCGCTTTCCCTGACTGTCCCCCGGATGTACGAGACGATCTTTCTCTGCAGTATTTCATCGACGCTATTCAAGATCCCGATGTGCAGCAGGCGGTAAGGTTATTCCAAAACAAAAACCTGAAGTCGGCCCTTGTGTACGCCATGAGAGTGGAAGCCGCACAGCTAGCTTCTGGAAAAGACCGACGATATGTGTGTGGTGCATTAGCCGAGGATTCTTCTGACTTTGTCACCAGTAAGCTTCAAGAACTGGAAAGCAAAATTGATAGAATGATGAGAAGCTATCCCGGAGCCAGGGATCGAAAGACCAGAGTCATTTGCTGGCACTGCAAACGGGAAGGGCATCTACGACGTAACTGCCTTGATTTGAAAAAGAGAAGGGATAACACTACCACGGAATCTCAACAACTGAATCTAAAAAGATGCCATCTCGCAGGGCAGAAGCTGCAATGTAGAACAGGTGAAGCCCCGACCAGTCGTTGCCACGTTTCATCCCGACAAGGAGGAAACCAGGGTTTATTCGTGAAGGGGGAGATCAACGGAACTCCATGTCGTCTAATCGTCGATTCGGGAGCGAACGTAACGATCATAAGGACGGACTTGGCTCGTCGCCTGAACAGCCGACTCCTCTACAAAGCGCCCTCTGTTTCGCTACAAACTGTGTCCGGTGGGAATATCTCTGTGCATGGGAAATTGGAAGTGGACATTGCCCTTGGATTTAACACCTACAAGCACACCGTTTATGTTGCCGAAATTGTAGATCCGTGCATTCTCGGACTAGACTTTTTGAAGAAAAATGGAATTACGCTGAATTTTGAGAAAAGCAAGCTGCAAACATGGAGAGGCGAAGTTCCTTTGCACGACCTAGACATGAAAGAGCTGTGCGTATATCGGATTATGGCTTATGAAGACAATGTCATAGAGAATGCTGAAGAGTCCACATCTATGAAAAGTACCTATCCAGCCTCGGAAAGAGGAAAGCGAACGTTGATGAAACCCTCCCAGGAAGTAGTGGTTCATTTGGAAATGGACAAAGTTAGTGAAGAGGGAATCGACATCCGTGCTCCTGTTACAAGCATCGAACGGAGGTCCCGGGATCTATCAGCTGCACCCGCCGATGATTCGGACGCAATCACAGAAAATCTTACTGAAGATGATGTTCGGTTGAATGGGAACGGGAACGCTCTTTCCGGAAGTTCATGTCCGGAGAGAAGACGACATTCATTTCAAACGGAGTTCAAATCTTATCAACAACCAATCTCAAAATCATGTAACCAGCAAGATGGGGATCAGAAACTTTCACCGCTTCTGTTGGCATACGGGAGTGCAACTCACGAGACCACCGGATTTTCTCCATTTCTAAAGATGTTTGGAAGAGACCTTAGGCTCCCCTGCAACCTCCTCTTTGGACAACCACCGGACACTCCTTCCTCGCCTGTCCAGTATCTAGATGATCTGCAGGCACGTTTGGAAGCCGTACATCGGTTCACCAGAGAGAGAAACATGACGGAGCGCATGAAGATCCGGTACGATGCCAAGGCCACGGACCGTTTATTCCAGGAAGGTGACAAGGTGTGGTTATGGAACCCTAAACGTCGGAAAGGACTCTCTCTCTAAAGCTCCAGACTAACTGGGAAGGGCCGTATGTGGTCCTTAAGAAGATCAACGACGTCGTGGCAAGGATTCAACGGACACCCTCCTGTAAACCTAGAGTTGTACACTACAATAGACTAGCCCCATATTATGGTAGAAATCATTGAATGGCTTAAGGACTTCACTGCCCGGGACGTGCAGTCTTTAAGAAGGGGGAAATGTTGCACAAATTGTCTATAAAGTGTAAATAGTGACGTATTATTTAAAAATTCTATTGTAATTTATTTTTATCTTATTTTAATTTATTAACAGCGATTATACAGGTTAGAAAAAGGTGGCAACACCTAAAGCAATCGAGAGGTTTCTTTTCGGACGAATTGGCTGGAAATTTCTCGATTGTTCTCTCGCGCCAAGTATAAATAAGACTGTAGATCGAGAAAGTTTTCAGATTGACTTCGGACTTCGTTGAAAGCTGATCGCTTTGTTTACCTATTGGAGTGAGCTTGTATAATCGCTGAATTCGAAATTGTTTTTGCTGAAGCTTGTGTTGAATCTTGAGAGTGACCGTTGCCTTTGAATAAATTTTGTGAGTTTTCTGAAGAGAGAATAAATATTTTTATACCATAAAAACTGTGCCATCATTTTCTCAGTGGAAAAATTTATAACTATAATGTACCATTTGTTTTTTCATATTATAATACTTTTTTTTAACTTGTCCAATTAGCGTGTTTGGTCATATTTTTGGCAACTATAGTTACCTATTTCTAGATTTAGATGCAAATATTTACCCCCACAAGACAAAACACACATCGTACTTGTTTAAGTTAATCTCTACAATGTACACTACAGAAACAAAATTAACTGTATTAATTAAGATTTAATAGATGCACCTGCATCTTTTCATTTATTTTAGTTTACATGAACTAATGATTTCATTACTATGTAAAGAAAGATGACTATTAGTAAACACTATTTCCATTGTTATACGAGTGGAGACCAAAACAATAGACCGTCTATTTTTTAACCCCAACGTAATGCTTTCATTATCCAGTATTTCATATCTGGTAACGGAAATGAATCGTGTAAAATGTCAAGTTCCTTATGTAAATTCTCATCAAAGCTCAGTATTTTTGTTTCAGAATTTGGTTTACAATTAAAATTACACCCAATAGCTACCATTATTCACATTATATTATTTTCTTAAGAATGGATTATTTTTAATTATAGAAAAATTAATATCCTGCCTCTCGAATTCGAGGGGAGAGAGAGTCATTGCCTTACCAATGACCCCGTATCTATACTCTTAGTCTTATGGCCTATGGCCAGACTTCCAGATATCGATTTGGACGTGACCCGAATAAAGTACTTTTGTATTCTTTTATTTAAGAGAAATTGAGCTAAAATGCAAAATATTTAAGCTGCATTTCATTTCGGTCTTGTTCCTTGATATTGATAATATTGGGGTATGAACGAAATCAAACACGACAAATTTATTCGAAGAAAAGTCAACCATGGAAATACGTTATAATCTTTTTCTGTACTAACTTTAAATTAGACCTTTCTTGCAGAGCTAAAATATCAAATACATGGGTATTCTAGCAGCAAACTTTTGGATTTTTTTCTTTTGACACACCTTAAAAATATATCATTTGACATTTGAATTAAATAAAATTTAGGTGCTTATTGTGCTTTTTGAATATGGACCATCAATCACATTGTGACCCAAACTCAGCGATCAACATATTGCGCTCGTCGAAAGGTTAAAGTACTTATATAACATTCCACAACTAGCAATTCATTTAAACACGTTCATTAAATATGCATTGATGTATAATTTTACTAAGCCTGTTTACGTATATACGTATAGAAAATTATAGTCAAACACGATAGTTAAGCATCTAATTCTTTTAAAAACAAAATAATTCATACAAAATATTATTAGTTGTAGTGTCAATAAAGAAAATGGATTACCATCCAGTGAAGCCAATTAACTTTTATCAAATAATAAATAACCTTCTTTCAAGATTGGATTTTAAAGTTGGATTTTCTAGGAACAAAATCAATCTTAAAAATACATTAGAGCATTTATCGGTGATTATTTACATTTCATTAAAAAATTGTCTGAGAATAGGAGAAACGTTTTTTATTCTATAAAAAGTTTATTTAATTTAAAATTCTCTGGAAAATTCTGGATACTCATAATTTCAAAACCAAAGTTCCAGACAAAGGTTAAATAATAACGCGAAGCTTTTATGATTTATAATAAGATAAAGTTATTTTTATATAAGATTTGAGAAGCACCATCGATTTCCCGTTTATTGAATTTCCGTATGGAAATACGAGGCTCCATACGTCATTGGCTGGCATATTTCTATGTTAGTAGCAATATAATAATCCATTTCAGCATCATTTTTCAGAGACATTTATTTTTCAACTCATTTTATTTGTAGAGTACTTTAATTTGGGTTTTTTTTTTTTTTTTTTTTTTTAATCAAAGTATATGAAGAAGCAATCTGAAGCCCTTTCAATAGAATCTGTTAAAAGAAACTTAGTTTCTGTGAATTACTAAATATTTTAGTGTTCTAACAAAAGCCCCTTGTGAGGCTTTCGAAAGGCTTCATTTTTCCTCTTTCAGAAGCGATAATTAAACGAAGTTACCAGGAAATAAGAAAATAGAGAGAAAGATAGTCTGGATTCCATCGCTGCAATAAAAAACGAAACCCAACAATTTTCCAAAAAAGCATTGTCCCGGAAGACTTTTAAGGGTTCGTCTTAGGTTCTGGAGTTGGAATACTCGTGGTTCAAAGGGAGACACGAATAAATGTGAGTAGTTGGTAATAAAGCTTCATAATTAAAAACGTACATTAGCTTCCTATTCAAGAAGCTTGTAATTTGAAAAGGAATACACTTGGAAGAAATTAGAGGTATAATAAATATTGAATGCATGGGAATTTTTTTTAGCATTGAAATCGTTTTAAAGAAACTTGCCGAGTAGTAAGCCTTATTTTAAACAGAAATTAAAATATAATGGCGGAAAGTTACTGTAAGTTATGAAATATAAATTAATTTAAATGGAAAATTGCTGGCGTTAAAGTTTAACAAATTAACTTATAAGGGTATTTATCAAATCACTTTTTTGTGATATGAATTCTGAATACATAGTAAATTGATTATAGAACGTATTTTAGTAATTCAAAGAGCGTATTTAGTAATTTTTAAAAGTACTTCAATTATGACATTTCTGAAATTCTTATCTTCAACATCATGTAGGTTAGGATGCCTCTTTATAGAAATTAGTAAATCAACTAATCTGCTTCCTTTTGCATGTTTATGTTCCTTTTTAACAAAAATGTCGATTTTCAAAGTAGATGATTAACTACCCTTATTCAATATTAGGAGAATAACAGTGGATCCTTTTTCTATTATATGTGTACTACTATAATATGTACAGTACCCAAAAAAAAAACAGAACGATGGCTATATCTTTTGTTCTAATTGTTGAAATAACAAACAAAAGGTACCGTTGTAAATCGTGAAAGGTTTTTAATAATTGTATGTAATTTTTTTTTTATCATGAGGGGTCATCTACATATTAAAACAGAACCAAACTTTAAAAAGTTCAATAGCAACCTCATAATATTATTCCATATTTGGATTCAGCATTAAAAAAGAATGCGAAATACAAAAATTCGTAATTTTCTAATGAATGGTTTGTAATTTAAATGATAAAAAGGAAATGATAAATTAATGTTACAAAAAAAAGTTGGTTTTTTGGCCATAAATACTTAAATAATTAATATATTTCAGTAATTTTTTTTTCAAAAGGTAGTTTGTAAATGGCCAAACATAAATAGCAATCAGCTTTTGAATCAATTTCTTTTTTAATAATTAATTATTAATTAATAAAGGAATTTAAAAAAAAATTTGAATAGAAACATATTTTTTTTGCTTTCATTAGATTTATCATGGTCTAAACCCCCCCCCCCCCATAATTTTTTTCTTTCCATTTTGACTATTAGTTCTCGATTTTTTAGAGAAAATGTAAAAAACGCTCACTTAAAGGGACCGTATAGTAGACTACTTTTGAAAACTATCAAAGATTAATTCAAGGTAAACTAGAGGTGTGGAAAATCGCATAACGTTCAATTATCGTATAACCAATAGTTTAAAAACTAAGAAACACGCTTTAATAGGAAAGTTAACTAAAAAGTAGAAGATAATTTTAAATAAGTTTGAAATAAGAATAGAGTGATTAACAAGAAATATTTATTTTATCGTAAAAAAGCGTGGGGTGCTTGATGTCAATTTTTGTAAATATTTAATGACAGATATTGGTAAAAGTAGAGCCATTATGAAAATATCTTAAAAAGCACCCCACGCTTTTTTACGATAAAATAAATATTTCTTGTTAATCACTATTCTTATTTCAAACTTATTTAAAATTATCTTCTACTTTTTAGTTCACTTTTCTATTAAAGCGTGTTTTTTAGTTTTTTAAATTATTAATTATTTTTTATGTAAACTATCAATTTTTTTTTTTTTTTTTAATTTGCTTTCTTAAATTCCATTTATTTAAAACAACATTTTTTAAGCAATTTCAATAAGTTATCATTTAAAAATTTTACTGAATCATGTGACTTTTTCATTTTATAAATAATTTCAACGATCTAGTTACATTTGTGTTTATAGTGAAATATTTCTGTAAAATATTCATGCTTTGCTAAATACCGTTTACTAATGCCTACATTTAATATTTATTAATTTTCTAATTATCAGTAGTATTCGTTATATTTCTGCAATTACAGTTTTCGATATTTTATTTATTTCGTGTGAAGAATGCACATCTTTAATGTTGTAAATAAATTATGTTACTTTTGCGTTTACTTGCTGTTTTTGTATTAATCTTAAACCATGACACTATAAATCCAAGTACTTTCTATGCAATTTTAGACTAATACTTGTATTTTTTAATCTTCGTGAAACGCGCCACATTAACCGTTCGATTTCTCCCGCTGTGAAGAACCTTAAAAATACCTTTCGTTTTATGGAAATTCTCCCTGAAGATCGTTCAAAAAATGGTCGAAATATTTTCGCTCATAAGTGACGTGTTTTTCAACATAATGCATTAAAATTTGGTATATAGGGTAAATGATGTATTCTGAATCGAATGAAATGATAAAAAATAAGGGTTCATATTGAAATTTTCGAAGATAGCGTTACTTTTACTTAATATACGGTCCCTCAAGAAAAAAAATTGCATCAGATATATAGAAAATCGTAAGCAAAACATTTTGGTGCAAACCGTAAGATTCTACGATAATTAGAACCGAAGATATAGCCATCGTTCTGTGTTTTTTTGGGGGTACTGTACAAAAAATGTAAGCAAAATAAAAAAATATGTTCCGGTTCCAAATTTGCCATTATATGTAAAATAAAACAAAATTCTTTTCGCACTTTTGCATTCCACATTAAAAAAAAATTTGTTCATTGAACCATTCAAAAGAATAAATTTTGAAAACTTACAAGTTATTTAAAGCTAGTTGACCCATCCTTAGCCTACTTATTTAGGAATATTTAAAAGATTTTTTTAAAAGTTCAGAATTATATATTTACTGTATTCAATGCCGAGATGTATATAATGGAACATGATTTATAAAGAAGTCGTCACGGTACGCAAGGCTCGTGTAGCTAGTAGATCTGGTGATAAATTGTATCCCTTACATATATCAAATGTTGTAACATTTCATTTAAACTTGTCCAAAAATAACGAAGGTAATTGTTTAAAGAGCTGCATCTTTAAAACAGTAACATATCTATTTATTGTAGTTTAAAGTATGATGCGAGAAGAAAGGATCATTTTCAGGCCGAGTCGAAGCTTCCTTTAGATAGAGTCCTCCCATCTCAGAGTAATAAAATTTAAAACATTATTTTTGAAATTCAAATTAATAAGTTAAAATGTTATACTAAACGGTAGATGTTTACTCTTAGTAACCCGCTTTCATGTCTGTTCAACAGAGACACAATTTAATGGTTTGGGACAAGTATTTTTCCATGTATTTAGGTAAGGTTCTAGAAACCCTTAAAATGGTTGAAATCAACGATTTTTTAGGTCCCTTTCAAGTAATCAACTCAAAAAGATTAAATTTTTACATTGAGCTGTTTTTTGATAAAAATATATAACCAAGAATGAAGATTAATTCTAGAAACTTCAAAAAAAGTAAAAAATAATATATTTCAACTAAACGAAAGGGGAGGGGGGGAGGTAATCAAGAAACGTTATTTTTTGATCGACATGAACATAGCTACCTTGTTGTATGCAGTGCAGTTAAATATCAAATGAACTTAAAACCTTTATTTGACAATTTTTTCAATTCAAATAATCGTTGGTATATATTAATCTATGAAAACGTTAAAAAAATACTTATTTTTCTCGTCACATTTAAAAATAAATCTAAAACAATTTTCAAAATTTTAAAAGAACTTGATAGATTATTATGTATCTATAATTGTTTAGATTGTAAAAATGCAAAATGAAGGTCTTGGGTTCATTTGATCTTTAGTTATACTGCACACAACATGGTAGCTGTATAAGGGGACATGGTACCCAAAAAATTATTTTCAGAAATTGCACCACTAAAATTTAAATTGTAGTAATTTTACATTTTGTTGATGGTAAATAAACATAATTTAACCTAAAAAAAATTTTTGAATAAGTAATTTTTGATTAATTCAATTTATTTAAATTTTTTCAAATTTTTTTCGAAATGCTACTCCTTCGACAATTTTAAGTATTTTTCCGTGAAATTTTTACAATATATTCGCATAATAATTGTTAACAATAGTTAGTATGGATTTGAAGATGCAAGCTATGGAAAAGGTTTGTAAAGACAAATGAGATTCCAATTATCTATTTTCCGAACTGTTAAATTGTGTCTCGATTAAGCAGACATAGAAGCTATGATCAAGAGGCAACTGTTCCTATTTTGGTATATGTGACATAAAAAAATTAAACATCAACTATAAAATAAGGCCGCATTCTTCTAACGCTTAGCTTTTTACATCATTTTAGAATTTAATTACTCGATCATTTGAGCTGGTCACTGATCTCGTCAGTGGAGTAAATCATGGCCCCTAATCACTGGTAATGGAACTCAGACAATTAATCTCGGGGAATAGGAACCATAGACATTAATCATTAGAGCTTTTGTTTGAATCAATTATTTCCTTGATGATGGATAGTAGGTAAGTACTGATCAAGGTTTTAAGGAGTAACAATACACGCCATGTATCAATTTATTTTAATTTTATGTTCTTGTATCTATCTTTATTACGACCTCAGTTTTACTTATGTTAAATTCATAATTGCTTGTTCAAAAAACTTTATAGATTTTTTTTTCATAAAAAGTTTGTGAAGTTCTGAACATGGAATCGAAAATAAATACAAATATAAATTATTTAAGTATCTAAAATATTTGGGTAAACATTTGAGAAATATGTGAGATTTTTTAAACCACATTTTTAGGTTATTTTTATTTTTCTGATGAAAATTTAAACACGTCCATAAGCCTAAAATCCACTAATTAACTTTATAACTCATCTAAATTTCTGATTTTTCAATCTGATATATGGTTAATATTTATGAGTTGTATCAGTAATCAGGAATGCGTTTAAATGTCTCATTAAGTTTTACTTCTTTGCTTTTTAAATATTGGTTATTTTATTTTTGTCATTTGATCATTCAAGATAAGAGAGCAATAATGCTACTAAATATCGTATCAACATCATTACGATTTTAAATTTCTTTTAAACCTTTCGGGAGGTCTTCGTCATAGTAGAAGTATGTTTCAATTCATTCCAATCCATGTCCATCTTTCAAATCGAAACAATAGTAGTATATAGTCAATACAAATTCAGATTAATTTGTTTAAGCATGAAGATTACAACAAGCCATCCACAATGCATAGTATTTCTCTAAAAGACAGTCTTTCTAACTTTAAATCAATTGACTAATAAAAGACCAGGTCGAATGACTTGTTTGGAACACTTCAAAATAATCAAAGGTATACTTTGCTGGTAAAGTTATTACGAACCTTTTTTTTCCAGAAATTATCTTTGTAGAAAAACTGTTAAGTATATTTAAATAAAAAAACACTAAATTTATAAACGAAAATATAAAAATTGAACCGTAAGACCAAAAACTTATATTCTGAAGTTGAAATATGTAATAAGCTTAAATATATATTTATAACATTAATTACTCAAGCTAAAATTTAAGTTGTTTTATTTCGAATAAATTTTTTACCTACGTAATGAACAAAAAAAGATAGGATTTTTGCACAATTTAACTAAATGCAAAATTTAATTTAGTTTTTGCAATGCAGAATTTATTTTATTACATAACATATTTTAATACATAAATAATAAACCATGGTCATTGTATATGCTAAACCCTCATTATATAAACGAATATATTTTTTTTTATATCAAGATACAGCTATGACCCAAAAACAGGAATAAATAATATAAATATGAACATTAAATAATATCAAGTACATTAATATTCAGTATGGTTTAGGTTCTCAAAACTAAAACAAATTTGTATTTCATACATATAAAAGATTTATTTGTATACCATCGAAACGATAAAATCCAAGAACATAAAGGCTTCATTTACAAAGTAGAGATTTTCAAGAAAAACTTCATTTAAGATCTTTTACTAAATAAACTTCTAAAACGAAGGAGAAAAGGAAATAGAAACAAAGCTTAATTTTCATCGTAAACACAAACTTTCTCCTGAATGTCCATATATACCCCAGAGCTCGAAGATCACTTCCAGAATGGTGGGCAAGTAAATGGTTGTAAACCAACACTATGCTGGTATGTGACGCTGATTACAGCAACTCAACTGCAATAGATCTTCATTCTGCTACAGATTGGAAGCAATTTCTACCCACCCATAACAAACCTGACCTTGTTTCGACTTGATGAGGTTTGATCGGAAGAGAACTCTTGGCTGTTTCCCTTACAAAAATAGATTGAAACAACCAATATAGTGTCCTTTTAAGGGATTATATTGAGAAATATGCCCCGTATAACTGTCGAGGTCTGGTGCATAATTTTAATGCAATTTTATGGAGCCAGTTGTTTATTGTGTTGTGAAATAATTCATGGTTATATACAGCAATAATAGGATCTATTGTAGCATTTGGCTAGATAGTTTAAAAAAAGTTTCTGAAAATACTAGTTTCTGACTTTTACATGAAGTTTAATGCAAGAACATACAATACCTTAACTTAGAATTTAAACTGAGTTTTGTGATATTTTTTATAGAGTCCAAAAAAAAAAAAAAACAATGGATCCATTCCGAAACAGCTGAATAATGGATACCAGTTATCATATTGAACTCAAATCACCATACAAAACAAATACATTACTATATGATTCATAGAACTTATCAAGGATCATAAAGATACAATTGCATAAAATTTAAACATCGTAACCGATTTATATCTCAATTTATTCATGAATACTTAAAATATTGCTCATGTACTACATAACATCTGGATCATCATGCATGTTATACAATTTAACACTACAATTAAAGATTTTATTATAAAAATCATTTATATTTTTGCCATTGAACTTACATTAACAATATTCCTATTTTGGATAAGCTTCATAATTGCGTAGCATATTTATTCTTGTTTTTAAGTGATACGTATATAAGAATATATATCTTATTTCCAAAAGTGAGACTACTATATTTAGAGGGATTTGATGAAGGTAGTCGGCTTTTTGTTTTGAACTAGCATAGTGATACCGAGAAATGAAGAAAAGATAGTTATTACACCGCTTATGATGCTATTGGGTTTGAAGGAGGTGGGATATTTGAATACTGCATAAAAGCAGGGAGCGATATCTTATTCACTATGATGCATCAAGAAGCCCCGAACCAACAAAGAAATAACTATAAGCGTTAAGTTGGTTAGTATAGTACATGAATAAATACTTAACGATATCAAAAATGCATTTTAATCCTTTTTAAAATTAAATCTGGATTAAGGTAAATATTAATTAGAATTTACTGTTTTTGGACAACTTTTGAAAATAAATCATCTAAGTTACTGATAAAAAATTTTCATTGTTATTCTAAAAAATCCTTTCCTTAATTAAACAAATCCTTTTTTATTAAAAACTTATCTCCAGCCCAAATTTTTGCTTGTCAGTGAAATTTTCAGCATAAAATGTGTATGAATTTTAACTAAATCACCTGATTTCACCATTAGTCAAATAAACATTTGTCACCATCTAACTAAATGAAAGGAGCTTCTAGAAACCCTTTTAAACGCGATATAAAATCACCTTCAATATACCACTTTTCATGTGCTTTTCTGATTGTAAGAGGATTATCACAGAATAGGGGATTTTTTTTTTTTGGTTAAAGAGATTAACGAAAGCGAGTAATATATTATTAAATTAAGCTTTCATGAACATGCACCGAGCAATCTTTACCTTAAAGTCAATTTCCCTAGATATTTTAACGATTTTATTCATCTTACAAAAGATTTTTTTTCTTTCTTGAGTGGCAGTGGCAGTCAGCCAAGGCTTTCAAAAACGATCAGATGATAAAAGTTTTGGCCGAGTTGGCGCGCTTTAAAATTGGAAATAACTGCAAAAACAAGCTGAACACTTGCCCAAAAGATTAAGACATAATTTGACACAAAACAACCTTGAAGAGAAAGGAGTAGGATTAATCGGATATCCGTTTAGAAATAATGTATCCGAAGTTGAGCGCCCGTCAGGTCAAAAGGTTAAGAAACTTAATCTTCAAGGAAATAAGAAATGACATGCAGAGTTTAGCATAAGGGAGTGGAGCTAGAACTAGATTTTGGTTGTTTTCAGATTATCTGTCGCCGTCAGCAACACGAGGGCTATAATGCACCGAAACATTCGTCATTAGACAAGCCAACATACATTTACAAACACCCATGCCAAACACGGGACTCGAAACCGCAACCTAGAACTAGATTTTGCTTTAATTCTTACAGGATTATGCAAAAACAAATTTTTTACTCTAAATCATTTATATGCATTGCCTACATTGTCAACCACAGATTTGCTCTCCATAAACACACACACACACAATCAAAGTTAATATAAAGAATTTAATATACACACCATATAAATCAGCATAAAAAATCTAGCCAGGTTCTTCTATAAAAAAATATACCACTAAATTATTGCCTTACTGTGCAACAAAATACTCTACAATTGCGGTAAGTTTTCAACTTGGAATATTTTTGTAATTTTTCACAGCACTAATTACTAAACAGGTCAATTGGTTTGGATAAAATAACATGATGAAATAAATGAGTTATATTTTTAGTTTTTGGTGACGGTACATTTACAAATAGTTAAAAAATTGTTCAAGTAAACACTAAAAAAAATTATTTACTCAAGTATTTTTATAAAATATTATCCCTTTCAACCCGACTTTTTCCTAATTAAACTTAAAATATGAATAATTAATTTAATGCTAATATACTAAAAAGCTGTACATTGTGAGTTTAAAGTTTTTAATTTTTCCGATTCCTGAAAATACTTTGTGACAATATATCCCAATCATTAAGGATATTGTAATAACAACCATGTTTTTCATAAAAACACACATAATATATAACCATGTAGTAATTTGCTCACTGATTAGATATGTCTCACTGTTAAATAAGACTGCAATAATCTCACAAAAAGAATTTATTCAAAATTTATAAGATTTAAATGTTTATTTAATAAGAACAATTAGAACTATTTTACACTAAGTATGGCATAAATATATTTTAACTTACTGAAAAATTAAAAAAATAGACCAATTGAAACAAAAACTATTCGCTATTTACAATCGCAAAGTGTTTCCAAATTTCTTAAATCATATTTGTATTCCCCAATTCCTTAAAAACACTGAAAACAAACAGACAAAAGTGGGATTTATTTACCAAATATTGAAAAGTCAAATCTGTGGAACATATTTCCATTAGGGACGAAATGATTTGTCATAAGAAATTATTATTAGTATAGTATGAAAAATTAAAAGCTCTAATGCTGGTCTTATATTCTTGTGATAGGTGAAAGAAAAAACGAAAAGTAATGTTGTAATGCATATATTGGTATAATAATGGTATTTTAAAATTGTATATATGGGGGTAGGGTAAGTTTACAAGGATATCTTCATTTTTTAAACTCAATAGAAAACTAATTACATTCCATGTTCTTAAGAACGTAAAACATGTAAAGTTTCATAATATTTAATAAGTGGTTATTGATAAATTATTAAAAAAATGAATGGCTTAATGTTAATGAGAAACTTTGATTTCTAGGGTATAGGTGGTTTTCAATACTTATACAGTAAATTTGAAAACTTATTTCCAATGATATTTTGTCCTATTATTTATAACGCCACCTAGCAAGCTAAGTCAGGAATTAGCGCGCCTATCCTAACTCTATATCCATAAACATTCTTCTAATAAACTATCCCCCCCCCCCCCTGCCAGTTTTGCGAATTCTCGATGCACTTTTAATACCTGCAAAAGAGTGTAAACGCTAATTTTTACCACCTTTCTATTTTTTAATTGAAATATTATAAAACTTCTCTTAAGATACACTAATTTGTCTGAAATAAAGGAAATATAAAAATAGACTTGTTTTTAATTTGTAGTTCATCAGTCGAATGATTAGTTAGAGTAATACTGATTTAAGTTTAGTTATGTAGGGTTAAAACTACACGAGATACATAAAATTTTCAAACACAAACCTTCAGAGCAGCATCGCTTTAGTACAAAAATATACTTAGTATAACAAGAATGATTTGAATGGAGCGTGTTCAACACATTTTTGTTTGTTTGCGTTTACCAACCCTATTACATCATCATACGTCTCAGAAATAAGAAATCAGTCAAATAGATAGGTATGTCGTTTACACCTCAGGAACCCTTTTATTTTGTTTTATTTGTTCCTCCTGAACCCTGTTTGTGCCAAGAGACATATACCTGTCTATTTGTGACTAATCGTTCATTTTTGAGACGTGTCGTGAAGTAGATGGTGGTAAACGTGAACAAACAAGAATTATATGCGTTTAATTTAAAGTATTCATTTGTATTAGGTATTTTCCTACTTGAACGATTTTCATATACTTCGTATAGTTTTAGAGACGAGATTACTAACTTCTTAATTCAGTAAACTACTTGGCAATTAGAGGAGGTTATAAGCAGCATTGGATAGGACATGGCCATTTTATTATACCTCTAGACACAATTTTGAAAAAAGCTGTTTGCATGAAAAAGTTAAGAGTTTGTAGAAGACTTTCCCTGCAATGAAAGAATTTTATTTTTTTGCCGAAAAAGATATCGACTAAACCTTAAAGACTTAACCTTTAACTGCTGTAAGCGGTCTGACAGATCTCGAGTCATTTTTTGTGGAATGCTTCCACCCCCTAAAATATCGCATCTTTGACTTTTATCTTAATTTTTCTGATACTATGTTTCTTAAACTTTAAACCTATGTTCACCAATTTATTTGGCGCAGTATGAACCATGTGTAGCTCTTGCGCCAAAAACTTCAAACCACCCAACCACAGCAGTTAAAAGTTTTACTTATAGGATTTATAAATTCAGAAATTAAATTATTTTGCAGTTATATCAAATATTGCATTACAGAAGAGATATACGAGCCTTTTGAAATAAAAACTAAAATACGTCCATACATTTACATTGATTCCAATTGTCTACTGAGAATATGAATTTCGGGAGACACATTCTCATTCATATCCCACCCTCAAACTACGTGCCTGACGCGATGCCTAAAGTTTCATAGTCGATGGTATGAATTATTACGAACCTCATTAGAAACTCAAGAGATAATACAGTTGTAAATGCTGAAATCGTGTATTTTAGACAGTTAAGTTTCAAGTAGCAGTCGCATGTGACATTGTCAACTATAGGAGTTTATGAGGGAAAGTGAACTTGAAGCGATTTACCCATGGCCTCATATGCAACTATTATCCAAGTAGATATACTTATTATGCGAATGTATATCGATGTTATACTTGTAAAAAATTAAAGGAACCAGTTGACTTTTTTTTTTTTGATAACTTTTCATTGAATCGCTTCTGACACATAAAATTGATAAAGATGCCTCTTTTATCATAATGGTAAATAAAATAACACTTCCGAAAAAATAAATACAATGTGTACAGTGGAGGAGGGAGTATATACAAAATAATAAAGTACCATTATTGAGGAGTTATACAGATGCATCTTTTTAAAAAACCCACAACTCAAAAAGTTAGTTTTTAATACGATGTATGTGATTACCGGTACTGCATTTTCATACTTAATGTTAGCTGAGTTCTGGCCTCAAATTCACCATTTCTCATCTTTAGACCCATTTTCAAGTAACGGAAAATGTCATAAGGCATCTTCCTGAAGCTTGTAGCACATGATTGATTGGATAATACGCTCCACGATTTATTTTATGCACAATAGTGACTAATGAGGCCAATATCTACAGCATAACCTGAATTCTGAACGCAACGAACATTCCTGCTTAACCCAAGATTCAAACCCGACATATTAAACGTGCGAGCCCCGAGCCATCAGATGGGGCTAACACGATAGAATTTGAATAAGAGCAGTGGTTTGGCGTACGTAAAAAAGTAATGTTCACAATTTTTAATAATTTATCCATAGCGATATGACGATAAAAAACGTTATTACGCAACTTCAGCTGTAACAAGAGATTAGCAAAATTTGATGGATAAATTAGTTAGTGGTTATTTTATTGCTATTTTAAAAGTCTTTATTAAGTTAGCTTATATAAAAAAATTTGGAACTATAATAAAAAACCACTCCAGGGCCTATTCAAAAGGCCAGTCGTGGCTTATTTGGGCAGACGTAAATTCAAATTGGGTAGTCGTAAAAAATCTTTTACAAAATAACAATTGTTTACTTTTATGTTGTAACAATAGGGACTACGTGGCACTCTCCAATACCCTCAATTAAATCATATTTGAGAAATAGAAGCCAAACTAACATTTAGGACCGAAACCAAAGCGAATTTTCCTCTCCGAGCTTCAAACTTTGGCGACAAAAGAGGGGGAGAAGGGGGTACACAACGGATGTTCTCTTTCTCTCCTGACCACCCAAAACGGATGTACGAGGAGAGGAATGTCACTGGACAATGAATGAGATAACTTCACTCTCCCTCCCCCCCCCCCCCCCCCGGGTCCTTGTCCTTGAGTCTCTTTTAATGGTTGTGGTGTGTTTACTAGTTAGCACAAGGAGAGGAAAATTTTGAACGTGTAGTGAGTGTTGAGACTTGGATTAGGATTAAAACTGTACTTATACAATGGAGTAGAGTATGTTGTTGTACACAAATGCAATCAAACGACAAAAAGTAAGTTTGCACACCTTTTTTTACTGTTTATTTTTCGATTCTGAAACTAAATACTATTTATTTGATTTAAAAAAGAATGCAATGGTTACGAAAGGCCAGATAGAATGCCTTGCTGGCGTGGAAGACTTTTTAAGAGAAACTAATTTGGTTGGTTGTTTTCAGATTATCAGGCACCATCAGCATCACGAGGGCTATAATGCGTTGAAACATTCGTCATTTGACAAGCCAACATACATTTACAAACACCCATCCCTTACACGGGACTCGAACCCGCAACCTCGAGGTCCAGAAGCTAGTATGCTAACCACTATACAGTTTGGTCGGTTGGAACTACTTTGTGTTAGGCACTCAAAAGAGTTTAAAAAGTTATTCTCTTGCAATTTTCGGAAATGCATCTGTACACTACTCCATTTTGTCATATGTTTGGGAATACTTTTCTTCTAGAAAAGGAAGTTAATCTTTGTTGTTTAGAGGCTTAATTTTTAAACCTTTTTTTTTATATATATATATTAACTTCGATTTTATGTGTTTGTGAGGGATAAATCCGTGGAGGTCTAATTAATCAACTTGTTATCCAATCGAGCTAAAATGACTTGTTGTCAATAACAATAACCAAGTTTTAGGGCTAAAAAAAAAGTCTGTCAAAGAGACGGAATTGACGATTTCCTGCGTAGTGGTCAAACACCATGAAAATTTAATCCCAGATAAAAATAGCCATAAATTGTAATTGCTAATAAAAATTGGCAAGGAATATAAAGAATACATAAAATTTTTGTTTCTATGGATTCTTTTTTTAACATAAACTATTTGATCTGCCACACTGGATTCTACTGATTTGCATTCTTTTAACATAAAAAAGCTTAACATTGAATTCTGTCGTTTGCTCTTAGCTTTATCCTTTATAATAACTTGATTTTGTTTGTTTGTGGCGGGAAAATCTGTGGAAGGATAACTAACCCACTTGCCATCATCCAATCAAGATGAAACTTGATAGAATGCATTGTCATTGACGATCTGTCAAGTTTCGGAGATTTTCACTAAAAGACCACTTTTATTCACGCTTCTATTAATACTATAAATCTTGTGTATGCATTAAAAGATTTATATCGAATTTTTTATTTCTATAGATTAATTTTTTACACACGTTGGCGACACATTTTTTTCCACTGGACTACATAAGTGTAACATTGTATCTATGTAAAAAAAAAATGCTCTGATTGGCTGAAATAAAAGCAAAGAATTGGAAAAATGATTGTGTTAGAAAAGTAGAAAATAAAATTTAATTGTTTAGAATAAGAGTAAAAAATATGAAAATAAATTTCACTTGATGACCATCCATTAAGATATAAAACAATCTAAATTTTATGCTATAAAAAACTTCTACCTATTAAAACAATACTAGACTTTGACATATTTAAGTTAAATAAAAAAAGCAAGATTCGGCTCTTCTAATACACTAACATTTATAACTTGTAATTTTTTTTTCTTTAACTACTCTATTATAATTATCCATAGATGGACAAATATTTATATCCACAATTCTTCAAAAATTGAGAGTTTAAGGAAAGTATTTTCTTAATAGGTATTATCGAGATATACTCGTATTCCAAGACCTGTGCTATAGGCTAAATTAAGGATTTCAACACGATAGTAAAGTGAATAAATTGTTTTCTAAATGAAAATACTCAACAATCTGTACCGAAGAAGTGTTTTCAAAGTGTTTCTTTTGAAAAACCATAATGTTTGCTTCAAATGGAGATATTGGATTTTCTTGGGTAGGATGGATTTAGATTTTTCTTTGCGCAGGAAATATACGAGGACTCTACTGGTCCGAAAATCGTTATGCTATACATGATTTGAATTTCAAAGGGATACAATGCCTTTTCCGAATGCCTTTCGACGGGAATCTGCCTATCATTTGCGTCTCGAATTGAAGAAAATAAGAAATACTCGCACGAAGGAAACAGAAACACTTCTCAGAAAACCTGAGAATTGATAGACTATCCGACGCTACCATGTCGAATTATTTTTGAAAACGAAGATTGCAGAGTTCCAAAGCGGTGATTAGTTCCTATGACTCCTAAAACTTTGCAACATTTTAAGGTATGTAACTGGGTATATATTTTTAAAAAGTTGTGTTGAATTTAAATATTAGGATGAACTTGAAATCGTAAATCCTTTTATTGATGGACAACATGGCGAATCACAATTTTAAATTCCGTATGGGAGGGTAAAATAGCAGACATAAGGCTACTTGACGGGCCCGCAAAATTTTGTATGTTTATTCATTCTGTGTTTTAACTAGCAAAATTTGTAATTGGAAATGAGTGGGGGGGGGGGAGGGGATCAGACTTTTGGGCAGTCGTAAATTTTCCTTAGAATATGCCTTGAAGCACCCATTAATGTTTTCTTCACATTTTTTAATGAACTTTTATTGCTGTTATTATGCTTGGTGTAAAAATTCGTATGGTTTTACACTTTATTTACAGATGGATTTATAAATCCCGCCAGTTTTCGCATTGTACTATATTAACTTAAACGCTTTGTGACTGACTAGAAGTTTGAAATCCTCTTTTATGAAGTTCGGTTTTCAATTTTTGGATGACAGCACAAACTTATTTCGCTTTGGAAGCTTGAAATACATAAGCATATACGGTTATATAAGGCCAAGATGAATGCCTAGAAGATTTACATTTGTTCATGTGCTTGCATTTGTATATAAAGAGAAATAAGCTTGTGCTGCCACCCAACAATTAAAGAACAAGCTTCATCGAAGTGGATTTCAAAGTCTTAATGGGTCTTAAAGCGTTTAAATTATTACAGTGCCATGATAAGACTGATCGCACTTATTAGTCTCGTCAGTAAATAAAAGGTTATAGCAGATATTGTGGCCAATAAAAGGACGCATAGGAAGCAATGACGCAGGGACAGACTGGCGATCTCACTTTGCTACTTTGTAGAAGGAGCCAGCAAGATTAACATTAATACCTGCAGGGGCTGAAATAACTATCGGATCCATTTCTAAGATTGAAGTAGAGTGTTCGCGATATTGGCTATTGATGTCATTGACTTTATTCCAGACTCATTTAAAAGAGGTGTTTGATATGTTGCAGACATAAAGCATCTAACAAGGGGACCTTACGGTCTCGGAAATTCAGATCGGGATGAGACTCGGCAGATTAGTAGTATACCTTAAAGGACACAGTAAAGCAATAAAGCGCACTAGCCAGGAGATTCCGAGAAAACTGGCTCTGAAGTGTTACGCGCAGCTTATATACAAGTAGAGATTTTTGCTCTGCAACTCCCGGTGGCTAAGTGGTCAGCGTACTGGGTTCCCTTACGGGCGATCTGGGTTCGATACCTCATGAGATGATTTTTTTTTCCCACTTATAAAGTAACTGTTACAGCTAACTGAAATTTGAATTAAAGATATTTTATTTTTAAATACGTAATGTGTTTTAATGAAGGTACATTAAAACTCCATTTACTATTCACACAAACAAGTGATTATAAATTTTGAAATATTATAAGCTGTTGAGAAATAAATGACTTTCGCAATAAACATGAAAAACCAGTTTCTATATGGAAGAATAGGAATGTTGTCCTATTGTACATAAGCAAGAAGTCAGAAATTTTCAAAACCCTAACCGTACTTATCGAACAATTGTTCTACCCCTACCCAACCCACTTTATAAATTTAAAAAAAAAAAATACAACACGAAGTATCGAACCCGGATCGCCCGTACGGGAACCCAGTACGCTGACCACTTAGCCACCGAGGAGCTGCAGAGCAAAAATCTCTACTAGTATATAAGCTGTGCGTAACACTTTAGAGCCCGTTTTCTCGGAATCTTCTGGCTAGTGCGCTTTATTGCTTTACTGTGTGGATACCCTTAAGGTATACTACCAATCTGCCGAGTCTCATCCATATCTGAATTTCCGAGACCGTAAGGTCCCCTTGTAAGACTCGTTCTGGTTACTCCAATGGATCCTGCGAGCTTCAGCTCAAGCACATTTGAAAGCTATGAAAAAAGCAATTGGTTTCAGTAGGATATCGGCGAAATACACCCCAATCCCTCCTCTGCTTTTTATGGACTATTTTACTGTCGACTTTAGCACCAGTTTTGGTTCTCGCATGTAATATGGTGGATTGACGTATTGAACTTTCCATGACTGCATGAGATATTTAAATTAGATAACTTTATTCTAACTACGTGTCCTAACCCCATGCAAATCTATTCTGGCGAGTTTTGTTTCAAATTTACATTTATAAGCATTTGTGGCATATGGTATTCCACTATTGCTAAGAACAAACGATTAAATAGTTTTAACCCTTTGCGCTCGAACCGTGCCTCTCAGGCACCACCTGATTAGATCCCGCTATTCGAGAGAACCACTCGGTTTGATGCGGAAATTTGATGCAAGGCCATTGACTGTTAAGTTTCTTTGAAGCGGATCAGTAGCCACGAACCGAACCAAAAATCCTGTGATACGTCTTGAGTTGCCGAGTCCGAGGCGCGAAAAAGGCATCGAGTGCAAAGAGTTAGCATTCCTTTCCACTACGCTTGCCAGACTATTCCTCTTATCCAAATTCTACCAACTATGTACGAGACATTTTGGGGAGATACTTTATGACAAGATCTAGAGCATTGGGAACTGTCCACTTGAAAACAGCTGTGAATTTAGAGAGAAAAATTTTGCTTCTAGAGTTCCTAAAATGTACCAGAATTCAGTGTAATGTTAGGAGAAATTGTATCCTCTCTTCAGACAAACTCATTGAATTGTGTGAGTGGAACATGGATAAGATGTGTAAAAGTGCATAACAATAACAATGAAACTCAATTTTGTTTTATATACTTCGCTTCACACCATTGAGATGTTTCATTTATTTACATTTATACGTAAAAATATCACTTTTATATAAATTTCATTAGTGTAATTTGCTACACTGAAAGTTATTAACTAAAGGATTATACATATTTCAGATTTCCCACTAATGTATCTTTCTTCATTTCTCAAAAAGGTGGCGAAAAGTGAAACCGCTGACTTTACCAAGAATTCGCCCAAGTGACCGGAAATTTGTGTTCATAAAAAGCATTCTGCACAGCCATCACCTTCCCATACCGCAATGGCAATCTCAGCGAGTGGTCTTAAGCACATACTTGGATTAATGGCCATCTGGAGTAAGTGAATCAGCCAACCTTAAGCGTGTTACTTACTAAAAGCCCGATACTTCTTCCCGTTCAATCCATTGCTTTGCCTCACTAAAATCCTTTCATCGACTGTCTTTAGTACATAGTTGGAACATCTTTTAGCGCTCCATCTTGTATCTTTTTTCATGTATCAGTTATATCACTTGAGGGATATTGAAGACAAAAGGATATTGAAAAGGGGATAGGGTAGATATTTAAGAAAACAATTTTGTACATTTCTATGACATATCAATGTTGTTAAGGAAATCTCAAGAAGAGCCTTACAATATTCTATATTTCTTTAGTATATAAGAATTTGTCAATTTCTATTCTATTATTAAAAATTTTGTTCTTTGGTTAATTTTTAATTTTTTTTGTTTTTTTTAAATAATTTTTAGTTTGCTGAGGGTTATTCTCCCAAATGTCACCTTTTACACACTTTTTTTTTTGTACCTAGAGTTTTTAAAATATGTACCTAGAATTTTTAAAATATATTTCCTAGTAATGGCTGTCTCATTCTGAATAATTGAAAACTATAAAGCATGAAAGATTGTTCCTGAAATCGGTATTAAATTTTTAATACATATTTTGTACGGTTAAAGAAAGACACTGACTTTCCTCAAAATAAATTTCTCCATATTTCAGTGCCTACTCTTTCAAACCGGAAGCAAATCGAGGAAGGCTAAAGACTCAGTTTTCAGAAACACTGCAGGGAAAAAAAAAAAGAAGCGCACCAGATCTCGAATTTCTTAGGAAAGAAATATTTCGCAATGCATTTTGGACATAGCATATTTAATAATATTTTTACTTATTGAAATATCAATAGTTCTTCAAAATTTGAGACTTCTTGCAATTCAAAAAGTACAAAGAAATGCATTACGAAAAATGTTGGTGCAGGGAAAACAACAATGTGGTATTAAATATACTGCATCTGGTAACTCTGCGTGTCAGCTATTTAAGGTCCTTGTGGTTGAAGAGCTACTCCGAATTATTATAACATATTTTAAATATTTATCAACAGGTAACTACTCATCATCATCAGTCTGAATATCCCTTTTTTAATATTATTTTATTGTGTTTGGATTTTAAGACAATTCTAAAAGTTTTCTAAATTGTCACTACTGTTTTAAAACAAGTACGAGACTATTACTAAGAATTAAAATGTGTAAATGCATACATCATAAATTGAATAAAAAGTACTTTAGCATTTGATCATTTTCGGAGACCACAATCTGGATAAATGAAAACGCGAAAGAACCACCTAATCTCAATTTCTGCCTTACCAGGTCAACCCAAAGTAAAAAAAAAATGAAGGTTGGTAAAACAACAATTTGAAACAAAACATTTATGATAAAATAAATATAAAAAGAGATCATGGTCTTATGGTTTCCATTGATACATGACCCCTTTTTACATTTAGAGATTCAATTATGTAAATCCTACACATATGCGATAAAATCAATAACTTGCAACAACAAAAACTGCTTTAAACCAACAAACCAAACGCAGAATACTGAAGATCAAAATCCATCACATTGAAGAAATAAACCGAAACACGTAAAAGTCGAATACATCGGGTTAACATAAATTACGAGCCTCAGAGCTGAACAAGCTTATGTTCAAATTTGGTGAATTTTGTTTTATTGCAAAATTCGTCTTGTTCGTTTTCTATCAAACCATAACATCGTAACTCATTCAAAATTCTAAAGCATTTAGCAAAAGTTATAATACAATGTTACTTATAGAGCCGAAATAGAGGAGGATCCAATTTTTCACTCTCGTATCAAATTGCTTAATTATGACATGAGCTCGTTTAGTTCCGAGGCACAGATTTTCATTATCACTATCTTATCGTACTGGAAGAACCAAGATCACACTAACCCTGCAGAACTCGCTAGCATAATTGATATATGAGAACTCATGATATTTTCTTTCATTTTTTGACCATGACAGAATTCGGGAAACCAATAATTTCGCCTTTCCTCACTCAATTATCAAAGTGATAAATTAAGTAATATTTTTCTCAATTATTCACTACTTAAGCAAACACCCAGATGTATACGTAATAATTGTTATGAAATCAGTTGTGTGAAACATATTTAAGTCTATTGTTTTGGGCTGCCGTTCGGGTTGTCCGATGATTGATTCTCTACATCACTTTAGTTTGATTGGTTGGTTGGTTGTATTCAGATTATCTGGCACCGTCAGCAACACGAGGGCTATAATGCACCGAAACATTCGTCATTAGACAAGCCAACATACATTTACAAACACCCATGCCAACACGGGACTCGAACCCACAACCTCGCGGTCTAGAAGCTAGCACGCTAACCACTATACCGTTTGGTCGGCGCACTTTAGTTTGAAACTCAAGGACTGAGAGGCATTTATTTGAGAATATAGATTGCAAAGTGAAGGAAGATTACTCAAAGGCTATTGATTACTTGATAAAGGATGGTTCAAAACAATTCCCTCATTTGATGATGGAAGAGGAATCCATACATCGTGGGAATACAATTGTGTGCAGTTTGTAAATATGTTTCACTTGAGAACTAATTATCTAACCATATTTTCACAGCATGGTGGTATAATGGTTGGTTGTTTTCAGATTATCTGGCGCCGTCAGCAACACGAGGGCTATAATGCGCCGAAACATTCGGTCATTTGACAAGCCAACATACATTTACAAACACCCATGCCTTACACGGGACTCGAACCCGCAACCTCGCGATCTAGAAGCTAGCACCCTAACCACTATACCGTTCGGTCGGCGGTGGTATAATGAGAAAGAATTACGTAAGAACGGTCCATTAACTTTGATTTGTAAAAAAGCTAGGTAATGAAAGGATTCAGACTAACTTCACAAGTTTGGTGTTTCAAAATCACTACATATACAAGGTGTGGCTATTAACTTCCATGACTGATCAGAAAAATATTATGTGAATTTTATATCCATTTAACCCTTTGCACTCCAGGCCTTTTTTGCGAGGAGGAACAAGCAACTTGAGACGTTTCCCGCCAATTTTGGTTGGTTCGCGGTTACAGATCCGCTTCAAAGAAACTAAACACAGTCATTGGCCTTGCATCGAATTTCCGCATCAAACCTAGTGGTCCTCTCGAATTGTGGCTTCAAATCATGTGGTGAGTGAGAGTCACCTCTGGAGTGCAAATGGTTAATATATTTAAAAGTAATCTCCATCTGCATTAATGCACTTCTGTGCTAGGTTCACGAGACACTTTCCTTCATGTCTAATACACCTTCAAACCTATACATTGATTGTGAATTTGTTCCACCTGGCAAGACTGTCATAGAAAAGTTTTACTCAGAAGTTCTCGCCGACTTCAATAAATATTCACAGAGTAATACATCTTTTTCGACAGAAAAGGAGGTGGCCTCTTTTGCACGACAATACATGTAAGTCTGTATATATGGCAGGTATCTCTGAATATGGCAGTTCGTATTTATTATTCAAAATAACTAACTATGCTAATCATAACAAAAAATAACTTATAAAAAGTAAACATGCTCAAGATAGTATCTGTGTGCAATGAAACAGATTGAAATTTTTGTTTATAGATTTATACTCAAAACTGTGAAGTAGTTATAATTATAGGCATCATTTTTAAAAATTTCTCTAGTTCTAAAGTATGAAGCCTAAGGAAGTCATCACATGATATTGAAATCGCTTGTATTCGAAATTTTAAATGTGTTTCCTTGATGGAAATGTTCATTTCTGAAAATATTTCCCACAATTGATCTCGAGTGATATGTTGTTTATATTAAGCTTAGCTTAATATAAAACATTAAGCTTAGCTTAATATAAACAATATATCACTTGAAATGAATTGAGATTATTATATTCAGAAGAAAACATTTGCATTGAGAATCCCGAAGAAATGTTCCCTTTAAAAGAAAAGATCTTCAATTGTATAATAAAACATATTGCCGCTATCTACAAAAAAGCAACCGCAAATTTTCAAAACGGAGTTAAGCTCTCTATTGCAGCGGTTTCCAACCCACGGGCTGTAGCCCACAAGTGGGCCCCGTGTAGCGTGGTACTAGACCGTGGACCCTTGTCGAGAGTCTAAGGCAAGATAAATATTATACGAGCTTAAGAGGTAGAGATAGGAACAATCAAGTCACTCGATTGTTAGCAACAATAGAATTATTCGATTGTATTTTTTTATGGTTTAATGAGTGAATTTAACAGCATGGCTAAAACTATTCAGTTTTAATCCAGATATTGACTCTCTCGAGGGGACAAACAATGTCAAAAATCCCATTGATTTTTTAAAAACTTTGACCACTTGTGTTTTAGTTTTCTTAATTAAGTGAATACAATAAAGTTCTTTTCTTTATTAATACATTTTTTCATCCTTCTTGCACAGTATTTTTTATTAATTCCCGATGAGCGGACACGCACATATTCTATAAGTTAGTAGACCTCAAAGGTGTTTTTTTTTTTTCCTTTCCTTCAAAATAGGTGGGACGCAGGACTAGAAAGGTTGGGTTGGTTGTTTTCAGATTATCTGGCGCCCTCATCAACACGAGGGCTATAATGCACCGAAACATTCGTCATTAGACAAGCCAACATACATTTACAAACACCCATGCCTAACACGGGACTCGAACCCGCAACCTCGCGGTATAGTAGCTAGCACGCTAACCACTATACCGTTTGGTCGGCCCTAGAAAGGTTGGGAACCGCTGCTGTATTGTATCAAGGAGTATCTAGCTCATCCAGGAGAACCAAGGTGGAACTGTAACACTTATTTTAACAACATTACGCCAGTTCCAAGTTAATAGGCTTCCCTAAGTTTATAGTGAAATTTATTTGGTTTTTCGCTTTCCCTGAAAATTCCACTTTTCGTAGTTGCATTTGTTCTGCTATAACCACTGAGCAATAATTTGCCAAATTCAAACATACACATGGGAAATAAATTAAATAAAAATCCTAGCGTCTTTTTTAGAAATTCAATAAAACATAATAATAAACAAAATATAAAATCGATTTGAAATTTTTTAAGTTTGATTAGTATGATATTAGCTCAATGATTGAGAATTATATAGAAAACTTTAACCTATTTCTTATTAATGCAACCTTCGTATATTGTGAGAAAATAAAAATTACACCTCTTTTTAAAAGAATTTCTACAATACAAAAATAACATGGAAGCTCTAGCACTAGACGTGGCATTTAACAAATTTGTTTACTTATAGATAACGCATATAATTTAAGCCTACACTGAACATAAAAAGTACGTTTAACAAATAAAATCTTACCGTGTCATACTTCATTATCATCAACCGTCTTTTCCCGAATGACACTAATCATCTCAGTATCTTGAAAACTAAGCACTTCCACCGACTTCTACTTAGGTTTCAATCGATGAGGTTTTAACAGTCTTTGGATCATTTGTCCCGTTATTTATAATCCACAACTTGGCTTTTAAAAGAAGGTTTACTAAGCCTGACAGCGGAGTCATTCAGTGTAACCTTGATGTGTCAGTCCTGCCTGAGTAATTGCTTCAATTATGTGATGCTCAACTATTACATCTAGAAAACACGATCTTCTAGACATTGCTTTTTAAACAGGCTTTTTGACAATGTGTCTATGCAGATGACATCAGCTGTAATAGATAGAATTGCACACGATTTATCAACGTACAAAAGAAAATGAAATTTAAAATTTCAATTGAATTTGATGACCTGTCTGAAATTGTGACAATATTGCTATCTGGACGAAAAATTTTCGCCTGTATCTCTAATCACCTAGAAACTAATTATTGGATTGGGTAAACACCATCTTGTAGTGCAGTATGGCCCATGTGTGGCCCTTGCGCTGTTAAACTCCTACCTACCATCTTGTAGTAGTATCCGGCTGCCTATTTCTGCCACTAAGTGCTCATCACAGCCAAATACACCTCGTAATTTTGAAATCGGTCAGATGACGAAGTCATCACATGAGCCTTCGCCTCTTTCTCCACATCCACGCCAAGCCAATGGAAGAGCAACTTGTAATTACTGTATACGGTCTGATAAACCGCGAGTTGCTTTGCGTGGAACGTTTCCACCGCTTAAAATATTTCATCTTTGACTTTTATATAAATTTTACCTGTACTGCTTTTATTTAATTTTAAACCGATGTTCATCCATTTGTTTGGAGAAGTATGGCCCTTGCACAAGAAATATTTAACCAACCCTAGCAGTTAAAGGTTAAAACCTCTGCAGATTTGATGTACACTAGCCGCCAAAATTGCCAACTCGGGCATTTCAGCTGAGCATTGATCAGAACTCGTGAAGCTCCGGCTACGTTTAGTGGCTCAATGCACAGAAAGAATTTTATCCTGGTTATATCGTATTTTCTGAATGAGGAAATAAAAACAGAAAAGTACCGTTGTAATTCGTGGAAGGTTTTTAATAAATGTATATAGTTTTTTTTTTTTTTTTTTTTGTCGTCATTTAATTTGCACATATTGAAACTAAAATATGAAGTAAAAAATATTTAAAAAATACTTATTCAGCCTACTTTTTTAAATCAATTAAACATATAAGAAATAACTAACATAACATACTTATCATTAACATGTCATTAACATAACATACTTAATAATGTCAGATGATACTATAACGCAACAATTTGGAATTGAAAATAACATTTATATTTAAAAAACTTATAAAATTCACAAAATGTAAACGTGGTTAAAATGTTAGGTTTTTAAGAAATGTATTGACAACGGTGATCACTGCACATCGTATGGATTTTTATTTGACTATAATTAAGCATAAGAATTCACTTATGCTTAGTTTTGTACAGGGTGGTCATAAAATATTTTTGCCAATATATGGACCTCTAGCGGCCGTCACGTTCAACAGATCGAGATGAAATTTCAATTATAGTTATTCAGAGGTATGAGCTCGGGTTTTCTGTGAATGGCAACAAAATGGCACTCACAGTTACGGTTATAGTCGCAGAAACTAGAAATTTTCGAATGGCAACACCTACTTTTTCCTGTCAGCGCGTGCGAAAACCCTTAAGAGTACTAGAACGGTAGGTGCATCACAAAAAAAGGACGCGTTATGCACTCACAAAAATTAGCTCTGCGAAAGGCCAGCAAACACACGATCCGGATGGACGGTGGAAATTTGCATACGACAAAGACCAAAGTTCACATGGGTGCTATCACAGTTAATTTTATCGGTTTTCTATGCTGAACATCTGATGAGCGGTCTCCGTGTGCCCCGATCGTGTTTTTGTTGGCCGTTCGCAGAGCTGTTTTTGTGCATGCATAATGTGTCCGTTTTTTGTGATACATGTACCGTTCCAACTCTCTAGGGTTCTCGCATGCGCTGAGCATTTTACGACAGGAAAAATTAGATGTTGCAATTCCAAAAAATATGAGTTTCTTAAACTATAACTGTGAGCGTCATTTTGTTGCCATTCACAGAATCTCGAACTCATACCTCTGAATAACTATACCTGAAATTTCGTCTCGATCTGTTGAACGGGACGGCAGCTAGAAGTTCATATATTGGCAAAGATATTTTATGACCACCCTGTACTTGAAATAACCATTTTTTAACTTAAAAAAATCTCCAAATACTTTCATTACATTACATTTATTTCAAAACAAAATTTTCGCATCAATTTCAATAGGTTATTTTTTAATTTTTAATGCATTTTCTGAATGTTTTTCATTTACATAACCTTGTTTAATAATTTCGGCATTCATATTATACATTAGTATTTACGGTGTTATGTTTTTATATAAAAAATAATTATACTTTATTGGGTATTTTTTTCAAATGCCTAAAATTTTTTTATTTGTTAAGTCTATTATCAATAATAATACATACGCTATACTTTTAAAACTACTGTTTCTGATCATTGATTGGAATAATTGCAAAGTTGGAACTTCTTTAAATTTGTTAATAAATTATAATTCGTTTCTGATTGAGTTATTTTACTTATTTTGTATTAGCCTTTTGTTAAACATGACGCAAAAAATTCAAGAAGTTTTTGTGTAATTCTATATATATATATAGTCCAGTTCCTACCAAAAAAGTAAACATACCAGTAAAAAGACACCAAGATCTTCATACAACTGCTATGGACAAGAAAAGTATTGAGATCTAAAGTACAGCCAAGTTGTTATAAACTATTGGCAATGAAAATTAGTGAGATTTTAAACATATTTTCTTTTCCAATTTTCTTTTTCAATCTAAATAAGGTATTAATCCAGTTACAAAAATGTTTGTGCGACTTGGCCGTTATAGTAGCGTGGCCGTTGACTAGAGGGGAAAAAACTGCATTTCGTGCAACAAGTCTGCAATTTGGCACATTGATAGAATATGTCATTCTGATCAGAAGTGGAGTCACTCGAATTTCATTTCCTGTCGAGTTTTTATACTAGTTCAAAGCTAGGCCTAAAATGTACGGTTTTATCAATAATAATAGTTATATGTGGGGTTACAATGAAAACCATAATCTCTGTAGACATGTGTAATGTGTTAAATGATTACAATTGAATGAAAGATTAAAAAAATTGTTAAAAAAATCAACCGGAAGCTGTTTCCCTTTCAACCAGAAATCTATCTACAACATCTTAAACTACATCCCAACATCTAATCTACACGTATAAAACATAATCTATAAATAAAAAAGGCAAGTAAATGTATTTAAAACAAAAAATCGGGTTTGTATCTTACAGAAGGACAAAGAAAAGTAGAAAATTGACATAATTTTCATACATTAATGAATATTAAACAAAATGTTTAAAACATGAAAAACAATTTTTATTCAGTATGCTAAGTTTTAATTTCATAATTTTTCATGGAAATGCGTTAAAATAGCAATATCTGATTTAATGAACAAGAACATAAAACTAATAAAAGCTCGCTGTAAAAAAAACTGGTGTGAGGAAAGCTTTTGCTTTCCAAGTGGTCTCTTGATTAGATTTCTATTCCTTTTTAGAGATATTGGTTTCAATTTGCAATTAAAATTCGCAAAATTTTCAGAACTTTTTTCCGTCTTCTAAAAACATATACAGACTGTCACGACCATTAAATAGTAAAAAGCAGTCACAGAAGCAGGGAAGGGCGAAAACACAATTTTTACAATAGGATTATCAGTTATTGGAATGTTTTGCCAACAAATGTTGTAAATTCAGTGAGCGTAAAGAGTTTTAAGAAACAGATATTCACTGGGGGATTACCAATGGGCAATAATTGGATTGCACTGGCTAGGTAAGTTACTTATATTTTGTACTTTGTATATATTTAATTTAGGTTATTTTGCTACTATATTTGATTACTTATGTTTGCGTACTGTTGGTTTTTATAAAATTTGTCAGCTTGCATTATGTATTGCACTTTTCCAGTATGATTGTCAAACGCTGTGTCAACTTTGTATATTGTATTGTATTATGTATATTGTATTGTGTATATTGTATTGTATTATGTATATTGTATTGTATTATGTATATTGTATTGTGTATATTGTATTGTATTATGTATATCGTATTGTATAATTCTGTAACTATTGTATATTGCGTGTATGATCCTGTAACTATTCTATATTGTATTTATGATCCTGTAACTTTTGTATGCAAATTATTTTCCATTTCTATTTACGTGTATATATATATTTACTTGACCAACCCTGTTGTTCCTTGAGCCTGTTGTTAGTCTTAAAATTTGTATTTGTATTTGTATAAGCAAAACTAGAATAGTAACAATAGTGTAATAAAAATTGTCAATTACAAAAGTTTTCCTGATTTTAAATAAGTTTCATTCTTTTAATTAATACTAAATCTTTAAATTAAACCGAATTATAGTGATTTAAAATTTGAATGAGTTGTAACTTTATTTATAAAAGTAAATTCACATATTGTTGAATGAAATATAATAAAATCAGTTCCGATACAATCAATTTTAAACGTTTAATTAAAACATTTTGTTGAATAAAAGACTTCGATTCCAAACATAGCTTTTTAAATGCAAATAATTGATAGCCTATAGAATACTTAAAATCCGATAATTAAAATAATCAACTTGGTTAGAGTCCCTAATTTCCTTTATCAAGAAGTTCTTCTAAATTGGCGTAAGTCACTCATTTGAATGCGTTGTATTTCGGTTAGTTTTAAAAATTATGTGTTGATTTTTAAATTAATTTTATTTAACATTAAGAACACTTTTGTTATTAATATGCTCTTACAAGGAATATATAAAAATTAAATTCTGTACTTTTACATTATATATTTCCTAGAAAAGTTTCCTTACCTTTTTCTGCCTTATTATGAGCATTCTTCCAATTTACACTGATATCTTATTTCTTATAACAAAATAAATATACATCAATCATTTTGGGTCACTCTGTATACGCTTCGGCAACGCTGCTTTAACAGGTTCATTAAATTTGGAGATTTCTGCTTTGGCGGCGCTTTTGATAAGTAGTAAGGACTTGGCTGGACGAATCACTACGGTGTTCTTCCACTTTCTTATTTCGTGTACTTTTGAAATAATTTTTCTATAAATTATGACTTGAAAGCCTTTCACACTTTTACAATAGTAGAGATAGTCATTCACATAAACTGCACTATTTAAACTACAAAAAATTCTCGTTCTAGAAAAATTATCATGCAAAAAAAAAAAATATTTTCAAAGGTACACAGGAAAAATTACTACATCTATAGCCACTTATTGTTGATAGTGTTACATATGCGACATATCCTTCCTTTAATGAGATATAGAGCCAATCTATTATTAGATAAATAATTATTGGTCACTTTATAATCTGATTAGTCTGATTATTGTTCACTTTCCCTTATACAATCAATATTATTCTGTAATTCTAAATTCTTAGTTTCTACACTACTTATCTAATAAGAAGGTAAAACAAATGCTCTCTATCAGTCCGTCCTTCTTCCTATCCGTGGTTAAAGTTTCCAGACAAAACTACAAATGTTACAGATACGTGCGTTATGTTAAATGAAAGATCTCGTAGAGATGAGTTCCCGTACCGAAATTCAATGGAATGTAACGACCGGAAGTACCCGATAACAAGTCTATTTTAATAGGTTTAGCCCAAACTATAAATGCTACAGGCCCGTGTGAAATCAGTCTGAAGATCTCCATAAGATTAGTTGAATTACTAAAAACGCAAACAAAAAATATAATCTGATTCAATTGGAGGAGCATATTCATAGTAATTTTATTGATAATTTGAATCTTGGCTACAAATAGAGGTAATGTATTAGAACTTGTAAATTGGGTCACAAAGTCTCCAAACTCACTAACTTAGCGACATTTTTTGTTTATAATATCTATAAATTCATATATCAATACATTCATATAAATTCATACATTTTTTGTTTATAATATCTTAAATATCTATAATATCTATAAATCTATAAATTCACTGTATTATTGTTATATGTCGTTAAGCTTAACAAAAGGTTGATTTTAGAAGTTGCCAAATTTTACATGCTTGGTAGTGTCTGTCTACCAGGATAATATATCCCGTCATATAGTCTAGATGGTGGCGGTCACTATAAAAACAAAAAATTTCGATTTTTTAATGGGGGTGATGCTGCTGGGAATTCGCTTCCAAAAAGATTGTAATAAACCAAATGACGATGTCTTTTTCCTGAAATTACCTAAGGAATATAGGGCTAGTTTTGTTTCCCCGACACAGACAACACTAGACAACCTGGAGGGATCTATACTTGTGATAAACAGACAAGTATCTGGGCCTGTTGTACTGTAATGATACGTGTGTAGAAGCAATCTTTCTTAACAGTTAATGTCACAATCACTCTTTCTTATTTAAAAAAAATTCTCGTCAACAATCTAAATTAATATGGTTTATCGCATTTGAGATAAACCACGCATAATATTCAAGTAGCTTAATTATTAACACTTAAAAATATATTTAAATTATATTAGTATTTATCTTAGCATCCAGAAAACTGGAAATTTGGATACAATGGAATAAATATATCAAAGCAAATAGTGTCATACGGAATAATATAAACTCTCACCGGAGTCATATATCAAGTTGCAATTCATATAGAAAAGCAAGTCGTGACAAAACAGTTCTAAAAAGAAACATCAAATAAATTCAATTGGTTGTTTGTAAAGACAAAATTCTTCAAGAAACACAAACAGTTCTCGAAAGAGAAACTGAAATAAGTGGGCTGCCTTGAGCCTTCAAACCCATTTTGTTTTTTGTTGTCAAAGCAAAAAATTCAAGAGTTGAAAAAATTCTATTCAATTTTCTGTCAAGTTTGGGGTTTAGGTGCTATTTCATAATAAGTCAGATTTTTATAAATAGAACATGGAATTTTCTTAACATTGCTCGACAAAAATGATTTAAAATGTCTAGTTAGTTCTATAAAAATGTAATAAAATTAATAAGGCTAAAAAATTATTTATTTATAGAAGCTTTATAAAAATGTTGCCATCTGACATTTTTTCGTAGTTATTTTGAACTAATGCTACTTTTTAGTCTTCATTACAAAGATCCTAAAATCATTTTTTGTGTTTTGTTAATTGTTAAAAATAGTTGTTTTTATTTAGTTATGATATAAAATTTCTTAAATAACTACAAATTGGAAAATCATTGTTGCAGATTAAGAGTTCATTTAATGAGGCCTGTAGAATATCTTCATAATATTGGCATGTAATATTTTACACTTTTTTGTTGTTGGTAAAATATAGTAAAATTTAAAATTTTCCCAACATATTCAACTGGTGGTTTAAAAATCTACTTTGAATTATACTTATACGAATGAAAAGTTATAATACTACTTGGAATTCAAAATATATTCAATTTAAAATCTAAAGTAAAAAGGAATCAGTAAAACATCATATCTAATAAAAAATGGTTGAAAAGAAGATTAAATATTTCATCAAATAAAAGGATCGATTAAAAAGGTTGCTATAGCATCAAAAAAAAAAGTTCAAACGCTGGTTATATTGTTTGTTTTTTATTAATTTAAGAAAAAAAATTAAGTTCCTGCAATTAAAGGTTTCCTGCGTATTACAATTGCAACAATCTATTTAAATATCAATTGAACGTTTTAATATTATTCCATATTTAAAGCACTTAAAAAAATTGCGAATAGCAAGTTTCGTTAAAATTTCAATGGATGGTTAGAGCAATATGAGCAATTAAAAATATTCTGAATAGTAAATGTAATTAAATATTGTGAATACATATTTGTTTAAGTATTGATATATTTTAGAATATTTTGTTATCGAAATGAACATTATTTAATATAATATTCAAAATATCCTAAATATGGATACAATAGTGAAAATAAAACCTATAACTTTTCATATTATATTTTAATCAATCCATACAGATATATATGATAGCTTGTAAATATTTTTCTATACTTATTACGACATTCAATATATCCATTGTGTGCAAAATTATTTTCAAACAAAACCATCGATTTATATCTGGTACAAAAATTCACAAACCTTTCTTTTCTTGTCTTTATATAAAACTCAACAGCAAAATTGAATCAAAATATGCTTCTTAATAAGTTACCATTAACATTACAAGAAAATTAAAATTAATTTCTTATTTTTTCCAATATTTAAATTATTGCTCTTATAAGCTTACTTTAGGAGCCTTATTGTGAAAAATTCGCCTTAGGTCAATATGAATAGAAAATCTCATGGTTGGTTATGTAATTAGTCTATTCTCAAGCTATTTAAATTGCCGCACATATCTGTTGCCATCTATTATATCTGGAATAAGAAAAAAACAAATATCATATCATATAAAGTTTAAATTTCTCTTCATAAGTGATGTAAAAACCCAGATAAAACTTTAACAAAAGCATAATATTCTCTTCAAATTAAAACATAAATAGGAAAATGCAGTTATCCTCGTAAAAATAGTATTTTCTTACCAACTATCAAATTGTATTAAATCTCAACACAACTTAGACATTAAATTTAAGTAAATAAAATATACATTTGTCTATTAAAATAAGTTCAGCTTTCCCTTTACAAACTGTACATTTAAGTGATATTATAACACAACAATTGTGTTTTGAGTTGAAACACAATTCTAAGACTCTTTTATTCTATGAATTAAAATGTATTTTTCTCTTCGCAAACTATACATAAATTCCTGTGAAATTTTTATTTGCTGCGTTTTATTCAAACTGGGACAGAAATTCCTTCTTGCAACAATTGCAAATTTCATTATCTTAGTTATGTCAGCGTAAACATCTTTCGCTTTGCTCTAAGTGAGTAGGAAACTTAATTACTTTACACATGTGAGGCAGTTGATTAAGTAGTGCACTTAACTGGTTAATTCAATTCCAAAAAATTTTCTTTTTTATTTCCTCTTTGGGAGTATAAAACTACGAATAGAAGCAGTCACAAAGTGAAGTACTTGATGCAATTTTAAGAAGAATCTTGCTGATTCTAAAGATGGATATGGAAAAATAGTGTAGCCTTTTCATTGATTTGCATTATGTTCTCAAAAGGAACTTTACTATAAAAATTTTGTGAAAAGAAGTATGCTCAAATTTATTTTAGAAAATGGGATACAGTTTAATCTGTATAATGAAAACATGAATGCTCTTAAAACTTGAACTGCTTATATATTCCCAAATTTCGTTTCAATTCATCATTGTTATATAATTTAGTTTTAGATATAGGTTATAGGTATATTATATCGAGTAAAAATTATGTCCTATATTAGACCAATATTCTTATAAGTGTGAGTCATACAAAATTCGACGGATAGGCATTCGACTAATATTTCTGATTATACCAATCAACTGTTAGTCCGAGGAAATTAATAAGACTTACAAAAATGGCCATAAAATGCACCAATTCTAGTATAAATATTGGGAGAGTAAGATGATTCGTTATCAGCTGTGCTGTTTATTATTGCCTTGTACCAAGCAGCTGCATCTGTTGATCAGAGAAGAACTGTCGTTACAAAATCTACACAAATAATGTGCATATGCAGACAATATTGTATAAATTTCTAGAACAAAAAATAGTTTAATATAAATTGTAACAAAATTAATGACTGATACAAGAAAATTAGGATTAACTATTAATGTAGACAAAACTAAATGTATGGTAACGTCAAAATCTGAATGCAGAAGAAAAGTGCAAGACATAAGCATTGATAATAATATATTGAAGGGCACAACTGCATTTACTTATTTGGGTAACATAATAAATAATAAAATTTAAATACATTACTGTATAAATGGACAAATGCAAAATGGAAATAGGGCATTCTTTCCCAACCATAACATCTTAAGGAGTAAATTAGTTAAAGGAAAATGTATATTACAAATCTATAAGATTCTAATTAGACCAATAGTTTCTTATGGTGCAGAAACATGGGTCCTGTCAGATAGGGATGCAACTAACCTTAGAAATTTTGAAAACAGAATTCTAAAAAAAATATTTGGACCGATAAGAGAAAATGACAGATGAAGAATAAGATATAATCATGAAATTGAATGACTAATTAAAGGAAAGAACACTGCAAAATTTATTAAGGCAAATACAGTGGATGTGGCACGTTGAGAGAATAAAAGACACACATATGCTTAAAAGAATTATGAAAGGTAAACTTTATAAAGCAAGAAAGAGAGGTCGACCAAAATTGAGATGGTCTGACCAAGTCTAAGAAGAACTAAAAATTTTAAAGATTAAAAATTGGACAAAGAAATCCAGTGAGAGGGGGATTGGAAAATCAATTGTAGAGAAAGCCAAGGCTCACCCTGGGCTGTAGAGCTGGATAAGAAGAAGAAGAACCAATCAACTGTAAGCTGAAAAGAATAACCTAGTATTTTAGCTAACAGGATCATTGAAAAAAGGACAAATGCACAAATTTGATAATTTGAAATTGAAGTAATTACTGTTATGGTGACCTGTATTACATGCAAATAATAGAGGATGACAGGTTAACACGTTTCTTACTTTTGAATTTTTGAAGAGGCAGCATTTACAATTATTCTTTTCATCACTAGCCTGTCTATTAGTGTGTACCGTTACATCGTTTATCCTGCAGATTTGAAACTATAACAAAAATGGTTTATTAATGTACCTGCTGATCACATCTTTGTGACAACCTGTCTCGATCCCGATATCCGTTGTCATAGACTTTGCAGGATGGTTGTTACATATTGTTTTGGTAGGGTAAAATTACGTTCTAAAATTTTCAATAGATTTTATGGAGAACATACCAGCGCCGAAAGTTAGTGTTGATAAAAAAAGAACTTAAAAGTGGGGAAATAATTTAAATTCAAGAAAAAATTGGACTGAAATACGAAATAAAGTATATATTTAATGAGATTTTTCTTCATTTTTCTTACTGCTGCAGATATGATGTCTGGCGGAATATTTTTTACAACTATCCCCGAACGGCAATTTCAGAAAAATAAGATTTAGCATAACTAGAAACTAACATAAGCTCAATATTGATTCAGACTAACTTCATGCAATGTTATAGAATCACATAATAACAATAATGAAGATAGCAGTATACTAAACACCAAGAAAATTCAGAGAATTGTTACAGGGTATATAGAAATACCTTCACATGCTCTCAAAAACGTAAACTTGGATTAGTTCATGTCCCGACCGCTATGAAGTAATAGTGAATGAAAATTGATAATTGTATCAATCAACACCTACGACAACCACCCCAGTCTCCCCCACTTGATAGTGTCAACTCTGAATCAGACTTCTCCTGGAACGAGATATAGGGAGACTTATAAAAAAAAATTCCTAATCGATCTCTTTTTTTCCCCTATATATTTCTTAAATTGAATGTTTACCCCTATTCCTGATTAATGAAAGAAAATTAGTCATTCTAAAATTAAATAGAAATTTTGGTGCCAAACATATCATAAATAATAATGAACTCAAAATTTTATCATTTATTTGATGTATTGGCACTCCCATTGAGTTGAAAGGGTGTATGGGATTTTAGACAAATAGTCAAAGAGCATTTTAAGTAAGTTTTATATATCCTTATAATATTGATAGAATGCAGTAACTGTAATGCAGCACAGTTTATATATTACCTAATTTTTACCTACATTTATTTCTATTGAGTTATTTGTTAGTGGTGTTTAGAAACGCTTTTAGTGTTTGGTACCCAAAAATCAAAAATCGGAATACTTATTGAATCATTACGATGTCTATTTGTCCGTCTGAATCAATAAAAATTCATGTTATTTTACAAGTTTTTTTTTTTTTTAATTTTGACAAAAGCTATTTTCCTTTAGTAACATTTGTTTGATGTCAAATGAAAACTATAAAGAAGATGAGTTCAAAGATACATAAAATATATGGCTTGTTATAATGTTTTTAGCAAAATATCTAATTAGCAATCGAAAAATGCTTTCTTCTCCCTCCCACTCAATTTTGAAACAAACAGAAAATACTTAAAAAATAAAGAATATAGATGATTATGGATAATTTCAAGGAACATTTCTTTAAACTATCATCGATTCAAAGAAATAAATTTAAACCTGTTTAGTATTTGAGTTACTCGTAAATAGTAGAGGTCTAAAAAGGAGCGCACTACAGTAAAATGTTTTAATCATCTATATATAAAAACAAATGACGTATTCAAACTTATGCAAAAAGGCTGGTAACTCAAAATTTATAATTTCACAAATATCAATTATTGTTAAACAATATAGTACGCACATTTCTAACAACCCAATCGATATCTAAATGTAGCATTAATTGTTCGTGCTAGTAGATGCCGATGGCTATGAAATATCTAATAACCTCTGAATTCCATCTCTATGTAATAATCCTTGAGACCATCTAGCTTAAACAGTAGAATGAAGCAATACTCTATTGAATAGTTAAGAATAACCTTAATATTCAATTGTGAATTCGTTTTTAAGACATACTTATTTTCATTGTAATGTCTAATTTTAAAAGTTTTGCATAAATTAAAGCAGGTTTTAGTACATGAGTATTAACTAGCCTTTCTTTCAGTAAAGATTTCATTTTATAAATTTTATTGTTAAATGTTAGAAAATTCTATCAAAATAGATAACCAGCAGAATCGGTGTTTACCATGGAAAAGGACCATGTGGTGAGTTTTGTAAAATATGTTTTCTCATTCAGTCTTAATTAAGAAAATGAATGTATTTGAATTATTCTTTTTAAATTGATTTAGTTTAGAAGTCAGAAAGTCAATTAAATTTTATAGCTGAAGTTAAGCCTTAGATCTGTAGGCATATATTTATTTCAAAAAGTTTTCACAAATGTTATCGCCACTTAATTTCTTTGTAGAGTAAATTTGAATTTCATCACCAGTGTTGTGCATGGATCTGGTACTAGTTTTATTACGATGCAATTTAATTTTCTGACAAATGTAAGTTCATTGATTGCCAATTGGTACTCTAAAACTTAAATTATAAAAATAAATAGCACTTTTACATACATATAGTTAAATTTTATTGATCAATTGTAATAAGGTTCTATAGTTAAAAAATTATGCTTTTAATTTAAAGATTTTAATTTATCAACACAGTATTTTTGTGCATAAAATAAATTAGTTGCTTAAGGAGTTTATTTTATCATTAAATTGGAATTGTGAGGAATGTAAAATGAAAACTTCAAACTCCTAATTACTTTCGTTGTATCAACTGAAATCAAAATAAACCAAATCCTGATTTGTATATTTTCAAGCTATTTTATTTTCAATGCTAATTGAAAGTTTTAAATTTAATGCAATAAAAGTAAAATCAATTGATCAGTTATCGTTCAATATTATTTTCTGGTTTTACTTGAGTTAATTTCAAACTCTAGTTTTTAGTATCATCTAATAAAATTGACAAAACTTAAACATTATTTTTTTTTACCTTAACTATTGAAAATCAATTGTTTCATATTTAAAACTATTTTTCCGCTTCTTTATTTTTGCTTTCTATTTACATCTATTTTTCATATACTTATTTTTATACTTTACCAACTTTTTTATCGTCTTTTCCCAAGTTCCTTTAAAGATTTTATTTGGTCCCATTAATTTCTACATGTAATGCATTCTAGAATTGACTTACCTAGTTTTCTACTTCTTTCTTTTTTCTAAGTTAGTAACGAAAGTATTCAGAAGAATTTTGAGAACGTTATTAAATAGTAAATGCAGCTATAATGCAAAAAAGCACTCGCGGTTTATTCTTTCTGTTAGCAGTCCTGGTATTGACACAATGAAATGGAATGTCAATATAGCTCAAGGCTCTTATTCCCTCAGATAACGGACTGAGACAACCATTACGTAGTGCCCACTGATGCAGCTCTGAAATGAATTTTTTTTCCCTATTATTCTTGCAAAAGTAAAGTGCTAAGTTTTATCATATATTTACATTTACTAATATATAGAGTTTCAAGATATTTTTAATTTTAGCTTTCTTTGCTAAAAAGAACAGTTCAAACAGTTCGGCAGTTTTGAAAAATGTGATGGTTAATTTACGAAGACTATTTGTGAGTATTTATTATATGAATTTCTCTCTGATTCAGCAAAATTCGTGATTAGGTTAGAAACGTTTTATAAAGAAGTGCCCAGTGAAAAAATATTTCCATTGACGAAAGGTTTATGACATTATTCGGTGAGAATTTTATAAAATTTTTGTATTTAACCAAAGTAAAACATAGTGAAATCTCCATAAAGAAGTTTGCTGTGTAATTCTTAATATATAAAAGGTTAAAGATATTCCAAAAAAATGTCATCGTATTTCATTCCATATTTCACATTTAGTTCTTCTATATTTTTTTACTGAAGATTCATTTCCCACGAAAGTTTAAATTATGTAATTACTCCTTTAATCCTTTAAATGCCAGGAAATATTAAAGATGCTTTCATATGAGTATTCTATGATGTCTTACAACTTTAAACTAAAAAGATATTAGAGGTTATTATATGCGTACGATATTTTAGTTTCTATGCTCTCTAAGTAGTCGCAAATCTTTAACTATATTTGGAATGCTCTAAATCCTCAACTAAAATTCCGTGCCTTACTGACCAGACACTTATCCAAAATAATACGCAACCCAAATACTGTACAGTAAGCAACAACAAAAAAATTACTAACGATGGCTATTTCTTCGATTCTAATTATCGCAGAATCTTGCTGTATGCACCAAAATATATTGTTTGCGATTTTCTATATGCCTGGTCCAAAAAAAATTCTTAGGGAACAGTTTACTAAGTAAATTTAATGCTATCTTTGAAAAATTCAATTCGAATCCCTATTTTTAATGTTTTTATTCGATTTAAAATACTTGGTTTACCCTAAATACCGAATTTATGTTCATTATGTAGAGAAACATGTCACTTATAAGCAAATATGTTTTGGCTAATCTTCAGGGCAAAAATTTTTAATATTACACCCTTAAAGTGAGCTTTTTAACATTTTTGCTAAAATACTAAGAATCAAAAGTCAAAATGGAATAAAAAAAAATTATGGAGTGGTTTTCAACCATGGTAAATCTAATGAAAGTAAAAAAAAAATACATATTTCTACTTAAAAAAATTTAATAACTAATTATTAAAAAATTGTTTAATACAAAAGTTGCTTGTTATTTATGTTTGGCCTTTTATAAACTGTCGTTTGAAACAAAAATTGCTCAAATATATTAACTATTTAAGAATTTATAGCAATAAACAACATTATGGTAATAAACAACGGTACAATACTATAGAGATTTCACAGAAAAGATTGCATATTTTGAAGTTCTCTTTCGTGACCATCGAACTGGTTTTTCTCAAAATCCCTTCGAAGTTACTTAAACCGTTCTTCACCATATATCATCATTTGTCCTTGTTTAACCTAATATTAACATTCTTGCTCAGAAGCTTGTATCCTCCAAAAAAACACTTTTGAAAAGTAGAAGAACCACCAACCTCAAAAACACAAAAAACTTTCTTGCAATAAAAAAATCATAAACATGATGAAAATTTTCAGCCACAAATACAGTGATATAAAAAATGGCCAACCTCTGATTAGAACTCTCAGTTGTGACTCGCTTAAGAATGTCTGCTTACTTAGTTTATTTTTAAAATTTAAGTTCCGCTCCCATAAAAATTTACGCTGCTTGAGGTTGGCACCCGTCATAGGAATATTAACAATGCTTGCGTTTAAAGTAATTTATGGCAGATTATACGGATATTCGAGTTCATGATTTCATTTGGATAGGTAGGAAATACAAAGTGGTGTGAATCTTCATGTTCATGCAACTTTCAAAATAGTATAGAGAAACTGTGCTCAAACGCTTGCATTTGAATATATTTATTAAGAATTTTTTAAGTAGGAAATTGAAGTGTTTGTGGTAAGCTTTTATTAGGTTGATACATACATTTTGGAAAGTTTTTATTGTCTGGGGGCTTTAAAGGTTAGTAATTAAGACGGGCGCCAACCTCAAGCAGCGTAAATTTTTATGGGAGCGGAACTTAAATTTTAAAAATAAACTAAGTAAGCAGACATTCTTAAGCGAGTCACGACCGAGAGTTCTAATCAGAGGTTGGCCATTTTTTATATCACTGTATTTGTGGCTGAAAATTTTCATCATGTTTATGATTTTTTTATTGCAAGAAAGTTTTTTGTGTTTTTGAGGTTGGTGGTTCTTCTACTTTTCAAAAGTGTTTTTTTGGGGGGATATCAGAACTTTTTTTTAAACACTGGCGACTTCTATTTTTTGAATTGGTCCGTTTAATCGTTTTTCTATATATCACCTATGGTACACCTGGTACCAGGAATATTCATAATTCTTCAAACTGAGTTCGACGATACCTTACATGCAATAATTATCTTTAAAATTGATAAACCGGAAGTGGTACCGATAGCATACCTGGTACTTTAAACATTCATAATTCGTCAAAACAAAAGTCCAACATGCCATATTTATCTTGGAATTTGATAAACTGAAAGTGGCACTACCTATGCTATACCTGGTACCTTAAACATTCATAATTTTTCAAGACAAGCCCAACGACACCCAACATGCCAAATTTATCTTCAAAATTGATAAACCAGAAGTAGTACCACCCATGGTACACCTGGTACCATGAATATTCATAATTCTTCAAGTTGAGTTCAATGATATCTTACATGCTAAAATCTACTTGAAAATTTACAAATTGGTTGAATGCGGATGGCAGTAGCCATCAAAATCGACCACGAACGAGTAATAGAAACTTGTGTATGGCAACTCAACCCCCAAAACTTAATGAAATACGTTGCCATCGACAAAGAGCCTGTCTGCCAAGTTTCAGCTCGTTTGTTTAGTTTGTACGCACAACGACATATTTTAAGGCATAATAACGACTAATCAGTCCGGGACCCACAGCTTAACGTGGATTCCGAATCACAACGAACATCCACACCTAACCCAGGAATCAAATTCGGCACCTTTAACATACAAGGCCAGAGCGTTCATCCCATTGAAAATTTATTCTAATAAACTGTTACAAATAAATATTACAAGTTTTTTACAGTCTAAATATTGCAATATAAATTATTTTTATTATACCAAGCATTATTTTGGTTCACATATAATAACCCATTGATATCTGACAAAATTTAAAATATTTTCTTAACAACAATTTTAAAATTCACTATGAAATTACAATTTTGAGGATATATGATTCTACGATTTCATTCTACAACAGAAATTCATTCTCAACACATCTTTAAAAACGAATGACATTTGTGCAAATTCCATTAGCCAATCGCAATGCGTGGTTCATTTAGTCCTCTGTAATGAATTGACTGTGACGTCAGCTCGCATAACCTCCACATTTATACTTTGTATTTAGCCCATAGTATCTCGCAACAAAATGTGATTGTTTTCATTTTTCAATGGAGATTTCCCGAAATTAAAATGTTTTTTAAAGTTAACTCTCTCTATATTATCATACAGTTCAAATAACACATGCAACTTGAAGAACAAATATTTCTCTTTAATTCTGTCTCTTCACAAATTAAATTATTTCAATTTTAAAGATGTTATAAGCCATATAATTATAGTCTAATTCGTTCTGCTATACTTTAACGTTACGTTAATTCTCACTTAAGCCTAACATGTCGGAAAAACTAACTTCAAAATTATAGCAAACCTGTTTGGCAACTTTTGGCATATATTTCTGAACCACAATTACAAGCTGAGCGCCTTTATCTGTCGCCAAATTATGAAATGAAAAAAGTGGTTTTAAATTGATTAAAAATAGAAAGAAATATTTAATGAAGTTCAAACCAGCGTAGGATTTTAAGTTGAAACATTCCGCATCCTATAATTCAATCCGTTTGAAGATTTATAGCTTAGTTAGGGCTGGACGTTTGTCTAAATTTTTACATCAAAATCGGGCTAGAACTCGTTTTTTTATTTCATTTTGGAAATTTCAATATTTTTTTTCTTTGTTGTCTTTAATCCTATGTACTCAATTTTTTTTTCTTTGAAAGATATCACCGAGACGAATCTATGGTATTTTTTGTATAATTATGTGAAATTTCGTAAGCGCGCTAGAAAATAGTCAATTTCGGCTTTTTCGCTGGAAGTTGTGCAGAGAATAGATACTTACTGTCGGTTTCTGCCTTTTTAAGGTTGGCTGCGAAACGACCGTTTCGACTGATTCTGACTTTTCCTTTTGTATTGATAATTCTTTCGTTCAAGATTGAAACTTTTAAAAAGCTTCCACTAAAAATGCCATTCTCGAAAAGCTATACTTAAATATTTATAAGATAAATAAATTTTGTTAAATGTTTAATTACCTATAGAAAAATGTTAAAATGATATTCGTTTGAATTGTATTTTAACTACCAGGATGTTATTTAAATGTATTACGATTCATTGCATATGTTAAAACATCATATTACCCTGGCGAACAGTAAACAGTTACTCATTACGATTTTTTCACACCTATATCATCTTTATTCGATATATATTCGATCTATGGCATACATTTATATAATGTATATTTATATAGAATATACTTTCTAAAAATTATTATGTGTTGTTAAAAAAAAAACTCCAAGCAAAATGTTTGACAGTAAACAGTTATGGAATCAAAATGTTAGCAACCAACGGCCACCACGGTTCTTTTTCAGGGCTAGGTTGCAACCACAGAACTGAACTGAAATTATTGCATGAAACCCTAAGAGCTACATGATTTTTTTGCAAAAATTTGTAATTTCATAACTTTTTCGGCCTGACCATTTTACTTGGAGGAATTTTTATAATTTTTGGAGATACCAATACTTTTCATAGCAACTTTTTATATCTAAGAAGAAGATATCTTTAGTGAACGTTTTATTAGAAATAATAATAGATCGTTTATTACAATATTATAGACAGTATCCATGATAATTCATTCAAAATGTTAAAAAACAAACTTTACTGTCATATTTGAAACACTTTGAGACTACATAAAGACTTTAAGCGTGGCATCCAAAATTCTAATCCGGTTCATTTCAGCTTTAAATCAAGGTAGCTCCTGCCCTTCCATACTGAGAAAACAAATTTACTCAAAACATTTGCACTCTCCTTTTGAGCTTTTTGCAGTTGCGTAAGAAACAATTACATACTCAATAAGTGAACTTTCCTTACTTAAAAATTACTAACCACATATTAGTCAACTTTGGATATTTTATATATCAACTAAAATGGTATCATAAATTCGTCTCATTTCTAAAATATTTGTTTAAAATAATTTTATTCGTTCAAATTTATTACATTTCTTATTTCACGAATGCAAAATAGAAAAATTAAGTCATTAAAACTACTTTCTCTTTGTGTTTAAAATACAATTTTCTATCATTTGGGAGGAAAAACTAAGCGAGTTTTAATGATGTGTTTAAAAAGATGACTAGCTAGTGATTGAATTATTAGTTTACTACACCTACTAGGTCTAAATATATTTTCAATTCAATATAAATACGAATATACTTTTCTTTCTCAAAATTAAAACAAATGTTTTCAGTGCTATGAAAAGCACACAATTCACTTAAAAAGATTAGTACATTTAACTTATTTCTAAGTTTATTGTTTTAACTTAAAGTAAAAAAGTCCCTTTACATCAATGCAAACCAAGCAAAAAAAGAATATACGAAATCCTCCGACTTGTTTTGATCCTTTTCTTGACTAACGTTTTTAACTTCGGTAGTAATTTCCTAACTATCACAACCCTCGTTATAAATGAAGCATATATCACAAAAGGCACACCCTCTAATAGCCTAATAGTTCTGAGGAGAAAAAAAGAATGGCCAAAATACCCCTATCCATTTTGTTCCGTTTCTAGGCTTGACTAAAGTTTTATTCACAACCAAAAGAATCGGAAGCACAAGAACAAAATTCCAGTGATATTAGTTATTTACAAATCTATTTTTACCAGTTTCCCTTGTTCAATGTTTCGAATTATATTTTTAATTTTCGGACACACTCGTGATTCCTTTCGGATTACCTTTCGATATAGAAGGCAACACAATGAATTGACCTGATATCAGTCAACATGATATACACTTATAGGTTCTCGATCTGCCGTTTTAACTTTGGGGATGGTGAAGGAATATTCCAACGTTAGTAGATCCAATGTCCCAATACTGTTCATTGTCTGCAAACTGTCGCAAAAAAAGTGAAAATCGGACGCTTGGCTGCTAAAATTTGTGATTTTATAGCTTTTTGTGGAGGAAAATTCTGTTTGGTGTTTCTTACAAAGCTTAGTTGTCTTTTATTTATTATCAATAGTATATATGCAGCATTTTGCTTTTTAATTTAATACTTTCCAAATAAATATCAATATATAGTTACACACAGAGAGATAATTACAATATAAAACTATACACATAGTTATTAATTTTTTTTTTTAAATAACAACTTTCCGCAAAATATCTTATTTAATTAATTTAATGCAAAAAAGTCAACCAATTGTATATTTTCATTCACAAATGATACAGGTAGGCATCTTGTACTCTAATAACTAACTTATCGTTTATATTACATTTAAACAATAAACAAAAGAAAATAAAACACCTCGTATAATTAACCTTATCTACCCTATTTCCTTTTCCCAGAAATATATATCCTGCTATCTATATAATAAATAAAAATAAAAAAAAATAGAAAACTCTTGGTTCTGAGAATACAAATGAAACTAATTTGAAGGCATTCTTATATGATAGCAGTTTATGTAAAAATTATATGCATGTCTGTCACTTAAAACTTTTCTACTTTGAAAAAAAAATACAGTTATAGTCTTAAAACCATCTTTATTAAAATAAATTCACAATGCATTGTTTTAAAAGTGCATTTGAATTAAATGTTTATTTCATTGACCTTCTTTTTAGATAATCCCCAAACATATGTTAAACGCATCACATTCTTTTTCGAAATTCTAATCATATCAATTATTCAAAACTTATAAGCATTTATAAAATTCATTTTTAGTGTTAAAACTTCCTTTATTAAAAACCCAATCACAATAAATTGTCGTGAAGATGTATTTGTATTAATTGTTTGTGTCACACGACCATCTTTACCGACAATCGTGATCAACGCTTCCCAATCGCATTCAATGCTTCTTCTGTCTGAATCAGAGTCTACATATTTGAATATTTATTAGAATGTTAGCAAAGGAATTATTGAGTGAATCGATTTTACTCTGCAGCATCGAACATAAGCTGCTTTACTCTTCTTCACAAAGCATCTTCTTCGATAATCCTTTTGTGTTGTATTTCCATAGATTCATTATTTCCCATCCGAATTAATCTGATGTCTGATGTCGCATCTTAAAAAAAAGGACAACGATTGGTAAAGAAGTTTAGGTTTGAAACGAGAAGTGTGTGTGTGTGTGTGTGTGTGTGTGTGTGTGTGTGTGTGTGTGTGTGTGTGTGTGTGTGTGTGTGTGTGTGTGTGTGTGTGTGTGTGTGTGTGTGTGTGTGTGTGTGTGTGTGTGTGTGTGTGTGCGTGTGTGTGTGCGTGCGTGCGTGCGTTATTTGCAATTACTGTATTGTAAAGCCAAGGGTTTCTATGGTCTTCCAAGATCTTCTTTTGTAGCTAACATTTTACGTTAATGTTAAAAAAAACATTAAAGGCCGTTATTATTACTATTATTATTATTTTTTTTTTTTTTAATTTTGTACTCTTTAACTTCAAGTGACTTTTCGGGTTTGTGTTATTAATTTTTACATTAACGTCTCTCATCTTGTTTTTGAACATATTAATGCATGATTTATGTGTTAATAGTTGAAATTCTTTGCAAAAAAGACTATTCATAGTTTGATTCAAAACCAGAGACTTCCTTAAGAAAAAATTATGTAATGAAAGTTCACCTACATCTTTACTTTAAAAAAATGTCTATTTATACTTTACGATAGTTTGTGTTTAAAATAGAGAAATTGCACAAAAAAGCACCAGTGCTCATTCACCCTGAATTTCATTAACACCAGGAGTCAGTATCCCAAATGAATAAGTTTTCGGCCACTTATTGATTTCGTTTCTAATCAAAATATGTCAATCTAAATAGCTTTTGTGCTATTTGAGCACAGAAAAGTTTTAATTTTAGAAATAATTAATATTTTTTGTGCTTGTTCACATATAAGAAAAGTTTCTTTTATGATTACAAATTAGCCAAAGCACAATACAAAGCAAAATAAAGTACAGAAATGATAAAAACATTTCTGTACTTTATTAAGAAAAGTATCTTTGAATAAAACGTTAAACATGTTTTAGCCAAAAAATATAATATTTTTTATACTTTTTACATAATTGGCATTCATTAATTTCATAAAATAAGTATAATACCATCCTATATTTAGAACCTAATATAAATAATTTGTATGTAACACGACATTCTATTCATAGTATAATGCACGAAAAAGAAAAAATTTGGAAACTGTTCCATAAAAGTCACCGTTTAAACGTATTTCTAACTACAATGATCAATTTAATAATAATGAGAATTGAAGTTAATTGTTATATTATCAATGTTACTTTTATACAATATAATCAAAGTCAAAAATAACAATCACAAAATACAACTACTACAGAAAAGTTTTTAATGTATCTACATTTCTTTTCTAGTTGGAAGAACTATTTGCTGAGTCTATCTCATTTTTTCTTCTTGTGTGAGCTACCTGAAATCCCCAATGGCTGAATGATTCTATTAATCATCCTCACTTGCTTCCTTTGCACCCGAGCACATGGTATCAGAGTCTGAACCTTCGTAATGGGAATTAATGGATAGATCAGCAAAATCACTGATATATCTAGGAAGATCAGTATTTGTCTTCATTTCTTGTCAGCGATTCGAGAAAAAGATGATTTTTTACTCTCTGAAGAGATTTATCTATTATTTCAACAGGAGAGGAAACATATAGTTTACATTTAAAAATCAGAAAAATATAGAGAAATTAGTAAAAAGATAGTTTTTAGGAAACTTGAATGAAAATTTCTTTGGTGGATGGTTTGTCTTTTTCTTCTACATAAACCTAATAATATTTGCAAAATCACATTGCCCACCTAAATATTTCTTCAAACTTATGAAATTTTGTACCTTATCTAACAGCAAGAATAGTAGCTTATTTACGAAATTTGCAGGAGTAATAGAACATCAGGTGGCTTTTTTTTTTTTTTTTTTTTCTAATAACTTTAACATTAGCTGCGTGGCTTATCAGTATTGCCACTTGTTGAACAAAATTCACAAATCTATCATTTTTTAAATTTAATTTCTAATAAAAAAAACTTAATTGTTATTTAATTAATGTTCAAATAGAATGCGTTAGTCTTTTTATGTCCGATAAAAATTTCATTTGTTTTCAAGCAATACTTTAGCCAGCTATGTGTGCGATAAATCTCGCATTAAAGTCTACAAAGCAACGAAAGACAGCTGATCATTCTTAAAGTAGATAAAAACCAAATATTAATATAATATAAACTCAAGGAATTTTTGCAATTCATTCCAATATTATCGTCAATAATCAACAGGGCAGCAGTTCCATTTTTTCCAATTTATACAATATGAAAACGGAACACAAATGTCTTGCTATTCTTCCCATTTCACATTGCAACAATGTCTTTATAACAGAATCCATTACTGACAACTTCCATCTATGCATCTATTTAGTCTATCCAAAGTACACAATGCTGAGACATACCTTTATTTATACAAGAGTCTTCTATATTTATCTACACTCCTATCCAAATATCACCACCTCTCCTCGCACCCATAACAAAAGCAGCAGCCCTCTTTTGCTCCAGTGAATCCCTTATTTATTCAGACCGCTTTCTAAGCACGGCCAAAGGCAAGTTGACGAAGAATTCATTTATTATGCTGTTCGCAGAATGAATGCAGGTGCTTCGGAATGAATCCAATCTATCTCTTCAGAGCTTGATGCTGCTGAGTGTGAGAAATATTGGGCTATGATGGGTAATGACTCCCGGTGCATTTCTTGTCATTGCGTACGTTGGGTTAAGTTGTGAATGGGTGAAAGATGTAGTATCTTTGATGTTAACCTGATTGTTTAGCTAGCATTAATAAAGTCAATGTACAGGTTAACCTAAAAAGGTTGTTACATGGTTTATTTCTACTTTAACTATTATAGATAGGGAATTGAACTGAAATATTTGGTATCAGTGATGTTATTTTCATAGTTTCCCTGGCATTCCATGAAGGACGTTAGAGTATAAATGGTCAATGATTTAATATTACTTATATAAAAATAACTTACCTGTATTTAAAATTAATTAAAATGTTTTTATCATTTCTCTCCTATTTTTAATTATAACAGAGGACTAATTTTTTTTTAATTTTCGATGCCATCTTGAAAAAATCACCTTATAGATAACGATACATTTTTTTGGTGAACCCACTAAAAAAAACTTAATCTTCAAATGCTTTGTAGATAATATTTTTTCATAACTTAATTGAGACTTTTTTTTTTGTTATAAAACTAATTATCAGTACAATTTTAGCGTAAAAACTATTGAAGGAAAACGACGCAAAAGGAAAAAATTCGTAACAGAGAGATGGCACAAATATTAGTTTTATATCACAACCAATTTTATGTATTTTAATTCATTATTTTCATTTTTTTGCAAATAATTTTTATAGAAAAGCCATAGACCAGTATCAGCCACTACGCGGCCCGCGAGCCAGATTTGGCCCACCATTGATTTTTCGGCGACCCGCCGGCACCACAGAAGATATTAAGAAAAAGAAAAAAAGAAAAAATATATTAAATTTCACATTATGAACCTTTTTTTTTACACATAATTGTAATATATCCGAAATAACATGTGTTAACTATGCAGAACAGAGCTCTCCACAACGTGCCTGAAGAAATTAAATGAAGAAGTTTTCAACAAGGTGGTTTTCATCAAGAATAAATTCAGGAATAATTGAATCTCATTTGGACAATTTATTAAATTTATTGCAACAAACACTCCGAAAGATATCGACTTTATCATAAAGTAAACTGAACGATTTCGATCGCCGCGCCGCCGCCGTCGTCTCACAATTGGTATCGACTACAACGGGGTAATCTGAAAGTATAGTATAAATACTTTTATTAAAATTTGAATTACGTTGTAACAATAGATTCACTTCTTTTTTAGAGTTTAAT